>JBBGZY010001142.1:0-1200000 GCA_037952925.1 Lithobates clamitans
CCTTCCTTCCTTCCTTCTTTTTTTTCTTTTTCTCTTTCCTTCCTTCCTTCCTTCCTTCCTTCCTTCCTTCCTTCCTTCCTTCCTTCCTTCCTTTTTTCTCTCTTCCTTCCTTCCTTCCTTCCTTCCTTCCTTCCTTCCTTCCTTCCTTCCTTCCTTCCCTCCTTCCTTCCCTCCCTTTTTTTTTTCTCTCTTCCTTCCTTCCTTCCTTCCTTCCTTCCTTCCTTCCTTCCTTCCTTCCTTCCTTCCTTCTTTTCTCTTTCCTTCCTTCCTTCTTTTCTCTTTCCTTCCTTCCTTCTTTTCTCTTTCCTTCCTTCCTTCTTTTCTCTTTCCTTCCTTCCTTCCTTCCTTCCTTCTTTTCCTCTTTCCTTCCTTCCTTCCTTCTTTTCTCTTTCCTTCCTTCCTTCCTTCCTTCTTTTCTCTTTCCTTCCTTCCTTCCTTCCAGGAGTCTCTTTTCCTTCCTTCCTTCCTTCCTTCTTTCTCTTTCCTTCCTTCCTTCCTTCCTTCTTTTTCTCCCTTCCTTCTTTTCTCTCTTCCTTCCTTCCTTCTTTTCCTCTTTCCTTCCTTCCTTCCTTCTTTTCTCTTTCCTTCCTTCCTTCCTTCTTTTCTTCCTTCCCTTCCTTCCTTCTTTTCTCTTTCCTTCCTTCCTTCCTTCCTTCCTTCCTTCCTTTCTTCCTTCCTTCCTTCCTTCTTCCTTCCTTCCTTCCTTCCTTCCTTCCTTCCTTCTTTCTCTTTCTTCCTTTCCTTCCTTCCTTCCTTCTTTTCTCTTTCCTTCCTCCTTCTTTTCTCTTTCCTTCCTTCCTTCTTTTCTCTTCCTTCCTCCTTCCTTCCTTCTTCTTTCTCTTCCTTCCTTCCTTCCTTCCTTCTTTTCTCTTTCCTCCTTCCTTCCTTCCTTCTTTTCTCTTTCCTTCCTTCCTTCCTTCCTTCTTTTCTCTTTCCTTCCTTCCTTCCTTCCTTCTTTTCTCTTTCCTTCCTTCCTTCCTTCCTTCTTTTCTCTCCTTCCTTCCTTCCTCCTTCCTTCTTTTCTCTTTCTTCCTTCCTTCCTTCTTTTCTCTTTCCTTCCTTCCTTCCTTCTTTTCTCTTTCCTTCCTTCCTTCCTTCCTTCCTTCCTTCCTTCCTTCTTTTCTCTTTCCTTCCTTCCTTCCTTCCTTCTTTTCTCTTTCCTTCCTTCCTTCTTTTCTCTTTCCTTCCTTCCTTCCTTCTTTTCTCTTTCCTTCCTTTTCTTCTCCTTCCTTCCTTCCTTCTTTTCTCTTTCCTTCCTTCCTTCTTTTCTCTTTCCTTCCTTCCTTCCTTCCTTCTTTCTCTTTCCTTCCTTCCTTCCTTCCTTCTTTTCTCTTTCCTTCCTTCCTTCCTTCTTTTCTCTTTCCTTCCTTCTTTTCTCTTTCCTTCCTTCCTTCCTTCTTTCTCTTTCCTTCCTTCCTTCCTTCTTTTCTCTTTCCTTCCTTCTTTTCTCTTTCCTTCCTTCTTTTCTCTTCACTTTTTCTCCTTCCCTCCCTCACTTTTTCTCTTTCCCTCCCTCACTTTTTCTCTTTCCCTCCCTCACTTTTTCTCCTTCCCTTTCCTCCCTTCCCTCCCTTTACTCCTCCCTTCAGACAGGTCAGCACTGGAGCTCTCAAATCCGCAGAGGTGGCATTAGCTGTGTAGCTGCTTTTTAAATAAAATGTACTGTACTTTTTTTGTTTGCCCTATTTTAAAGTATTTTGACTTTCTAGGCACAAAGATGCTAAATCACGTCTTAAACATTTGTGAAAAAGATGGCACCTTCGACAACATTTATCTGTAAGTTTCCTGAAATAAGCTGTAGTGTGATCCACTGAGGGTGACACCAATGTGTGTTGTGGGCAATTAATTGCCAACAGTAAGGTTGCACCGATACCAAGTATTTTCACGAGTACTCGTGAAAATGCTCCTATATCCGAAACCAATGCCTTTTTGAGATGCGATTTACTTCCATACAAAATGAATCTTCTTCTTTTTTTTTTTTTTTTTTTTAAGAAGTAAAATTAAATAGTGGGAAAAAAAACTGTAAACGCCCCGCCGAGCTTGCGTGCAGGAGCGAACGCATACGTGAGTAGCGCCTGCATATGAAAATGGTGTTCAAACCAAACGTGAGGCATCGCCGCGATCGTTGGTGTGAGAGCAATACTTCTAGCCCTAGACCTCCTCTGTAACTCAAAACATGCAACCTGTAGAAATTTGTAAACGCCGACTATGGAGATTTTTAAGGGTAAAAGTATGTCGCCTTTCCACGAGCGGGCGCAATTTTGAAGCGTGGTATCAATTTACTCGGTGTACGATTATTTTTCACAATATAAAAAAAAAAAAAAAAACATTGGGCTAACTTTACTGTTTTTTTTTTTTTTTTTTTTTTTGTTTGTTTTGTTTTTCTTCAAAAAAGTGTATTTTTTTCAAAACAAAGTGCACTTGTAAGACCGCTGTGCAAATACGGTGCGACATAAAGAATTGCAACGACCGCCATTTTATTCTGTAGGGTGTTAGAACAATATATATAATGTTTGGGGTTCTAAGTACTTTTCTAGCAAAAAAAAAAAAAAAGATGATTTTAACTTGTAAACACCGAGTCTGGAAATTAGGCCCGGTCTTTAAGTGGTTAATAAAAAATTTTTTCTCCTTTTTGGTGTATATCTGTTTAGACCTTTTTGATGATGCATCTGGTGGTGCCTTCCAATTTTTGGAAGGTGGCTGTGGGGAGGGTGACTTTTAACCACTTGAAGTCCAGGTTTCTGGCACTTAGTTTTTTTCATTAAAATGTACTTTGTCCCAAAAAAAATTGAAAACCGCTGCGCAAATACCACGTCATAAAATTCCCTAAGCTCCTTGCTTAAATTTAAAAAAAAAAAAAGAGACCCTAGGGAATTTTATGTCACACGGTATTTGCGCAGCGGTTTTTCAAATGCCATTTTTTTAGAGAAAATACATTTTAATGAATTAAAAAAAAACAACAAACCCCACACAATATGTGTCTATATCTCTCTCTCTCTCTCTCTCTCTCTCTCTCTCATATATATATATATATATATATATATATATATATATATATATATATATATATATATATATATATATATATATTCTCTATCTATCCCAATGTTTTTGTAATATATGAAAGATGTTATGCCGAGTAAATAGATAACTAACACGTCACACTTTAAAATCGCTCACGGTCGTGGAATGGCGACAAACTACGATACTGAAAAATCTCCATAGGCAGCGGTTTAAACGTCTTTTACAGGTTACCTGTTTAGAGTTACAGAGGAAGTCTAGTGCTAGAATTATCGCTCTCTCTAATGCTCACAGCGATACCTCACGTGTGCGCTAAGAACATCGTTTTTACACATGCGTTCGCTTCTGTGCACGAAGGGATGAGGGCGCTTTTTTTTTTTTAGTTTAGTTTTTTGTTTTTTTTTGTTTTTTTTGTTTTTTGTTTTTTTTTCCCCCATCACTTGTAAACATCCCTTGTGATAGCAATAAGGATGACGGGTCCTCTTCATAAAGAGGTCTAGGGTCAAAAGGACCCCAAATACTCTTTTTTACCTTTTTTAACCACTAGCCTACCGCCCACCGTCATATGACGGCCGGACGGTAAGCCTATTGTTCTGAGTGGGCGTCATATGACGTCCTCGCCCTCCCGAGCCACTAGGGGGCGCGCGCGCGCCGCCGGCGGCGCGCCCGCTGCGTCACTCGGGACCCGGTGCGCGTGCCCGGCGGCCGCGATGGCCGCCGGGCACCCGCGATTGCCGGGTAACAGAGCAGGAGCGTGGATCTGTGAATGTAAACACAGATCCACGTCCTGTCAGAGAGGAGAGGAGACCGATGGCGTGTCCCTTGTACATAGGGACACCGATCGGTCACCTCCCCCAGTCAGTCCCCTCCCCCCACAGTTAGAATCACCTCCTTAGGTCATACATTAACCCCTCGAGCGCCCCCTAGTGTTAACCCCTTCCCTGCCAGTCACATTTCCACAGTAATCAATGCAATTTTATAGCATTGATCGCTGTATAAATGTGAATGGTCCCAAAAATGTGTCAAAAGTGTCCGATGTGTCCGCCGCAATATCGTAGTCACAATAAAAATTGCAGATCGCCGCCATTACTAGTAAAAAATAAATAAATAATAAAAATGCTATAAATCTATCCCGTATTTCGTAGACGCTATAACTTTTGCGCAAACCAATCAATAAACGCTTATCGCAATTTTTTTTTACCAAAAATATGTAGAAGAATACGTATCGGCCTAAACTGAGGAAAAAATTTGTTAAAAAAAAAAATGGATATTTATTATAGCAAAAAGTAAAAAATATTGTGTTTTTTCAAAATTGTCCCTCTTCTTTTGTTTATAGCGCAATAAATAAAAACCGCAGAGGTGATCAAATACCACCAAAAGAAAGCTCTATTTGTGGGGAAAAAAATGCAAAAAATTTAATTAAGGTGCAGTGTAACATGACCGCGCAATTGTCATTCAAAGTGCGACAGCGCTGAAAAATGGCTTGGACAGGAAGGGGGTGTAAGTGCCCTGTATTGAGGTGGTTAAAAAGCAAAAGATCAAAACAAACAAAAAAAAAAAACTTGTTTACTTCCACCCTGGGTTGGAAGTGACATCATGACGTCACTCTAGTCCTCCAAGGCCATAGAGGTGATCTAAGCGGATCTACTCTTTGGTCGCCTGTGCGACCAACCAGCGACACCGTACGATCGTTTCTTGGACAAAACGGTAGATCCGAGAAACGCTGGTTGGAGGAGGGGGGGGGGGGCGACGGCAACGACCATTAACCCCCCTCCCCCCCGCTGCTTCTGAAAGCGTTCCATTATTATCTACCTTCGATAATGTTAGAAGCCGCACTTGAAGCCCCCTATAAAAAAAAAAAAATCCTTGACCATCTTAGACCAATGGAGTTGCTACAAGTGAAGTATTTATTTTAGGTACTTGTAGTGCTGTCGATTTACGCAGCACTTCACATATATATTGTATGTTTACCTCAGTCCCTGCCCTCGAGGAGCTTACAATCTAAGGTCCCTAACTCACATTCATACATACTAGGGCCAATTTAGACAGGAGCCAGTTAACCTACCAGCATGTCTTTGGAGTGTGGGAGGAAACCGGAGTACCCGGAGGAAACCCACGCAGGCACAGGGGGCACATACAAATTCCAGGCAGGTAGTGCTGTGGTTGGGATTGGAACCAACAACCCCAGTGCTGCCAGGCTGGAAGTGCAAACCACTTAGTGCTTCCCAAATGAAGTAACGCCATTCTTTCTTTCTTCTTCACAGACATGTCCAGATCAGTAACGAGTCAGCCATAGATTTCTACAGGAAATTTGGCTTCGAAATCATCGAAACAAAGAAGAACTATTACAAGAGGATAGAGCCGGCCGACGCACACGTCCTGCAGAAAAACCTCAAAATCTCCTCCACCGCCTCGCAGAACGCAGACGTGCAAAAAAGCGAAAATTAAAAAAGCAAAATTTACGAACGAACCCTTTTTTTTTTTTTTTTTCTTGCACTTGCTTGTCGCCAAATATGGAAAGAGACCCGTTGTTTGAGTTTTACTCCGACCGTTCACTTCTAATATCTCTACTTCCTCTCCAACTTGAAAGGAAAAAAAAAATTAAAAGGTTTTAAAAAAAAAAAAAAAAGTTGAATGCTTCATCGGAGAGCTGTACAATCTTATCACATATTATTATATATTGTTTTGGTTGAACTCTAACGTATTTTCATGGAGACTCGCAGGGAGTGACGGATGTTCTTTCTGGCTTTTCGACTTCTTTGCCCCGGTTTTTGTTTGGGAGAGTGCGTGGTTCTATCAGTCTGGAATAGTCTTTAAATAAAATCTAATTTCTTTTTAGCATTCTTTTTCTAACTTCATTGCTGTTTATTTCACTGATGTGCAAATAGTGTGCGTGTGTTTTTTTATATATATATATATATATATATATATATATATATATATATATATATATATATATATAGTTGCAGATTCCTACCTTCTGTTATTCTGAAGAAATCCCTTTGTGTTTGTTTGTGTCCATGTGGAAAGTAGAGCGCCACGATTAATCGTTAAAAATCGAGATCGTGGTTCTTTCACCCTCACTATCTTAACTACGCATTTTCCCGATTCTATGCAGAGTTCTCTGCTCAAGATGACAGCTTGGGGGGAAAAAAAGGTAGTCTGCCAAGTTTCACAACATTCCTGGCTGAGCTAACTATAAACTTTGAAACGTTTTGTTCTTTAGATCAAAGGAATGAAGTTTGGTCTGTAAATGAGGGAAGTTTATCCACTGAAAGACTAAACCTTTTTCTGACACTTGTTGGTTTCACGTTAAAATCATTATTTCTTGCTAGAAAATTACTTGGAGCCCCAAACACAGATAGATATATATATATATATATATTACACACACACAGTGGGGGCGGAAAGTATTCAGACCCCCTTAAATTTTTCACTCTTTGTTATATTGCAGCCATTTACTAAAAAATACCGTATATACTCGAGTATAAGTCGTTCCGAGTATAAGTTGAGGCCCTAATTTACCACAAAAAAATGGGAAAAACTTAGTGACCCGAGTATAAGACGAGGGTGAGAAATGCACAGCTACTGTAAGCGGAAAAGAGGGTCAACAATGCCCATTTGCAGCCTCACTGTGCCCATTTGCATGCCTCACTGTGCCCATTTGCATGCCTCACTGTGCCCATTTGCAGCCTCACTGTGCCCATTTGCATGCCTCACTGTGCCCATTTGCAGCCTCACTGTGCCCATTTGCATGCCTCACTGTGCCCATTTGCATGCCTCACTGTGCCCATTTGCAGCCATAGGTCCCCCGAACTTCAAACTCGGTAGTTAAGGGTTCCTAGATGCCCCCCCTAGCTGCAGCCAAAATTTGGGGTCTCTGAACTCAAATGGTCCCGAAATGACATTGCTGCAGATAGACACAGTTGACCGACTTTGGGGCCCCGTATCTCGGGGCCACTTAGTGCTAGGAACCCCAAATTTTGTGTACAAACTCAGTGGAACTAGCTGGGGTTTCTAGCATCAAGTGTCCCCGAGATACAGGGCCCCAAAAATTGGTTCAGAAAATGTCAAGCACTTTTCTGCAGCAGAGAATGACATTTTCCGAACCGAAGTTGGGGCCCCGTATCTCGGGGCCACTTAGGGCTAGGATCCCCAGGTTTGAATATGTTGTGGTACCAGTTCCACGGAGTTTGCACACCAAATTTGGGGTTCCTAGCACCAAGTGGTCCTGAGATACGGGGCCCCAAAGTCGGTTCGGAAAATGAATTTTTTTGCTGCAGAAAAGTGCTTGACTCAAGTATAAGTCGAGGGGGGCACTTTCAGCACAAAAAAATGTGCTGAAAAACTCGACTTATACTCGAGTATATATGGTAGGTTCATTTTTTTTCCTCATTAATGTACACACAGCACCCCATATTGACAGAAAAACACAGAATTGTTGACATTTTTGCAGATTTATTAAAGAAAAACTGAAATATCACATGGTCCTAAGTATTCAGACCCTTTGCTCAGTATTTAGTAGAAGCCCCTTTTGATCTAATACAGCCATGAGTCTTTTTGGGAAAGATACAACAAGTTTTTCACACCTGGATTTGGGGATCCTCTGCCATTCCTCCTTGCAGATCCTCTCCAGTTCTGTCAGGTTGGATGGTAAACGTTGCTGGACAGCTATTTTTAGGTCTCTCCAGAGATGCTCAATTGGGTTTAAGTCAGGGCTCTGGCTGGGCCATTCAAGAACAGTCACAGAGTTTTTGTGAAGCCACTTCTTCGTTATTTTAACTGTGTGCTTAGGGTCATTGTCTTGTTGGAAGGTAAACCTTCGGCCCAGTCTGAGGTCCTGAGCACTCTGGAGAAGGTTTTCTTCCAGGATATCCCTGTACTTGGCCGCATTCATATTTCCCTCGATTGCAACCAGTCGTCCTGTCCCTACAGCTGAAAAACACCCCCACAGCATGATGCTGCCACCACCATGCTTCACTGTTGGGACTGTATTGGACAGGTGATGAGCAGTACCTGGTTTTCTCCACACATACCGCTTAGAATTAAGGCCAAAAAGTTCTATCTTGGTCTCATCAGACCAGAGAATCTTATTTCTCACCATCTTGGAGTCCTTCAGGTGTTTTTTTTTAGCAAACTCCATGCAGGCTTTCATGTGTCTTGCACTGAGGAGAGGCTTCCGTCGGGCCACTCTGCCATAAAGCCCCGACTGGTGGAGGGCTGCAGTGATGGTTGACTTTCTACAACTTTCTCCCGACTGCATCTCTGGAGCTTAGCCACAGTGATCTTTGGGTTCTTCTTTACCTCTCTCACCAAGGCTCTTCTCCCCCGATAGCTCAGTTTGGCCGGACGGCCAGCTCTAGGAAGGGTTCTGGTCGTCCCAAACGTCTTCCATTTAAGGATTATGGAGGCCACTGTGCTCTTAGGAACCTTAAGTGCAGCAGAAATTTTTTTGTAACCTTGGCCAGATCTGCACCTTGCCACAATTCTGTCTCTGTGCTCTTCAGGCAGTTCCTTTGACCTCATGAGTCTCATTTGCTCTGACATGCACTGTGAGCTGTAAGGTCTTATATAGACAGGTGTGTGGCTTTCCTAATCAAGTCCAATCAGTATAATCAAACACAGCTGGACTCAAATGAAGGTGTAGAACCATCTCAAGGATGATCAGAAGAAATGGACAGCACCTGAGTTAAATATATGAGTGTCACAGCAAAGGGTCTGAATACTTAAGACCATGTGATATTTCAGTTTTTCTTTTTTAATAAATCTGCAAAAATGTCAACAATTCTGTGTTTTTCTGCTAATATGGGGTACTGTGTGTACATTAATGAGGAAAAAAAAAATGAACGAATTAAGTTAAATGATTTTAGCAAATGGCTGCAATATAACAGAGTGAAAAATTTAAGGGGGTCTGAATACTTTCCGTCCCCACTGTATATGTGTGTGTATATGTATATGTATATGTATATATATATATATATATATATATATATATATATATATATATATATAAATTTTTTTTTTTTTTCAGAGACCCTAGGGCAGTGATGGTGAATCTTGGCACCCCAGATGTTTTAGAACTACATTTCCCATGATGCTCAACTACACTGCAGAGTGCATGGGCATCATGGGAAATGTAGTTCTAAAACATCTGGGGTGCCAAGATTCGCCGTCACTGCCCTAGAGAATAAAATGGTGGTTGTTGCAATATTTTGTATCACTTTCAAATGCAATTTTTTTTTTTACACTTTAATGAATTAAAAACAAAAAAAAGAAACAGTAAAGTTAGCCCAATTTTTTGTATAATGTGAAAGATGTTACGCAGTGAGAATCGTGATGTTTGTTCTAAGCAAAAAAAAAAAATCGTGATTCTCATTTTTCCCAAAATCGTGCAGCTCTAGTGGAAAGTGAATCTAACGGGAGTGCTCTCACAATTATCAATCAGCTGTGCACCTGCCGGGCTCTAATGAGGAACGTTGCAGAGTCTGCATCCCTTTAGACGTGATTTCCTAATGCGAGTGTCTCACCAATAATGACATTCTTGTTGCAGGGGATGCCTGATATCTTTAGTGTAAACTTCTGGGAAAATCATAGCGCCAATCACACAAGCAGGAAATAACATTTCTGGGTGACGTTCTGTATACAGAACACCTCCAGGTCGCCATGTTGCATTCTACAGAAAATTACAGCGGCTGCAGATCGAAAAAGAAAGGTTATTTTTAATAACATTCTATTCCAATTTGACTTGTGCCACAATTGTATATGCTATATTTTAATTGGCTATTTTTTTTTTCACAAAAATGGAGTTACCCTTTAAGCCCGCCACACACTGAGTTTGTTTCTTTTTTTGGGTTTGAATGAAAAAAAACCTCTGCTCCGATCGGAGCCACTGCTTGTACTAACTTTGCGAAGTTAGTACAGCGCTCTCCCCCTGCTAAGCTGTTGTGTTCTGAAAAAAAGATAAGAAAAGATGGCATTGACAGCTGTGTAGACATACCCTCACAACCACTTACTGACCCCCACCCCCCCACCCGGCAGTGTTTTTGGGACTTTCAATTGTCAAATTGGACACCAAGCATGGAAATGTGGGAGGATGGGGGGGGGGCTGTTAGCGTAGACTCGCACCAAATGCGGTCGGACTGCATTGGGTGGCTATTCCAGAGCAGTCCCACCTCATGGACAAGGCAAAATGGTCTCTTGTGGGCCAGTATTGATTATGACGTCAAATTTCAACTTAGTTTTAGTCTTAGTCTTCTTTTTGTTTTTCTTTTACCAAAATGCCATTTTAGTCTTGTTTTAGTCGTTTAAAATCCAATGGGTTTAGTTGAGTTGTAATGCATCATTTAAGGTTTTCTAAACAGATTATATACTCCTGTAAAAATCTGATATGTTATTTATGGTGTTAAGGTTTGAACATGCACTAAAGACACAGATTTTGCACCTGGTGCGATTTTTGACAGTTCCAAATCGTATCGATTCACACCCCATTGCCGGCAATGGAACCGTTCATATTGCCGCAAATCAGGTCGTAGCGTTTGTGAGAAAAGTTCCTGCACTATTTTTGGCGATTTCATGTGCGGCTTGCATTGAAATCTGTTCATGATATTGCACATTGTTGGGTGAGCTGCACAGGAAATCGCACTGACCGGCGGCTGAAGTAGCACGATTTCAAAGCAGTGTTCAGTGTGAATGGCTGGGGCTCAGCTGTTGTATAATATATAAGGGCTTTATAAATAAAGTTTCATAAATAAAGTTGCTTTTTGACACACGTGCAATTTTAAAATGTATTAAAAAAAAAAAAAAAAAATGTAAACTCTATTGGCTGTAATGCCATTGCACATATTATCTGGATAATACAGTGCCTTGGAAAAGTATTCATACCCCTTGAAGTTTTCCACATTTTGTCATGTTACATCCAAAAATGTAAATTTGGGATTTTATGTGATAGACCAACACAAAGTGACACATAATTGTGAAGTGGAAGGAAAATGATAAATGGTTTTCAATTTTTTTTTTACAAATGTGTGAAAAGTGTGGGGGTACATTTGTATTCAGCCCTCTTTACTCTGATACCCCTAACTAAAATCTAGTGGAACCAATTGTCTTCAGAAGTCACCTAACTAATAAACAGTAATCCTGTGTGTAATTTAATCTCAGTATAAATACAGCTGTTCTGTGAAGCCCTCAGAGGTTTGTTAGAGAACCTTAGTGAACAAACAGCATCATGAAGGCCAAGGAACACACCAGACAGGTCAGGGATAAAGTTGTGGAGAAGTATAAAGCAGGATTAGGTTATAAAAAAAAATTATCCCAAGCTTTGAACATCTCACGGAGCTCTGTTCAATCCATCATCCAAAAATGGAAAGAGTATGGCACAACTGCAAACCTACCAAGACATGGCCGTCCACCTAAACTGACCGACCGGGCAAGGAGAGCATTCATCAGAGAAGAGCCAAGAGGTCCATGGTAACTCTGGAGGAGCTGCAGAGATCCACAGCTCAGGTGGGAGAATCTGTCCACAGGACAACTATTAGTCGTGTTCTCCACAAATCTGCCCTTTATGGAAGAGTGACAAGAAGAAAGACATAAAGTCCAGTTTGCAGTTTGTGAGAAGCCATGTGGAGGACACAGCAAACATGTGGAAGAAGGTGATCTGGTCAGATGAGACCAACATTGAACTTTTTTACCTAAAAGCAAAACACTATGTAAGGCAGAAAACTAACACTGCACATCACCCTGAACACACCATCCCCACCGTGAAACATGGTGGTGGCAGCATCATGTTGTGGGGATGCTTTTCTTCAGCAGGGACAGGGAAGCTGGTCAGAGTTGATGGGAAGATGGATGGAGCCAAATACAGGGCAATCTTAGAAGAAAACCTGTTAAGAGTCTGCAAAAGACTTGAGACTGGGGCGGAGGTTCACCTTCCAGCAGGACAACGACCCAAAACATACAGCCAGAGCTACAATGGAATGGTTTAGATCAAATCATATTCATGTGTTAGAATGACCCAGTCACAGTCCAGACCTAAATCACATTGAGAATCTGTGGCAAGATTTGAAAATTGCTGTTCAGAGACGCTCTCCATGCAATCTGACAGAACTTGAGATATTTTGCAAAGAAGAAGAAGAATGGGCAAAAATGTCCTCTCTAGATGTATAAAGCTGGTAGAGACATCCCCAAAAAGACTTGCAGCTGTAATTGCAGAGAAAGGGGGTTCTACAAAGTATTGACTCAGGGGGGAGCCATACAAATGTACCCCCCCACACTTTTCACATATTTATTTTTTATCATTTTCCTTCCACATCACAATTATGTGCCACTTTGCGTTTGTCTATCACATAAAATCCCAATAAAATACATTTACGTTTTTGGTTGTAACATGACAAAATGTGGAAAATTTCAAGGGGTATGAATACTTTTTCAAGGCACTGGATATTTACCACATTAAATATTAAGGGGAAAAAAAAAGCCTTTTTTTTTTTTCTTTCAGCAGCTTAGTAGATGCCTCGTAATTTAACATTTTATGCGGTAGTGAAACATTTTTTTAAAACTTTTAATGTGCTAATGTTATAGGCTGGGGATGGAATTGTGTTGCTGCTTTAGAAAAGGCCAGCAGAGCATTGTTCATTTTGATGTCAAATTTCGATTTAGTTTTAGTCATAACCTTTTGACTAAAATTCCATTTTAGTTTTAGTCGTATTTTAGGGCTTGTACACACTTGCTCAAAATACTGACGCTTATGAAACGCGCTTATAGCGTTAAAAGGGTCCGTTTAATCAGCATTTACCCACTTACGGACCACCGCCCGCCCTCCGTCATTATACGGCAGCTGTTTGACGTTTAATACCGGGGTTATGGCAGCAGACAGCTGCCATAACGCCGGTATCTTTTTAAACAGCGGGCAGATAAAAGTGGTCACCGCGGCGGATTCGCCGCAAGATCACTTTAATCGGTGGCCCTTTCCCCCAGTGATTGGGTCCTTTCCCCTCTGAGGCATGGAGTCAAATGCGGGAAAAGATGGTCCCCACTTGGTTCCATACAATTGGATGACGGAAGCAACGTCAAACGTCACTACCACCCAATGGTCTTAAAGGGGAATTTTCTTTTTTTTTATCGGGACTGCGACATTGCGGTGAGCAGATCGGACACTTTTGAGACTATTTTGGGACCAGTGACCTTTATACAGCAATCAGAGTTAAAAATAGCCACTGATTACTGTATAAATGTCACTGGCAGGGAAGGAGTTAACACTAGGGGGCGATCAAGGGGTTAAATGTATATCCTAGGGAGTGATCCTAACTGTGGGTGGATGGGACTGCCTGGGGGAGGAGACCAATCGCTGTTCCTAAGCATTAGGAACAACAGATCGCTCTCCTCACCCCTGACAGAACGGAGATCTGTGTGTTTATATTGCCAGATCTCCGCTCTGTCCTTCTCAGGAGCAACCGCGGGTAAGCCAGTGGCCATCGCGCATTGTCTCCTATGACGGGCACGCGCGCGCGCCCCCTCTATACTCCTTAAAGCGCCTGCCCTACAGCGCTTCGCGCAGGAGTGCCATTGTGCCAAGTGGTTAAGAGGAACTTCACTCTCTCAATCAACATTGACTATTTTTAATCCTTATGCTGCTAGCATTAGTATACACAAAAACAATTTCCATTTCTTCCTGGTTTCCAGGCCTAGGGAAATGATGTCATACCTCCCAGGAGTCTTCAGGAGGGGAGGAGGAGTTTTCTCAGATCAACATGTTTCGTCAGATTAGGCGACCCGTCAGAATTTGTAGAGGAAGTGACGTTCCGTCGCCGCCATCTTTCTACACCCCGCACTCGTCCACAGTAACGATACAGGCGAGAAGACGGCAAGCGGACATCTTGTTACACCCACCGGAGTCTTTCCCCCCTTATTTTTAACAGTAAACTCAGCTTATATAGTGAAATACAATGTTTAAAAATCCGTCTGTTTAGTTGTTGAATTTTAACCACTTCCGGACCGCCGCACGCCGATATACATCTTAACTTTGTCGGGGGATATTCGTTGTTATGGCAGCAGCTAGCTCCTGGTAGCCTCTTGTTCGGCCGGCGGTCCGCTTCAAGATAAAAGTGGTCTCTGCGGCAGATTCGCCGCAAGATCAATTTTATCGGCGGCAGGAGAGGGCCCCCCTCCTGCTGCGCTTCGGTGCCCTCCGCCGCCGGTTCCGGTAAGCGATCAGATGTTTCTCCTTCCTTGGCATGAAGACGAGAGGGGAGTTCAGTAGATTGCTTTAACCACTTGCCGACCGCCGCACGACGATGTACGTCGACAAAGCGGCACGGGCAGGCAAAAGGGCTTACCTGTACGTCCCTGCCTGCCCGCGGGTGGGGGGTCCGATCGGACCCCCCCCCCGGTGCCTGCGGCGGTCGGCAAATGTCCCCCGGCGATCGGTGGTGAGGGGGAGGCCATCCATTCGTGGCCCCCCCCTCGCGATCGCTCCCAGCCAATGGGATCATTTCCCTGCCTCTGTATTGTACACAGAGGCAGAGGAAATGATGTCATCTCTCCTCGGCTCGGTATTTTCCGTTCCGGGCCGAGGAGAGAAGACTGAACTGTGAGTGCACCAAACACACACACACAGTAGAACATGCCAGGCACACATTACACCCCGATCCCCCCCCCCGATCGCCCCCCGATCCCCCCCAGATCACCCCCCCCCTGTCACAAACTGACACCAAGCAGGTTTTTTTTTTTTTTTTTTTTCTGATTACTGTATTGGTGTCAGTTTGTGTCAGTTAGTGTGTTAGGGCAGTGAGTCTTAGGCCCCCTTTAGGTCTAGGGTACCCCCCTAACCCCCCTAATAAAGTTTTAACCCCTTGATCACCCCCTGTCACCAGTGTTGCTAAGCGATCATTTTTCTGATCGCTGTATTAGTGTCGCTGGTGACGCTAGTTAGGGACGTAAATATTTAGGTTCGCCGTCAGCGTTTTATAGCGTTGGGGACCCCCATATACTACCTAATAAATGTTTTAACCCCTTGATTGCCCCCTAGTTAACCCTTTCACCACTGATCACCGTATAACCGTTACGGGTGACGCTGGTTAGTTCGTTTATTTTTTATAGTGTCAGGGCACCCGCCGTTTATTACCGAATAAAGGTTTAGCCCCCCGATCGCCCGGCGGTGATATGCGTCGCCCCAGGCAGCGTCAGATTAGCGCCAGTACCGCTAACACCCACGCACGCGGCATACGCCTCCCTTAGTGGTATAGTATCTGAACGGATCAATATCTGATCCGATCAGATCTATACTAGCGTCCCCAGCAGTTTAGGGTTCCCAAAAACGCAGTGTTAGCGGGATCAGCCCAGATACCTGCTAGCACCTGCGTTTTGCCCCTCCGCCCGGCCCAGCCCACCCAAGTGCAGTATCGATCGATCACTGTCACTTACAAAACACTAAACGCATAACTGCAGCGTTCGCAGAGTCAGGCCTGATCCCTGCGATCGCTAACAGTTTTTTTGGTAGCGTTTTGGTGAAGTGGCAAGCACCAGCGGCCTAGTACACCCCGGTCGTAGTCAAACCAGCGCTGCAGTAACACTTGGTGACGTGGCGAGTCCCATAAGTGCAGTTCAAGCTGGTGAGGTGGCAAGCACAAGTAGTGTCCCGCTGACACCAAAAAGACAAACACAGGCCCGTCGTGCCCATAATGCCCTTCCTGCTGCATTCGCCAATCCTAATTGGGAACCCACCACTTCTGCAGCGCCCGTACTTCCCCCATTCACATCCCCAACCAAATGCAGTCGGCTGCATGAGAGGCATTTTCTTTATGTCCTCCCGAGTACCCCTACCCAACGAACCCCCCAAAAAAGATGTCGTGTCTGCAGCAAGCGCGGATATAGGCGTGACACCCGCTATTATTGTCCCTCCTGTCCTGACAATCCTGGTCTTTGCATTGGTGAATGTTTTGAACGCTACCATGCACTAGTTGACTATTAGCGTAGGGTACAGCATTGCACAGACTAGGCACACTAACACAGGGTCTCCCAAGATGCCATCGCATTTTGAGAGACCCGAACCTGGAACCGGTTACAGTTATAAAAGTTAGTTACAAAAAAAGTGTAAAAAAAAAAAAAAACACAAACAAAAATATAAAATAAAAAAAAAATAGTTGGCGTTTTATTGTTCTCTCTCTCTCTATTCTCTCTCTATTGTTCTGCTCTTTTTTACTGTATTCTATTCTGCAATGTTTTATTGTTATTATGTTTTATCATGTTTGCTTTTCAGGTATGCAATTTTTTATACCTTACCGTTTACTGTGCTTTATTGTTAACCATTTTTTTGTCTTCAGGTACGCCATGCACAACTTTGAGTGGTTATACCAGAATGATGTCTGCAGGTTTAGGTATCATCTTGGTATCATTCTTTTCAGCCAGCGGTCAGCTTTCATGTAAAAGCAATCCTAGCGGCTAATTAGCCTCTAGACTGCTTTTACAAGCAGTCGGAGGGAATGCCCCCCCCCCCCCAACGTCTTCCGTGTTTTTCTCTGGCTCTCCTGTCTCAACAGGGAACCTGAGAATGCAGCCGGTGATTCAGCCAGCTGACCATAGAGCTGATCAGAGACCAGAGTGGCTCCAAACATCTCTATGGCCTAAGACAGTGTTTCTCAACTCCAGTCCTCAAGGCGCACCAACAGGTCATGTTTTCAGGATTTCCCTCAGATAAAACAGCTGTGGTAATTACTAAGGCAGTGAAACTGATCAAATCACCTGTGCAAAATAGTGGAAATCCTGAAAACATGACCTGTTGGTGTGCCCTGAGGACTGGAGTTGAGAAACACTGGCCTAAGAAACCGGAAGCTACGAGCATTTTATGACTTAGATGTAAACAGCGCCATTGGGAAATTGGGGAAGCATTTTATCACACCGATCTTGGCGTGGTCAGATGCTTTGAGGGCAGAGGAGAAATCTAGGGTCTAATAGACCCCAATTTTTGCAAAAAAGAGTACCTGTCACTACCTATTGCTATGATAGGGGATATTTACATTCCCCGAGATAACAATAAAAATGATTTAAAAAAAAAATGAAAGGAACAGTTTAAAAATAAGATAAAAAAATAATAATAATAATGAAAAAAAAAAAAAAAAAAAAGCACCCCATGTCCCCCCTGCTCTCGCGCTAAGGCGAACGCAAGCGTCGGTCTGGCGTCAAATGTAAACAGCAATTGCACCATGCATGTGAGGTATCACCGCGAAGGTCAGATCGAGGGCAGCAATTTTTCCAGTAGACCTCCTCTGTAAATCTAAAGTGGTAACCTGTAAAGGCTTTTAAAGGCTTTTAAAAATGTATTTAGTTTGTCGCCACTGCACGTTTGTGCGCAATTTTAAAGCATGTCATGTTTGGTATCCATGTACTCAGCTTAAGATCATCTTTTTTATTTCATCAAACATTTGGGCAATATAGTGTGTTTTAGTGCATTAAAATGTAAAAAAGTGTGTTTTTCCCCAAAAAATGCGTTTGAAAAATCGCTGCGCAAATACTGTGTGAAAAAAAAAAATGAAACACCCACCATTTTCATCTGTAGGGCATTTGCTTTAAAAAAAAAAATAATGTTTGGGGGTTCAAAGTAATTTTCTTGCAAAAAAAAATTATTTTTTTATGTAAACAATAAGTGTCAGAAAGGGCTTTGTCTTCAAGTGGTTAGAAGAGTGGGTGATGTGTGACATAAGCCTCTAGATGTTGTGCATAAAATGCCAGGACAGTTCAAAACCCCCCCAAATGACCCCATTTTGGAAAGTAGACACCCCAAGCTATTTGCTGAGAGGCATGTCGAGTCCATGGAATATTTTATATTGTGACACAAGTTGCGGGAAAGAGACAATTTTTTATTTTTTTTATTTTTTTTTGCGCAAAGTTGTCACTAAATGATATTTTGCTCAAACATGCCATGGGAATATGTGAAATTACACCCCAAAATACATTCTGCTGCTTCTCCTGAGTAGGGGGATACCACATGTGTGAGACTTTTTGGGAGCCTAGCCGCGTACGGGACCCCGAAAACCAAGCACCGCCTTCAGGCTTTCTAAGGCCGTAAATTTTTGATTTCACTCTTCACTGCCTATCACAGTTTCGGAGGCCATGGAATGCCCAGGTGGCAAAAAACCCCCCCAAATGACCCCATTTTGGAAAGTAGACACCCCAAGCTATTTCTTGAGTGGTATAGTGAGTATTTTGCAGACCTCAGTTTTTGTCACAAAGTTTTGAAATTTGAAAAAAGAAAAAAAAAATTTTTTTTCTCGTCTTTCTTTATTTTCAAAAACAAATGAGAGCTGCAAAATACTCACCATGCCTCTCAGCAAATAGCTTGGGGTGTCTACTTTCCAAAATGGGGTCATTTGGGGGGGTTTTGTGCCACCTGGGCATTCCATGGCCTCCGAAACTGTGATAGGCAGTGAGGAGTAAAATCAAAAATGTACGCCCTTAGAAATCCTGAAGGCGGTGATTGGTTTTCGGGGCCCCGTACGCGGCTAGGCTCCCAAAAAGTCCCACACATGTGGTATCCCCGTACTCAGGAGAAGCAGCTAAATGTATTTTGGGGTGCAATTCCACATAGGCCCATGGCCTGTGTGAGCAATATATCATTTAGTGACAACTTTGTGCAAAAAAAAAAAAAAAAAAAAAAAAAAAAAAAAAAAATGTGTCACTTTCCCGCAACTTGTGTCAAAATATAAAATATTCCATGGACTCAACATGCCTCAAAGCAAATAGCTTGGGGTGTCTACTTTCCAAAATGGGGTCATTTGGGGGGGTTTTATGCCATCTGGGCATTTTATGGCCTTCAAAACTGTGATAGGAAGTGAGGAGTAAAATCAAAAATGGCAGTGATTGGTTTTCGGGGCCCCGTACGTGGCTAGGCTCCCAAAAAGTCCCACACATGTGGTATCCCCATACTTAGGAGAAGCAGCTAAATGTATTTTGGGGTGCAATTCCACATATGCCCATGGCCTGTGTGAGCAATATATCATTTAGTGACAACTTTTTGTAATTTTTTTTTTTTTTTTTTGTCATTATTCAATCACTTGGGACAAAAAAAATGAATATTCAATGGGCTCAACATGCCTCTCAGCAAATTCCTTGGGGTGTCTACTTTCCAAAATGGGGTCATTTGTGGGGGTTTTGTACTGCCCTGCCATTTTAGCACCTCAAGAAACGACATAGGCAGTCATAAACTAAAAGCTGTGTAAATTCCAGAAAATGTACCCTAGTTTGTAGACGCTATAACTTTTGCGCAAACCAATAAATATACACTTATTGACATTTTTTTTACCAAAGTCATGTGGCCGAATACATTTTGGCCTAAATGTATGACTAAAATTGAGTTTATTGGATTTTTTTTAGAACAAAAAGTAGAAAATATCTTTTTTTTTCAAAATTTTCGGTCTTTTTCCGTGTATAGCGCAAAAAATAAAAACGGCAGAGGTGATCAAATATCATCAAAAGAAAGCTCTATTTGTGAGAAGAAAAGGACGCAAATTTCGTTTGGGTACAGCATTGCATGACCGCGCAATTAGCAGTTAAAGCGACGCAGTGCTGAATTGTAAAAAGTGCTCTGGTCAGGAAGGGGGTAAAACCTTCCGGGGCTGAAGTGGTTAAGAAAGGCCTGGATTCTTTCCTAAATGTACAGAATATAACTGGGTACTGACATTTATAGGTAAAGTTGATCCAAGGAAAATCCGATTGCCTCTCTGGGATCAGGAAGGAATTTTCCCCTGCTGTAGCAAATTGGATCATGCTTTGCTGGGGGTTTTTTTTGCCTTCCTCTGGATCAACTGTGAGTATAGGATGGGGTATATGGGATTGTACGATATTTTTTATTTTAATTATTTATTTATGGTTGAACTAGATGGACTTGTGTCTTTTTTTCAACCTAATTATGTAAAATGGCCCCCACCCGTCTCCATAACAATGTGTCAAAAGTCACTTCCGCCCATAGCTCTTAAAGGGCCATTTTTTAATTTTTTTTTGAATGACCAATTTATTATTTTATTTTTTTATTGCATTTTAGTGTAAAAGGTCTTTTTTGACCCCAGATCTCATATTTAAAGCGGAGGTTCACACAAAAATTGAACCTCTGCTTTTCGGAACCCTCCCCCCCTCCGGTGTCAGGGGGGAGGGGGGTGCAGATACCTGTCTAAGACAGGTATTTGCACCCACTTCCGGCATAGACACACACGGGTCCCAGAGACAGCGGGGACCAGTTAGGAAGCGCAGCGCGACTCGCGCATGCGCAGTAGGGAACCGGGAAGTGAAGCCGCAGCGCTTCACTTCCTGATTCCCTTACAGAGAATGGCGGCGGCATCTGCCGAGAACCGAGGGACGATTCGGTCTCGGATGCCGACATCGCTGGACCCTGGGACAGGTAAGTGTCCTTATTTTAAAAGTCAGCAGCTGCAGTATTTGTAGCTGCTGACTTTTAATTTTTTTTTTTTCGCGGGACTCCCTCTTTAAGAGGACTTGTCATGCTTTTTTTTCTATTATAAGGGATGTTTACATTCCTTGTAATAGGAATAAAAGTGACACAATCTTTTTTTTTTTAAAAAAAAAACTCTAAAAATAAAAGGTAAAATAAAAAAAATACATTTTTAAATGCGCCCGTCCCCCCAAGCTCGCGGCCAGAAGCGAACGCATACGTGACTAGCGCCCGCCTATGAAAACGGTGTTCAGACCACATATGCGAGGCTTTGGTAGAGTAAGAGCAATAATTCTAGCCCTAGACCTCCTCTGTAGCTCAAAATGTGCAACCTGTAGAATTTTTTTTTTAAACGTCACCTTTTTAAGGGTAAAAGTTTTTCGCCATTCCACAAGCGGGCGCAATTTTGAAGCGTGACATCTTGGGCATCAATTTACTCGGCGTAACATTATCTTTCACAATATAAAAAAAAAAAGGGGCTAACTTTACTGTTGTCTTATTTTTTTTAATTCAAAAAAGTATATTTTTTCCAAAAAAAGTGCGCTTGTAAGACGGCTGCGCAAATACGGTGTGACAAAATGTATTGCAATGACTGTCATTTTATTCTCTAGGGTGTTAGAAAAAATATATAATGTTTTGGGAGTTCTAAGTAATTTTCTAGCAAAAAAAAACAAAACAGTTTTTAACTTGTAAACAACACACCTCAAAAAGAGGCTCGGTCCTTAAGTGGTTGAAAGCAGCGGCAAGCCTCCTGCTCTCATAGGTTTGCTAATCTGACAGAACGCCGCTGCTTTGAAAAATCAAGGTCAAAACAGTCTGAGGGATTTCAATATACTGAATTTCACTATATAAGCTCAGTGTACTTGTAAAAGTAAGTGTGAAATGCAAGACTCCGGTGGGTGTAACAAGATGTGCGCTTGCCGCCTTCTCAGTGTAGCCTTACTGTGTGGAGGAGTGCGGGGTGTAGCAAGATGGCGGCGACAGAACGTCACCTCCGTTACAAATTCTGACGGGTCGCCAAATCTGACGAAACACCCTCCTGCCTGCGAAAGGCAGATGGGTTTCAGGAAGTAAATGCTACATGAATCATCTGCCCTTACTCAAGATTGCCATGGCCATCTTGCTAGTGGGGGGGGGGTTCAGAGTTATTTCTTGGTAAAATAAAGCACGGAGACATGGATGAATAGGGGAGTTTGTTTTGAGTATTTAAAACATGAATTCAATCGTGTATTTGGTTTGTGCTGTTCAGATGCTGTGTGGTTCCACTTTCAATACAAGAATAAAGAATATGGTATACCTAAAATATCCACCTGACCTCAGGAAGATTTACCCCCCCCCCCACCTTCATGACCAGGCTGTTTTTTGCGTTACGGCACTGCGTTACTTTACCTGACAGTTGCGCGGTTGTGTGATGTTGTTCCCAAACAAAATTTTATACATTTTTTTTTACCCCTCCCGCTGCCGATAAAAGTGATCTCGCGGCGAATCCGCCGCAGAGACCACTCTTATCGGAAAGCAGACCGCCGGCTTAAGAAGAGGATACCGTGGTTATGGCAGCTAGCTGCTGCCATAACAACGATATTCCCCTTCAAAGTAAGGACGTACATCGGCGTGCGGCAGTCCGGAAGTGGTTAAAGCGTCGCCTATGGAGAGTTTTAAGTACCCAAATTTGGCGCCATTCTGCGAGTGTGCGCAATTTCGAAGCATGACATGTTAGGTATCTATTTACTCGACGTAACATCATCTTTCACATTATGCAAAAAAATTGATTTAAAGATGTGTATTGAAAAAAAAGCAAAATGCACCTGCAATATGCAAACTGCACAAGTGTGAATCGGGCCCTAAGTGTCAAAAGTGTCAGTTAGCGTCCTGACTGTCCGCCGCAATATTACAGTCCTGCTAAAAGTCGCTGATCGCCACCATGACTAGTAAAAAGTCCCATAGTTTGTAGACGCTATCATTTTTGCGCAAACCAATTAATATACGTGTATTGGGATTTTTTTTTTTTCTACCAAACATATTTAGCAGGTATTTGATCACCTCTGCAGTTTTTATTTCTTGCGCTATAAAGACAAAATACTGACCAATTTTGAAAAAAAAAACAACATTTTTAACTTTCTGCTATATAACATATTCAATAAAAAAAAAACATTAAAAAATCCAACTTCATCAGTTTAGGGCAAAATGTATTCTGCTACATATGTTTGGTAAAAAAAAAAAAATCCCAATACATGTATATAGATTGGTTTGCACAAAAATGATAGCGCCTACAAACTATGGGACTTTTTTTTTTTTTTTTTTTTTTTACTAGTCATGGCGGCGATCAGCGACTTTTATCGGAACTGCGATTTTGTGGCGGACAGTCAGGACGCTAACTGACACTTTTGGACACTTAGGGCCTGAGTCACACTTGTGCAATTTGCATATTGCAGGTGCATTTTTTTTCAATACACATCTTTAAACCATTGAAGTCTGTGGAACCAAAAACCAAAAAAAAAAAAAACCCTTTCCATAAAATGCACAGATGTGAGCTTCATCCATAGGAAACCGTGTTAAATGGACTATAGTGTGTTTCTGCAAAACTGAAAATGCTCTTAAAAAAAATGCATAGGTGTGAACCAGGCCTAATAAAGGGACCAGAGCTAAAAATATGCACTGTCACTGTACTTATGATACTGGCTGTGAAAGGGGTGAACATCAGGGGCAATCAAAGGGTTAACTGCCTAGCCAGTGCTTGTGTACTGTGGGGGAGGTGCTTTTACTAGGGGAAGGTTCCATGCCTTTTCTACTGACAGAACGGCGATCTGCCTGTGTACCGAACAATTAATGGGTGTAGAATCACAACGGGAGTGAGCCACTGGTGCCTGATACCCGGACGTGCAGGATCATGTACAGTTGTGCTCATAAGTTTACATACCCTGGCAGAATTTGTGATTTCTTGGCCATTTTTCAGAGAATATGAATGATAACACAAAAACTTTTCTTTCACTCATGGTTAGTGTTTGGCTGAAGCCATTTATTATCAATCAACTGTGTTTACTCTTTTTAAATCATAATCACAACAGAAACTACCCAAATGACTCTGATCAAAAGTTTACACACCCTGGTGGTTTTGGCCTGATAACATGCACACAAGTTGACATAAAGGGGTTTGAATGGCTATTAAAAGGTAACCATCCTCACCTGTGATCTGTTTGCTTGTAATTAGTGTGTGTGTATAAAAGGTCAATGAGTTTCTGGACTCCTGATAGACCCTTGCATCTTTCATCCAGTGCTGCACTGACGTTTCTGGATTCCGAGTCATGGGGAAAGCAAAAGAATTGTCAAAGGATCTGCAGGAAAAGGTAGTTGAACTGTATAAAACAGGAAATGGAGATAAAAAGATATCCAAGGAATTAAGAATGCCAATCAGCAGTGTTCAAACTCTAATCAAGAAGTGGAAAATGAGGGGTTCTGTTGAAACCAAACTACGGTCAGGTAGACCAACTAAAATTTCAGCCACAACTGCCAGGAAAATTGTTCGGGCTGCAAAGAAAAACCTACAAATGACTTCAGGTGAAATACAGGACTCTCTGAAAACATGTGGTGTGGCTGTTTCAAGATGCACAATAAGGAGGCACTTGAAGAAAGATGGGCTGCATGGTCGAGTCTCCAGAAGAAAGCCATTACTACGCAAATGCCACAAAGTATCCCATTTACAATAATGCCACAAAGTATCCCATTTACAATACGCCAAACAGCACAGAGACAAGCCTCAAACCTTCTGGCACAAAGTCATTTGGAGTGATGAGAACAAAATTGAGCTTTTTGACCACAACCATAAACACTACATTTGGAGAGGAGTCAACAAGGCCTATGATGAAAGGTCCACCATTCCTACTGTGAAACACGGAGGTGGATCGCTGATGTTTTGGGGATGTGTGAGCTACAAAGGCACAGGAAATTTGGTCAAAATTGTTGGCAAGATGAATGCAGTATGTTATCAAAAAATACTGCAGGAACATTTGCATTTATCAGCCAGGAAGCTGCACGTGGGATGTACTTGGACGTTCCAACACGACAATGATCCAAAACAAAAGGCCAAGTCGACCTGTCATTGGCTACAGCAGAATAAAGTGAAGGTTCTGGAGTGGCCATCTCAGTCTCCTGACCTCAATATCATTGAGTCACTCTGGGGAGATCTCAAACGTGCAGTTCATGCAAGATAGCCCAAGAATTTACAGGAACTGGAGGCTTTATGCCAAGAGGAATGGGCAGCTTTACCATCTGAGAAGATAAAGAGACTCATCCACAAATACAGCAAAAGACTTCAAGCTGTCATTGATGTTAAAGGGGGCAATACACGGTATTAAGAACTGGGGTATGTAAACTTTTGATCAGGGTCATTTGGGTAGTTTCTGTTGTCATTATGATTTAAAAAGAGTAAAGACAGTTGATTCATAATAAATGGCTTCAGCCAAACACTAACCATGAGTGAAAGGAAAGTTTTTGCGTTATTATTCATATTCTGGTCAAGAAATCATAAATTCTGCCAGGGTATGTAAACTTATGAGCACAACTGTATATATATATGTGATCCTGCGCAGCGGTGCCGTCCTGTACCAGTAAAACTGCTATGGGGCTGTCGGCAAGTGGATATTCAACACCCAGAGCCAATTATACTACAATACTACCTTGGCAATAATCATGACAATTATTGAATGATGATGGCTAACTGAGAAATGCTGTGAAAACTGTGTAGAAACGCCCTTAATCATTAGTGGTCAGTGGAGATATGCCCAACCCACTCGCCCTTACATTGGCAGCTATATGTTCTGTAGGTGGCACATCAATCCGCCATTGCTCAAGCAACCTCAGGAGTAGCCCTGGTTGAGAGTCTACTCTATCCACGAGTTACCTGACCTTTCTATCTGCGCTTTGCTTGGTTAAAATGATGACTTTCTTGCTTAACCCTCCTTACCACCCAGGCCAATTCTGACACTTCGCGCCTACATGTAAAAATCATCATTTTTTTGCTAGAAAATTACTCAGAACCCCCAAACATTATATATATATATATATATATATATATATATATATATATATATACACATTTTTAGCAGAGACCCTAGGGAATAAAATGGCGGTCGTTGCAAACTTTTATCTTGCACGGTATTTGCGCAGTAATTTTTAAAATGTGCTTTTTTTGGGGGGGGGAAATAAATTGTTTTGTGCATTAAAAAAAGAAAAAAACAGTAAAGTTAGCCCAATTTTTTTGCATAATGTGAAAGATCATGTTGCGCCAAGTAAATAGATACCTAACATGTCATGCTTTGAAATTGCGCACACTCGTGGAATGGCGCCTAACTTAGGTACTTAAAAATCCCCATAGGCGATGCTTTCATTTTTTTGACAGGTTACCTGTATTGAGTTACTGAGCAGGTCTAACACTAGAAGTATTTCTCTCGCTCTAACATTCGCTGCGATACCTCACATGTGTGGTTTGAATGTCCTTTATTTATGTGGACCGACCTACGTATGCGTTCGCTTCTGCGTGCTAACATGCGGGGACGGGGGGCGCTTTAATTTTTTTTTTTTTATTGTTTATTTTACTTCTATTTTTCTATTTTGACACTTTCTTTTTACTTTTTTTTTGATCACTTTTATTTCTATTACAAGGAATGTAAACATCCCTTGTAATAGGAATAGGGCATGATCTGTCCTCTTTACAGTGAGATATGGGGTCAATAAGTCCCCACATCTCACCTCTAGGCTGGGAAGCCTGAAAAAAAAAAAAAAGATCCTGGCTTCCCAGTCAAGGTGGCGGCATTTTTTCAAATGCAGAGGCCGGGCGTGAAAAAATGCCGCCGCCTTGGCTGGGAAGCCAGGATCGTTTTATTTTAATTTTTTTGACACTTTGGCACAGAACGCCCAGCCTCCGAAAGATCATAGAAGATCATAGAGATGTCCAGGGGCCGTCTGGCTCGCCGGATTCTCTATGGTCAACTTCTGGCATTGACCGATTCCTTCTCCCTTTTGCCGATCGTACGGGCGAGCCCGGGAGAAGCGCCCGCTGCCTGTAAGAACGATCAAGCAGCTAAACAGCCGCTATGATCGTTCTTACGGTGCTGGGAATCGCCGGCTCCAAAAGATGATATCTGAATGATGGCTGTAGCTGCACCCATCATTCAGATATCACCGCTCAAAGTCGACGACGTTAGATGAAATCGTTGGGCGGGAAGTGGTTAAAGTTGAACTTTACTCATAACAACGTGATAAAAAAAAATAGCGTTCTTTAGCAAGGAACATTAATAATTATTCTACCAAAACTAGTGTGTGCTGAAAATTGCATCCAGCATTGTTCCTGTTTCCTAGTTGGAGGCTGCCATTTTGCTGAAGCCCAGAACCCCTTTATAAGCAGTAAGGCCAGATTCACATATGTGAGAATTAGATGTGGGTTTGACATGCAAGTGTGACCGGTGTTCTGCCGAGAAAGTTCCGCTCGGCGGATTAGTTCCCCCCCTCTACTGTGCATGCGCAGTAGAATCCGGCGGAAATAGCCGAAGCGGAACAGCTGAAAATCAGCTGTACACGGCGCCTGTAAGAGGGCCCCTCGCGGGCTCGCTTCGCTCGCCACGCTTCGGGCTTCCCCCTCTAGGTCCACTTGGATAGTGGGGAAGGAACCTGGACCCAGAGCGCAGGTGCCGTGTACAGCTGATCGAAGCGTTTGAGCTTCGGCTATCTCCGGCAGCCGAGAGTAGTTGTAACGTACCTGGGATGTGAGCCTGACGTGTGGAGGTAGACCTCCCGTACCACCCTGGCTCGGAGACCACTGGAGTGGGAACAGTGGCGGTAAGAGCACAGCGGGGTAAGGGTGCCTGAGTCCTTACAGTCTGAAGTGGTCGTAGATGCAGGTCAGCAGATGCAGGTTTGCAGAGCAGCGGATGCAGGTCAGCAGATGCAGGTTTGCAGAGCAGCGGATGCAGGTCAGCAGATGCAGGTTTGCAGAGCAGCGGATGCAGGTCAGCAGATGCAGGTTTGCAATGCAGCGGATGCAGGTCAGTAGATGCAGGTTTGCAGAGCAGCGGATGCAGGTTAGCAGGTGCAGGTTTGCAGATCAGCAGATGCAGGTTTGCAGACAGAAGCGGAGTCAGATGAGCCGGGTCATACACATCAAGGAATACAGCAGAAACGGCAAGCAGAGAGTAGTCAAAGTCCAGGCTGGGTCTTGGCAACAGGCAATCAGGCAGGTAACAGAGCTGGGTCAAACTAGCCGAGGTCAGGATTGGAGACATAAGCAGGGTCAGGAAGCCGGGTCAGAATACAGGAACAGAGTACTGGTATAATCAGGAACACAGGGAACAGAAGCAGATCAAACCGCAAGGAGGCAGCGTCACTGAGCATCTTTTAAAGTCTATTGGGCGCCAAAGCGCGTCTTAACGAACGCGCATGCGCACGTTCGTACGAGCGGTCCGTGACTCGCGCATGCGCCTAGGCGTACGCCTTCTGGAACGGGACATACGTTCGTGACAGTGCCCCCCCCTTAAGGGCAACTTCCGGGTGCCCAAGAGAACTCTTTTCTGGGGATGATTACGGAAAAAGGCCTGGATCAATTCTTGAGCGTGAATGTTCCGCTGGGGTTCCCAAGAATTTTCTTCCAGGCCGTAACCTTTCCATTTGATCAGGAACTGTAGCTGATTCCTTCTTCTTCGGCAGTCTAACACGGCCTCTACTTCAAACTCCTCATCTCCGTTAATGATCACAGGTTCGGGTGGTTTTGATCCTCTGTCAGGAAAAGGGTCCGGCACTGTGGGTTTCAATAATGAGACATGAAATACCGGATGGATTTTCAAAGACTCCGGTAAGACAAGTTCATAGGAAACATCATTTAATTTCCGTTTTACTGGAAAAGGACCAATGAATTTGGGTGCCAATTTCCTTGCAGGGCAAGCCATTTTAAGATTAGTGGTGGATAACCATACTTGATCGCCCTGTTGCAGACATAACTCCCCCCTCCTCTTCCTGTCAAACATCTTCTTATTGGTTGCCTGTGCCCTGGTCATGGCTTCCTGTAATATCTTGCTATTACGGGTCAGGAAATCGACAGTACTCTGAACTGCCGGAACTGTTGAATCCGGGATGAGATCAGGTAGGAAGGTTGGATGGTACCCGTAGTTGGCAAAGAATGGCGACTGACCTGTAGCTGAATGACTGGCATTATTAAAGGCAAATTCTGCCAGAGGTAGTAATGACACCCAGTCGTCCTGAACAAAGGAGGTAAAGCATCGGAGATATTGCTCGAGCGTTTGGTTTGTCCTCTCAGTTTGCCCATTCGTCTGAGGGTGATAGGACGAGGACATAGACAGTTCAATCTTCAAAGCCCTGCACAAAGCCCTCCAGAAACGAGAGGTGAACTGAACCCCTCTGTCCGAAACAATGTCCGCAGGAATCCCGTGTAGCCTCACTATCTCTCTAATGAAGACTTGGGCAGTTTCCATGGCAGAGGGTGTGCTTTTTATTGGAACAAAGTGGGCCATTTTGGATAAACGGTCAACCACAACGAAGATCGCTGAATAACCCTCTGACAGAGGCAGTTCCACTACGAAATCCATGGCAATCATTTTCCAAGGACGGTCGGGAACTGGTAAAGGTCTGAGTAGACCCCAGGCCTTGCTTCTAGTGGTCTTGCTACGGATACAGGTGGTACAAGAGCTTATATATTCTCTGCAGTTCTTCTCAAGATCCGGCCACCAAAACGTACGTTGGACTAGCTCCAGGGTCTTATGCATTCCGAAATGGCCTGCCAGAGGATGATCATGACACAACTTCAGCACTGCGACTCGGACCTCTTCAGGCACAAAGATCTTGCTGTTCCTCCACAGGAGACCATCCTTGAATAGTAGAGTAACTCCGGGAGGGCCAGACACACCTGTAGAGGCTTGCTTCAAGCTGGACATGAGATCAGTTTGCAGAAGAAGAAAGTTACCCTCCGATAGGATGGTGTCTGGAGCTGGTACTTCCTTCGGATCATCAAACATGCGAGAGAGAGCGTCCGGTTTGGTGTTCTTGGAGCCAGGCCGGTAAGTTATATGAAATGAGAACCTAGAGAAAAACAGTGCCCATCGTGCCTGGCGGGGTCTCAGACGTTTGGCAGCTCTCAGATACTCTAAATTCTTATGATCTGTATAAATGAGTATGGGGTGCGCTGATCCTTCCAACAAATACCTCCACTCCTTAAGAGCCGATTTAATGGCCAGTAGTTCCCTGTCCCCAACGTCATAGTTCTTTTCGGATGGGGTAAGCTTCCGAGAGAAGAAAGCTATGGGGTGCATCAAGTCCTTGAGACCCTGGCGTTGGGAGATGACAGCTCCAACCGCTGTCTCGGAGGCATCTACCTCAAGTAAGTAAGGGAGCGCAGGGTCAGGATGACTCAGGATAGGAGCTGATGTGAAAAGTCTCTTTAAGTCTGTGAAGGCGGTCTGTGCCTCGGGGGTCCACTGGAACCGGGCATTCTGCTTGGTCAGCTGCGTGATTGGGGAGATGATAGCAGAGAAGCCCTTGATGAATCTCCGATAAAAGTTTGCGAAACCAACAAACCGCTGCACCCCTTTTTTGTCTGAAGGTGCAGGCCAATCCAGAACGGCTGCAACTTTTTGAGGATCCATCTTGAATCCCTCTGTTGATATCACGAGACCAAGGAACTGGATACTCTGTCGCTCGAACTCGCATTTTTCTGGTTTTGCGTATAGTCCGTGTTGGCGAAGGCGACAGAGTACACTCTTGACATGAACTCGATGCTGCTCGAGGGAAGAAGAAAAAATCAAAATATCGTCTAGATAGACAACTACATAAATGTCCAGACAGTCTCTAAAAACATCATTAATCAGGTGCTGAAATGTGGCCGGGGCGTTACATAACCCAAAAGGCATTACTAGATATTCGTAATGGCCAAACCTGGTACGAAAGGCAGTTTTCCACTCATCCCCTGCACGGATGCGTACCAAGTTGTAAGCCCCCCGCAGGTCTAACTTGGTAAATACAGAAGCGGTTCTAAGTCTTTGAAAGAGTTCAGGTACCAGGGGTAAAGGGTAGCGGTTTTTAACCGTAATTTTGTTCAGTTCCCGATAGTCCACACAAGGTCGGAGAGAGTGGTCTTTCTTTTCCACAAAAAAGATTCCTGCTCCTGCTGGAGAGGTGGAAGGGCGGATGAATCCCCTCTTAAGATTCTCATCGACGTATTCCTTCAGTACCCCTAGTTCCCGTTCAGATAAGGGAAAGATACGTCCAAAAGGGATCTCAGCACCGGGAAGAAGCTCGATTGGACAGTCGTATGGACGATGAGGTGGAAGAACTTCGGCCCCACGTTTACTGAAAACGTCCAAGAACTCATGGTAATGTTTAGGCACAGCAGAGCAAGTTTCAGGATCTGGTTCCAGGCATAACAATGGACCAGAGGCACTGGGGCATGATGGTACGCAATGGTGTAGACAGTAAGATGACTGGAATCTAACACTTCCGGTTCCCCAATCGATCTGGGGATTGTGTGCCTGAAGCCAAGGTAAGCCAAGGATGACTGGAAACAGAGGAGAGGAGATAGCATTCAGGCTCAGAAGTTCCTTATGATCCACAAAGGTGATTACAGGCAAAGGAGGGGTCTCCTGGGTCACTACTCCAGATTTAATGCGGGACCCGTCTGCCAAGAAGATGGAAAGTTCCTGGGCCTTGGGCTGAAGGGGAATGCGCTGTTGGACTGCAAAGTCTAAATCGATAAAACAACTGCATGCCCCTGAGTCTATTATTGCCGTCACTGGTATAGTTCTTTCCGGCAGTTGAAATGAAATTGGTATGGCCAGGTGAGTGCCGGTAGTAGAAGGTGCATGATTAGAAGAAGAGGAAGCCAGGAACTTGCGCATCTTAGCAGGACAAGAGGAGATGTAGTGACCAGCCTCTCCACAGTATAGGCATAGAAAGTTCTGCTGGCGACGAAGTCGTTCTTGGGCGGACAGGGAATGTCTCATCAATTCAGGCTGCTTTGATTTGATGGAGTGTACGGAAGTTGGCATCCGGGGTAGCTTCCGAGCTGGGCTTAACTGCTGAGAAGACCTCTCTGCTCTGCGTTCCCGAAGTCGTCGGTCTATCTGGATGGATAGCGTAATTAAAGTCTCTAGAGTATCAGGGACGTCAACCCGTGCCAACTCGTCCTTTAAACTCTCAGAAAGACCGAGACGAAACTGGTATCGGAGAGCCGCCTCATTCCACTGAGTGTCCGCGCTCCAGCGTCTGAAATCGGTTACATAGTCCTCGGCCGCTCGGCGGCCTTGCTGGAGCGCGTGGAGGGCAGCCTCGGCGGTGGAGGTCCGCTGGGGGTCGTCATAAAGTCGGGCCATGGCATTAAGGAAGGATGATAAAGAGTTCAAATCCATATGGCGGACTTCGAGTAGGTGGTGGGCCCAGGCCTGGGGTTCCCCTTGCAGCAGGGAAATAGTAAAACCTACTTTGGTAATTTCGGATGAAAAAGTCCGTGGCAGTAATGAAAAATAAAGTTCGCATGCATTGCGAAACGCCCGGAATTGGTTACGATTTCCAGAGAATTTCTCAGGAACAGGCACCCTAGGCTCGGGAGATGGGTCTGCCAAGATGGTCAATTCTTGTGTCCGCTCCCCCATTCGGACGAGACTGTCTTGCAGGGTCTCCATGACCTGAGTGAGGGCTGTGAGAGTTTGACAGACAAAGTCCATAGGCGAGGTCCCTCCTGCAGGCTCAGACATGGCGGTTTGATACTGTAACGTACCTGGGATGTGAGCCTGACGTGTGGAGGTAGACCTCCCGTACCACCCTGGCTCGGAGACCACTGGAGTGGGAACAGTGGCGGTAAGAGCACAGCGGGGAAAGGATGCCTGAGTCCTTACAGTCTGAAGTGGTCGTAGATGCAGGTCAGCAGATGCAGGTTTGCAGAGCAGCGGATGCAGGTCAGCAGATGCAGGTTTGCAGAGCAGCGGATGCAGGTCAGCAGATGCAGGTTTGCAGAGCAGCGGATGCAGGTCAGCAGATGCAGGTTTGCAGAGCAGCGGATGCAGGTCAGCAGATGCAGGTTTGCAGAGCAGCGGATGCAGGTCAGCAGATGCAGGTTTGCAATGCAGCGGATGCAGGTCAGTAGATGCAGGTTTGCAGAGCAGCGGATGCAGGTTAGCAGGTGCAGGTTTGCAGATCAGCAGATGCAGGTTTGCAGACAGAAGCGGAGTCAGATGAGCCGGGTCATACACATCAAGGAATACAGCAGAAACGGCAAGCAGAGAGTAGTCAAAGTCCAGGCTGGGTCTTGGCAACAGGCAATCAGGCAGGTAACAGAGCTGGGTCAAACTAGCCGAGGTCAGGATTGGAGACATAAGCAGGGTCAGGAAGCCGGGTCAGAATACAGGAACAGAGTACTGGTATAATCAGGAACACAGGGAACAGAAGCAGATCAAACCGCAAGGAGGCAGCGTCACTGAGCATCTTTTAAAGTCTATTGGGCGCCAAAGCGCGTCTTAACGAACGCGCATGCGCACGTTTGTACGAGCGGTCCGTGACTCGCGCATGCGCCTAGGCGTACGCCTTCTGGAACGGGACATACGTTCGTGACAGTAGTACGTACTGCGCAGGCGCTGCGCCTGCGCAGTACAGGGGGGAACCTACCTGCCGAAGGAACTTATTCGGCAAGACACCGGCTCACACAGGCCCCGGGGCAGCCGCATTCCAAAAGGGTCCTGTGCGTGCTTTTGGGTCCAGTTCAGGTGAGAATTCAGGCAAAAATTCAAACCTAATTCGCACCTGAACCGGTGAACAGGAATGCACCGGACCCCATGCTGGGAACCGCGGCCGCACATATGTGAACCCAGCCTTAGTCTTTAAGCTGTCAGCAGATTGGCCTCTACATTTTCGACACAGTGCTGAAAAACAGAGAGCAACTGAGCATGTGCAGAGCAGGGTGAGACAGTGTACTCCTGGATTTTACACAGCATAGACACTTATTTGTAATGTTTTACATAGCTATGCCTGCAAAAGGGGCCAGCCTAGGGTTGCCACATTTTCTTCATGCCAAACCTGAACAAATTAGCACAGGGCTGGACTGGGACAAAAATTTGGCCCTGGACTTCATCCAGACCGGCCGCACAAAAACAGTATATAAACTATTTGCAGTTGGGCAAAAAAAAGCCTCCTCCTTACATCAGAGTCCCTAGAGAGCCTCCTCCTTACATCAGAGTCCCTAGAGAGCCTCCCTTACATCAGAGTCCCTAGAGAGCCTCCCTCTTACATCAGAGTCCCTAGAGAGCCTCCCTTACATCAGAGTCCCTAGAGAGCCTCCCTCTTACATCAGAGTCCCTAGAGAGCCTCCCTCTTACATCAGAGTCCCTAGAGAGCCTCCCTCTTACATCAGAGTCCCTAGAGAGCCTCCCTTACATCAGAGTCCCTAGAGAGCCTCCCTTACATCAGAGTCCCTAGAGAGCCTCCCTCTTACATCAGAGTCCCTAGAGAGCCTCCCTTACATCAGAGTCCCTAGAGAGCCTCCCTCTTACATCAGAGTCCCTAGAGAGCCTCCCTCTTACATCAGAGTCCCTAGAGAGCCTCCCTTACATCAGAGTCCCTAGAGAGCCTCCCTCTTACATCAGAGTCCCTAGAGAGGGTCTCAGAGCGTCCGCACAACAGGCCGGCAGCTCGAATTTTTAAACAAAGGTCAGCTATCCCCATATTACTCTGCCCCACCCCCTTGGCCAATGGCGCCACACTACTGTCTCAGCCAATGAGGAGGGGAGTCCAGGACAGCTGAGTCTCTCGTGTAACATCGCTGGATCTAGATGGACCTCAGGTGAGTTATTAGGGGGGTGCTGCACACAGAACGTCATATATCGCAGCTTACCAACCAATCATTAGATGTGGTGGCTGCATTTGTTATCTTCTTGTAAGGCTCTCCCCCCCCCCCCCCTCGGTTTTCACCTGGTGATCTGGCCTGATGGAGGGCTTTGACGACATATCAGGGGCCAAAACAGAATGGACACAGTCCTCATTTTCTATCTCTGCAGCCTCTGGTGCACAGAATGAATGAACAGGAATAGCTCTGTACATTCACAAATTGAAGCATAGTAAACACAGTTGGGGGTGCATCCTAAGCACTTTGCGGTACGCTACCCCTTGAAGGAGGTCCTTCTGGCACAGTGGTTCTTTCCTCTAAACTGTGTTTACTATACTCCAGTTATCAATGGGCACAGTTTGTGATTGGTACGGCAGCAGCCGGCAGGAGGGAGAGGAGGGGAAGCTGACAGCGCATGGGGAGGGGGGGGGGACTTCACCAACTTCCGGAATTGGTAGGTTGTGGTAGCCCCTTGCTTTGCAGCTTCCTCCTGGGGTCCCCTACTGACTTCCCATGCATGCTCCTCGGCTCTTTATGGAGGTGCCCTCTGGGTACTATAGGTGTTGTTTCCCTCTGTTCCCCTAGCTCAGGAGTAGGCAACCTCGGCCCTCCAGCTGTGGTGAAACTGCAAGACCCATTAGACATTGCAAGACCCTGACAATCACAGGCATGACTCCTAGAGGCAGAGGCATCATGGGATCTGTAGTTTCACCTACAGCTTTAGGGCCGAGGTTGCCTACCCCTGCTCTAGCTACTGGATGTGTTATTTAAGCATTGGAGTCTCTGGCCCATATGGTCGCCCTCACCCTTGGATGTGTTTGACACGGATCAGCCTCTGCTGGCGGGGGGGTCACGCATCCACAGGCCCCAACAGGACACCGCCAGTGTCCTCGGCTTGGGGGGGGAAGTCTCTTGTTCCAGTTTTTGCCAGGGAAGACGTTAGTTGCTGCTTTGATGCCTCCATGCGTGTGACGCTCATAATTACGGACTCCTCTAGAGGTGTATCTGCTCCTCGTGCTTTTTTTGGTATGCTCCCGACAGGTCGGTTAAGGTTTTTCCCGCACATTTCTGACGCTTATGTCCACTGGCGTGGGTTTGTCCGCAGCATCCTTAGAACTTTGAGGTATGCTACCCCTTGAAGGAGGTCCTTCTGGCACAGTGGTTCTTTCCTCTGGTGGTGGATCCATCCGTTTCTAGGCTCCATGAGGCCACTCCGGTTCCAGTGATGGAATCCCTTTTCCTTTATGGATCCTGTGGACCATATGTAGGAGCCATTTGCACGTCCAGGATCACTTTCACTGGGCCTGTGCTGCGTTGTGGATTGGCCACGACCCTGGGGTCTCAGCGTTGGCTGGATGGGCTAAGATGTTGCAGCACAGGTGCCAGGCGTAGATGGAACTGGCAGACCAGGCAGTCTGAGGGTTAAAATGTATGTGTAATGCATCCCTGGATGCTCCTTCGCTGCTTTCAGTGTGCAGACGGTGCTTCGGTTAACCCCCTTGGCTTGACGGGTTGGTCGGCGGACCAGACCTCTATACTGTCTTAGTGGACCTGCCCCTCCAGGGCAAAAAACTCTCCGGTTCTACCATTATTGACATGTTTACCAATCTGACACGTGGCAAGATTGCCTTCCTTCCGTGGAGGAAGGCCTGGTTGTCCAGGCCTTCCTCCACGGCTCACAGGAGGACTTTTCGTTCCTTCGAGGTCCTGGACTCAGGCTCCAAGCCTTTCAGCCTACCATGGGTGGTACTTAGCTCTCCTGCACCTGTTAGTTCTCCTAACAACAAATAAGTCTGTCCATGCTTGTAGTTTTTCCCCCATCCGTCAATGGACTGGAGGGTTGCCTATGGTGGTTTACAGGCCTGGGGACCTCTTTCGTTTTCAGATGTATGGGTCCATGATCTGTGACGCCTGGCTACAGGTCGGATTTCATTCCTTTCCACCAATTCAGTGCTTTCCCTCCGACCTTCTCCTCTCACTCCAGCGCCTTTGGGCTCTGCATTAGGCTCCGCGAGCCCTGTTGCATCAGGGCATAATGGTTCCAGTATCAGGTCCAACATGGTTCTGGGGCTTTTGTCCTCTAAAGTATCCCTGGCTCCCATGTGGGCAGGGTTTGACCGATTTGGGACCTCAAGACCTTTGTGCTGGTTCACTATTAAGGATGGACTTTAATTGCTCATGCTGACTGTCCTTCATCAGGGTTTTTTCCTGGCCCTCAGAGATGTCAGGGACGTATACCTGTGTATCCCCTTCTGCAGAGTGCTTCAGTATTTTTTTGTGCTAGCAGACGCTTATTGTGGGGCTCCCCTTGGCCTTGCCTCTGCATCGCGTGTATTAACCACGGTTTTGGCCCTAGTCCTTGTTTTGCGTGGACTACAGGTGATTTCTGTGCTTGGGTGCCTGGATAATTTGTTGTCCCGAGCAGAGACTGTTGCGGCTGCTGGACAGCGTCCAGGTTGCCTGGCGTTCTTGATAGGATCCAGGTTGGGTCTTGGATCTCCAGAGGTCTGCCTTGATCCCAACCAGGCATTCGGAGTATCTGGGAGCTTCGAACTCCAGTCAGTCTGCTTTGGTTCCATCTGTGGTCTGCCCTGCATTCTGCAGGTGTGGTCTGGGTCTGCTGCTATCCACCTGTCTGAACGGTTCCATACGTGGACTCTGCAGCTGCCAATTCTGTCTCCTTTCTCTGGACTTCCAACTTTGGATCGATTGATGAGGGCTTTCTGCCTCTGGTGACCCTGGTCTCCAGCGCTTTGGGCCAGGTCTTTTCTCCCTCTCCTTGGGATGGTAGGCTTGATGGCGGCCAGCCTCTTTGGTTGGCGAGGGACCCTATGCTCCGGTTTAACAATTGCAGTCATTTGACCGTCCATTTCTGTTTCTAGAGCTGTGAGCCTTTATGTTATCCCTGGAGCCCTGGACGGACTGTCTCTAGGGGCTTCCAGTCTGAACTTAATCGGACAATGCCACGCATGTCGATCTCCAGGGGAGAATGCGGCAGCGGCTCTGGTGGCATCTCCAGTGGTGGCAGTTCTTTTGTGGTACAGAGTCCCTGTATCAAGGACAGGCAGGCCAACTGTTTTTGGCCATCAGCCCCTAGCTCAGGGAGTTACATAGTCAGGTTGAAAAAAGACACAAGTCCATCTAATTCAACCAAGGAAAGTGTGGTTCCTGTCTGCGAATGTCTTCCTGCAGTTTGGCCTATGCCACTGAATGCAGGCGGTGCTGCTGTTCGTGGATGCTGCCCGGCGACTACCTATTCGGAAGGTCTTCTGTCCCAAGGTCCAGTCCTCACCCCCCCCCCCCCCCCGCCTTCCTGTCTCTGGCTGGCCGGCATGGCTAATAAAATCCAGGTTCTGAGGGACAGAAGGTTGTCAGGTCTATGATCCTTATGTTGAAGGACACATATGTCTACCTCTCAGGAGATATCTCTTCAGACTGGTGGGCTGATATTGGTTGGTGGGAGGCTCTGGGGGCTCCTACTCATTCCTTCTCCATGGCTCGAGTGCACTGGCCATATGGCCTGGGCCTGGGAGATTTGCGTATTTTTGTCTACTACGGCCTTCTTCTGTAGTTCCGACTTTGTTTTTGGGGCTCATGGACTGTTTGAGATGCATGGCGACCCTTTTCATCACTGATCCCATTGGGTTTGGCTGTTGATTTGGCTGTGTGCCATAGAGGGGTGGGATGCCTCCTCTTCCCAGTCACAGTGCATTCCGCTAAGGCAATTTGTATCTCCTGGGTGCCCCACCAGCAGATAACAAAAAAAGAAGCTTGAAAAAGAAAAAGAATGCAGCAAACACAGCTAAGGGCTGGTGAGCTGCAATACTGTATATTACACTGCGCATGGATTTAGCTACACTTTCACACCGAACGCTGTTGGGTGCAGTTGAATGCATTTTGAACTGCACTCCAACTGCATAGACAGCCCAAACTTGTAAAAAGTTACAACGTTGCCATATGATCACTGGGGGGGAGGAATTCTTGAAAATGTACATAAAAAGTAGCACTGCATTCCTAATTGTATTTTTCATATTACAGCAAAGCTTCATGTCTAATATTGTAATTACTGCAACATTTACTAAATAATTTTTCATAAGATAATAATAAATAATAATCTACTAATACTACTAGTAATAATAATAATGAGTTTTATGGTTGTTAAGATTTTGTGTTGAATTTTCTCATTATTTTATTATTATTATTATTATTAATAACAATAATAATAGAAAAAAAACTATAAATAATTAATATAAACCATAGAAAATAAGTATTATTATTATCAATAAATAATAATAATCAATACCATCAATGATTATAAACAATAACATTTTAAATAAAAACAAAGTAAGAAAATAAAGAAATAAAATACTGCTGCTACTACTACTACTAAGATGAATAGTAATAATAGTAATAAAAACAATGGGTTCTATGATTGTTATTTATTCTATTAATATTTTAAAAATATTATTATCATCATCATTATAAATACGGTATTAATAATAATTACAATTAAAATATTGAACAGATTGTCAAGCGTCCTAAAGGACTCCCATTCCAAGCTCCTCAAAATTTTTGGGAGCATTTCAGTATGCTTTTCCCTCTCTACATCCAGCCAGTATTGGCCATTTATGATTGTCAGTTAACGGTCCCAAGGCCGTGGTTTTCCCCTTCCCGACGCCCCCCCCCCCTCCTTTTTCCTCTTCTCCTCACATCTGTTCTTCTTTTTTACTTTCTCTCTCTTTCACCTCTGGGGTCTCTGTCCCCCAATTTCTCTTTAAAAAAAATGTATCTTTTACTTTGTACGGGAATTCCCCCGCGGCAGGGGTACCTGTCTTTACACTATTACCAAAAGTATTGGGACACCTGCCTTTACACGCACATGAACTTTAATGGCATCCCAGTCTTAGTCGGTCATTCGCTTATTTTGTTATTTTCACTAAAACCGATAAAAATATGATTGAACCGAAAAAATATTGTACTAGAATCAATGTCCTTATAAAACGCATATACAGTATCTTACAAAAGTGAGTACACCCCTCACATTTTTGTGAATATTTTCTTCTATCTTTTCATGTGACAACACTGAAGAAATGACACTTTGCTACAATGTAAAGTAGTGAGTGTACAGCTTGTATAACAGTGTAAATTTGCTGTCCCTTCAAAATAACTCAACACACAGCCATTAATGTCTAAATCGCTGGTAACAAAAGTGAGTACACCCCTAAGTGAAAATGTCCAAATTGGGCCCAAAGTGTCAATATTTTGTGTGGTCACCATTATTTTCCAGCACTGCCTTAACCCTCTTGGGCATGGAGTTCCCCAGAGCTTCACAGGTTGCCACTGGAGTCCTCTTCTACTCCTCCATGATGACATCACAGAGCTGGTGGATGTTAGAGACCTTGTGCTCCTCCACCTTCTGTTTGAGGATGTCCCACAGATGATCAATAGGGTTTAGGTCTGGAGACATGTTTGGCCAGTCCATTACCTTTACCCTCAGCTTCGTTAGCAAGGCAGTGGTCATCTTGGAGGTGTGTTTGGGGTCGTTATCATGTTGGAATACTGCCCTGCGGCCCAGTCTCTGAAGGGAGGGCATCATGCTCTGCTTCAGTATGTCACAGTACATGTTGGCATTCATGGTTCCCTCAGTGAACTGTAGCTCCTCAGTGCCGGCAGCACTCATGCAGCCCCAGACCATGACACTCCCACCACAATGCTTGACTGTAGGCAAGACACACTTGTCTTTGTACTCCTCACCTGGTTGCCGCCACACACGCTTGTCACCATCTGAACCAATAAGTTTATCTTGATCTCATCAGACCACAGGACATGGTTCCAGTAATCCATGTCCTTAGTCTGCTTGTCTTCAGCAAACTGTTTGCGGACTTTCTTGTGCATCATCTTTAGAAGAGGCTTCCTTCTGGGACGACAGCCATGCAGACCAATTTGATGCAGTGTGCGGCGTATGGTCTGAGCACTGACAGGCTGACCCCCCACCCCTTCAACCTCTGCAGTAATGCTGGCAGCACTCATACGTCTATTTCCCAAAGACAACCTCTGGATATGACGCACTGAACTTCTTTGGTCGAGGCCTGTTCTGAGTATGGTCTTGGCCACTGTGCTGCAGCTCAGTTTCAGGGTCTTGGCAATCTTCTTATAGCCTAGGCCATCTTTATGTAGAGCAACAATTCTTTTTTCAGATCCTCAGAGAGTTCTTTGACATGAGGTGCCATGTTGAACTTTCAGTGACCAGTATGAGAGAGTGAGAGCGATAACACCAAATTTAACACACCTGCTCCCCATTCACACCTGAGACCTTGTAACACTAACGAGTCACATGACACCGGGGAGGGAAAATGGATAATTGGGCCCAATTTGGACATTTTCACTTAGGGGTGTACTCACTTTTGTTGCCAGCGGTTTAGACATTAATGGCTGTGTGTTGAGTTATTTTGAGGGGACAGCAAATTTACACTGTTATACAAGCTGTACACTCACTACTTTACATTGTAGCAAAGTGTCATTTCTTCAGTGTTGTCCAATGAAAAGATAGAATAAAATATTAACAAAAATGTGAGGGGTGTACTGACTATTATGGGATACTGTATTATTGTTGTTGTTATTATTATTATCATTATAACTTTCAATAATATGAATAATAATATTTTTTAAATGCTACTAGAATCAATAACAATCTTATAACACATTTTTTTAAAAATTTGTATTATTATTATTGTTGTGGTGATCATTATCATCATCATTATAATTATAAATAATATTAATCATCATTGTAAATATTTTGAAAAATACTACTAGCCTAAAAAACAGCCACAAAAATATTAATATATTTTTACAACACTATTTCCAGAATAAAAAATATAATAATTTAAATTTAAAAAAACATTTATTATAATAAAAAACATATATATTATACATAATAAAAATATATATATTATACATAATAAAAAACATATATATTATACATAATAAAAAAAACATATATTATACATAATAAAAATATATATATTATACATAACAAAAAACATATTATACATAATAAAAAAAAACATATATTATACATAATAAAAATATATATATTATACATAATAAAAAAAAAAAGAAAACACTGTTGCTACTCAATTAATAATATTAACAATAAGAAGAAAATACTTATAGAAAAATCCCATTATTACAACAGGTAGAACTAACCTAAAGTGCATAATATTAGGAGGGAAATACAGCCACCACTTCTATTAAATATTCTATAATGTTTTATTATTGATAATATTAATTTAAACCTTGTTACATTGTCTTATTTCCCGCACATTTCTATACATCACTCCCAATCTCCACTACTCCCGGCTCTCCCACATCCGCAGCTCTCCATACACCTTCCCTGCACAGGAATCCTCCATTCACCCATTACACCCGCACTGTCCCTTTAACAAAAGCTCCTCCCTTCTTGACACCTATTGGCCGGACGGCCCATCAATCAAAAAACGGTGAATCTATACACTTCCTCGATTTTTACACTTCCACTCACAGTCTACGCCCCCTCCCACCTTCGTCTAGGATAACGTCCCTCATTGGCGGGCAGAACCGCCACTCAGGATCGATACCAACATCGCGCACGCTATTGGTCGATGGGGGAGGAGTCCGGTCCAGGATTGGTTGCACTATCTGTACGGCTGTAGTCTGGCTTTCGGTAGCTTGCTCAGGTTGGCTGGCGAGGATGTAGGCCCCACCGGGGGGACCTGCCCGAGAGGGAGGACACACCGAATTACCTGAACTGAGGTACCCGATACACGGCGGGCGGGGGAATAATGAGCCAACATGCGGGGAAAATGAGGAGAAAGGGGGCCAATAACACAGAGAGTAATGGAGGAGCATACAGTGTGACAGGGGAGAGTATCCCCCCTCCGCTATCACTGGGTAATGCACTCCCCTGTCACTCTGTATATCCCTCCACTATCACTGGGTAATACACTCCCCTGTCACTCTGTATATCCCCCACTATCACTGGGTAATGCACTCCCCTGTCACTCTGTATATCCCTCACTATCACTGGGTAATGCACTCCCCTGTCACTCTGTATATCCCTCACTATCCTGGGTAATACACTCCCCTGTCACTCTGTATATCCTCCACTATCACTGGGTAATACACTCCCCTGTCACTCTGTATATCCCCTCCACTATCACTGGGTAATGCACTCCCCTGTCACTCTGTATATCCTCCACTATCACTGGGTAATGCACTCCCCTGTCACTCTGTATATCCCCTCCACTATCACTGGGTAATGCACTCCCCTGTCACTCTGTATATCCCCTCCACTATCACTGGGTAATGCACTCCCCTGTCACTCTGTATATCCTCCACTATCACTGGGTAATACACTCCCCTGTCACTCTGTATATCCCTCCACTATCACTGGGTAATACACTCCCCTGTCACTCTGTATATCCCCCACTATCACTGGGTAATACACTCCCCTGTCACTCTGTATATCATCCAATATCACTGGGTAATACACTCCCCTGTCACTCTGTATATCCCCCACTATCACTGGGTAATACACTCCCCTGTCACTCTGTATATCCCCCACTATCACTGGGTAATACACTCCCCTGTCACTCTGTATATCCCCCACTATCACTGGGTAATACACTCCCCTGTCAGTCTGTATATCCTCCACTATCACTGGGTAATGCACTCCCCTGTCACTCTGTATATCTCTCACTATCACTGGGTAATACACTCCCCTGTCACTCTGTATATCCCTCACTATCACTGGGTAATACACTCCCCTGTCACTCTGTATATCCCCTCCACTATCACTGGGTAATACACTCCCCTGTCACTCTGTATATCCCCTCCACTATCACTGGGTAATACACTCCCCTGTCACTCTGTATATCCCCTCCACTATCACTGGGTAATACACTCCCCTGTCACTCTGTATATCCTCCACTATCACTGGGTAATACACTCCCCTGTCACTCTGTATATCCCTCACTATCACTGGGTAATACACTCCCCTGTCACTCTGTATATCCTCCACTATCACTGGGTAATACACTCCCCTGTCACTCTGTATATCCTCCACTATCACTGGGTAATACACTCCCCTGTCACTCCGTATGTCCTCCACTATCACTGGGTAATACACTCCCCTGTCACTCTGTATATCCCTCCACTATCACTGGGTAATACACTCCCCTGTCACTCTGTATATCCTCCACTATCACTGGGTAATGCATTCCCCTGTCACTCTGTATATCCTCCACTATCACTGGGTAATGCACTCCCCTGTCACTCTGTATCCCCTCCACTATCACTGGGTAATGCACTCCCCTGTCACTCTGTATATCTTCCACTATCACTGGGTAATGCACTCCCCTGTCACTCTGTATCCCCTCCACTATCACTGGGTAATGCACTCCCCTGTCACTCTGTATCCCCTCCACTATCACTGGGTAATGCACTCCCCTGTCACTCTGTATCCCCTCCACTATCACTGGGTAATGCACTCCCCTGTCACTCTGTATCCCCTCCACTATCACTGGGTAATGCACTCCCCTGTCACTCTGTATATCTTCCACTATCACTGGGTAATGCACTCCCCTGTCACTCTGTATATCTTCCACTATCACTGGGTAATGCACTCCCCTGTCACTCAGTATATCTTCCACTATCACTGGGTAATGCACTCCCCTGTCACTCTGTATATCTTCCACTATCACTGGGTAATGCACTCCCCTGTCACTCTGTATAGCTTCCACTATCACTGGGTAATGCACTCCCCTGTCACTCTGTATCCCCTCCACTATCACTGGGTAATGCACTCCCCTGTCACTCTGTATCCCCTCCACTATCACTGGGTAATGCACTCCCCTGTCACTCTGTATATTTTCCACTATCACTGGGTAATGCACTCCCCTGTCACTCTGTATATCCCTCCACTATCACTGGGTAATGCACTCTCCTGTCACTCTGTATATCTTCCACTATCACTGGGTAATGCACTCCCCTGTCACTCAGTATATCTTCCACTATCACTGGGTAATGCACTCCCCTGTCACTCTGTATATCTTCCACTATCACTGGGTAATGCACTCCCCTGTCACTCTGTATAGCTTCCACTATCACTGGGTAATGCACTCCCCTGTCACTCTGTATCCCCTCCACTATCACTGGGTAATGCACTCCCCTGTCACTCTGTATCCCCTCCACTATCACTGGGTAATGCACTCCCCTGTCACTCTGTATATTTTCCACTATCACTGGGTAATGCACTCCCCTGTCACTCTGTATATCCCTCCACTATCACTGGGTAATGCACTCTCCTGTCACTCTGTATATCTTCCACTATCACTGGGTAATGCACTCCCCTGTCACTCTGTATCCCCTCCACTATCACTGGGTAATGCACTCCCCTGTCACTCTGTATATCTTCCACTATCACTGGGTAATGCACTCCCCTGTCACTCTGTATATTCCTCCACTATCACTGGGTAATGCACTCCCCTGTCACTCTGTATCCCCTCCACTATCACTGGGTAATGCACTCCCCTGTCACTCTGTATATCCTCCACTATCACTGGGTAATACACTCCCCTGTCACTCTGTATATCATTCAATATCACTGGGTAATGCACTCCCCTGTCACTCTGTATATCCCTCCACTATTACTGGGTAATGCACTCCCCTGTCACTCTGTATATCTTCCACTATCACTGGGTAATGCACTCCCCTGTCACTCTGTATATCTTCCACTATCACTGGGTAATGCACTCCCCTGTCACTCTGTATCCCCTCCACTATCACTGGGTAATGCACTCCCCTGTCACTCTGTATCCCCTCCACTATCACTGGGTAATGCACTCCCCTGTCACTCTGTATCCCCTCCACTATCACTGGGTAATGCACTCCCCTGTCACTCTGTATATCCTCCACTATCACTGGGTAATACACTCCCCTGTCACTCTGTATATCATCCAATATCACTGGGTAATACACTCCCCTGTCACTCTGCATCTCCTTCACTATGTGCAATATTTAGTGAGAATTGCAGAGATATACAGTATGTTCACTAATGGTTCGGGATACTTTTTCAGCAATTTTTTTTTTTTTTATTTGAGTAACATTTGTTTGAATTCATGAGCACTTAATCCAGTGTTTTCATGTGTTCACATTTTCCTCCTTGTAGTGTGCAATATCATGACCGATGGCGGGTGCTGGGTGCCACAAGAACCTGGAGGAAATGGGGATGGTGAAGCCAGAGTGAGACTACGGTACTTTCAGGAGTAACTTTAAAGGTGTAAAGGTAGGTTCTTTACTCAATGGCCAACTAAAGACACCACACCAATGGCAGTCTTATCATTGCTAGTCTTTGTTGTACGTTTTACATGAAAAAAATTTCAACCTCTGTCTACATTTTTTGTTTTATTTTAAAATTCTTTCAATTTTTTATTTTATTTACGTGTTTTCTCAGCTGTTTATTAAAAACCACTTAAGGACCGGCCTATAGCAAATTTACTGCAAGAGGGTGGCCATCCTGTGCAGAATATATATATATATATATATATATATATATATATATATATATATATATATATATATATATATATATATATATATATATATATAATATTATACACATGTGATCCTGCACTTCCGCCTAGGGGGCGGCGCGGCTTCTGCTGTGATTAGTCACAGCAGAAGCCGATCTGCGGGTGCCGGCCAATCGATGTCCGCTGGCACCTGCCAATCGTTGAGCAGAGACAGAACGGAGCCCTGCCTATGTAAAGAAAGACAAGGATCCATTCTGACGGGGGATGTGATGGATTTTGTGTCCCTGCAAAGCAGGGAATAAAAGCCATCACTTCCCTTAGTAAAAAAAAAAAGCACATGCAGTACTCACAAACACTGGCTAGGCACACAGTTAACCCTTTGATCATCCTTGATGTTTAACCCCCTCCCAGCCATTATCTTTAGTACAGTGACCGTGCATGGTTTTTTTTAGCACTGATCAGTGTATTGGTGTCACTGGTTCCCACAAAGTGTCAGAAGTGTCAGTTAGTGTCCGATAGTCCACTGCTATAAGTCGCTGATCTCCGCCATTACTAGTATAAAATAAATAAATAGCAAAATTCCAGTATATATATATACCATAGATTGTAGACGTTAAAACTTTGCGCAAACCAATCAATATACGCTTATTGGGCTTTTTTTTTTTTTCACCAAAAATATATGTAGCCTAAATTGATGAAGAAATTCGTTTTTTTTTTTTGTTCATTGGATATGTTTTATACCAGAAATTAAAGAAAATCACAAATTTTGGGTTGTTCCCAGAGAAGTAATAGAAGGGGAACATTCCAATGGGGACACTAGTTCTGTTGACTTGGGGGTCCCCAAGGGATTCCCCTAAATTACAAGGATTTCCTCTCACTTCCTGTTTGGCTATGGGACAGGAAGTGAAGGGCAACCTCCACAATGGGACACAGATGGTGAAAAAAATTCTGACAGGGGTTATAACCCTCCCTTGTTCTATCCAAAATGAAAACAAACGTTTTGCCTATAGTTCTACTTTGTTTTGTATAGAGTGGATAGAGGTTAGAACACCTTGTCAGGTTTCCATTGCTGCCTGTGCCTCTAATAGGGAGCTTCTCCTTTCTCTATTTGTCCTTTTTTTACCATAATCACCAAAAGTGAAAGAGACAATCCCCAGATTTTGGGTTGTCCCTTGAACAGTATAAGAGGGAAAATCTTCCACTGGGGGACACTAGTTCTGTTGATCACTGGAGATGCACTCGTTTTGTAGGGATTTGCTCTCACTTCCTGGTTAGGCTGTGGGCCAGAAACTGAAGAGAAATCTCCCCGGCGAGACTTCAACTTGTTCAGCTTTCACAGTTGTACACCCCGATGGACCAAATGACTTTATAATTCTGCTATGGGCCTGTAAATTCAGCAAAAAAAAGTATTTAAAAACACGTATACAGAAATGCATCCTGAGCCTGGGTTCAGACTTGTGCGTTGTGGGACACTGCATGTGATTTGCACAGGTTATCGCACCGCATTCCTGTGCAAGTCATATGCAATGTCTGTGCGGTGCCATCTTTCATATGCAAAGACAAGGTAAATCTTCCCACCGCCATCATGTGGGAAGCTTTACCTAGTCTTTGTATTTTTATATTTGTAATAAAATCCCATGTTCAAGCTGCATGGTCCTCTTGTATCTTCCTTTTTTTTTTTTAAGGGGGCCTTCACCCCAATTCTTGCTTTTGTTATATGCTTTAATGAGTCACTTGGACTGCAGCGCCATAGGCGAGTCAGCAAACATTTGGGACGCTGCAATTGCTCATATACTGAGCTTTACAGTGTTTAGACTCTAATGAGTTACTGGCATACAGTGTTTGTTTTTTGGTCCTTTTTATGTATATGGAACATGTAGAGTGCTCTGAAAAAATATTTCCAAAAAAATGTGGTTTATCACAGTTCATTGATGATTTAGCAAGACGGGGGGGGGGGGAGGGGATTACATTTTCACATAGGGCCAGGGCAGTGTTCTCTGTACCGCACTGCTGTATTCACTCACCGGCCACTTTATTAGGTCCCCCTTGCTAGTACTGAGCTGGACCCCCTTTTGCCTTCATTCTTCATGGCATAGATACAACAAGGTGTTGGAAACGTTCCTCAGAGATTTTGATCCATTGGAGTACAGGGACCTCATTGTCCAGTGGTGAGATGATTGGAACTTTGTGACATGGTGTATTATCCTGCTGGAAGGAGCCATCAGAAGATGGGGACACTGTAGTCATAAAGGGATGGACATGGTCAGCAACAATACTCAGGTAGGACGTGGTGTTTAAACCATGATCAATTGGTACTAAGGGGCCAAAAGTGTGCCAAGAAAATATCCCCCCCCACCATTACACCTCCACCACCAGCCTGAACCGGTGATATCCCATCCCCCACACCATTACACCCCCCACCACCAGCCTCAACCGGTGATCTCCCATCCCCCACACCATTACACCCCCCCACCACCAGCCTCAACCGGTGATATCCCATCCCCCACACCATTACACCCCCCCACCACCAGCCTCAACCGGTGATATCCCATCCCCCACACCATTACACCCCCCCACCACCAGCCTCAACCGGTGATATCCCATCCCCCACACCATTACACCCCCCCACCACCAGCCTCAACCGGTGATATCCCATCCCCCACACCATTACACCCCCCCACCACCAGCCTCAACCGGTGATATCCCATCCCCCACACCATTACACCCCCCCACCACCAGCCTCAACCGGTGATATCCCATCCCCCACACCATTACACCCCCCCACCACCAGCCTCAACCGGTGATATCCCACCACCCCCACCATTACACCCCCACCACCAGCCTGAACCGGTGATACAAGGCTGGATGGATCCATGCGCCAAATTCTGACCCCACCATCTGAATGTTGGAGCTGAAATCCAGACTCATCAGACCAGGCAACGTTTTTCCAATCTTCTATTGTCCAATTTTGGTGATCCTGTGTGAATTGTAGACTCAGTTCCCTGTTCTTAGCTGACAGGAGTGGCACCCGGTGTGGTCTTCTGCTGCTGTATCCCATCTGCTTCAAGGTTGGATGTGTTGTGCGTTCAGAGATGGTATTCTGCATACCTTGGATGTAACGAGTGGTTATTTGAGTTACTGTTGCCTTTCTATCATCTGGAACTAGTCTGCCCATTCTCCTCTGACATCAACGTGGCATTTTCCTCCACACAACTGCCGCTCACTGGATATTTTCTCTTTTTTTTTTCCCTCTCCATTCCCCGTAAACCCCGAGAGATGGTTGTGTGTGAAAGTCCCAGAAATACTCAGACCAGCCCGTCTGTCACCAACAATCACTCCACGTTCAAAGTTGCTTAAATCCTCTTTCTTCCCCATTCTGATGCTCGGTACGAACTTCAGCAAGTCATCTTCACCTCGTCTAGGTGCCTAAATGCATTGAGTTGCTGCCATGTGATTGGCTGATTTAGCCATTTTTGTTACCAAGCAATTGAACAGTTGTACCTAATAAAGTGGCCGGTGAGTGTATGTCAGAGCTATATAAATGTATAATAATTATAGTGTGTGACTGTGGGGGGGGACATTAGAGTGTGAGCGACTCTGGTGCAGAGACTGATGTGAGTGGCTCAGTGTTCTCTGTACAGCACAGCGGTATATGTCAGAGCTATATAGATATATTATAATAATAGTGTGTGACTGCGCGGGGGGGCATTAGAGTGTGAGCTCCTCTGGTGCAGAGACTGATGTGACTGGCTCAGTGTTCTCTATACAGCACTGCGGTATATGTCAGAGCTATATAAATGTATAATCGTGTGTGATTGAATGACATTTCTGTATTTCCTTGTTTCTACAGAGAACATCCTCTGGATTTAAGCATGCCGGAGATGACTCAGAGTGCAAACCCTAATAAAGCCAAGCATAGGTAAGAATGGAGTTTTTTGCAATGTAAACATTTAGCTGGGTGTTTTTTTATATTGAGCTTTCGAGATCTAATGATGAGTGATGAGGCTGAAATATGACCTTGATTAATGACTTCCTGGGGTTTTATAAAATATTACCCCACCCCCCGGGTAGTCTTCTAAAGCCCCTTCCCCCACCTCCATGGCAGTGTTCTTATGTGACCGGATTCAAATAAGTTTGCAGTATTTTGAGCTGCTGTAATATCGATAAAGTGATTGTAAAGTCTCGTGTTTTTGTTTTCCTCTAAAAATACACAGCAGCCCTGATCCTCCTCTTCTCAGGTCCCTCTTCTGTGCTCCTGGCCTCTTTCCTCCTGTGGGGTGCCCCCCACAGCAAGCTGCTTGCTGTGGGGGCACCCAAGCCGAATGGCATTCAGACACAGAGCCCCTGGTTCGGCCCCGCCCCCTCTTTCTCCTAAATTGGCTAACTTGACGTTGACAGCAGCAGGAGAAAATGGCACCGCTGCTGTGTCTCAGCCAATCAGGAGGAGAGTCCCAGACGGCCGAGGAACTCGTGGACGTTGCTGGAGAGAGAGATGGGGCTCAGGTAATCCAATTTTTCAGCCCGAATTTTTGGCTGAATTTGGATCTGAAACAGACACTCGGGGCTCCTGTGCAAGTTCGCACCGGAGCCGCAGCGGAGATTTGTGAACCGTCTCCGTAGAGCCGGTCAAAATCGCCTGCTATTGTGAATTGGAAGCGGGGAACTCTGCATCCAATTCGCGATAGTGTGAACCCGGCTTAAGTATTAAGGTGGCTACTGCACTCAGAATAAAGAAATATAATGTGGCGCATATTCAATATAAACAATAATACATAAGTATAAAGTGCAATATTCAAAAATACAGTGATCAAAAGAAATTCATAATAAGTCTTGTAAATAACTGTTGAAGAAAAATCCAAAAGTGCAAGGTGCATCAAAGTGATGTACATCAAGCAAACTGTCCAATCAAAAAGTGAAAAAAAAAGTTAATAATCAAAAATTGTATATAAAGTTCTTGTGCAAGTAAACAGGAAACGTCCAATTCTGAATATTGCACTTTATAGTTATATATTATTGTTTATATTGAATATGCGCCACATTTTATTTTTCTTTATTCAATTTATTCAGTGGGAGAGCACCTTGTGATGTTGGCAGCTGTTCACTAGTGTAGATCTATTTCTTATATATTAGTTTGCGCATTGGTATTACATTACTTACTGCACACAGAAGGTTTTTTATCTTAAAGTGGAGTTCCACCTAAAAAAAAAAATAACTAAATGTCATTAATGTGCATGAAATAAATAAAAAAAAAAAAATTTGCAGAAATTTTTTTTTTTTTTTACTTACCTTTTTTATGCCTGTTGCTATGTGGTCCCTCGAAATCTGCCTCCTTCATCACTTCAGCTTCTGACGTCACTTCCCTCGGCGCCTCCGCTCGCTACTGCTCCCAGGAGATGTGTGTCATCTTTTCCCAGGAGTCAGTGGGCTGCGACGAGGGCTAGGTTGCCATAACAACGGGGCGGGCACTTCCGACGCCCGTTGTTATGGCAACCTGTATACTTTACAGTGCCGCATTACTGCGCGAGAACGGGGCGGTGCATGCTGGTCCAGCAGCAGCACCGTAACCAGGAAGATAGTGCTTGTGGGCTTCACATGCCCACAAGCAAAATGGAGCCTGCCAGGGATTAAAAAAAAAAAAAAAAAAAAAAAAAAAATCAAAGACATCGTTTTGATCTAAATTGGCAATTGAGCAGACGTCGATCGCTAAACAGTGAGTCATATAAATATTTGCATTTTAAATAATATATTTGTACAAAAAAAAAAAATTAAATTTACATAGTTTGAACTCCGCTTTAATGCTTTTTTTATCCTATCTTTACACAACCCCTTTTAAGAAAAACTAAACCCTGGCAGCTGTATTCAAAATAAGGCAAAGGGGACAAAGGAGTATTCGCCAGTATTGCCTATGGTCTCCCTGCAGCTCGATTGCTGGCTTTCCATGTCTGTTTCTGCACTGTGTTTTATGTGGAGGCGGCGATATTGGTAGAGGCAGGGCTTTGCTTCCTCATGTCAAAGCCTTTATCTTGGAGAACAAACCGTAGCACAGTAGTGACCCCTCCCCAATCTTGCCTCCAAATCTGGTGAGACTAGCAGTCGGGGGTCAGCAGTGCCCTAGATTATCTCACACTGCAGATATACTGTATAGTAAAAAAAAAATATGTCTACACACCCTGAGGAGATATAGGCATTAGTAGCGCTAAACTCTTGTATCAATCCCAGAAAGATATGAATTTTAAATACATAATATATATAAATCCAGCACAATGTCTTCATTATAAACAAGAATAAAAAAGTATAAGGAAGTCTCTGTAGAGCAGGGGTCTCAAACTGGCGGCCCTCCAGCTGTTGCGCAACTACAAGTCCCATCATTCCTCTGCCTATGGGAGCCGTGCTTGTAACTGTCAGCCTTGCAATGCCTCATGGGAATAGTAGTAGTCTGCAACAGCTTGAGATCCCTGCTGTAGAGTAGTCAGCTGTAACAAAATAACCAACAGTGCGTGGGGGGAGTTTTGAAAAAATGTGTAATTTATAATTAATTCCTCAGAATCTTCATCCTTTCACCACACCACGTGGGACACCGCTCCCCTTTAAGATTTTACACTCGCCAGAAATCAGGTGAAAATCGGCCCTAAACTCCACAAATAAGCGGCCTTCCTCCTCTGGTCATCGGATCATGGTCAGGGTGAGGGTGAAGCTACGTGGCCACTCAGCTCGTCTACCCCTTGTAGAGCTCAACCCAGGCATCACCGCGATCCTTTTCAAGGCGATATCCTCATTACATCCACCTGATAAAACTTGGTGCATGTATGTACTGAAGACCAGGTTGCGTCCTTACAGATCTGAGCCATGGAGGCCCGGTGACGCACTGCCCAAGAAGCACTAACCGCCCTGGTAGAGTGCGCTTTGACCCGAAAAGGTGGAATCTTACCCCTTAAATCATAAGTCTGAAATATACCCTGCCGAATCCACTTAACGACAGTGGATTTCGGCGCTGCCTGTCCTTTTTTAGGAACCTTCGGGCAGAACAAATAAGACCTCAGTCTTCCGAATCTGAGCAGTCGTCTTTAAATAGACTTTGACCACTCTCACTACATCAAGACAATATAGTGACTTCTCTTCCCTGGAACATGGTTTTGGAAAAAACGATGGCAGGGCAATATCTTGGTTCAGGTGAAAACCTGAGATCATTTTTGGCAAAAAATCTGGGCGAGGGTGTAACACCACTCTGTCCTTATGAATAATCCAAGTATGGCTCTTTACAAGAGAGAGCAGCCAATTCTGAAACCCTCCTTGCTGAGGATATAGCAACCAAGAACACCAACTTCCTTGTCAGACGGACTAAGGGAATATGTTGTATCGGTTCAAATAGCTGTTTTTGTAACACTGACAAAACTAAGTTCAAGTCCCAAAGGTTCAAAGGTGATCTAACTGGCCTTAATTAATCCGCATCACCCCTTGCATAAAACCCCAGACTAAAGAATGTGTAGCAAGCGGTCTTTGAAATAAGACCGATAAAGCTGAGACTTGGCCCTTGATAGTACTCAAGGCCAACTTCATCTCTACCCCTAATTTGTAGAAAGGCAAGAATTCTGCCTATGATATCCAATGATATCCAAGGGTTCCAACCCTTGGATTCACACCAGGAAACAAAAGCCCCCCTAGACTCTATAATATATAGTCCTGAAAGCTGGCTTCCTTTGCATTAATCCAGGTAGAGATAACTGTCCTGGAAAGCCCACGTATCTTCAGAATGTAGGTTTCAATAGCCAAGCTGTTAAATTTAGCGTTTGTAAGGTAGGATGGAATATCGGCCCCTGTGAGAGTAGGTCTGGCTGTAGTGGAAGGAACCATGGATCCTCCACTGTCATCTTTACGATTTCTGCATACCATGACCTTCTGGGCCACACTGGGGCTACCAGCATTACCGGCTTTCTTTCCAACTAACCAAAAAATGTGTCCCAGACAGGTGGGGACCAAAAGAACAGCGGGGCTTATTGAGAAGGCAATAGAAAGGATGTGTAATAAATCAATGAAAAATTTATTGTTGGTACACAGTAGAAAAACATGAAGAGTTGTACAGCAGCTTAACCATGGAATGACCTTGCCCTAGTAAAATTTGATCAAAACCTGGATTGATCAAAAACGAAAAACGCACAGACATGGGGAACATATAACAGGACATACAAGAAACAAACGTCCGGACGTCAAAGCAAAACATAAGGATTCCCAACCGGGACCCGGGAGTGGTAACGTACACAGCCATCTGTATATGTAGTGCTGCTCATGCAAAGTAGTGCCTGTCCCAACCGCAGGAAGGCTAAGTGTAGAAGTACCTACACCACACCGGACTACTGCATATGATAGCTATATAGCTGTATACTACCCTGAATTCTGGTTACCACAACCTACTAACTTTTACATGGAAAGCCGGCGTATTTTTACCATCCACACAAATTGATGTCCCTGGACACATTCCGGCATCCCAGTCCACGGTTATTCACCCTCTCTCTTTCCCCCAGCCTCCGTCCCTTCCCTACCCACCCCATTCCCCCCCCCCCCCCCCCTCATTCCGCATTTTGAGCCGCCCCTCCCCCGGGGGAATTGGTGTCTGTTAGCAAAACCTCATTCAGCAATTGCTGTATACTCCTCATTGTTGGTTTGCACAGACACCAATAGCTTTGACGTCCGGACGTTTGTTTCTTGTATGTCCTGTTATATGTTCCCCATGTCTGTGCGTTTTTCGTTTTTGATCAATCCAGGTTTTGATCAAATTTTACTAGGGCAAGGTCATTCCATGGTTAAGCTGCTGTACAACTCTTCATGTTTTTCTACTGTGTACCAACAATAAATTTTTCATTGATTTATTACACATCCTTTCTATTGCCTTCTCAATAAGCCCCGCTGTTCTTTTGGTCCCCACCTGTCTGGGACACATTTTTTGGTTAATAGGTATTAGGGGTTGATAGGCAATCATAAGGCTTAGGTCACGGTATTCTATACATGTTTAGAGACAAGCCTCTATATCGATTGAATTGTTACATGTTTGATATTGGGATTACAGGTGATCCATTCTTGAGGCATTTCTTAGAGATCTACAGCAGCACCTACAATTGCCCTATTTGTTCCACGCTGTCCAATATCTGCAGTTTTGTTGCTACTATAGCTAAAGAAGTATGGCATTTGTGATCGGCGAAGATATAGATCTAGAAATCAGTCAGGCTTTTAGGACAGACACGGTAACCACTCCCTCTCAAGAAGAAGAGGTAAAAACTCGGTTCAAAGAGCATAAAAAACTACTTATCAAACATCTGAATAGAAAGTGGGACGTGTCTTTCCTAGAAACCTACATTAACAATAGGATAGTACCAAGGGGCCTTAGAGATAAGGTGATACCCGCTGAGCACCTCCACAGTCCAAGATTTCTGGAGAAGTGGAAGGAACTCTGCATAGATCACGGAGTATCTGTTATGAAATTAATAGTGGAAGAGGAGAAAATCCAACTAGTGGAATTAGTCCAAGCAATCACAGAAAGCTCCCAAGGACTGGAACTCTTCAAAGAATTGGAGGAGTTCCAGAAACTTAATGAGACCCTGAGAAAAGAGGTGGAAAGAACCCAGTCTACATTAAAAACAACAAAACAATCCAAATTTAGACGGGATCTGAGCGACTGGGAAAAGGGAGACATCTTTGACTTAACCCCACGTCGGAGTCGTAGTAGCTCCAGGAGAAGAAACAACAGATCATCCTCCAGGGGTAAAAAACCTGTGAGTGACACAGAGGAAGATAACCTGACTAAGACGGTGACTTTTTTAGAGGGAGAGGGGGCGGTGGGCGAAAACAAGAGCAATCACCCAGACGTGAACCCAAACCAGTACAAACAACAAGCCCCCGAACCCCAGAGACAGACAGCCAGAGGAGGAACACGAACCCGGAGCCAGCGGAAATAAATAGGTCATCCACCGACAAGGTGGCTGGGGAGGACATGAAAGTTATTAACCTGTCGAATTTTAAATTAAGCAAAAGACACTTTGACCTCTTACAAAGAGGGATGTCTTTTTCGCCCACTAGCCAGATGGATGAATTTACGGTATTTAAAGATGTCACCTTGTTTATACGGAAAGTATTTTTACGCTTCATCCATACAAACAGCTCAGGGCCAATAACTGCCAAAGACACTACTATAAGCCAGGATGAAGAAATGCTAGCCATCCTCAGCTCCCTCTTGGAGGAAAATGAGCAAGAGGAGACTGAGCATGGTCCGTATAAAAGACAGGCTAAACTAAACATTAAATCTACTAAGATGCCCCCACTCAACAAAAACAGGTGGCTATGTCTCTTCTTGGACATGATACAAACGGATCTATCCAAGGTGAACTGGAAATTCAAAAATAAAAATGAAGACAACCTGTCCCTGGCGGAACGTAAAGCGATTCGTGAACTGTCAGAAGCCCCACAGTTGGTTATAAAGAGGAGTGACAAAGGGGGGAATGTGGTACTCCTAGATGAAAAAAACTATGAAAAGGAGGTTTTTCGCCTGCTCGGCGATGCTAAAACATATAAAAAATTGTCTAGTGATCCCTTCCCGAACCTAGTCACTAACCTTAATGGCAAACTTAAATTGGCAGCAGAAGCAGGATTACTGGGCAAACGAGAACTAAACTATCTCATTGTCCATGAATATAATGTACCGATATTTTATATCATTCCTAAGGTACACAAATCGCTTGAAAACCCTCCAGGGAGACCAATTGTCTCAGCAATAAGAGGTCCCCTTGAAAGAATGGGGAAATATCTAGACAGCTTATTGAAGGAGATGGTTACAGATCTGAGATCTTATGTGAAAGATACAGGCGATGTTCTGAGACATATTTCGCAGATCAGTGTACAAGGAGAGTTACTCCTGGTGGGGATCGACGTTGAATCTTTGTATACGTCGATTCCCCATGAATGGGGAATTAAAGCAGTCAACACCTTCTTGGATAGACATTTTCCCAGTCATGGCCCACAAAATGAGTTTCTGGTGGACCTTTTGTCTTTTGCACTCAAGAATAATTTTTTCCAATTCCTGTCCAATTTCTACCAACAAACTAATGGCACCTCCTATGGGTGCACCATGGGCCCCAGCTTATGCCTGTCTCCATCTGGGATTATGGGAGGAGGAAGTCGTATACACCTCGCCGATGAACCTGAGCCATGTACACACGTGGCTCAGGTACATCGACGACGTGTTTGTTATTTGGAGGGGCGACCACGACACTTTGGTACAGTTCATTGATTCTCTTAATATCAATAAACGCAATATCAAACTAACATACTCGTGGGACCGTGATAAAATCTCATTTCTAGATCTATTTATTAGCAGGAGGGACTCCTTGTTGGAGACACAGACTTACCGCAAGGAGACTTCTGCGAACACACTCCTCAGAGCAGACAGTCACCATCCAAAATGGCTTAAGGACAGTATTCCCGTAGGCCAATTCCTCCGCATTAAGCGAAACTGCTCCAATAAAGAAAACTATAGGAGGGAAAGTGACGAGCTCTATAAACGCTTTCGGGAGCGCGGGTATTCACATAAACAGCTTAGGAGGGCAAAACGCAAGGCAGCAAGTAGAGAACGCCCCTCCCTCTTAGATGGCAGACAATGTAAAAATCCACGACTTACCTTTCCCTTACCCCCGGCCCAAGAACCGGTGAGAATCATCACAGATTTTGGATCCCAATGGGACACAGTCAAAACTATCTTAGAGAAACACTGGGGTATACTTACCAACACCCCCGGTATAGCTCAGATAGTGGGACCCAGTCCCAAAATGGTTGCCAGAAGAGCCAGAAATCTAGGTGACTCCTTAATCCACTCGGAACATACGAGAACTGTAGACAACTCATGGCTCTCTCGATTCCCCAGAAGTAAGGGGATGTTCCCCTGTGGACACTGTCAGGTTTGTCCCTACGTGCACAGGACAAGTACCTTCAGCGATTCTTTAAACAAAAATAATTTCGAGATTAAAAGTCTCATTAATTGTGCCACTACCAAGGTCATTTACATGTTGACATGCCCTTGTAAAAAAATCTACATCGGCAAGACAAACCGGCAGTTCAGGATTCGCCTAGGGGAACATATGAGGGAGATCTTGGAGAAAAATCCGGAAAAACCTATAGCCAGACACTTTGCCCAATACCACCAGGGCAAACTGTCTGGCATGCAGGTAAAGGGAATCTACGCCCTGAATCTCTCCCCCAGAAGAGGGGATTTTGATCAAATCCTACAACAAAAGGAAAAAAGATGGATCTTTCGCCTGGCCTCCCTGACTCCCCTGGGCTTGAATACAGAACTGAACCTTCAGCCTTTCCTTGCAGTATGAATATCTGCACGGAGGGGCTTAGTATACATGATACTGATACTGACCCACTGAGACCACCCCTCAAAAATGAGCATTTTTCTCAACAGGGTAGTTATCTGATCTTTGAATCTACCCTCTCGACTCAGGAATTTCCCTAATTTGGGACCTAAGGGGCTTCCCTTTCCCTCCCTTTCCTTTTCCCCTTTTTTTTCCCCCCCTTTCCCCCCTTCCCCCCCCTCCCCCTCCCCCCCCCCCTTCCCTCCCTCCCTCTCCCTCCCCCTCCCTCAATTTTCCCCCCCTCCCCCTCTCCCCATTTCCCCCACTCTCTCCCCGCCCCTGCCGCCCCCCCCCCTCCCCTTTTCCCTTGTATCTCACTGGCCCACTTTTCATCTCGATCTAATCTAGATTTAATCAACTTCTATGTTCTGGAATGTCCGTCATTTGGGTATAGATCTGTTCCATGTACTGTTTGTTGTACAGATTGATAATAGCCCCCTCAATATGTCTTCTCTGTACACATTATTTTTAATGGGTATATGTTGTGAGATAGGAAGACCCTCTACACGAAGACAGGCTGCACTCATTAGAATCTTTGTTGGTAAAGTGTATACCTAATTAAAGATATGGACACTCTATCATAAAACTAACTATAAGCAATAAACGACAAACATGCAGTGAATGACAGCCTGGACATACACAGACTTGATATATCTCCTTCACTGAATCTAGATTGGTGGGCGTGTTAGAGGGAGGGATTACTATAAGAAGGAGCCCTCACACACCACCTGTACGTCCAGATGAAGCTACACAAGTTTATGTTGTGAAACGCGTTGACGTCATCCCGCCCGGACGTCACGCCTGCTGTCATCCCCCGTTGGGGTTAGCCGGCTCACCTATCGAGAGGGCGTTCCGCTCCATGCTGTGAACAAACCGTACGGAAGGAAACAGATGCAGCCGCACGGCCGTCCATCCACCATCCCAATGAACAACACTATCTGGCTCATGGTGTGTGTGTAACCATACCGGGACAGTGTTCGGTACTGTCTACAGCGGCCAGTGGAGCAGCAAAACACACAGAGGCTACTGCTATCCGGCAATACATAAGGATTCCCAACCGGGACCCGGGAGTGGTAACGTACACAGCCATCTGTATATGTAGTGCTGCTCATGCAAAGTAGTGCCTGTCCCAACCGCAGGAAGGCTAAGTGTAGAAGTACCTACACCACACCGGACTACTGCATATGATAGCTATATAGCTGTATACTACCCTGAATTCTGGTTACCACAACCTACTAACTTTTACATGGAAAGCCGGCGTATTTTTACCATCCACACAAATTGATGTCCCTGGACACATTCCGGCATCCCAGTCCACGGTTATTCACCCTCTCTCTTTCCCCCAGCCTCCGTCCCTTCCCTACCCACCCCATTCCCCCCCCCCCCCTCATTCCGCATTTTGAGCCGCCCCTCCCCCGGGGGAATTGGTGTCTGTTAGCAAAACCTCATTCAGCAATTGCTGTATACTCCTCATTGTTGGTTTGCACAGACACCAATAGCTTTGACGTCCGGACGTTTGTTTCTTGTATGTCCTGTTATATGTTCCCCATGTCTGTGCGTTTTTCGTTTTTGATCAATCCAGGTTTTGATCAAATTTTACTAGGGCAAGGTCATTCCATGGTTAAGCTGCTGTACAACTCTTCATGTTTTTCTACTGTGTACCAACAATAAATTTTTCATTGATTTATTACACATCCTTTCTATTGCCTTCTCAATAAGCCCCGCTGTTCTTTTGGTCCCCACCTGTCTGGGACACATTTTTTGGTTAATAGGTATTAGGGGTTGATAGGCAATCATAAGGCTTAGGTCACGGTATTCTATACATGTTTAGAGACAAGCCTCTATATCGATTGAATTGTTACCGGCTTTCTTTCCAGCTTGATCCTGCAAAGAAGCCGTGGCAACAACTGAATAGGGAAAAAAAACCTAATTCAGTGAAAACTGACCCCATGGGGTCACCACGCATCTGTCTCTCATGCGAGTGGATCTCTTGTCCTTGACATAAAGTTGTCCAACTACATGTTGAACTTGGACGCCAAAAGATCTACGTCCGGGATCACCCATCCTCGGCATATAGCCAGAAAGATTCCGGGGTTAAGGGACCACTCCCCCCGGGAACTACTGCTCTCGACTTACGTAGACCGCTTGCCAATTCTCTATTCCCAGAATGAAGACTGCTGATAGACAAGGAGCATTCCTTTCCACCCAAGCTAGAATGTGGTCCCCCACTCTCTGGGCTGTGTGACCCTTAGTACCCCCTTGGTGATTTGATATAGGCCATAGCTGTGGCATTGTCGGATTGGATCCTGACAGGAGAATCCTGTAACCTGAATGTTGAGGGCTTCAGAGCCAGACGCGTTGCCCGAATCTCTAGGATGTTGATGGGCAAGGCCTTTTCGGTTCTGGACCACTGTCCCTGGACAGTTGTTTTTTCCAGTAGTGCTCCCCAACCTGAAAGGTTGGCATCTGTCGTTACCACTTTCCAGTAACTGGTATGAAGGTTTTTTCCTTCTGCAGATTCCCGGATAATGAGTACCAACTGAGGCTCTGGAACACCTTTTGGGGACAGCCGCATTGGCAAATCTAGAGCTTGAACTGTTTTGTTCCAAGCAGACAGGATACTGTTTTGCAACAGTCCCGAATGCAACTGGGCATAGGGGACCGCTTCGAATGAAGCCACCATCTTTTCTAACAACCTCATGCAAAGGCGAATGGAGGAATCTCTTTTCGACCTGACCATCTGTGCCAGCTCTCTTATGGCCTGAGGCAAGAATGCTTTTTTCTGGGCTGTGTCTATGATCAGACCCAAGTACTCCAGCCTTTCTAGGGATTTTTAAGGAAAACTTCTCTAATTTGAGAATTCAACCCAGATTTTTAGATATTTGGTTGTAATGAGCATGCTTTTCTCCAAACATGCCACCGACTGGTTTATTAGCAATAGATTGTCTAGGTACGCCAAGACCGTTATACCCTGTGCCCTCAACCTGGCTAGAGGTAGGGCCAGAACTTTTGTAAACACCCGGGGTGCTGTAGCTAGCTTGAAGGGCAAGGCTACAAATGAAGTGCTGCGAACCGCAGAAACCTCAGATATGCATCCCTGATGTCGATAGATGCCAGAAGTTCTCCTCCTTGTAGGATAGAAACTACTGACCTGATCGACTCCATGCGAAAGGAGCGTGTTTTCAGGAACTGATTTAGATTCTTTAGCTCTAGAATGGGTCTGATATCTCCAGTCGGTTTTGGTACCGTTACAAGGTTTGAATAAAACCCCAAACCTTGCTCTTCTTTGGGGATCTGTATGATCACCCCCTGAGCCATTAATCGGTCTAGTGCCCGAAACAGAGATTGCTTTGAGAACGTTTGATCTCAGAAAACGAGATGGTGGAAACTCCCGAAATTCTAGTTTGTATCCTATAGATACCATGGAGATGACCCATCTGTCCTGATTTCCTCTTGCCAGACTTCTGAGTATTGCAGAAGTCTCCCCCCCCCCCCACTCTGGCGAGGAGGGGGGGGGGGGGCTCCTTTAGAATTCTGCTTTACAGATTTTCAGCCCCAGGTCTTCTTCTGGGCCTGGGCCTGACCCTGAGGCTTTTCTCTAGAGTCTGACGGTGGAGGCCGTCACCACTGCCTAGAGGCGGATGCCCCTGGCGAAGGGGAAAGGGTCAGTTTAAATGAAGGACATTTTATATTTTCTTATGACTGGCAAAAGAGTACTCTTCCCGCTAGAATTGTTTGGATGTATTTGTCAAAATCGCCCCCAAATAGTCGATCCCCATGAAAAGGGAAACTAGTCAGAAGCAGTTTGCAAGGTGCTTCGGCTGACCAATCTTTTAAACACAGGGTCCTACGCATATGTACTAGCACAAGCGCATGGCGGGACGCCTGGGGAATAGTCTTCCATGGCGTCTATGGCAAAACATAGCGCCCTTTGTAGTTCGGCCAAATCGCGGGCTTGTTGTGCAGGGACCTCCTTAAGGGCCTGTCTAAACTGGTCCTTTAGGGACTGACAGATGCCTATTGCAGTGACTGCAGGCTGAGTAACGGCACCTGCCAAGGAAAAAGGATTTTACCAGGAATTTCAACCTTTTATCTGTTGGATCTTTAACCACTTCAATACCGGGCACTCTTGCCCCTTCCTGCCTAGGACAATTTTCATCTTTTAGCGCTGTCGCACTTTGACAATTGCGCGGTCATGCAACACTGTACCCAAACAAAATTTTTATCATTTTCTTCCCACAAATAGAGCTTTTTTTTGGTGGTATTTGATCACCTCTGCGTTTTTTTTTTTTTTTTTTTGCTAACAAACTTAAAAAGACCAAAATTTTTGAAAAAAAAAAAGGTGTTTTTTTTTTTTTTTTTTTTTTTTTTTAGTTTTTCATAAAATTTTGTTTTCCCTTTCACTGATGGGCACTGATGAGGAGGCACTGATGAGGAGGCACTGATATGTAGAATTGATGGGCACTGATAGGCGTCACTGATATGCAGCACTGGGCACCAACAGGCGGCACTGATGGGCACTGACATGGCACTGATGATTAGGTACTGATAAGTACTGACAGGTGTTACTGCTGGGCAGTGATTGGCACTGTAGTGGGCACTGGCACACTTTAATGTTGGGGCACTGATTGGCAGGTGATTGGTACATTTAAGGGGGCTGTGCTGATAGTCAATGTGCTAAATATCAGCACAGACCCCCCCCCCCCCAACGGGAGAGCCGCCGATCGGCTCTCCCTGTCAGTGCGAACCGAGGAATGCCGTTTACCGGCACTTCCTGGTTCACGTGATGATCAGCTGTGATTGATCACATGGTAAGAAGCCTCCGACAGAGGCTTCTTATCACAATTGGAGATGCGGTGTCTCAGACTGACACGCCGCACTTGCGATCGCCGTGCTGCGCGCCCACACGGGCGCACGCCGGCATGTTATCCTGCTGGACGTCATATGACGCCCAGTCAGGATAACAGAACTACTTCCCGGCCGTCAATCTGCTATAGGCCGGGCGGGAAGCGGTTAAGCATTTGTGCATTGTCTACTGGCAAGTTAGACTATTATTCACACTGGAAATCACAGCGTCCACTGCTGGTACATTTTTTTTTTTTTTTTTTTGGTGAATTTATCCTCTATGGGATAGAGTGCTGTGAATCTCCTTTTGGAGGGAGAAAATGCTTATCCGGGTGATCCCAATCAGCATAAATAAGCTTTTCAAGTAATGCCTGTACAGGACGCATGAAAAAGGCTGTGAAGGTTTTAAGGACCCTAAAACAGAAACAGAATTTTCAGCTGACTCCGTTAGGGGTAGCTTGAAAGAGACACGAACCATCTCCGTAAGAGATTGTACCAGCAATCTCTCAGATTGCGAGGCTGAAAAAGGTTCATCTACCGTTGTTTCCTCCGCAGAGGAGTGATCGGTTTGCCTTTCCTCCTGATCGCCTGAGGGTAACGCCTCATCCTCTACCCACTGTTCCCTTGTTAAGAGGTCTGAGGTGGGGGAGGGGGATCTAACATGCTTCCTATCCTTTTGGATAGGGATGTGATTTTTATTTTATTTTTTGAGTCGCTAATCTTCCTTGCCCTGCAGGGCGGAGGAAAACGCATCTTCAGTCACATATACAGGGGCTGAGATGTGAGAAGCAGCTGCATCAAGAATTGGTCCCAATGACTCACCCTGGCCTACCACATCTGGTATCTCCGGAGAGGATGACAGCGTGGAGGCACGACTGGGGTTCCCAGCGCCTGGGGGTGGAATTTTTGGTACCTTAGGTCCCCCCACTGGTGCTTCTTGCTTCCCCCCTCTTCTGAGTGTACCCTCATAGTGAGCCGCTTCCTATGGGGGGGATTATGTGTGCGCTCAATCCTGAGCTGCGCTGTTTGCATCCATAGACACAGTCAGCGCGGCTCGGCCCCGCCCCACTCCCTCATCACAGGATTTTCCTGACAGCAGTGGGAGGCAATGGTTTCCGATGCCTCAGCAAAGCCTGTGAGAATTGGGAGAAGAGGAGAGAGACGCTACAGAGGGGCACAGCGCTGGATCAATTGAGGACTCGGGTAAGTGTAAGGGGGAGCGAGGGGGTGATACTGGTACCCAAACATAACTGAACCGCTTGCCGACCGCGCTATAGCCAAATGATGGCTACAGTGCAGTCATCCAGTTCTGGGAGGGTATCTATTGAGGTCCTCCCAGAACGGCACACCTGGTGCAGCACGAGGAGCAGAGAGACGGTAATCGGCAAGTGTGAGAGGGGACATCTACACTGATAATCGGGGCACTGGTCATTAATGTCTTGATTATCAGTGCAACCTCATCTGCGCACATCAGTGAAGGGAAAAAAGTACTTGTTTGCAAAGTTTTATAAAAGAAGCTAAGAAGAACTTCTTTTTTTTTTTTTTTTGGTCTTCTTTTTTTTTTTTTTTGTTTGTTTGGTCAAAATTTTTGGTCTTTTTTTGGCTGTTTAGCAAAGAATAAAAAAACCCAGCGGTGATTAAATACCACCGAATGAAAGCTCTATTTGTGTGAAAAAAAATTATAAAAAAAAGGTCATGTGTACAGTGTTGCATGACCGCGCAATTGTCATTCAAAGTGTGAAAGCTGAAAATTTTGCCTTGGCATGAAGGGGGGTAAAAGTGCCCGGTAGACAAGTGGTTAATGCAGGGCATGCATTAAGGGAGTTGTAAAGGCAAAAGTTTTTTTTTATCTTAAGGAAGTCTATGCATTAAGATAAAAAAAAAAAACCTTCTGTGTGTAACAGCCCCCCCACCCCCCAGCACACCCCAACACTTACCCTGAGCCCCTTCTCTGTCCAGCGATGTTCACGATTCCCTCGGCCACCTGGGGCTCTCCCTCCTCATTTCCTCAGGCATAGCCACTGCACCATTGGCTCCCGTGGCTGTCAATCAAAGTCAGTTAACCAATCAGGCTGGAGAGGGGGCGGGGGCGAACGGCAGCTGCATGTCTGAATGAACACACAGGGCCGCAGCTCTTCTCGGGTCCCTCTTCTGTGATCCTGGCCCCTCTCTCCTGACGAGTTCCCCCCATAGACCAGCAGCTTGTCAAATGGGGGCACTCGTCAGGAAGGAGGGGCCAGGATCACAGAAGAGGGACCAGAGAAGAGGAGGATCCGGACCGGACTGCTCTGTGCAAAACCAACTGCACCGAGGAGGTAAGTATGACAGGTTTTTGTTTATTTTATTTTTTTTTCTTCTTTTAAAAAGCGAGACTTTACAATCACTTTAAGGTAAAAAAAAAATGTTTAGGCTTTAGAACGTCTTTAACAGACAGGCTTCTAGACAAAACTTACCCAATTAGAAAAAAAAAAGGTTAGTTTTGTTTTTTTTGGTATTATTATTATTATTATTATTATTATTATTATTATTATTATTATTATTATTATGCTATTTTGGTCCATTATTGATCATATTTATCTGTGTTATCATAGGAAGAAAAACCGGGAGAGCCACAATGAGGGTGAGTGTAATCTACAGAATGCTTTTGTTCTTTGGAACTTTGGTGTCCTCACCAAAAATCCTGTATATAGATCTTGGATAAATTTATGATTCCCACCCTGAAGTGACTCGGTGGCAGGGTTCTGCAGATCCTCATGGGATGACGGGTACCAGCTGTTTTAGTGCAAATATGTTGACCCCTCCCCCCCCCACCCATGAGACAAATAGAAGGCAAAGATTCTACCTATTACCACGTGTCATGTGACACTACCCTAAATAAGTTTTTGATGCTTTTTTTTTTTTTGCTTTTTTTTTGTGACATTTAACATATAACCACTTTTTTTCACTATATAAAGAAGGGGTCTCCAAACTTTCTAAACAAAGGGCCAGGTCATTGTCCTTCAAACTTTGGGGGGGGGAACGACTGTGGCCAGCATGAGTGGAAGTTTTCTCTGCATCAGTAGGAGTAAACATGGCTATGTTTGGTATTGGGGGAGGAATAGTGCCACATCGTTGGTGTCAGTGGGAGGAATAGTGCCCCATCGTTGGTGTCAGTGGGAGGAATAGTGCCCCATCGTTGGTGTCAGTGGGAGGAATAGTGCCCCATCGTTGGTGTCAGTGGGAGGAATAGTGCCCCATCGTTGGTGTCAGTGGGAGGAATAGTGCCCCATTGTTGGTGTCAGTGGGAGGAATAGTGCCCCATTGTTGGTGTCAGTGGGAGGAATAGTGCCCCATCATTGGTGTCAGTGGGAGGAATAGTGCCCCATCATTGGTGTCAGTGGGAGGAATAGTGCCCCATCGTTGGTGTCAGTGGTGAAAGTGGTACTGAACACACACTGTTTAATTTACATTCTCCCTTCTATTTTTGTGGATGACGGCACTGTAATTACCGGTATGTTAATAAAAAACCCATCTAAGTACCTTTTTTCTATGTGATATCCAGCTGTCACATGACCCGGCTCTCTCCCAGGCTGTCTGCAGGGAAACATAAGCAGGAGGACCTGCTGCTGGTCACATGTTTAAAGTAAAAGAAAACAGCCTCTGGAATACAGAGTGAAAATAAATAATATCAATAAGCTGTATTCAGTTGGCATACAAATATATATTCTAAATCCATTCTTTATTATTTTTTTGGCAATAACATTGCTTGGAGCTGATTTCTGCCAGTCGCAGGCTGCCCCTCCAGCCTGTGTCTTAGAATAAGAGGGAGGTGAAGCCTCTGTCAATTTACATGTATTATCCCGCCCTCATTGTGTTTAGCTGGTTAGTGGGCATGGAGGAGGAGGGAGGGAGTGGGCTGTCATTGAACACTGTGTATACGCCCTACATGGGTGACTCTATGGTCACATGGGCTGCTCAGAAGTGATAGGCAGGAGATGCTCAGTATAGAAACGCTCACTGAAAACTGAGCATGTGCAGAGTTGCCACCACAGCTGCAGAATCCCCAGCTGAATTGGGTACATGGACAGAAGGGGGAGATAGAGAGCAGCAGGATCAACCAGGTTTTTTTTTACAGAAAAGGAATCTCATAGTGACTGAGTATGAACAGCATGGAATACACCATTTATTGATATTTTTTTTTTTTTTTCTATGATGTGAGGTTAGTGACACTTTAAAGTAGAATTCCAGGTTAAACTTGACTAGCCTTAAAAAATCTCCCCCTCCCCCCTCCTAACACCTATGCTGACTAACCTGTGTAGAAAAAAAAAAAAAGTTGCACATACCTATTCTCATCCGGCTCCAGTCCGGTCATTTGACCCCCAGTGTTAGCCAACAAAACCAGAACTGGGTTTTAAAGCGGAACTGCACTGCATCTGAGCACCACAAAGCAAAAATGCTACTTAATACTTTTTTAATATTCAAAGCAAACTCTCCCCCCCCCATTCCCTCCATGTTTCCAGGCTTTAAACTTAATTTAATTTTTTTTTTCCCCCACAAATAGAGCTTTTTTTTTTGGGGGGGGGGGGGGGGGGATTTGATCACCTCTGTGCTTTTTTTTTTTTTTTTTTGCGCTTTAAACAAAAAAAGAGCTACAATTTTTAAAAAATAATATTTTACTTTCTGATATAAAACATATCCAATTAAAAAAAAAAGAAAAAATCTAATTTCTTCATAAATTTAGGCCAATATATATTCTGCTACATATTTTTGGTAAAAAAAAAATCCCAATAAGCGTATATTGATTGGTTTGCGCAAACGTTATAGCGTCTACAAACTATGGGATATATACTGGAATTTTTTTTTTTTAATGCTAGTAATGGCGGTGAGCAACAAGTTATAGCAGCGGGATGGCGGTGGACAGTCGGACACTAACTGACACTTTTGACATTTTGTGGGAACCAATGACACCAATGCAGTGATCACTGCTAAAAAAGTATGCACTGTCACTGTACTAATAACTCTGGCTGGGAAGGGGTTAAATATCTACGGGTGATCAAAGGGTTAACTGTGTGCCTAAGCAGTGTGTGCTATGTGTGGTGCTTTTTCTAAGGGATGTAATGTACTTTAGTCCCCCCCCCACCCCCCATCACTTCCCACTTGTCAGAAAGGAGCTCTGCCTTGTTTACATAGGGAGAGCTCCGACCAGCCTCTCTTCCCCGACGATGCTACTGCTACATTGCGGCGGCTTTGTGCAGAATCACGTGTATATGTATGTATATATATATATATATATATATATATATATATATATATATACACACACACTGCACTTCTGCCAAGATGGTGCAACGCTTCTGCTGTAATTAGTCAACGCAGAAGCTGATCAGCGGGTGCCAGCGGAGAGCGGAAATACATTGGCTGGCACCTGCTGATTTAGCTTTTGCGGTGACTAATCACCGTAGGAGATGGGGGTGCACCATCAAAGTGCAGAATCATATATGTGTGTGTGTGTGTATATATATATATATATGTGATTCTGCACAAAACGGCCGCAATGTAGCAGTAATTCTGCAATAGGGCAGTTGTTAGTTGGTTAGTATCAAGTAAACTGTAGCGGTCCACCTATAGGCTCAATAAAATGTAATATGGTAGGCACTTGCAGTAACAAAAATTCAGACATGTCAGGCAATGCGAGGCACCTGTCCCATATTTTAGTGTACTTAGGACATCCCTTATAGAGTTAAACCAACTTTTTGTAGAGAAGAGTAGAATTAACCTCGCTTGGAATGTAGGGGGGGGGGGGGGGGGTGCCGGCATCTAGGAGCGTCCAATAAGTTTTCTAGCGCTATAAAGTGGTCTAGTTTGTGAGGAAATACGTTTTTAACCATATCTGGTTTGGGAAGAAGGCCAAGTAGCCCAAGGCTTGGGGTCTAGTTGGAGATGGGAGCCCACCCGGTCGTGTAAAAATGTATATTTTTGACCAAAAGGCCTGTATTGCCGGGCACATCCAAATGGGAAGTTCTTCTTCAGTGATTCTTTTTCTTCTAACTTTTTTTTTTTTTTCTTATATCATTAGTGGAGAGACATAGGAAGAAGAAGATCAACTCAGGAATCAACCGGATCGGGGATCTAATCCCATGTTCTCCAGCACTAAAACAGGTATAGTTTCTGTTCGAGCCATCCTTGCTTGTCGGGGTGAATGGGTGGTCCTCCAAGAGGTCTGAACCTTGAAGCAACCTTTTTTGGTACCAGGCACCAGCTGTGTGGAAGACTATTTTTCCACAGACCGGGGTGGGGGTGGGGAACTCGGGTGGGACGGGATATTGCCTGCCACCAGATGCAGTCACTTGCCAGTCGGTGTTCGGGTTTTAGGCTCCATTCACACTCCAAAGTTGTGCCGATTTTGATGCAGATTTGAATGGGTGCAACTTGGATAAGACTTTGGCTTTGGCCAGTGAAAATGGACAACTGTTGCATTGTATAACATTCAGGTAGGACTTTCATGCAACTTTTGAGGGTTAACTTTGAAGTCTATGGCCCTCAAGTTGCATGAAAGTCAGACCAAGGTAGTGCATGAACTATTTTGCATTCACTGCAACTTTAATTCTCACATACGCTATGTTACGAAAAGTATTGGGACGCCTGCCTTTACACGCACATGAACTTTAATGGCCTCCCAGTCTTAGTCCGTAGGGTTCAATATTGAGTTGGCCCACCCTTTGCAGCTATAACAGCTTCAACTCTTATGGGAGGACTTTCCACAAGGTTTAGGAGTGTGTCTATGGGAATGTTTGACCATTCTTCCAGAAGAGCATTTGTGAGGTCAGGCACTGATGTTGGACGAGAAGGCCTGGCTCGTAGTCTCTACTCTAATTCATCCCTAAGATGTTCTATTGGGATGAGGTCAGGACTCTGTGCAGGCCAGTCAAGTTCCTCCACCCCAAACTCGCTCATCCATGTTTTTATGGACCTTGCTTTGTGCACTGGTGCACAGTCATGTTGGAACAGGAAGGGGCCGTCCCCAAACTGTTCCCACAAAGTTGGGAGCATAAAATTGTCCAAAATGTCTTGGTACGCTGACACCTTAAGAGTTCCCTTCACTGGAACTAAGGGGCCAAGCCCAACCCCTGAAAAACAACCCCACACCATAATCCCCCCTCCACCAAATGATTTGGACCATCACAACAGGAAATGCTGGATACGGGTGTAACATGTAACTCTTTATGAAAAGTGACTTTAGCCTTTCAAGTGTTAATAAACCCTTGGTTTTTTTTTTTGTTTTGTTTTTTTTATATTAAAAATAACAAACTTGTTATACTTGGAATAAAGGTGTAGGGGCTCTGAATAAAAGGACTGGCAAAAGGCAATGTCCACAAGGTGGGATCGATATCATTCAGGCAGGGTGGTGTCTTGGAACACTTGGGCACCACTTCTTGAGAGAAGCAATCTCTAGTGAAGATAAGCCAAAACAAAAAAAGGAGCCTCTAAGTGCAGCGGTACAGGTCTTTAATAGCCCAAAAAGGGTTAAAAACACTTACTAGACATAAGAAAATAAAGGGCTCATCATGGTGAGCAAATGGGATGGTGGTCCAGCGTCAGGGTGGTCACGATTGGGTAGTTCTGGCGGAGGTCCAGTGTGCAGCAGGGGTTCCAGCCAATCAGCAGAGGGAAGCCGCAGTGGATGGAGGCACCAGAAGGATCAGCGTGGAACACTGTGTAATGGTTTTGCACAGAGCAGCCCCGATCCTCCTCCTCCTCCTCTTCTCATGTCCCATGCCAGTGCTCCTTACTCCCCTCTCCTCCCGTTTGCCCCTGACAGCAAGCAGCTTTCTGTGGGGGCACCCAATCTGATGCACTCCTGAGACGCGACTCTGTGTGTCCATTCACACAAGGAACCGTGGCTTGGCCCCACCCCCTCCATCTCCTGATTGGATCACTGGCTGTGATTGACAGCAACAGGAGCCAATGGCTCCCATTGTTGCCAAAAGCCAATCAGGAGTGCGAGTCCCTGGAGAGCCAAGGTTCTTGTGGACATTTCTGGAATGGAGATGGGGGCTCAGGTAAGAATTAGGGGGCCTGCTGCACACAGAAGGTTTTTTTACCTTCATGCATAGAATGCAACCTTGGGCCTTTACAGCCACTTTAAACGTCAACGTAGGCAAAGTATTAAAAGGTGAAGAAGCTGCATACTCTGATTAAATTAGCTGCTGAAAGCGCTTAAAAACTGAGGATTTAATATGGCTTCTAAGAATTCTTTTTGGAATATTATTCTTTTACAGCTTTGCTGGCTATGCATGGACATACCGCAGCCAGAAATCTTAAAGCAAATCTGTGACTTGTCCATGCAGGACCAGGTTTTCTGCTGGGGAAAGTCATTAATTGACCTTCCCTTGCCATTGTTTTCAACCTCCAGGTCGGGTGCGGCCGGGGTGTAGGGCCGCACAAGTGACAGGATCAGAGAGCAGACTCGTTCTGCTGACCTCATGCCTGGCGCCTCCCCTGCTGACCTCATGCCTGGCGCCTCCCCCCGCTGACCTTATGCCTGGCGCCTCCCCCCCCCGCTGACCTTATGCCTGGCGCCTCCCCCCCCCCGCTGACCTTATGCCTGGCGCCTCCCCCCCGCTGACCCTTATGCCTGGCGCCTCCCCCCCACTGACCCTTATGCGTGGCGCCTCCCCCCGCTGACCCTTATGCCTGGCGCCTCCCCCCGCTGACCCTTATGCCTGGCGCCTCCCCCCGCTGACCCTTATGCCTGGCGCCTCCCCCCGCTGACCCTTATGCCTGGCGCCTCCCCCCGCTGACCCTTATGCCTGGCGCCTCCCCCCGCTGACCCTTATGCCTGGCGCCTCCCCCCGCTGACCCTTATGCCTGGCGCCTCCCCCCGCTGACCCTTATGCCTGGCGCCTCCCCCCGCTGACCCTTATGCCTGGCGCCTCCCCCCGCTGACCCTTATGCCTGGCGCCTCCCCCCGCTGACCTCATGCCTGGCGCCTCCCCCCGCTGACCTCATGCCTGGCGCTTCCTCCTCCGACCTCATGCCTGCCTCCCCTCCGCCATCTCGTGTTCCCCGGACAGGCTAACGGAGAAGTCTGCGGGCCATGGCTGCATCCCCCAGGCAGCACTGCACCCTGGGTGGCTGCCTAGTTCGCCTAGTCGGAGCGCCGGCCCTGGCTGTCACATGGGGAAACATCCCTCAGCCTTGCGAAAGCGCTAACGTTAGCACCTCCAGAGCTTAACAGGGCTTCTTTACTCCCGGAACAGCAGGCAAGTGAAGGGGAGGTTGTTATGTGCAAGAGATTTGCTTTAATTCAGAAGTGCTGAGTGTTAATCTGTAATATTTGCCTTTTTTTTCTTATGCTTTAGCTATTGCATTGTGAGAAATTATTGTTCCTTTTTTAGTCTATTAAAATAAACTATTTTATTATTGGGGGAAAAAAGTTCATCATGGAGGAATTCATACGAGGAAAGGAACCTCCCATGGGACAGCAGTCAGTTATTTTAATTGCTGATTTATGCACCGTTCGATGTATTTAATGATTGTCTGTATTTTGCATCAATATTTTAATATTTATATATGTTGATTAAGATTTATATAGAATATTTTATGTTGAAGGTTTTTTTTTTTTTTTTTGTAAGTCCAATGGGCAGTCTCTCTTTCTTGTGTGAAGTAGTATTTATTTAAGGAATGAGCTACACCTCACTTTTGCACATAAGCCAGCACTTTATTTGGTTCATCATTTAGGAAACTTTTGTTTTTACATTCATCTTCTCATTTTCTATTTTTCTTTTTTATCGTCAGAGTAAGAACATGATCCTGGATCAGGCCCACAAGTACATCACCGAGCTCAAGCGCCAGAATGACGAACTCTTGCTCAATGCAGGCGACCAGGAACAAGGTGAGGACTTGCAGGCAGCCAAGTCTATTTTTCTATTTTATTTTGCAAAGTTGGAGAGCATCACTGTCTGTGTACTATGGATGCAGGCAGCGCAGCTCAGGAGTGAGCTTGCAGATGGTACCACGTGGGAAGCTGCTTCCTATAGGGCACCACTGATGAGAGAGGGGCCGAGAGCGCTGGTGGGGGACACAGGAAGAGGAAGATCGGGTCTGCTCTGTACAAAACCATTGCACAGAGCAGGTAAGTATGACATGTTTGTTGTTTTAAAAAAAAATTGACTTTACAATCAGTTCATGCAATTAGCAAGCCCCATCCCTCCCTTATCAGTAAGACATGTTATGTTGGAGCCTTCTGGGACCAGTAGATGGTGCTTTAAAATGTGTGACCTTCTATAAAGTAAAACACTCGCAATCATTTTATTGTCCAATAATTCTTGGTTAGAATATTTTTAAAAAACTGCTTCGATTCCTTCTCTTTTTTTTTTTTTTTTTTTTTCTCTCTTACAGTCATGTGACAATTTATGATTTGAGTATTGCCACTGCTTCTTTGTCCAAGGCAATAGGCTGGTAGGTGACACCGCTCTATTCATTAACTCCAGTAGAAAGAAGTGGTGTCACCCTCCTAGCTAGCCAAGGCCGTATTAATGACAAAAGCAGCTGGACAGAATTACAAAGTTTATTTTATTCAGCTTCAATATGCAGCTCTATCTGAACACTTACAACTGCTTGTTATTTTATTGTTACACAATATATGTGTTGAATTGTATTGAGTTTTTTGTCTGCCCTCATGTTGTAAAGCGCTGCACAAACTGTCAGTGCTACAGTGCCTTGAAAAAAGTATTCATACCCCTTGACATTTTCCACATTTTGTCATGTTACAACCAAAAACGTAAATGTATTTTCATTGGTATTTTATGCGATAGACCAACACAAAGTTGCACATAATTGTGAAGTGGAAGGAAAATGATAAATGGTTTTCAATTTTTTTTACGAATATATGAAAAGTGTGGGGGGGACATTTGTATGGCGCCCCCCGGAGTCAATACTTTGTAGAACCGCCTTTCTCTGCAATTACAGCTGCAAGTCTTTTTGGGGATGTCTCTACCAGCTTTGCACATCTAGAGAGGGACATTTTTGCCCATTCTTCTTTGCAAAATATCTCAAGTTCTGTCAGATTAGATGGAGAGCGTCTGTGAACAGCAATTTTCAAGTCTTGCCACAGATTCTCAATGTGAATTAGGTCTGGACTGTGACTGGGCCATTCTAACACATGAATATGCTTTGATGTAAACCATTCCATTGTAGCTCTGGCTGTATGTTTCGGGTCGTTGTCCTGCTGGAAGGTGAACCTCCGCTCCAGTCTCAAGTCTTTTGCAGACTCTAACAGGTTTTCTTCTAAGATTGCCCTGTATTTGGCTCCATCCATCTTCCCATCAACTCTGACCAGCTTCCCTGTCCCTGCTGAAGAAAAGCATCTCCACAACATGATGCTGCCACCACCATGTTTCACAGTGGGGATGGTGTGTTTAGGGTGATGTGCAGTGTTAGTTTTTCACCACACATAGCATTTTGCTTTTAGGCCAAAAAGTAAAATTTTGGTCTCATCTGACCAGAGCACCTTCTTCTACATGTTTGCTGTGTCCCCCACATGGCTTCTCACAAACTGCAAATGGGACTTCTTATGGTTTTCTTTCAACAATGTCTTTCTTCTTGTCACTCTTCCATAAAGGTCAGATTTGTGGAGAACACGACTAATAGTTGTCCTGTGGACAGATTCTCCCACCTGAGCTGTGGATCTCTGCAGCTCCTCCAGAGTTACCATGGACCTCTTGGCTCTTCTCTGATGAATGCTCTCCTTGCCCAGCCGGTCAGTTTAGGTGGACGGTCAGGTCTTGGTAGGTTTGCAGTTGTGCCATACGCTTTCCTTTTTCGGATGATGGATTGAACAGAGCTCCGTGAGATGTCCAAAACTTGGGATATTTTTTTATAACCTAACCCTGCTTTAAACTTCACAACTTTATCCCTGACCTGTCTGGTGTGTTCCTTGGTCTTCATGATGTTGTTTGTTCACTAAGGTTCTCTAGAAAACCTCTGAGGGCTTCACAGAACAGCTGTATTTATATTGATATTAAATTACACACAGGTGGACTCTATTTACTAATTAGGTGACTTCTGAAGGCAATTGGTTCCACTAGATTTTAGTTAGGAGTATCAGAGTAAAGGGAGCTGAATACAAATGCCCCCCACACTTTTCATATATATTTATTTGTAAAAAAAAATTGAAAACCATTTATCATTTTCCTTCCACTTCACAATTATGTACCACTTTGTGTTGGTCTATCACATAAAATCCCAATAAAATACATTTACGTTTTTTTGGTTGTAACATGACAAAATGTGGAAACTTTCAGGGAGTATGAATACTTTCAAGGCACTGTATATGAATTCTGTATAATAATAATAATTACTTTATCTTCTGTTTTATCTGTCATTGTTTTTTCTTTTTTTTTCCTGTGTGTTGCCTTTTTTAACCGTTTCTTCCTCCCGTTCCACAGCCCGTGAAATACGAAAGCTCAGAAGAGACCTGGCGGACATTCAGAAGGAGAACGCGCGCTACATAGAACTTTTGAAGAGCAATGACATCTGTCTGTATGATGACCCAACACTACACTGGAAAGGGAACTCCAGGCGCGCAAAGACCTCTCTGATCGCTCCGGCCGACCAGAAACTCCCGCTCTGCCTGAACAGTAACCAGCTGGCTTCTTCTAACCAAGGTAGCGCCGTGCAGGGAATTACTTTCAACGTGGGGCAGAGCCTTCAGAAACAGACAGCCAATGTTGTGCCGGTGCAAAGAACTTGCAATTTGGTAACGCCTGTGTCCATTTCTGGTGTGTTTCCACTGGACAAAGCTTGGCAGCAAAATGCAACCTCTGCAACGACGACGAGCCAGCAAGTTTCTTTGTGTCTTCCTGTCACCACGTCATCTCCTACCGCAACGGACCTTGCCTCATCAAAAGGCACTCAAACTGTCTTATTTCACACAAACTCTTTAGCTAATTTTCCTCTGCCATCCTGCTCGGCAGGCTCACAGCTTTATTCTTCCAGCCAGCCGGCACAGCTAGAAGGCTTAAGGGGGAAACCCATGGACTCCGCAGCAACCCTGACTGTGACCACCTTCAGTAATCTTCCATCCCAGCCATCTCTCTTGGTTTCTCAAGCTGTCATGAGTCTTCAGGAGTCTCCAAACTCGATCCACGGAAAAACATCAGGAGCTGCTGAAACTGTTAAAGACTTGGTTAAGGAGATTTTTCCCAGTGTGCATATTGAATCAAGCCCAGAGGTGGTGGTCACTTCGAGAGATTTAAACCCCTTGGTTGAAGTTCACACAGCTTCTGCTGGCCCCTCTTGTCTGGAGAGCAGCTGGTCCCTTTCTAACACCTTGCCAGAGCTAAAAAGCATCGGCAGCTTAACAAGAATCCCCTCAGATGGAAATACACAAACTACCTGGACCACGTTGCAGCTTGCAGGGAACACCGTGCAGCCGTTAATTCAATCTTCCTCCTGCGCAGCGTCAACTCTATTGGTTGAGCAGGTGGTGGCATCTAAAGACCAGGTTAATCCGCAAATGTCAGCTTGTGTAAACATAAGTAACATAGTAGCCTCAGAAAATAGGACTGGTGAGCCAGTAATGGTGCAAATGCCTTCTTGTCAACCTGTCACAGTCCAACCCTTTAAGTCACCACCACAGCCACAAAGCACAGCCAATATTCTTCCACTTAATCAGCCGATGCAAGTAATTCAGGTGGCCCAGCCATTTGGTGCAGCTCTAAATCCAGTTCCAGCTAATCAGAACATTATATTGCTTCAGCCTCCAGCACCAGCTCCTTGTCCACCTCTTCCTAAACCAACGGTGGGCCAACAAATTGTTATAATCCAGGCAGCGCCCAACCAGAATCCCATACCCCTGGTGTCTGCACAGCCCCCACCCTCAGTGGTGATGCCTATAAATGCACCCAATCCCGTAGTTTGTCCAGCAAACCCGGTGCAAAGTATAGTGGCTCCACAGACATTTGGGGCTAAGCATCTTGTGCACATATTGCCCAGACCTGCACCTGTACAGCCTTCAGGTTCCACCCAGCATGTGTCAGCGTCTACTACCGTCTCAAACCAACAGCCCCCCACAATTTCCTTGAATGGTCAGTTGTTTGCACTGCAGCCAGTGACTCCTTCAGCTGGCTCCTCAAGCCAAGCTCCAATGCAAATTATCCAGCCCACAACCAGCGAAGATCCCAACACAAATGTAGCCCTTAACACCTTTGGTGCATTGGCCACCCTTAGCCAGAGCATATCTCAGATGGGTGGACAGAACTGTGTACAGTTTACTCTGAACCCCTCCGTTGCATCTTCTTTAGCAGCCGGTAACCTACCAGTAAACTGTGCTTCTGTGCCTGTGTCCAGTGTGACAACAGTACCTGCTGAAACGTCTGTTGTACCAGTTGCTTCTGTACTGGCAAAGCCTTTATCTGTCAAACCAGTTAGTGGCACTCCACCCACTTCAAAGCCAAAGAAGACCCTCAAGAAGCCGGCTGTTAAGAAGGGAGGTCCCTTGCGGAAAGAATCCACCCCAACAGTCATACCTGATGATTCATCAGAAGCTTCAAAAACTCAGGCCCACAGTGACGAACAGAACCAGGTGGAAAAATTGTCTGCTCTTAATACAACTCAAGAGAAAGCAAGTGCCACAGATGGCATTTCCCAAAATATTGACCGAACTCAAGAGACAGAAGGTGCCGAAGCCTGTGCTTCTTTGGTACTGAATGTGGGAATGGAAGGGGACGTTCTCAGTGAATCTAAATCACATGAGCACGTTCCAGCGGAATTTTCAGCCTCTAGAGATTTTGTTGCTGAAGAGGTTTGTTCTAATCAGAATGAGAAGAGACTGCTCTCTGTTGCACAAGTCTCCACTAAGGCTGAGGTTGTGGCAGCCATGCTCCCCTTAAAAGAGCAATCTGTTCAGGATTCTCTTCCGGTTGACCAGTCTGTAGTGACTATTGCTGAACATTCAAATTCGGCTTCCAAAGATTGTCTAATTCAAGGGGATACTGCAGACTTAACCACTGCTGACTTGTTGGATGTGCAGATTTTATCAGATGATCCAAATGTCAGATCTCCTGAAAAAGCCACCACAGATGTCTCCGACAGCTCTAAATCATTGTACAGTGAAACCAAGTCAAATGATGCCTTGACGACTGACTCCATAATCTTGGCCACCTCGGTTGTCCACATTGCCCAGAACCAGTCTAGTACATCGGAACATGAAGTTGTTAGTTCGTGTGCTAATAATCGACAGACTGATTCTCCTATGTCTAATAGTTCTGTAAGCAGTCGAAATTTTACTGTTGCCTCAATGTTGCCAGATACCAGTAGACAGGACACCGCTAACTCCATTTCCTCTGTTCCGCCTTTTAATGGATGTGGTTTTTCTGAGCAAAATGAAATCGTTGCAACTGCGGCAAGAACTATATTTGATCCAGAAAATATTACCAAGGAAAAGAACAGAACACAAGCACAAGTTGGAGAAGCTCTTTCTAAAAACATAGAAGTAGTATTGCCAGGGGAATGTCACCTCTCGTTTAAGCCGCATTCAGCCAAAGAAGGAACCTCTGGGCTCCCATCCATATCGCACTCCTTCAGTACTTCAGACACCAATACTCCATCAACCTCAAATCGGTTGGCGGATAAAACTCATTGTACCCTAGGGATGAATAGCGCTAATCTCTCTCTGCAAATTTCAACGTCTCAGTCTCAAAGCGCGACCAGTTTGAGCATCAATAATTTGATACACCAACGTGGGATAACGCACTCTGTTGCAAACTCTGCAAATGTTTCTCAGGCATCGGAGCATTTGCATCTGACTACGTCTATTAATTCATTAGTGCCCTCAAGCAGTTACCAAGGGCATTCTGCAGGGACGATGGTCTTATCTGAGTACCACCAAGAAGAACTGAATTCTATGAAGACTAGAGTCATGCAGGTCCCCTCAACCACAGATTCCCTTTTAAAGCAAAACTTAGACGTTCGGAAAGAATCTACAAAGCGCACTGCGCATGGGGATGAGTTACTGTCAGCTGCCAAGAGGCAAAAGCACTTTCAAGGCCCCATGAGAATTGAAAGGATTCAACCATCTGACAGTGTAGGAGAACGGCATGAAATGTTGGGTGGTCCATTACCTTCCGACTCATCCTCTTTGTCTGGACGTATTCAGAATCACGGAGAGGGAATTTCTAGTCTATTCCCAGGAAATAACAACTTTGTTACCCCACATCTAAGGCAAAGTGACATGCGTTGCAATTCTCAGCCGCCAGTCTCTGAGCAGAGTCAGATGGGGAATCCGCACCTTCAGCCTTTGCAACAACACCAGCAGGCGACACTTCTTCATAACAGCAATCCTTACATAAAGCAGCAACAAACTGGACACATGCGGGAACAGCATCACTTGTACCAACAGCAGCAGCAACAGCACCACGTTTCACTTGCAGACAGCTCTGTTCGTTCTCAGTCCCACAATGTACAGCAGCAAAGGATGATACAGCAGGATGTTCAGATGCAAAAGAAACGAGCCCCAATTCAAGGTGCCCAGGTGGGAAGATTGTCCCTACACCAGAAACAGATGCCTGAGCAAAACAGACAAAACACAGCTCAAGCACACCCACACCACCAACAGATCCAGCAGCAGATGCCAGCTCATTTTGGGTCCACACAGGCAGAAAAATCCTGTGAAAATAATACATCAGCCCGAGGTCTTCACAGTTCTCATCAACAAAGCCATATGAGTCAGGACATTCGTCATCAGCATCAACAGGATATCAACAATAGGGCACAGGCGTCTGTGGTATCCTCAGAACATCTGCCAAGTCTTGGCCAAGTCCAGAGACTTGTAACCTCCAGAAGTTTAGAGCAACAGTTGGTGTCCCAGCCCAGTGTTGTGTCCCAGACTACAAACATGAACATGAGTACATCCCATCGGCAAGAACGAAATCGAGTTTCAAGCTACTCAGCAGAGGCACTTATTGGTAAGAGCACTTCAAACTCGGAGCAGAGAACAGGAATTTCGGTTCAAGCTTCTAGGGTATCAGAGCAAATGGAAATGAGAAAGTATTTAGATGCTTCTAGGAATAAAGTTATGTCAACTCACAATATTCAAAGCCGGATGACCATAGAGCATTCTGTGAATACAGATTCCCAGAGACTTGCTGACTGTCAAACCTTTAAGCCAAGTGGTTTGAACCAGCAGCAGCAACAGCCAGCTTCCTTTGATGTCCAGACGTCAAGAAACAATGATGGTGGCACCACAGCCAATATGAGAAGTCTGCAATCCCAGGCCTACAGGCTTAATCAGAATCTCAATTCAGCGATGGATCGGCAAAAGCATATGCCATACCAGACTGTACAAGAGGTCCCTGTCTCCAATACGCTTCAGATTCGAGATAATGAAAATGCTTGCCATCAAAGCTTTATGCAGAGCCTTTTAGCCCCACATATTGGAGAGCAAGTTGGTTCAGGTCAGCGGGCAATATCGGGTCCTCAACGTCCGCAGTACAACTCTTCCTCTAACCTTGAATTTGGATGCCCGCCGGCTCGTGATGCTCTCCACTTAAGGAGAGATAGTGAAGTCCAGAACAGGGAAAGCTGTGACTTGGTCATGGGACAGGTCACTTCGAGAAATAATTCTTTAAATATTCCTTTCTCCAGCTCTTCTGGAGATATACAGGGAAGGAACACCAGCCCTCACACTACAAACCAGAGGTCCAATTCGATTAGGCAAGTTGACAGTCAAGGTGCCAAGAACCAGCTTAATATCCAAGTGTCTATTAACATGCATGGGGTGGTTCACCCACCCATTCCCCACCAATCTATTTCCCATGGAAATGTGGATCAACGGCAAACAGTGAGGCAAGTCAACCCTCCAGTTCCTCAGCGCTCAAGGCATCCTTTACAGGAGGAACCAGATTCGAAAGCCCGGCAGTCTGAAAGGAGCAGGTCTGGGAGCCAAAGACATGGCAATATGTTTGACCCGACCTTGCCTCACCTTCCTCTGGGTGGTCCCAGCAGCATGATTCTTGGGCGTCAGCAACCTGTTACAGAAAAAAGGCCTGGTATTGTTCGCTTCATGCCAGACACCCCTCAAGTGCCCACTGACAATTCAGGCCATGATCAACATACTTTAACCCAAAACTTTCCTTTTCCTTTCATACCAGAAGGTACAATGAACCCACCGATAAATGCAAATGCCTCTTTTATTCCTCCAGTCACCCAGGCCACTGCCACCCGGACTTCTGCTCTCATTCCTGTTGACCCACAGAACACATTGCCGTCATTCTATCCACCATATTCACCAGCTCACCCAAGCCTGTCTAATGACCTCACATTGCCATATTTCTCTAACCAGATGTTCGCCAATCCCAACACAGAGAAGACCAACAGTACAGGCCTGAACAACCGGTTTGGTTCCATATTGTCCCCACCTCGACCTGTTGGCTTTTCCCAAACCACGTTCCCCCTCCTCCCGGACATGCCTCCAATGCACATGGCCAACCCCTCACACCTGTCCAACTTCAATTTGACATCCCTTTTCCCGGAGATCGCCACTGCTCTTCCCCCTGATGGATCTGCCATGTCTCCTTTACTGTCCATATCGCACCCCTCAGCTTCGGACTCCTCTAAGCAGACATCAAATCGGCCTGCACACAACATAAGCCATATACTGGGTCATGACTCAAGTTCAGCTGTTTAATGTTGAGCAGATCAAGTTTGCAGATCTAGTGCAGAATGGATCAATTTTTATTTGTACTTGTGTTGTCTTTTTGAAGCTGATGTCTTTGGGTTTTTTGTCAACTGTTTTCTAAATGTTTTTCACTTGAGGTTCAAAGTAAAACTGTGGCCAGGCTATGGACAGTCAAATATTTACATATTATTAACGAGCAGTAAATACATTTTAAAGTAAATCTAAATCAGGGGTGTCAAACTCCATTTCTTTGCCAGCCACATTGGCATTATGGCTGCCCTCACAGGGTCGCTTGTATCTGTAAGACTAGATGTACAGAAGACCCCCTCCCCAACCCCAAAATCACATGTCAAGAGCTCCTCACCATCAAAACTAAAAAGTCCTTCACCCTTCCTTATATCACAGTGGGTGCGGAGCTGGGAAGCAGCTGGGAGTGGAGATGGGAAGCAGAAAGTGCAGGATCTGGAGGAGGACCAGAAGAGGGCTGGAGTCAGCTGAATGTTGAGACCAGGTGAGGCAGAGACAATAGGGTGCTGCTTTACAGAATGGCGCAGGACCTGTAGGAGGAGTTCTGTCCTCTCTGCTGCCAGCTGTTGGGTTAAGCCTCTCTGTGGCTGCATGGAGAAGTGTAGGATCTGGTGGAGAAGTGTAGGATCTGGTGGAGAAATTCTGTCCTCTGCTGCTGACTGCTGAGACAAGGTGAGCTAGAGAGGAGGTGGGTGCCACAGTTACAGGAGAGGTGTGAGGGCCACATGAAATGGCCTGGTGGGCCTTCGGTTTGACACGTGATCTAAAGGTTCCCATGTGACACTCTAAGCATGTCTCAAACCAAATCACTATGTGGTGCACAAGCTCCGTAAAGAAAAAAAAAAGTTATCTTCCCTGCAATCTGAAGTGTGCACAGTTCACTATGTAAGCTTACAGTTGAGTTTTGTCTTGACCTCTGTTCTTCTTTAAGTTGGGCTGAACAGAACATCTCGAAAAACATTGTCAGATGTTTGCTTTTTTGAATATTGTAACTGTGGTTCTCATTTGGTTTTTCTTCAGTGGAGCTCAAGCCAAGATATTTTTCTTGGTGAATAGAAGCAGTTCTCCATATCCCCCCCTCCTCTGCCAGAGCCTACTATTGGAGCCTGTGAACCCAGTGGGAAAACCTCCCTTTACCAATTCTGGTCCTTTCACGACAGTCCTGCTTAGAGCTGATCACACCAGTGAAATTCATATTGGAATATGTTTGAAGGCCCGAAAGGTTTAGCTCACAGCAGGGCCTTGGTTTCCATGGCTCAGCAGAGGGTGGTGGGGAAATTGTACTCCCGTAGCAATGGAAAACTAAAACCTTGGTTGGTTCTGGTAGAACTAAATTTAAAAAAAATTAAAAAAAGAGAAAAATTTTGGGGTGAACAAGTTTTCCATATTACTACACAAACCATTTAAAATGTTTAATATTATAGAAAAATTGCCTTGAGATTGGATCACAGACTTCCTTTGATAGCCTTAGATTGGCTGCACCATGAGTTTCATTTTGACAGTAGGGAAGAGGGATGGCAAAATACTATATTAGAACATTAAAACAGTTCTTGTAAAAACAGAACAAAACAAAAATGTCTGTATAACCCAAGAAGTTAACCAAAAAGCCTTCCACTCAGACACCAAGCATAACACTTTTAAAGTCTTCTTAGAACATAAAGTATTCATATATCTTATTCCACCACATATCCAAAAAAAAAGACATGCAAATCATTCTTTTTACAGTACATCCAATACTGTATGCAGCTATATAAATAATTAAACATTTTTTTTTTATCATTTTTGTTAATGATTCTTAATTAACATTAATAATTCTTAATAACCTTTATTAGAATAAATGGCTCTAATATTGGGCTGTACCAGTGCTGACATCATCAGTGTGCGGCCGGTCTTTGTGATTTGAGTTCTGGGTGTACAGTTGTTTATCTCTGCAGAGTGATAGGATATCCTCTACAGCCGTGGCCAAAAGTTTTGAGAATGACACAAATCTTTAATTTTTACAAAGTCTGCTGCTTCAGTGTTTTTAGATCTTTTTGTCAGATGTTACTATGGAATATTGAAGTATAATTACGAGCATTTCATAAGTGTCAAAGGCTTTTATTAACAATTCCATTAAGTTTATGCAAAGGATTTGCAGCATTTATCCTTTATTTTTAAGACCTCTGGCATTCGCCCCGGAATGTTGCCAATCAAATTCTGGGCCACATCCTGACTGATGGCCGCCCATTCTTGCATAATCCATGCTTGGAGTTTGTCAGAATTTTGTGTTTTTTTTTTTTTTGCTTTTTTTTTTTCGCCTCTTGAGGATTGACCTCAAATTCTCAATGGGATTAAGGTCTGGGGAGTCTCCTGGCCATGGACCCAAAAGCCACTTATGACTTTTGCCTTATGGCAAGGTGCTCCACCAAGCTGGAAAAAGGCATTGTTCCTCACCAAACTGTTCTTGGATGGTTGGGAGAAGTTGCTCTCGGAGGATGTTATTGTACCATTCTTTATTCATGGCTGTTCTTAGGCAAATTTGTGAGTGAGCCCACTCCCTTGGCTCAGAAGCAACCCCACACATATATGATCTCAGGATGCTTTATGGTTGGCATGACACAGGACTGATGGTAGCGCTCACCTTTTCTTCTCTGGACAAGGTTTTTTCTGTATGCCCCAAACAATCGGAAAGGGGATTCATCAGAGAAAATGAGTTTACCCCAGTCCTCAGCAGTCCAGTCCCCTGTACCTTTTGCAGAATATCAGTCTGTCCCTGATGGTTTTCATGTAAACAAGTGGCTTCTTTGCTGCCCTTGTTGACACCAGGTCATCCTCCAAAAGTCTTCTCCTCACTGTGTGTGCCGATGTCCTCACACCTGTCTGCTGCCATTCCTGAGCAAGTTCTGCACTGGTGGTGCCCCGATCCCGCAGCTGAATCAGCTGTAGAAGACGGTCCTGCCCGCTTGCTGGACTTTCTTGGGCGTCCTGAAGCCTTCTTCACAAATGCAGTGGAAATGTTTTTTATGGGATTAAGTTAACCGCTTCAGCCCCGGATTTGATGTCCCTTTTTTTCCCCACAAATAGAACTTTCTTTTGGTGGTATTTGATCACCTCCTGCGTCTTTTTTTTTTTTTTTTTTTTGCACTATAAACAAAAAAATAGTGACAATTTTGAAAAAAAACGCATTATTTTTTACTTTTTGCTATAATAAATATCCCCAAAAAATAATTAGAAAAACATTTTTTTTTTCCCTCAGTTTAGGCCGATATGTATTCTTCTACATATTTTTGGTAAAAAAAAAATTGCAATAAGCGATTTATTGATTGGTTTGCGCAAAAGTTATAGCGTTTACAAAATAGGGGATAGTTTTATGGCATTTTTGTTAATAATTTTTTTTTTTTACTAGTAATGGCGGCGATCAGCTTTTTTTTTATTTTTTATTGTGACTGCGACATTATGGCGGACATATCGGACATTTTTGACACATTTTTGACACATTTTTGGGACCATTGTAAATTTATACAGCAATCAGTGCTATAAAAATGCACTGATTCCCGTGTAAATGACACTGGCAGTGAAGGAGTTAACCACTAGGGGGCGGGGAGGTTTTAAGTCAGTACTAGGGATGTGTTTTCTAACTGTAGGGGGGATGGGCTAGCTGTGACACGTCACTGATCTCTGTTCCCGATGACAGGGAGCAGAGATCAGTGAGAATGTCACTAGGCAGAACGGGGAGATGCTCTCCAAGAGGCGATCGGGACTCGCGACCCAACTCACGGAGCTCCCAGCCGGCGCGCACGCAATGGCACGGCGGGGACTTCAAATGGGACTTACAGGCACGCCCATTTGCCCAGCCGTGCCATTCTGCCGACGTACATCGGCGTGCGCCGGTCGGGGAGTGGCTAATTTTCATGGCAAAGAGGGACTTTGCAATTAATTGCAATTCATCTGATCACGCTTCATAACCTTCTGGAGTATATGCAAATTGCCATCATAAAAACTGAGGCAGCAGACTTTGTGAAAATTTAATAATTGTGTCATTCTCAAAACTTTTGGCCACGGCTGTATATAGAGGAAGGAGCCCAGGATTTGATGTTGCAGGTAGAAAGTTTGCCTATAAATAAGGCCACCCTACTTTTTAATTTCCTCTGCTAAAAGCCCAATAAGCTGGTAATGTTGGCTTGCTTGGACAATACTTTTTTTTTTTTTTTCTTTTTTGGGCATTTACAGAAAATCATGGAATTTATTCACAGATTGTGTACGTTTTTTTTAGAATACATCACAAAATGGTTTGTGTAGCAATTATGTATGTAGAAAAAGCACAGGTGGTGTATACATTTTGTTTTTTGATCCACAGTGGTGTCTGGCTGTGTTGGAATCGAGGTTTAATCATGCAGGAAGTTTTAAACACACAGTAATTTATATGGCCCTTGTTGGTTTCAACACTTTTTTGTTGGGCATCTATGCCTCCCTTGGGCTAATGGTACCATGCTGAGTAATTGCTGTATAAGGCATTGCAAATCCAGAACAACATACACTAAATTACCCAAAGTATTGGGACACCTGCCTTCACACACACATGAACTTTAATGGCACCCCAGTCTTAGTCCGTAGGGTTCAATATTAAGTTGGCCCACCCTTTGCAGCTATAACAGCTACAACTCTTCTGGGAAGGCCAGTCAAGTTCCTCCACCCCAAACTCGCTCGTCCATGTCTTTATGGACCTTGCTTTGTGCACTGGTGCGCAGTCATGTTGGAACAGGAAGGGGCCATCCCCAAACTGTTCCCACATAATTGGGAGCATGAAATTGTCCAAAATGTCTTGGTATGCTGACACCTTAAGACTTCCCTTCACTGGAACTAAGGAGCCAAACCCAACCCCTGAAAAACAACCCCCCACCATAATCCCCCCTCCACCAAATGATTTGGACCAGTCAACAAAGCAAGGTGGATGATGCTCCTCCCTATTGGTTACTAGATAGTGCTGGTATCTCATGCATCCCACCCACAGAAAATTGGACTATGCTTCTCCCTATTGGTCAGTAGTTGGTGCTAATATCCCCTGCATCCCACCCACAGAGATTGAACTTTGCTCCTCCCTATTGGCCAATAGATGGTGCTGGTATTCCCTGCATCCCACCCACAGAGATTAGGCTATGCTCCTCCCTGTTGGTTACTAGATGGTGCTGGTATGCCGTGCATTTCCACCCACAAAGATTGGTTTATTCTCCTCCCCATTGGTCATTAAATTGTGGGCGGGATACAGGGGATACTAGCACAGAGATTGGACTCTGCTCCTCTATTGGTCACTAGATGATGCTTGTATCCTCTGCATCCCACCCACAGAGATTGAACTGTGCTTCTTCCTATCGGCCACTAGATGGTGCTCTGCATATTGCATGTAAATGATCTGTGGCAGGGTTACTGGGGATGCCAAGATTCATACAGATTTCTTCTCCCACTATTATTGATTTGAATATTCAAGACTAGCATAGATAAAATGCCTAGTGCGCTATCATTGCACATCCTTAAAGCATGGCAATGCCAGTATTGTTACCTGACTAATTCCAGAATTATTTACCTTTCTTCTCTGTTTAGCAATTTGCACTCCTGTGTTGACGGTCTAGATGTGCTACCGCAGAGTGTAGCGGAAGGATCTGTACTATTTTTTACATGTTCGTGGAGCTTGTAGATAATGTACATATGTGCAGATGACGAGGGAGACTTTCAGTCTCCTATGTACATACCTTGTATAGTTCTTTATAATTTTCTTTTTTTTTTTTTTTTTTTTTTTTAGAACACCCCCCTCTTGGAGTTTAAGTGGGCCGCCACCTGACTGGTGGGGGGTGATATAGGCCGCCACCTGATTGGGGGGGGTGATATAGGCCGCCACCTGATTGGGGGGGGTGATGCAGGCCGCCACCTGATTGGGGGGGGTGATGCAGGCCGCCACCTGATTGGGGGGGTGATGCAGGCCGCCACCTGATTGGGGGGGTGATGCAGGCCGCCACCTGATTGGGGGGGTGATGCAGGCCGCCACCTGATGGGGGGGGGGAATGATACAGGCCGCCACCCGATGGGGGGGGATGATACAGGCCGCCACCTAATGGGGGGGGGGATGATACAGGCCGCCACCTGATGGGGGGGGGATGATACAGGCCGCCATCTTATGGGTGGGGTGATACAGGCCGCCATCTTATGGGTGGGGTGATACAGGCCACTACCTGATTGGGGGAGGGGGTGATACAGCCCGCCACCTGATGGGAGGGATTCTGATTCTCGTCTGATTTTTATAATTGCTTCTTTGGGTCTTGAGAATCTCATGCTAAGATTTGATTTCAGATGATTTTTTTATTTAATGTAACTCTGGTTGTAATAATTCTTTGTAAAGAGCTGAACATATTTTTATTAGTAAAATAAGTTTTCACCTCCTTTTTGTGTCTGCTTTTTATTTTCTTCCTTTCTGGTGTTATAATGATTGAGATGTTAGAATGATGCTAACCCCATAAAGACAAAGGTAAAAGAGCTGTTTTTTTTTTTGTTTGTTTGTTTTTTCCTTTGCACATGTTTAAAAAAATAATTTGGGGTCTTCTGAAGCTAAACCCCTCAAAACCTACAAAGCATTGAAAAGTTATTTACAAATGAATTTTTTTTTGCGCTTTTTTTCAATGTGAAACGTAAATATATGTTAAAGGTGCATAAAAATATTAATGAACAAAGCAAACAAAAACAGTTTTAATGGTTTATAAAATAGAAGTGAACAAAAAAATTAAATAAAAAATCAGCAGGAAAATTATAATTAAATGCATAATAAGGCGTTAATAAAGGCAGATTAGCGTAAATCAGTGGCGTCACTAGGGGGTGACTATTGAGGCTAGAGCCCCGAATCTGGGGCCCATAGCCCCGAGTTCTGGGTTACCACCTGTCCGCTTGAGTGTGGTAAGATAGCTGGAGAGAAGCGCGTGTGTTATCCTCCCTTGAGCCTGCTGGGGGTGGCAGAGAGCCGGCACAGCTCAGTGTGTCAGCATGGGACAGCAGGGGAGTGATGTGCAGTCGATCAATCTCTGATTATTGAGGCTCTGTGTCAGAAACCATGAACCAGACTGAGACAGAAGTACAGTAAAATCACACTTGTTTAATAATAAAAAGGTAAATAGAGTAATCGTAGTCAAAGCATAGCCAGAGTCCGGTAACCGGATAGAGTAGTCAGCCAAGCCAGAGTTCAGTAACCAGATCGGGTAATCAGCCAGGCCAGAAGTCAGGGATCCAAGTAGAGGAACAGCAAGCAAGATAAGGAGCCAGAAGGGATGTCAGCAAAGCCAGTCTTTAAACAGGAACGCAGGAGTTGGTTTCTTGTGATGTGACCAAGGCGAAGGCAGGAATGAAGTGAGCTGGAAATCTTTAAGTAGGCGGGACTGATGAGCAGATCCACAACAGCTGGGTAACTGGAGAAAGATGAGAGCTGGCAATTAGCCGACAGCTGAGCAGCCAGCTCAGAGAAGGAAGGGCTGAGCCAGCCCTGACAGTACCCCCCCTCTCCTTAACGACCCCTCCCCCTCGGAGGACCACCGGGCTTGAGGGGAAAACGTCTATGGAAATCACGGAGGGCAGGAGCATGTACGTCCGAGGATGAGACCCAGGAGCGTTCCTCCGGACCGTACCCCTTTCAATGCACTAGGTACTGTATGCTCCAACGGAACCTACGGGAGTCAACAATGGATTGTACCTCCATACTCCTCATGGTTCTCAGCCTGTATAGGGTGAGGACGTGGCACCGAGGTGGTAAAGCGGTTGCAGACCAACGGTTTCAATAAGGAGACATGAAACACATTTGGGATGCGCATACTAGGAGGAAGGTTCAACGCGTAAGACACTGGGTTAATCCTGCAAAGGCCCAATAAACTGTGGTGCAAACTTCAGTGAGGGTACACGAAGTCGGAGGTTGTGAGATGACAGCCAGACCCTGTCCCCAACCTGGTAGGAAAGCGCAGGCAGGCGTTTGCGGTCAGCATGGAGTCTGTACCTATCATTATCATGATGCAAAGCCGCCTGGACTTGTGTCCAAGTGGAACGAAGACCACGGAGATGCTCTAGCGCAGAAATACTCTGCGGAACAAACGAGTCAGGCAACATAGAAGGTTGGAAACCATAATTTGTCATAAACAGACAATCGGGAAGCAGAATACAAAGCACTGTTGTGAGCAAACGCTGCCCATGGTAATAGGTCTGACCAGTTTTTCTGACCAGTCGTCAGAAATTATAGCAACGTAGGAATTGCTCCAAGGACTGATTGGCTCGTTCTTCGGCCCCATTAGACTGCGGGTGATACGTAGAGGAGAAAGCAAGCTGAATTCCCAGCTGTGCACAAAAGGCTCGCCATAACCGGGACACAAACTGACTATCCCTGTCCGAGACAATCACCTTGGGTGGCCCATGTAAGCGAAAGATCTCCCGAGCAAAAATGGAAGCCAGTTCCTTAGAAGTGGGCAACTTCTTAAGTGGAATACAATGACACATCTTTGAGAACTGGTCAACCACCATAAGGATAACTGTGTTGCCTTGGGAGCTGGGCAATTCCACGATGAAATCCATAGACAGGTGGTTCTAGGGCCTCTCTCCATTGGGTATGGGTTGTAGGAGGCCCACTGGAAGGTGTCGTGGAGTCTTACTCTGAGCACACACGGAACAGGCAGCTACGAAGGCAGTTACATCAGCACGTAGACTAGACCACCAGAATTGTTGGGAAATGGCCCAAACGAGTTGATTCTTCCCAGGGTGGCCAGCTGCCTTAGGAGAATAGTAAGTCTGGAGCACAGCAGTACAGAGACACTCTGGGACAAAGCAGCGGTCACAAGGTTTCTCAGGAGGAGCATCGACCTGAGCAGCAAGAATTTTGTCACCCAAAGGAAAAGTAAGACTGGTGCGAACTGTAGCCAGAATACGATCAGGAGGAATCATAGGAACCGGAACCGACTCCAACTTGGAAGTGGAGGAAAATTGTCGTGACAAGGCGTCAGCCCTTACATTCTTAGTACCGGGAGGTAGGACGTTGAGACAGAAGGGCGCCAACACCAGTCTCAGAAGCATCAACCTCAAGAATAAAATGTAACGTAGGATCAGGATGTGCCAACACAGGAGCAGAAACAAAGGCACCCTTGAGACTTTCAAAGGCCTTAATGGACTCCGGAGACCAACTCTGTGGGTTACCGTTCATTCTGGTCATTTCAGTCAGGGGCTTGACCAAAGACGAGAAGTTACGAATAAACTTCTGATAATAGTTGGCAAAACCCAGGAAATGCTGCAGAGGACGTAACCACACGGGTCGAGGCCACTGTAGGACTGCCGAAAGTTTCTCTGGGTCCATCGAAAAACTAACAGTGGAAATGACATAGCCCAGGAATTTAACCTGTTCCAGATGGAACTCACACTTCTCCAGTTTACAATAGAGATAGTTCTCTCTTAATTTCTGAAGCACACGACAGACATCTGTGTTGTGGCTCTCCAGGGACTTGGAAAATATAAGGATATAATTGAGATAAACCAACACACATAACTGCAACAAATCTCGGAGGACATCATTAATAAATTCTGCCGGGGCGTTACAAAGGCCAAATTGCATTATGAGATACTCATAATGGCCTGTTCTGGTATTAAACGCAGTTTTTCACTCGTCGCCCTCTTTAATCCTCACGAGATTGTAAGCCCCTCTTAGATCAAGCTTAGTGAAAACCGTTGCTCCCTTGAGGCGGTCAAATAACTCTGTAATCAGCGGGAATCGGGTAGGCATTCTTAATCGTGAAACGATTAGACCCCTATAATCAATACAAGTTCTCAGTTCACCGCTCCTCTTCTTCACAGAGAAGAAACCAACACCAGCAGGAGACGAGAATTTGCGGATGAAACCCCAAGAAAGTGCGTCTGCAACATACTCCTCCATGGCTTTATCCTCCAAGAGCATCAAAGGGTAAACCTGGCCACGAGGGGGAGTGGCACCAGGTTGAATGTCAATTGCGCAATCATACGGCCGGTGTGGAGACAAACTACCGGCTTGACCTTTGTCAAAGACATTGCTAAAATTACGGTACTCCTCTGGCAGGAGAGCACCTCAGCACGGAGCCAATCAAAAGAGGGGTTGTGCCTATGTAACCAAGGATAACCAATAACCAGCGGAAACTTAGGAGAGGAAATCACTTGGAATTGGATTATCTCATGGTGAAGAGCCCCTACGGCCATGGACAATGGAACCGTCTCATGAGTCACATGGGCAGGCTGTAGAGGTCTCCCGTCAAGAGCCTCAATGGCAAGTGGAGTGTCACGCAACTGCAGTGTAATCGAGTGGTTTGATACAAAGGCAGCATCAATGAACAGGCCTGCAGCCCCAGAGTCAATTAGAGCCTGTATCACGATAGACGACTTAGCCCAAGAAAGGGTGACTGAAACCAGGGGCTTATCCTTCTGGATAATTGGGGATGATACATCACCTAAGGTCTGTCCATGACAGGACCTCAAGGTTCGGGTGTTCCCAGGACGGGTAGGACAAGACTTCAAAAAGTGACCTGCCTGGCCACAATAAAGGCACAATCTCTCCCTCCTCCTAAAGGCTCTCTCATCCGCAGAGAGACGCATGAAGCCCAAGTGCATGGGTTCATCTTCACTGACCGACTCAGTACCAGGAGGTGAGGGAGGCACGGGTGGGACTGCAAAGCTCGGAGGCAAACATACAGGAGGCTTCCGCAAGCGCTCCTTAAAAGAAAGTCTTTCTCTAAATCTGGAGTCAATGAGGATGGCAAACGAGATCAAGCTCTCCAGCTCAGTGGGTATATCTCAGGCTGCTATCTCATCCTTGATGGAATCCGAGAGCCCATGAGAAAAAGCAGCCATGAGGGCCTCATTGTTCCAAGCAATCTCTGCTGCCAGAGTACGGAACTCCATGGCATAGTCGGCAATAGCTCTCGTACTCTGATGGACATGAGGCACTTGGCAGCAGAAGCGGAGCGTTCGGGAACGTCGAATACCCTTTTTTTTTTTTAATTGGGAAATCCAACTTTATTGAACATAAATTCACCGATTTACATTTAGCATTTGACATATCCTAATACAAGTGTTCAGTCATAACTATTATAGATGCATGTGATTACATTCAATTGTCTACCATGAATAACAGTTAAAGAGAGGCCTTTAGCACTTGAAATGTATTCTTTCTAGGTTAAGCTTATGTGAGCTTCCCATGTTTGTCAAGTTTTGTATATCCTGTATCGGATAGCGCTTTACCATCCACGTGGACAGTACTCGGTTTTAGATACCTTATGTACAGGTCTCTCCATCTTCTACCCATCTGTCCCAGACCTTCGAGTATTTTTGAGTACAGCCTCTGTGTATATAAATCAATTTTTTGTAAGGAAGGGTATTATTGACATCCCTTTTCCAGCTTGCTAAACTCGGAGGTGTGGTTTGCATCCATGTGCGGGCTATAACTTTTCTGGATATAAATAAAGTTTCATAAATGAAAGTAGTGTGAAACTTGTCTAAATCTGTGTCAGGTAGTAGCCCCAAGATACATAGCTTTGGGTCTAAAACAACCGGGGAGCCCATGTTATCATGCAAAAATTTTATCACTTGTCTCCAGTATTCTTGTATCGTGGGGCAATCCCATATCAGGTGATAGAAGGTGCCTGGCCCATAAGTACATAAGGGGCCGAATACCCTTTTAAAGGAGGCCACAAACTCAGGGTAACTTAAGACAACAGGTTTTTGTGTTTCCCATAGAGGGTTAGCCCAGGCCAAGGCTCTCTCAGAAAGCAAAGATATCACAAACCCTTCTGTCCTGCTTCTGTCCATGGTAAATGCCTGGGGCAGCATCTCAAAGTAGATCTCAACTTGGTTGAGAAACCCTCTGCATTGAACTGGATCGCCTCCAAATCGCTAGAGAAGCGGGGCGGAAGCAGACATACCTCTTATAGAGGTAATATTCAAGGTGGGTGCCTGCACAGAGCAGCCACAGTGGGGGATTCCAGGTGAGCCGTGCGACTCAGGAGCGTTTGTAACACCATGGCAAACTGATCCATGCGGTGATCTTGCTCATCCAATTTGGAAAAAATATTACCAACAAGTGGATTGACTGTATCTTCTGAATTCATGGCCTTCGCCTACTGTCAGAAACCATGAACCAGACCGAGACAGAAGTACAGTAAAATCACACTTGTTTATTAATAAAAATAAAAAGGTAAATAGAGTAAGCGTAGTCAAAGCATAGCCAGAGTAGAGTAACCGGATCGGGTAGTCAGCCAATCCAGAGTTCAGTAACCAGATCGGGTAATCAGCCAGGCCAGAAGTCAGGGATCCAAGTAGAGGAACAGCAAGCAGGATAAGGAGCCAGAAGGGATGTCAGCAAAGCCTGTCTTTAAACAGGAACGCAGGAGATGGTTTCTTGTGATGTGACCAAGGCGAAGGCAGGAATGAAGTGAGCTGGAGATCATTAAGTAGGCGGGACTGACGAGCAAAGCCACAACAGCTAGTTTACTGTGGAGAGAGATGAGAGCTGGCAATTAGCCGACAGCTGAGCGGCCAGCTCAGAGAAGGAAGGGCTGAGCCAGCCCTGACACTCCGTGAGTTATCGTAATTCTTCCCCAACCATTGTCTGTAGAAGCCCCTTACGTGTCTGATGCTCCCTGTACTTCAGTTCTCACCACCTTTGGATTCTTCTATTCTGATCTTCCTACTTTATTAACTGTCTGCTGTATGACTCTCACCCTCTCCTCTCATTACTGTTCCCTCTGGAAGCGCTGAGCTGCCTCCTGACCCCTCCGTACCTGACTTCTAAAAGCGGTCTCTTTTCATGCAAAGTGAGCATTCAGCCCCCACTGCAATAATCTTTTACAAGGCTTGTGTAAACACTGTGAAGTAACGGAGGTGTCAGATGGCAGGCAGAAAAGGTGCACTCTGTTTTATATGTGTATATAGCAGGGGTATATATGGTGTTTCTAAAGTCAGCAGAAATCAGAAAATCTCTTGGTGTATGTACAATGCACCATCACAAGGGACAAAGGAGAGCTTAAATAGCTGAATGCAGAATTCACTAATGTGTGAGGTGTCTGCAAAATAAAATCACCCTCCACCATGATTGGCAATAGACTGGGGACTAACTGGGTGCTATGCTCTGCCCACATCCTAATCCTCTGGTCTCCTTGGTGGGTGCTGTGCTTTGCCCACATCCTAATCCTCTGGTCTCTTTGGTGGGTGCTGTGCTCTGCCCACATCCTAATACTCTGGTCTCCTTGGTGGGTGCTGTGCTCTGCCCACATCCTAATACTCCGGTCTCCTTGGTGGGTGCTGTGCTCTGCCCACATCCTAATCCTCTGGTCTCCTTGGTGGGTGCTGTGCTTTGCCCACATCCTAATCCTTTGGACTCTTTGCTGGGTGCTGTGCTCTGCCCACATGCTAATCCTCTGGACTCTTTGCTGGGTGCTGTGCTCTGCCCACATGCTAATCCTCTGGTCTCTTTGCTGGGTGCCGTGCTCTGCCCACATCCTAATACTCTGGTCTCTTTGGGTGGGTGCTGTGTTCTGCCCACATTCTAATCCTCCGGTCTCCTTGCTGGGTGCTGTGCTCTGCCCACATTCTAATCCTCCGGTCTCCTTGCTGGGTGCTGTGCTCTGCCCACATTCTAATCCTCCGGTCTCCTTGCTGGGTGCTATGTTCTGCCCACATTCTAATCCTCCGGTCTCCTTGCTGGGTGCTGTGCTCTGCCCACATTCTAATCCTCCGGTCTCCTTGCTGGGTGCTGTGTTCTGCCCACATCCTAATCCTCCGGTCTCCTTGCTGAGTGCTGTGCTCTGCCCACATTCTAATCCTCTGGTCTCCTTGCTGGGTGCTGTGCACTGCCCATATTTTAATCCTCTGGTCTCCTTGATGGGTGCTGTGCACTGCTCTGTCCAGCAAGGAGACCAGAGGATTAGGATGTGGGCAGAGCACAGCACCCAGCAGGGAGATCAGAGGATTAGGATGTGGGCAGAGCACAGCACCCAGCAAGGACACCTGAGGACTAGGATGAAAGGGCACCTGATGTAAGGAGGGGCTCTCTGGGGACCCTGATGTACGTAGGGAGGCTCTCTGGGGACCCAATCAATCAATAACAAACCATGGGATCCGCACTCAGATATGTAACGTTTATACATGCATATACGCACACGTACGTACGTATATTATATACATGCATATGCTCGCCCAATCATATGACTTTCTTTACTTCGCTATGGGCTCTAGCCCCAGATCTTTTGTAGACCTAGCAACGCCCCTGACGTAAAGTAAGGGTTATTAAGGGGTTAAACAGAGGAATATTTAATAAAAAACCTGTTTTACTTGACAGGTTGCTTTAAACTGACTTACGGTACTTCATCTGCAAATCGAAGTTCATCCCTTTGATCCGTAGATGTATAAACAGAAAGATACAAAAAGAAACAATGTTTCTTTTTATCTTTCTGTTTTAGCGGCTGAACATGGTTGTTGATAAAAATTGCCTGGCTCCTTTTTTTCTTTTTTTTACACTCCAGCTGTCGACAGGGGTATTTCACTGACAGCTGAATAAGTCATTGGTTGTTAGGGACACGGTGGCCCAGCTCCTTAGCAACTAATTGCCGGCTTTTTTACATTTCAGCTGTCAGTGGGGGATTCCTGCTGACATCTGAAAGGACCAAGCCTGAAATTATCGGTTCCGGGTATCTAAGCATTTTCACGAATACTGATACTTGTGCAAATGCTTAGTATTGGCACCGATACCTGAGCAGCGGATTGCCATCAAATTTTGCGTGAAAATTTGCAAAAGTGTGAGTGAAACTTCAGTTTTCTTAAACAGGCTAATGGTAAAACATTCCATGAAAAAAAATCAAGTGTTTTTTAATGGCATAGCCATAGACTGCTTAGGGAGTAGAGCTGTATGATTAATCGTTAAGATTTAAAAAATGGCAATCTTTTTCCCTTCCTAATCTTCAAAACAGCATGTCACGATTCTTTCTAACAAGTGCAGAGAGTTCTCACAGCTGGAAAAAAAAAAAGATCCAGGCAGCCTGCCAAGTTTTATCACAACACACAATAAGTCAAACAAAGTATCTTTTGGTTCTTTCCGGCATGTAAATGAGGTAAGTTTAACCATTTAAAGACCAAACCTTTTCTGACATTTGTTGCTTACAAGTAAAAATCATTATTTTCTGCTAGAAAATTACTTGGAACACCTACGTTTTTAGCAGGGACCCTAGAGAATAAAATGGTGGTTGTTACAATACTTTGTCACACCCTATTTGTGCAGCGGTCTTTCAAACACAATAAAAAAAAAAATACACTTTAATGAATTAAAAAAAGCTTTTTTATAATGTGAAAGATGTTACACCGTGAGAATTGTGATCTTTATTCTAAGCAAAAAAGTCCTGATTCTCATTTTAGCCAGAATCGCGCAGCTCTATTAGGGAGCGGTGGGAAGATGTCCATGATGACGCAAGAAGTCGGCAGCAAAAACACAAAGGGCGGATGCAAATATAGACAGAGTGCGAACCCTCGAATGCTCAGATCGAGGACTGAGTGTGTGATTGATGGCAGAAGAATTGAACATGAACAGGGAAACAGTGTGGAAGGTTCTAACAGAGCATTTGGGAATGAGAAAGATTTCCACAAAGATGGTGCCTCGAATATTGACAGCAGATCAGAAAGAACATCGTCTTCATCCGATCTTTGGAAGAATGCAGAGGGGTTTGATAGAGTTATTACCAGTCCATATCGGGAATTAAATTGTCACACCTCGTAATTTACCCAAATACTTTTTGGTAAAATAAAAAACAAAAGATATATTTGCAGCAAGTAAATAGATAACCAACATGTCAAGCCCATGAAACCACACCAAATTTCTGTACCCAAGATTTTGTAGGTGATGCTTTAAAAAGCCTCTACAGGTCATCAGTTTAGAGCGAACCATGAATAATGGGCCTAGAATTATTGCTTGAGTGTAACTTTTTTATTTTTTATTTTTTTTATAGCACCTTTGGATGTTGGACTTCTACATGGCTGCCACAATGTAAGGGTTTCATAGTAATTGAGGGGATGGGTTGGCTTATAATAACGTAGTTCTCAGCCTGGAAATGTGCACCTCTTCCACAGGAACATACACACAATGTGTACAGTACTCTTAGAGGCTGGAGGACTGATTGCCTGACCATAGAGCAGTGATGGTGAACCTTGGCACCCCAGATGTTTTGGAACTACATCTCCCATGATGCTCAACTACACTGCAGAGTGCCTTTCCTCTCTGTATGTCCCTACAGCTATGATTAAGCCCATTGCAGGTGAAATGCATCAGCAGAGGAGGTCCCAGGTGGGGGTCTCTTGAAGTTGTCCTGGAATAACCAAGTTTGACAAGCGTTGGCCTATATACAGGTGCATATCAAAAAAAAAAAACTCCATATACTGTATATATGATATACAGTAGATTCATTACACACAGAGTGATATATTTCAAGCATTGCTTTCTTTTAATTCTGATGGCTTACAGCTAGTGAAAACCCAAAATTCAGTATCTCAGAAAATTAGAATATTGTGAAAAAGTTGAATATTGTAGACTCATGGGGGGTTATATACTAAAGGCAAATCCACTTTGCACTACAAGTGCACTTAGAAGTGCAGTTGCTGTAGATCTGAGGGGGGCATGCAAGGAAAATAAAAAAACAGCATTTTTGCTTGCACATGATTGGATGATAAAATCAGCAGAGCTTCACCTAATTTCAGATCTTCCCCTCAGATCTACAGCGACTGCACGTGTAGTGCAAAGTGGATTTGCCTTTAGTAAATAACCCCCACGGTGTCACACTCTCTAATCAGTTGATTAACTCAAAACACCTGTAAAGGTTTCCTGAGCCTTTAAATGGTCTCTCAGTCTGGATCAGTAGGTTACACAATCATGGGGAAGTTTGCTGACTTGACAGTTGTCCAGAAGATAGTCGTTGACACCCTCCACAAGAAGGGCAAGTCACAAAAGGTCATTGCTAAAGAAACTGGCTGTTCACAGAGTGCTGTATCCAAGCATATTAATAAAAAGTTGAGTGGAAGGAAAAAGTGTGGTAGAAAAAGGTGCACAAGCAACAGGGATAACCATAGCCTTGAGAGGATTGTGAAGCAAATGTCATTCAAGAATTTGGGGGAGATTCACAAGTAGCGGGCTACGGCTGGTATCAGTGCTTCAAGAGCCACCATATACAGACGTTGCCAGGACATGGGCTACAACTGTCGCATTCCTTGTGTCATGCCACTCCTGAACTGGAGACAAAGTCAGAAGCGTCTTACCTGGGGTAAGGAGAAAAAGGACTGGATTGTTGCTCAGTGGTCCAAAGTCTTTTTTTCAGATGAAAGCAAATTTTGCATTTTATATGGAAATCAAGGTCCCAGAGTCCGGAGGAAGAGTGGAGAGGCACAGAATTCAAGTGACATGAGGTCCAGTTTGAAGTTTCCACAGTGAGCGATGATTTGGGGAGCCATGTCATCTGCTGGTGTTGGTCCTCTGTGTTTTATCAAGTCCAAAGTCAGCACAGCCCTCTACCAGGAAATTCTAGAGCACTTCATGCTTCCCTCTGCTGACCAGCTTTAATGGAGATGCGGATTTCATTTCCAGCAGGACTTGGCACCTGCCCACAAAACTGCCAATACCTGGTTTATTGATCATGGTATCACTATGCACGATTGGCCAGCAAACTCTCCTGACCAAAACCCCATAGAGAATCTGTGGGATATTGTCAAGAGAAAGATGAGAGACCCCAGACCCAACAATACAGACGGGCTGAAGGCCGCTATTAAAGCAACCTGGGCTTCCATAACACCTCAGCAGTGCCACAGGCTGATCTCCTCCATGCCACGCTACAGTAATTCATGCAAAAGGAGCCCCAACCAAGTTATGAAGTGCATACTAAACTGTAAATGAACATACTTTTCAGTAAACCAACATTTCTGTATTAAAAATCACTTTTTTTATTGGTCTTATGTAATATTCCAATTTTCCCTTAACGTCTTTCAGGACAGCACCTTGAGAGAGCGTGGCTCCACCCACTTGACAGGAAACACACCTCCACCAAACTTTAAAAGGAGGCTCCTTCCCACTTATCATCAGTTTATGTGTTTCCTCCGGCGGGAACACATGTGGGGGTTTGGAGCTCTCAAGGTTCTGTCCTGAGAGAACAGGCTCCCTACTCCACTATTTTTACCTACCTCAGGAGAGCCGATTCCTCCCATTTTCCACAGGCTTACGGGTGCCGGGTGGATGGGCTCCTTCTCCCTCGTCAGTGCTCGGGGAGAGCCAGGACTGCTCCGGGTATTGCTGCTCCCAGGCAGGGGCGTCAGGCATGTCAGGCACTTCTGTTTGTTTGTTTTTTTCTTGCCTGCACATGTTTTTTCCCTGACGCCGCCGCCATCTTGGGAAGGGCAGTCAGAGGACTGCATCCGCCGGATGTGAGGTATCCGGAAGTGGGGCGGCATCCATGGAGCAGGCGCCAGGCGTCACTTCCGCCGGAAGCGCAGGGGGAGGAGGGAGGAATAGGTCTGGTGCCTATTTATTGCCGGTTCCGGTCCGGCGCACAGGTGCTATTGGAGTCCGGAACCGGCGTTTTCGCCACAAGCATCACGCTGCTGCCTCAGCATGGATTCAGGAACCGCAGCGAGTGGAACAGGCACAGGCACCAGCAAGGCCCAGGTAAGGAGCAGACTGTAGTTTCTGCTCAGCTTTACTGTGGGGTCTCTCTCTAGCCCTCTTCTCTCTAAATGTTAGTGAAGTTTGAGGGTATTTTTTCCCCCTGGTGGCGGAGGGGCCTGTCAGGGCACATGAGTCTGATAGCTTTTCTCACTGTGCACCTGTGGTGAGCAACCTTGAGTAATCAGGCTGACTCTAAAAGATGGTTTGTCTTTTTTCTCTCTCTTTTTTCCCTTATCATGGCAGGCCAAGAGCTCTGACCCTGGGATTAGAAAGAAATGTCCTTCATGCAAAATTAAGTTAAATGAAGGCTGGAAAAAGGCTTTATGTCAAGCATGTATTGACTCCTTGGTGAGGGAAGAAACCACTTCCGCATGCAGTGATCTAATCGCATCTGCCAAAAAGGAATTGGATGCTACCATTCAATCCTTCAGATCCTCACTCACCTATCCATCTGCAAGTCAGCCCACTACCTCACAGTCCTCTCAAGGCTCACTGTTAGTCCCGGCAGTAGAGGCGGAAATGGGTCCTCTGAACCGGGAAGGGCTTTCCCCATCCCATTCTAATGAATCGAATGAGGATAGTGATGAGCTGGAAAATATGTCTTCCAAGTATAAATTGTCTTTGGATCAGGTGGATGGCCTTTTAAAGGCTATTTATGCTACTCTAGGCCTTGAGGAAGAGCATAAGGAGATGTCTTTACATGACAAGATGTATGCAGGGCTTAGTGAGTCTAAGTCCCGTACCTTTCCAGTCCATGCAGTGATTTCTGAAACAATCAGAAAAGAATGGGCTGACCCTGATAGGAAACCATTTTTCTCTAGGGCTCATAAGAGAAGGTTCCCTTTTGATGAAGACCCAGCAGCTCTTTGGAATAAGGTTCCAAAACTTGATGCAGCCTTTTCTCAGGTGTCAAGATCTACTGATCTAGCATTTGAGGACATGGGGATCTTAAAAGACCCCATGGATAAAAAAATGGATCAACAGCTCAAGCGGACTTGGCAATCCATTATGGGCAACCTTAAGCCAGCAATGGCAACTACTTGCATCTCCAGGAACTTGGAGTATTGGGTAAATCAGCTTAAAGCTCATATAATAGCAGATTCCCCTAAGCAAGAAATCCTTGACTCCTTTTCTACCCTCTCAGCAGCCGTAGCCTATGTCTCTGATGCCTCAGCAGAGTCTATCAGGATGACAGCTAAGGCGGCAGCCCTTGCTAATTCGGTTAGACGGGCTTTATGGCTAAAGACTTGGCAAGGGGACACAGCATCTAAAAACAAATTATGCGGGGTCCCTTTTCTGGGAGACTTACTGTTCGGCCCTGATTTGGATTCAGTTCTGGACAGGACTGCAGATAAAAAGAAATCTTTTCCTGTCAAGAAGAAGAAACAACCAGTCAAACGGTTTTTTCGTCCTCAAAGGGCTCAGGAACAGAACAAGTCTCAAGAGAAAAAGAAAAGCTGGTCAGGGCAGAGGGGTAAGGGCAGAGGAAATGTCCTTTTCCATCCTCCTGCGTCAGCCAGCAAGACGCAATGACAGTCGGTTACAGGTAGGGGGAAGACTACAAGACTTTCTCCCCTATTGGGCAAGCATAACAGAAAACCAGTACATTCTGAATATGCTAGCCCAGGGTTACAATATAGAATTTTCAGATCTCCCCCTAGAAAGGTACTTGGTGACAAATCTTCCTAGAGATGTAACAAAATCCCTGGCAATGAAGAGCCTATTAAAGGATCTGATAGATCAGGGGGTTATGACTTACGTCCCACAGGGGGAGCTTTATCAGGGATTTTATTCCCATATATTCCTGATAAAGAAACCATCCGGAGATTTTCGGTTAATCCTAAACCTGAAACCGCTGAACAGATCAGTCCAATACAAAAGGTTTCGTATGGACTCCATCTTCACGGTCAAGAATCTATTGACGAGGGAATGCTTTATGGCATCAATAGACCTTCGAGATGCCTATCTGCATATCCCTATAGCCCCGCAGTCCCAAAGATTCCTAAGATTGGCGATAAATTTGGGAAAAGAGGTTCTGCACTTGCAATTCAGGGCCCTCCCCTTTGGCCTGTCTTCTGCCCCACGAATATTCACAAAAATAATGGCAGAAGCGCTTGCACCTCTTCGCATGCAGGGGATTGCGGTAATTCCGTACTTGGACGACCTACTCCTTTTTGCCCCCTCCAGGGAAAGACTGCTAGACAACCTCGGAAAGACCCGAGGTCATCTAGAAACCCTGGGTTGGATCATAAATATGCAGAAGTCAAATTTCGTTCCAGCCCAGAAAATACTATTCCTGGGGTATCAGATCTGTTCAAGGGAACAAAAGATTTTTCTCCCAGAAGAGAAGAAGGGGAAAGTCCAGAAGGTGGTAGCGTCCTTGCAGGCAAGCCAGCAATTATCAGTCCGACAAGTGATGTCATCCCTAGGAACCCTAACCGCAACCATACCAGCCATTCAATGGGCAAGGTTACATTTCAGGCCTCTTCAGAGCTTTCTCCTGAGAATATGGAATCACAGGTCAGAATCTCTGGAAGCAAAAGTAAAGATACCCACCAAAGTCAAGAGATCACTTTGGTGGTGGAGAAGACAGGAGAATCTGTCAGAAGGCCTGCTCTGGTCATTTCCAATAGAAAAAGTGGTAACGACAGATGCCAGTGTATGGGGTTGGGGAGCTCACTTAGACCAAGACTTCGCGCAAGGAATGTGGTCTCGGACAGAGGCAAAGAGGTCCTCAAATTGGAGGGAACTAAGGGCAGTCGCCTTAGCTTTAAATGCCTTCTCTCCTATCCTTCAAGGTTCTCATGTCCGGGTCCTCTCAGACAACGCCACTACCATAGCCTACCTAAACAAACAGGGGGGTACAAGAAGCAAAGCACTTCAGTTGCTAGCTTCAAAGATCCTGGTTTGGGCAGAAAAGCATGTTCGGTCCTTATCAGCAGTCCACCTCAAAGGCACCTTAAATGTAGTGGCAGATTATCTAAGCAGAAGGCGGATTCAGGAGTCAGAATGGAGCCTGAATCCGGAAATCTTTGCAATGATTACCAGGGCCTGGGGTCAACCGCAAATAGACCTATTTGCGTCACAGGAAAATACACAACTCCCAGTGTTTTTCTCGATTCACAGAAACGACAAGGCCCAGGGGACAGATGCGTTAATCCAGCCCTGGATCTTCCATCTGGGTTATGCATTTCCTCCTTTCCAACTTATCCCGTTGGTGTTAAGGAAGATACAGAGGGAGAAGGTGGCAGTAATCCTAATTACTCCATTTTGGCCAAAGAGGGCATGGTTTTCCACCATTCTACAGATGACAGTCAAACCATTTTGGCGGCTGCCTCTTCGGCAGGACCTGCTCCTACAGGGTCCAATACAGCATCCGGGAGTGGCCAGTCTAAGCCTCACGGCCTGGTTTCTGAGGAGCAGTTGTTAAGAAACAAAGGTCTGTCACAACCCTTGGTAACTACCTTACTTTCCAGTAGGAAGATAGTGACCAGAAAAATCTATGCTAAATATTGGAAGGTCTTCAACTCTTTTTGTCATTTGACTAAGAGAGAAGTAAAAAATTTAGTGTCAATTTTGGAATTTCTTCAAGAGGGGGCAGACAAGGGATTGTCAGTCAGCACCCTTAAAGTTCAAGTAGCTGCTTTGGGAGTATTTCTAGAAAGACCAATCTCTTCTGAGCCCTTGGTTATAAGATTTTTCAAGGCACTTACCAGATCTAGACCAGCTCCGGCTAAGCACTTTCCCAATTGGGATCTATCAGTGGTCCTGCAAGCCCTTACAAAGGAACCTTTTGAACCACTACAAGGAATCTCTCTAAGGAATCTTACTCTTAAGACCTTGTTCTTAGTTGCAATAACGTCAGCAAGGAGAATTGGTGAGCTGCACGCCCTATCTGTTAAGAGACCCTTTTTATCTATCTACACAGATAGGATTGTACTTAAAACCGATCCGGGTTTTTTGCCAAAGGTAGCGTCAGCACACAATAGGTCGCAGGAGATCATCCTGCCAACCTTTTGCTCTAACCCTGCGGGGGAAAAAGAAGGCAAATTCCACAATTTGGATGTAAGAAGGACCTTATTACAGTATCTGGAGGTAACAAGTAACTTTAGATCCTCGGATTCTCTATTTATACTTTTTTCGGGTAAAAAGAAGGGCCAACAAGCTTCTAAGGGGTCTATAGCTAGATGGCTTAAATCAGCTATTCTAGCAGCCTACTCTCAGTCGGGGCTCTCTCCCCCGCTGGGAATTAAAGCACATTCTACCAGGGCTCAGGCCACTACATGGGCAGAAATGGCTGGTGCCACCCCAGATCAGATTTGTAGGGCGGCTACGTGGTCAAGTTACCTTACGTTTGTCCGTCATTACAGGCTGGATCTTCTGTCAGCCAGGGAACAGGCTTTTGGCAGAAAGGTCTTGCAGGCTGTGGTCCCTCCCTAAGTGGGTAAGTCTCTGTTATCCTCTCAAGGTGCTGTCCTGAAAGACGTTAAGGGAAAAATCAAGTTAGACTTACCGGTAACTTGTTTTCCAGGAGTCTTTCAGGACAGCAGCAACCCGCCCTTATTGTATTAAATTACTATGCTGTGACTAACCATATTCTGATTATGTGTTCCAGCTTGGGCCGGAGGTTCTCTACTACTACTGATGATAAGTGGGAAGGAGCCTCCTTTTAAAGTTTGGTGGAGGTGTGTTTCCTGTCAAGTGGGTGGAGCCACGCTCTCTCAAGGTGCTGTCCTGAAAGACTCCTGGAAAACAAGTTACCGGTAAGTCTAACTTGATTTTTCTGAGATACTGAGTCTTGGGTTTTCACTAGCTGTAAGCCATAATCGTCATAATTTAAAAGAAAGAAATGCTTGAAATACGTCACTTCTGGACCACCGACTGTATATATACGTCATTACTTTGATGTTATATACCGGGGTTATGGCAGCAGATAGCTGCTATAACCCCAGTATATTTTTACATAGTGGGCGATCTTCTTTCAGATAAAAGTGGTCCCGGCAGTGGGTTCATCACGGGATCTCTTTTATAGGTGGCAACCCTCCCGATCCGACCTTTTGGACTGATGAGCAGGAGGCCAAGTGAGGGCAAGATGGCCCCCACTCGACTCTATGCCCTTGGAGGACCTGAGCAACATCAAACGTCATTTCTGCCTGCCGGCCTTAAAGGGCCCTTTTTTATTTTGTGCGTGTAAGCATAAAATTACTTTTTTTTTTTTTTGCTTTTAAGTGTAAATGTGGGATCTGAGGTCTTTTTGACCCCAAATCTCACATTAAAGAGGTTCTGTCCTGTTATTTATATAAGGGATGTTTACATTCCTTGTAATAGGAATAACAGAGATAAAGAAAAAAAGGTTAAAGGGACAGTGTAAAAATAAAAAGTAAAATAAATAAAAAAAAAAAAAATGTAAAGCTCTGCATTCACGCACAGAAGCAAACGTATACGGAAGTTGTGCCCACATATGTAAACAGTGTTCAAACCACACATGTGAGGTATCACCGTGAACGTTAGAGGGAGAGCAATAATTCTGGCACTGGACCTCTTCTGTAACTCTAAACAGGTAACCTGTACAAAAATGTAAAGTCGCTCATTGAGATTTTAAGTAGCATAGTTTGTCATCATTTCAAGCACGTGTGCAATTTTAAAGCATGACATGTTAGGTATCAATTTACTTGGTGTAACATCATCTTTCACATTATAGAAAAAAATTGGGCTAACTTTGCTGTTTTCTTATTTTTTTATTAAAAAAAAAAAAAAAGAGTACTGCTTCCAAAAAAATTGCGATTTGTAAGACCGCTGTGCAAATACGGTGTGACATAAAGTATTGTAATGATCTCCATTTTATTCTCTAGGGTCTCTGCTAAAAAAAAAATATATATATATATATATATATAATGTTTTGGGGTTCTAAGTAATTTTCTAGCAAAAAATACTGATTTTAACTTGTAAAAAACAAATGTCAGAAATAGGCCTGGTCCTTAAGTGTTTAAATAAAATTTGAGTTTCACTTTTTGAATTGAATTACTGAAATACATTTACTTTTTAATGATATTCTAATTTTTTTAGATGCACCTGTAGGTGTGTTGCCAGCTGTTTTTTTTTTTTTCAAGATTTGTTGACATTTGAGGAGAGGACAAGCCCCTGCTTGGCTTTTGCACTCGGTGAGCCGAGGGAGCTTCAGGAAATAATCACAGGCCTTTATGGAGATGGCTTTGTGCACCGAGGCACAGTCATGCTGGAACAGAAAATGGCATTTTTTTACTTACCTGTAAAATCCCTTTCTTGGAGTACATTACAGGAAACAGGGGAGTTCATTCTCAGACTACAGGGGTATGCTCCCCCTCCAGGTGCAAATAGCAAAGGATGGCACCACCCACCATAAATCCTCCCACTCCCAGCACTGCCTCAGTTTTGTGAGCAAGCAGTATTAGAGTAAACCCAATCCCATTTACCTAATCGTACATTATTCAAATGGTGGCCTGTGACAACCGACAAAACCAGACTGAGGTCCCAAAGAGATAGCAGGGAGTGTACTCGTGGAACAATGTGAGCCACCCCTTGCACAAATGCTCTGATTAAGGAATCCAAAGCCAACAGTCTCTAAAAGATCACTGCCAAAGCAGAAACTTCTATTTATAGCACTCAGGGCTGGGGGCTTGTCTAGTCCTAACTGAAGAAAGGATAACACCCACGGCACAAAGTATTTCTTGGGATAAAGCTTTCCCTTGTTGCACCAATTGGGGTTTACCACTGCACTTGGAAAACGCAATCAGAAGAATCTGCAAGACTCCTGTCCCTCAGGACTTGGGCTTCAACAGCAAAGCTGTTAAAGTCAGCGACCGTGAAGCAGGGTGAAACACAGGACCTTGAGAGAAAAAGTCTGGTTAAGCCCACAGTCTACTAGGAGTAACTATGTCCAAGGATAATGCTCTTCTGGGCCAATTTAGCTCAGGTAGAGACCAAGACCTAAACATCTTCTGGTGATCTCTCTGCAGGTTCTTACGGATATCTGCTAGCTGTTCCAACACTGTGGAAAAATCAGCTGAGAATTCCTTCCTTGACACTAAGCTGCCCAAGGTCAGAGCCCCTGAAGGAGTTGGTGAGAAACCGGATGTTGCCCGAGCCCCAGAGCTGGTAGGCTGCCCTTCAAGAGAAATTGTGGACAGAAGACTTTCTTCTGATATAAGAGAGTGTAGTCCACCTGCTCCTGATCTGCCAAGCCTGAAAAGTCCACAAGGGAGCACACTGCTTAAATTACTGAGTAAGATCATCAATAAGGAGGGAGGGGTAGTCTCCCAGTGTCCCATTACCTGTGGGCTTTGGGGCCCCTTGACGCACCGTGGCCTGTGCTGTAGTAGCTCTGCAATACATGTCCTGCTCTGCTGGTATCCTAAGCAAAGGGGTCAAGCCCTAAAGAATCAGCATTCTTAGTGCATCTGACAGGGTGTCCCATCAAGTAGCCAACTGCACAATCTAGTGGTGCTGAACCAGCCTGACCCACATCTCCTTCAGGGGTGGCTGGGACCCCCACACAAAATAAGAACACTTACAGACACGCAGCAGAGATGAAAACTGACTCAATGTTAACCTTAAAGCTGGATACACACTACAATTTTCTGTAGATTTTTTTTCCTTCAGATTTACCAAAACCATATAATATGAGGTCAAACCTTAAGAGTTTCAATTTGTATGCAATCAGGCAGGCCCTTGCAGTACATGGTTTTGGTAAATCTAAAGGAAATCAGACAACAAAAGTTGTATAGTGTGTATGGGGTCTTAAGCCTCGTACACACAGTACTATTGTTGGCCAACCGGGAGTCTGATTTTTGTCAAAAGGGCGTGTGCCAGGATCTTGTCTTGCATACTAAAGGTACACAATTGTCGTGCCACAAACACAAACATAGTGACGTACTACGAGGAATTTCAGCTCTTGAGCGCCACCCTTTGGGCCCCTTCTACTAATTTCGTGTTTGGTGAGCATTGATTCCGAGCATGCGTGTTTGTACTTTTGACTTTTGTGTGACGGATTTGTGTGCGGACCATACGAAAATCAAGCCGTTGCCCGCCGAAAATTTACTAGCCTGCCATATGAGGTCAAACCTTAAGAGTTTCAATTTGTATGCAATTAGGCAGGCCCTTGCACTACATGGTTTTGGCCGAAAATTGGACAACAATTGTCAAAAGGAGCATACTAACGGTAAGATTTTAGGACAACAGTCTGTCAACAGACAATCCCCTGCCAACAATCGTACCGTGTGTAGGAGGCTTTAGAGTAAGCATACTCTTCAGGATCTTTAGGAACTGGGCCTTGTCGTAGCAGACCCTGGACCTGTAAAACACCCCATTTCATGGTGGACACTAGCAAAAAACTGAGGCAAAGTTCAGAAAGGGGAGGGGTTATGTTGGGTGGTATCAAGCTTTGCTATTTGCCAGTGTCCTATCACTTGGAGGTGGTCTTAACCCAGTAGTCTTAAGAATTAACTCTCCTGCGCCCCGTGAATCACAATTTTAAAAAAATGGTCTTTCCCCAAACTGGTACCACAAGGTTGGAAGTGTGCAACTGTCTAAGACGTCTTTGTATGTTGTAGTATTGAACCAGTGCAATGGAGAAGGTCCACATACTTTTGGCCTTACAAATTATAACAAACTGTTAGTTTTCATTCCCAATCAGTGACGTCATGATATTTGGATTCCCCAACGTTAACCCTTGTCAGTTTGTATCCCTCAACGGTGACACAATAATACTTGGTATTCCAGAGCAAGGCACTGATATTTTGAGTCCCTGATTCGTTATTTTGCTAAACAAGTCAGTAATGACAAAGATACAAAGCTGATATTTTTCAGTCTTTATATAACATCATTGGTAATAATTATAACGCATTCAGAATTGATAAAAGTGCTGTTATATTGACACTATTGGGTACAACAAGCTTAGGCAACCTGCGGCTCTCTGGCAGCTGTGGAACTACCTGAAATGTTAGCATTCTGGAGCACACTGCTCCATAAAAACACAGCTCCACAGCCTGCACTAGAACGCCCTGGGTCCATATACTGTGCTTCTTCTTGTTCCACAAATACCATCAGCTCAAAAAGTTCATCAGTAAATGTGTTGGTAGAGCACTGGCCTAGAATCTTGAGATTCAATCTTTGAAGGTAACTGGGTTATCCTCAGACCAGTCTGAGAAATGTAGAAAAGATAAGAGAGCCACAGAATTGGTAGGAGTCAAGTAGACTAGAAAAAGCCAATGTGTTTTGTGGCCCTAAAACACCCCCTTCATCAGCACCTGAAATGCTGGCAGTGACCGAGGATAAAACTGGACTTTCTAATGCAAGTATCATAGTAGAGATCTTGGCTTTTGGGTTCCCGGAACCCCTAGTAGACAGCACCTGATGTGTTTGGATTTAAAAAGAGAAAGAAGCGGTTTCTGCTATTTTCACTGCTGGCTTTTTAAGCCCTGCTGAAGGAGTGTTGAGTCCACAAAACTTGTTGGCTTTTTTTTTTTTTTCATTTACAAAAAAAAATATATATATATTAGTTCTGTGGTGCTCCTTTCTACATTTCTTACAATGCCATTAACTTGAACTGGCTTAGCTATCACTATATTGGCACAATTCTGCAACCGAAGAAGTAAAAAACATCAGCTTTTCAGATTCCAGTTCCTTAGTTCCTTGGCAAGACACAACGCATTTTGAGGCCTTGTTGAAAAATATACAAATCACATTTGAATAAATTACTTAGACAACAACAAATTCAGCCATAGTTGGCGGCAGCAGCAGCATGGCACTGGAGAGTTAATGCAAGACTGGCCGACGTGCATTGGAGATCACAGATCTTGTAAGACAAATACACATTACAATAAAATAGATTTAAAAAAACTATTCTTGGCACAAAGGGCCAACAGTCTTTTCCAGAGTTCCTGGTATTGAAATATCCAACCTTTTTTTGGCTTGTTTTGCCAGTGGGAAAATAAATAAACTACTTTCATGAGCTGCAGTCCTGGCAGCTTCTTGAGACTCCAATTGACTGGCCATCTTCAGCAGCTGGAGGGTGTTGAGAATTCAACGTAAGCAAGGAGCCATGTGATCACTGCAATTTAAAAAAAAAATTGCCAAATGTGATCAGCTCTTCGGAAGTTCGCCCATTTCCGGTTGGATGGTGAATGCTCCACTGGGCTCACGTTTAGAGTTTTTGACTTTGGTGGGAGGCAGTGGTGTTCAGTACATGAGTTGTGTACGAAGACTGTGGTGGCCCAGTCTGACTTAAAGATGGCACTATACCAACGGGGGAACAGTGTGGCATTATCAGGCAGCATTTGAGTGGTTTGTTCTACTGAACTGGTGGGCTGAGAGGACAAGTCCGCCTCTCCTGTTTCCGCTCTTCCACTTTCCTCTTGCTCTGGAGGGGTGATAATTTTCTGCGGTCTTGAACGCAGGCTTCACTGCATGCCGATGGCAACCGAAGGAAGAAAGGAGACAATGCCATTTCTCCCTAAAAGACTGGAATTTTGTCTCTCCGAACCTCATCCAGATCATCATCCAGTGTGAGCAGAACCTGGAGATAGAACCACATAACACAGCTGTTTAAACTGGTCATGACCAGAGGACATGGAAGCTTAGATACCCAGGCCAAAGTTAGCAGCATTAGCATGGGTTGGTTAACTTGACGATCACTCTATGACTACATTCCTTCTAGTTTAAGTGGTTCTAATGGCAGAAGGTTTTCATTCTCTGCATTAAGGTAAAAAACCTTCTGTGTGCAGCCCCCCAAATCCCCCCTTATACTCACCTGAGCCTGAGGGAGGGGCCAGCCGGGTGCCTCGGTACTCTACTAGAGAGTCCTCTGCCCTGATGCAAGCAGTGGGCTGGCTCTTGGGAGACGTTATGCAAAATCAAAATGTCTTGATGGGCGGATGTCTTTTTAAAGGAGTGGACATTCCTAGGCAGGCTGTATTTGCATGCAGGCCACCCTAGGTAATGCTCACGTGTGATGCTGAGCCTCCATAATTGAAGGACCTGAAATCCAATGACTGAAAGAGTGAGGCCAGGGACAATCAGACTGGGAAGAAGAGGGCTTGATGATGATGATGATGGACATCCTCCAGCCAGAAAAGGAGGCGGGCTCTATCTGACTTGCTGCAGCTTCTAAAGCACATTGTGAGAAGCTCACGGTGTGCAGTGAAATCAGAGTAAGTCATTTCAGTATAGAAGAGGAGCCGGTACAAGACTAATGCCCCGTACACACAGTCGGAATTTCCGACAGAAAAAGTCCGATGGGAGCTTTTGGTCGGATATTCCGACCGTGTGTATACCCCATCGGACTTTTTCTGTCGGCATATCCGATGGACTTAGAGAACACCAGAGGTGGGGGACTCGAGTCACATGACTTGACTCGAGTCAGACTCGAGTCACCTGTTTGAGGACTTGCGACTTGCTTGACAAAATTAAATAAATGACTCGACTTGACTTTGACTTGTCACTAATGACTTGCGACTTGACTTTGACTTGGGCTATTTGACTTGCAATGACTTGGCACCACTAGTGCTGTGTTTTGGCCTAGGAAAAAGCCGCCCCCCCCCCCCACAAAAGAAAGCTCCCCCCCAAGTCCCGGCTTCGGGGTAGATCAGTATTTTGACGTAATTTGTGACTTGACCAAAATAAATGACTTAACTTGACTTGCTTGACTTCTAGCAGGGACTCGACTTGCTTGCTTTTCGCCACAGTAACTTGGGACTTGCTTGTGACTTGAAGGGTAAGACTTGAGACTTGCTTGTGACTTGCACATGTGTGACTTACTCCCATCACTGGAGAACACGTTCTAAATTTTTCCGTCGGAAATGCCGTCGGAGGTTATCCCGTTGGCAAGTCCGACCATGTGTACACAGCATAAAGGGAAGGCTGGAGGTCAGATTTTAACACAAAGTTCCCTGCTTTATGATTAATTTGCCTAACTAAATAATTGTTATATTTTTAAAAAGTCATATAGGGTTTGTATTTGATACATTGTTTATAACAAAAAAAAAACCTGTTTATAATATGCTAACAAATGCCCAAATTAAAATTTTTTTTTTTTTTTTTTAAATGCTGTAATTGTAGCTGATGATTACATTATTGAACACTGCCACCCTGAGACTACAGTGGAATCTGCAGGCTGAAGCCTTTTTTTTTTTTAAGCCCAACTGAAGTCTGGAAATGTGCCCCCTCCCCTCTCGTTCCAGTGCTCTAGCGTGGCTGAGCTGATTGGTGCCCACACCCTCTCATTACAGATGTCTTCACACCGACTTGAACATTTAAGGAAGACAGAGTTCATCTCTAACGTGGTTGACCAGGTCTGTTGAATTATAGATTGCACAAGGCGGTATTGGTCAGACTCTGGCACCTCATTGCACTGCACAGTCCTATTTAATCACGTTGCACAACTGCTACAGGAAAGTGGAGGTAAAATTATGAAAATTGAAGCTATTTGTACAATATCTACTTCAACTACAAAAAATCTTATGGGGCCCAACTGTCTAGGATCGCATGGGCAAGTGTGAATTTTTGAGTATTCTCAGCTGTCCCATACTGTTCTGTGTGCTCCTGTAGAAGTAAATAGCTGTAGACTCTGGGCATTTTCTAATATGGACCAACCCTTTAGGCCATGCATTTATCTCCTGAGGATAATAATTCATATCCACTGCAGGAACCAACTTCCTGTTCTGCTGCTATATATTTATATCTATTGATAGCCGGTTTGTTACGTGTACTGAGTGCCAAATTTCCTCAAACCCTCCAGGCTCCTCTCCTTCCCTGCTGTGCCTTATGGAGCTGCTGTCCAGACACATGGTCAGAGGTCACCAGAGGGTTGACCAATCAACTGCCTGATTTTACACACCATCTACCAGCTCCTGAGTGTGTGGTGTGATGTCATCCAGTGGTCTGGCAGCAGGTAGTTCTTTTGTGGACCGGTATGCCCAACCGGCAGCGTGGGTAAGAGTTCTGGCCATTATTGGTGCACTACACTGCACATGTATCTGCTGTTGGTGGTACTTACCAGGAATGAGAAGAACATGGCAGTGGCTGACAGGAAGTGCCAGATATCATGGTCATCGAAGAAATTCATGATAATACACTCCCGATTCTTCTCCCGGGACTGCGCCGGGGTCTCCTGCAACAATACACAATGCAGCTAATGAATACCAAAACACCAAAAGTAATAACATCCGCTCTGCCTGAAATGAAACTAAAGGAGGGGGTGATCTCTAAAATTCGCCCCTTTTTAACAAATGAAACCACCAAACTCCTCATTCACTCCCTTCTTATTTCTCGCCTTGACTATTGCAACTCCCTTCTCATTGGCCTGCCTCTCCATAGGCTCCTCCTCTCTTCAGTCTTTTATGAATGCTGCTGCCAGACTTATCCACCTTACCAACCGCTCAGTGTCTGCCAACCCTCTCCTCCAATCCCTACACTGGCTCCCAATCAGTGTCCGCCAACCTTCTCCTCCAATCCCTACACTGGCTCCCAATCAGTGTCTACCAACCCTCTCCTCTAATCCCTACACTGGCTCCCAATCACCCAGCGAATTAAATTCAAAATACTAACCACAACATACAAAGCCATTCACAACTCTGCCCTGAGCTACATCACTAACCTTGTCACCAAATATCACCCAAATCGTCCTCTCTTCTCAAGACCTCCTACTCTCAAGCTCTCTCATCTCCTCCTCCCATGCTCATCTCTAGGATTTCTCCAGAGCCTCTCCCATCCTCTGGAACTCGCTACCTCCACTGGTCCGTCTATCCCCTACTCTTGCTACCTTGAGGCGATCCCTGAAAATCTCTTCAGGGAAGCCTATCACGTCTCCAACTAATCTCCTACCACTTCCATCAGCTCATTCCCCACAGTTACAACCTTTTGTACCACCTGCCCCACCCTATTAGATTGTAAGCTCTTCTGAGTAGGGCCCTCTTAATCCTATTGTATTGTATTGTATTATAACTGTATTGTCTCCTTTTATATTATAAAGTGCTGCGTAAACTGTTGGCGCTATATAAATCCTGTATAATAATAAAATAATAATAATCAGGAGACTGGTCACAAACAGAATGTAGGGACGAGGTGGTCTTCAAGAAGTAATTTTCTGTTTGTAAGATATCCATAACTAAAAATTCAAACACTGAAACAAAGTTATCCCTTTCCCTACATGTTTTGCTACAAAAATTGCTGCTTCATCAGGGAATAGAAAGTGCACATGCGCAATGGTGTTTTACTTTCACCATGTTGATATAGTAATGGCCTGCAGGGTGCACTGCGATGTACACAGGATGTGACATAGAGTGAGCTGTAGAACCTTCCTTCAGAGGCCAGAATAGATAGAAGCCTTGGCCAGATGACGTCACTCATGGCTGGGACAAGGTCCTTCAGCACCTAAGGCAAAAAAGGCCCACCATGGACGCCTTCTACCACCAACTACTGCTGAAGCACCCAAGGCAGCCACCTTTTCTACCTACCCCTCGACCCAGTCCTGATGTCACTAGCCAAAGAAATGAACAGTGCGGTGCTCTGGATGAGATGCCAAGAGGACATTTTGTACTTAATTAGTTAGTGGACGTTACCTCCCAACTGCTCAGGTTCTGGAAGAAGAAGTACAAAGCTGCAGCCCAGACTCCAGCGGTGGCAATGATGCAGAAGAGCGGTAGCGGGCGAATCCTCTCTGCACTGCGTAGCTGTGAAAGAAGAAGATGTGGGTGCTACATATTACATGGTATGGACAGCACTACACTTCTGACAGTCTACTGTGACTCCTCTTTGCCACTAGAGGCCCTCATACATGAAAGAGCTAGTTAGTGTAATCTATGGTTGTTCTTAAAGTAATATGCAATAGTCTCTGGTTGACACTGCTGCCCCTCCCTCTCCCGGTCTGCTGCTCTTCAGGGGTGTGCAGTCAATGTTGTGTTGCTTTTAAACACTTTAAACACCGGCTTTTACTTTTAAACCCAACTCCACTCAAATATATAACTTTTTTCTAGAGAACCAAGAAGGCTCTGGACAAGTAGGAGAATGCTGAGATGAGAGTTACCTTCATGATGATGTAGAAGGCCAGATAGAGCAGCAAGTTACAGATGAAAATGCCCAGCAGATAGGAGGCGAAATCCCGAGGACGAAAGACCAGTCCGAAGATGGCGCTGAGAGGGAAGAAGGAAAAGGTTAAGGGTCGTGATCAGGGAAAAAAAAAACTGAACAAAGACTGCAAGACGAGAATGAGAAAACATCATTCGTAGCTTACAGTGACAACTTCTGGGAGAAAGTAAAATTGTATTTTAATGGTTTGAGTAACATTTATAGAGTTCTGACATATACAAATGATTTGGACCAATACACAAAGCAAGGTCCATAAAGACCTGGATGAGCGAGTTTGGGGTGGAGGAAGTTGATTGGCCTGCACAGAGTCCTGACCTCAACCCGATAGAACACCTTTGGGATGTATTAGAGCGGAGACTGCGAGCCAGGGCTTCTCGTCCAATATCAGTGCCTGACCTCACAAATGCTCTTCTGGAAGAATGGTCAAACATTCCCATAGACACACTCCTTAACTTTACGGATAGCCTTCCCAGAAGAGTTGAAGCTGTTATAGCTGCAAAGGGTGGGCCAACTCAATATGGAACCCTACGGACTAAGACTGGGATGCCATTAAATTTCATGTGTGTGTAAAGGGAGGTGTCCAAATACTTTTGGTAATATAGTGCATCTGTGAGGGTTCTCGTTCATCCAGGCTCTGAACACACAAGGGATCCTCTTAGATACACAGGTATTATTCTTTGGATATGGCATACAAATGTAGATACTAATGTGGGGTTTCTGTGATATAGCCATGCTTTATAACTGGGCATCTAGTCTCTTTTGACATTCTGAGGGTTCCATTCAGGTGGGTTCACATTATGGACCTTATGTTTTTTTTTTCCAATTTGGGAGATATGGAGCTCTGGCATAACGCACCCTACGGCGCCCCTAGGTCCTTGTGGATTGTGCCTGCTTTGGGGTTGGATTGGCAGTCCTTGGTTCCGAGGTGAGGATGCTTATACTGGCTGGCATGCTATCTTACCTTCATGTGAGTGATATGCACTGATTAACCATAACATTACGACCACCTTCCATAAAATGGACACCCACCTAATATTGAGTGGGTCCCCTTTTTGCAGCCCAGACAGCTCTGACCCATTGAGGCATGGACTCCACTAGACCTCTGGAGGCATGCTGTGGTCTTTGGCACCAGTCAGTAGCAGTTCACTTGCCTTCTTCCCATAATGCATCCTGGTGCCATCTCTTCAGGTAATTGATGAACATGCACCCGGCCATCCAGGGCCATCTTTAATATTGATTGGACCCTGGGCAAACATTTTCTTGGGGCCCCCCATGCAATTTTGCCCCCCCCCCATCATTACACAGGACTCCCTCCCCCATACTACACAAATCACTACATAGGACCCCCATTTCCCATACTACCCCCATAATTACAGGACCCTCCTCCCACATCATTGCACAGGATCCCCTCCCCCATGCTATGTCCATCACTACACAGGCCCCCTCCCCCATACTACCCCCCATTATTACACAGGATGACTCCCCCATAATACTCCCCATGATTACACAGTGTAGTATGGAGGGGGGGCTCCATACTACATTGCCACTTATTAACCATCAGCGTGCTGCTGTTTCTGCAGAAAGGAGAGTTATTGCTGAGGGTGGAGAAGCGGGGAGGGGGGGTTATTGTTAAGGGTGGAGAAGTGGAGAGGGAGGTTATTATTAAGTGTGGAGAAGCGGGGAGGGGGTTATTATTAAGGGCGGAGAAACTGGGAGGGGGTTATTATTAAAGGTGGAGAAGCAAGGAGGAGGGTTATTATTGAGGGTGGAGAAGCGGAGAGGGGGGTTATTATTGAGGGTGGAGAAGCGGTGAGGGGGGTTATTATTGAGGGTGGAGAAGTGGGGAGGGGGGTTATTATTGAGGGTGGAGAAGCGGGGAGGGGGGATATTGTTCAGGATGGAGAAGCGGGGAGGGGGTTATTATTAAGGGCGGAGAAACAGGAAGGGGGTTATTATTAAAGGTGGAGAAGCAAGGAGGAGGGTTATTGTTGAGGGTGGAGAAGCGGAAAGGGGGGTTATTATGGGTGGAGAAGCAGGGAAGGGGGTTATTATTAAGGGTGGAGAAGCAGGCAAGGGGGTTATTATTGAGGGTGGAGAAGCGGGGAGGGGGGGTTATTGTTCAGGGCGGAGAAGCGGGGAGGGGGGGTTATTGTTGAGGTTTGGAGAAGTGCAGAGGGGGGTTAATATTAATATTGCTTTCAACATGCTTTCAACATACCAACCTTATCGATAACATGTCAACCTGCTGCCTACTATATCCCATACGACTTTAAGGTGCCATTGTAATAGGATATTCACCTGTCAATGGTCATAATGTTATGGCTGATCAATGTATGGACTTATTTAGGTATGAACTTGTTAACAATTGATGTATTGGGATGTCATTTTTTTTATATACTTTCTCTTGTACATAAAGATGTGCTATTACCCCCCGAAGAAGAGTTCAAAAGCATCGGAAAAACCCAAAACATGGCATTACAACATTCATAGTTTTGTAAATAATTTAATATCCTGTCATGTGTGAGAAAGGAGCGAATGTTATTAGTGATGTGATCTACTGTTTAGTCAGCCTGTGATTTTATTCTGTTTTTGTGACGTTGCACAAATAATATAGCTATATGTATGTCAGGAATCAGCAGCAGAGATGGCCAGACCTTCATGGCTACACTTATAAACTGAGACCAAAGCATACATACTCTATATTAATGTTAATTAATAGTAATAAAACAAAAGACACACACAAGCAAACATGAAGATACAAGTGAACTACAACCATAAAACCAAAATATCTATAATACAATATATACAAGATGAGGAACACAGGTCATGGGGAAAACCAGAGATGCAAGGAAGTGGGGAACCAAGACTAGGATCAGGAACAAGGGGAGCAGATATAAGGCAGCAGGGTACAGGATGTAGGGCAAGAGCAAGATCAGGAGCAGGATAAAGGGCACACAGTATCTGGCAGTGAGCAAAGCAAAATAGTGTTGTAAAGTGCACTAGCAAAGGAGAGACTAAATACCCTCCCAGCAACCAGCATCAGGTGGAGACCGATTACTAGAAACTGCTAGCTGCTGGGGGATATCCGCTGATGGATAACAGAACTGTAACTTCCCACTCTGGGAAACACAGCTCCACCCGCAGGTGATTCAGGTACCAACAATGTATTTTATTCACATCAATTGTATTATTATAGTTCCGAAAAAGTCCCAACTTCTTTGGTAGTTTGATGCTGTCTTGGTACTTACAAGAACCAGTTGACAATGTTCGCGACTACAAGGAGAATCATACGATCCTGAGAATAGACAGAGAAGAAACAATGAGATGGTGAGTCGGGGATCTGGTAATCAGTAATCCTGCTCTAATGTACTTTACATAGATCAGATGGCTGATATAAATGACATCGGAATAAGAAGAAATAAGGTCTATGATCTACATCTTAAAGTAGACCTTTCAGTAACTTCACAAGTCTACAAAAATAAATTTCTAATGTCACAATATACAGTACCAGAAATTCTTACCACCTTTTATCATTTAAAAAGCCATCTTTGAGCTCCAGTCAGTGCTATCAATCTGCTGCAGCAAGGCGGAAGCATTTCCTCAGTCTCCTCTCCCCCCCCTGATAAGACTGTAACATTGTAACTTTGTAGCAAGTCACAAGGTAGGAATCTGCAGCAGCCAAGAGCTGCACAGGCCTCAGTATTTACATGATTTATAATGAGTCCAGAAAGTAGATGGTGACCTTGGATGATGCCTCAACAAAGGCTTCTGGAGAGCAAAGCAGCAAAAGCAAAGCAGATGCAGACACTGTGATTCGTGTCTTTCAGCAAGGATACAACAACTAAGGACTAGTAAGCTTCAATATATTCCTTTTTTGGGGGGTTAGATACACTATATCAGGGAGATCTATTCACCGGCACCCCCAAGTGGTATGTGACTCTAGTGGGTTGAGTTCACAAGACACCATCTATAATTGAAATAAAACTTCTGGATGAGGAGACCTCTTTTCATAATGAAACTGGAGACACACAAGAGCAATCTTGGCCCCACTGTGTCTTGAAACAACTTTCATATAAAGTGAAAGAAGATATGTTACCTACCATGTACATAGGGCGGCTGCACTGCTGTATACAGTCTGTATAGAGGATCTGAAAGATGCGCCGGAAAATCCCAAAGTCTATGGAAAAAGAATGTAGATGATGGATAATAAAAACGCCATTGGAAGAAGCTGAAGACCCAGACTTAATATACACAGTAAATGTCATTCTCAATGTAGGAGAAAATCTATTACACTATATGGTCCAATGCTTGTGGACAACTGACCATCACACCTCTATGGAAACGCAGCGCTTCTAGCTCCTTAATTAAACATCCACGGCTGACAAGCCTGAAAATAAGATTGCCGGCATCACAGTCAAGTGCAGCAAGACATCAGCTTTATGAAGACATCGGTGTATACACCACAAACAGTTGACGCGTTGACTGTTGCCGGCGATCTTCCGTTCATCACACCTATATCAGTCTGTTGGACATCCCATTTAAATACCATAGACACTGTTATGGAGTTGCCCCCCTTGTGACTATAAGTGCTGCCAATTTTCTGGGAAGGCTTTCCACTGTCCTCCATGGAGCCCTGACCCTACTGAACACCTTGGGGATTAACTGGAACGCCATTTTGTGTGTCTGTGGGGGATTGTCTCATTTGTGAGGTCAAGTACTGGTGTTGGATAAGAAGGACAAAACCAGAGAAAATTTCCAGCTCAACTCACCAACCAATCTGCTTAGCAACTGAATTAACCTGTCCAACAGTATGCTTTAAAACAGGGGTTTAGTTAGAACACATTTGCAAACGTATGCGTAAGCTGCAAGGCCCCTTCATGGCACCCTGTATTACTTGCAGTCCTAACCCTTCTAAATTCATGACAGTCTTCACAGTGGGAGCATATGCATTATAATTGATAGATAAGGGGCAGGAGGGCCTGTTTTAATGCATACTGTTGGACTGGTTAATTCGGGTTGGTAAGCAGCCTGGTTGGTGAGTTGAGCTGGGAATTTTCTCTGGTTTTGTCTTTCATGCGTTTGACCTTCCAAGTGCTCCCTGCTGTCAAGGCCAGTTATAGGTGGGGGCAGAGGCCATCTGTTTGTTACTGGTGTACATTTGGTGAGGGGACACAATGGGCACCTTTACTGCCATTGTGCTATGTGCTGGGTGTCCAATGTGCCCCCGTGCCTTTAAAGAGGATTGGGCTACCTCCAGGCCCACCTGCTCCTTATCTATCCATTAGAATGTGTGTGCTCCCACTGTGGAGACTCATAATTTTAGAAGGGTTAGAACTGCAAGTAATATACGGTGCCTTGAAGGGGCCTTGCAGCTTATGCATGGGTTTGCAAATGTGTGCTAACTAAACCGCTGTTTTTAAACGCATACTATTGGACAGGTTAATTCGGTTGGTAAGCAGACTGGTTGGTGAGTTGAGCCGGGAATTTTCTTTGGTTTTGTCTTTCTTGTGTTTGCCTTTCCATGTGCTCCTAGCTGTGAAGGCCAGTTATTGGTGGGGGCAGGGGCCATCTGTTTGTTGTTGGATAAGAAGACCTGGCTTATGATTGGTGTTCCAGTTTATCCCAAAGCTGTCCAGTAGGGCTGACACTCAAGTTTCTCCACACCAAACTAGCCAAACCATGTGTTTATGGAGCTGGCTTTGTACACAGGGGCACAGTCATGTTGGAACAGAAAAGGGTCGTCACCAAACTGTTACCACAAGGTTGGAAGAGCACGATTGTCTATTATGTCTTTGTATGATGTAGTATTATCACTACCCAGACAACCCGTGTCCGGCCTCTTGTAGAATGGCAATAACTACACTATGTTTAATGGAGATAAGATGGAGAGGCAGCATTTGGCAGTGAAAGGTGACCCCTTCCAATTTATCTTTGTTTTGGATATAATTTGTTAGAAGCTCTGTTGGAACTTTGTTGCTGTGTCCCCAAAGGGGAAATTTCACACTAAGTGAAATAGTTACAAGGGAGGATGTAAACGCTCCTTCTCCCCAACAATTCCACTCCAAAAAAGATACAAAGTACCTCTCCTGGGATCCAACAAGTTACAAAGTTTCATTAGACATTATAACTAATTTAATTTAGGAGTCAGACCCATTTACGTTTGTACTGTGCTCTAACACACTTTATGTTGCGCATTAAACTGCGTTGCATTAATCCTTGTGTTTTTTCACCTTCATACATCCTATGCGTTAAGGTGAAAAAACCTTCTGTTATGCAGCAGCCCCCCAGACCCCCCGTTTTACTTACCTGAACCCGTTCTTTCTCGCCCCAGGGATGAGCACACCAGCTCTTGCCAGTGTGCACAGAATGGTGTGACTGTTCCCCTGGAATCTGTGTATGTACAACCAGGGGAATGGTTCATTCTGTTAGTCTACAGTTACAGTACTCTCAGGATCCCTGTAGGGCCTTCCAGGGTACCCCCTACCTCCAGGACTTCTGGAGTTCCCTGAAAGGATGCAGGGCATGTCCTCTGAGCAGAAGGGTATTTTTGTCTGTCTGCTGCCAGTCCCGATTGACTTGACTACTTTCTTGCCTGCTGCCTGCCTGGAACTGATTACTCTCTTGCCTACCACCTGCCTCAACCCCTGCTATTACCTGATTACTGTCTGGCCTGCCTTGGTCCCTGCTTGGACCTAACTACTCTCTTGAATACTCTCTTGCCTGCCATCTGCCTCTATCCTGGCCTAGACTTGACTACTCTCTTGGCTGCCACCTGCCTTGGCCCCTGCCTGGACCTGACTACTGTCTTGCCTGCCTCATCCCCTGCCTGGACTTGAATACTCTTTTGCCTGCCACCTACCTCAACCCCAGCCTGGACCTGACTACTCTCTTGCCTGCCACCTGTCTTATCCCCTGCCTGGACCTGATTCATCTCTCACCTGCCACCTGCCTTGGCCGCTGCCTTGACCTGGCTACTCTCTTGCCTGCCTCACCCCCTGCCTGGACATGAATTCGCTCTTGCCTGCCACTTACAGCTAACCCAGCCTGTACCTGACTAGGTTCTTGCCTGCCTCATCCTCTGCCTGGACATGAGTACTCTTTTGCCTGCCACCTACCTCTACCCCAACCTAGACCTCAGTACTCTCTTGCCTGCCACCTGTCTTATCCCCTGCCTGGACCTAATTAATCTCTCACCTGCCTTGGCCGCTGCCTGGACCTGGCTACTCTCTTGCCTGCCTCATCCCCTACCTGGATGTGAATACTACCTTGCCTGCCACTTACAGCTACCCCAGCCTGGACCAGACTATGTTTTTGCCTGCCTCATCCCCTGCCTGGACATGAATTTGCTCTTGCCTGCCATCTACCTCTACCCCAGCCTAGACCTGACTACTCTCTTGCCCACCATCTGCCTCAACCCCTGACCCCAGTCAATCCTCAACTGCCATGTGCCAAGACTTCTGCATGATCTGACCAATCTCTTGTCTGTAGCCCTGTGAAAAATCTCTACATTCTAGCCATTCCCATAAATTAAAGCTACAGGCCAGGGACCGTCAGGCTGCAGAGGAATAGGCTAGATGATGCTGGACATCCTCCAGCCATGAAATAAAGCAGGCTATATCGGTCATGCTGCAGCTTCTAATGCACATTGTGAGAAGCCGGCAGTGTGCAGTGAAAGCAGAGTGAGCCATTATAGTCCAGGAGAGGAGCCGGTACAACTGTGCAAGACTGAAGGGAAGGACGAAGTTCAGATTTAATTAAAGGGGCCCCATGTTAGGATTGTTTTTATAGGCAGATTACCTAATTATGTTGTTTTAAACACATTTTGATTTTGGTGATTCTAACCCATAATAAAAAGGTTCAGATCCTAAGTTTTGAAGGAGGATTCACTATATATTGCTATTTATTTTTGGGGTATTTTATTCAATAACTGTAGCTGTATATACTGGTGCTTGAGAAGTAGAAGGGGGATTTATAAATCATAGCCAGTCTGTTGTATACAATCACCGCCCTGTGTAATGAGATTGATACATTCACTCCAGAGATCTTTATTGTCTGTAAAATAGACAATCCACTATGTATCTGTCTATCTAAGGCAGGGGTAGGCAACCTTTTGAGCACAGTGTGCCGAAAAATGTTTTCAAAGAAATTGAGTGTGCCGATTTTATAACAAAAAAATTTCATCTTCACACTCTCAATCAGGAAAATTATTTTTTATAAAGTAAATGCTGTAAACTACTTGAGTAATAGTGACTAATTAACATCCTGCACTATCATACCTTAGATCAGCCCCAATTCCTGCACCTCCAGACCTCAGATCATCCCAAATTCCTGCACCTTTACACCTCAGATCACTGTACCTTCTGCACATCTGCCCCACCTCTGTACCCCCTGCACATCTGCCCCACCTCTGTACCCCCTGCTCATCTGCCCCACCTCTGTAACCCCCCTGCTCATCTGCCCCAACAATGTACCACCTTTCTCAGCTGCCCCACCACTGTACCTCCCTGCACATCTGCTCCAACGCTGTTCCCCCTATGCTCTTTTGTCTCACTGCTGAACCACCTTCTCACCTGTCCTAACACTGAACCCATCTGCTCATCTGCCCAACCACTGTTTCCCCTGCTCTTCTGTCCCACCGCTGAACCCCCTTCTCATCTCTTCCACCACTGTGCCTCCCTGCACATCTGCCCCACCATCATACCCTCCTGCTCTTCTGTCCCACCGCTAAACCACCCCTGCTCATCTGCCCCACCGCTGTACTCTTCTACTCATCTTCTCCACTACTGTACCCTCTTCTCATCTAGGATATGTGTGATATGCAGAGTGGTGAAAGGAAGCAGAGATGAGACCCATCTACCTGTCCTGCCACACTCATCCTGCTGATCCACCTTTTGCATCCAGCCCATGTGATTGTATGTGATGTATAGGATGTATGGGATGTATGGGATGTATAGGATGTATAGGATGTATGTGATGTATGTGATGTATGGGATGTATGTGATGCATAGGATGTATGGGATGTATGGGATGTATGTGATGTATTTGATGTATAGGATGTATGGGATGTCACATACAAGCATCTGGAATGGATGCGCAATGATGAGCTCAGATCAGGGACATTTTCTGAAAGCAGTGGGCCTGTGTGTAGGATCATAAGTTGGGCCCCCGTGGCTGAGAAAAAGTGTGATGCTCTGCGCCGCAGCAAAAGTTGGGTGTGATTTTCATTGCGCTGAATACTGGCTCTGGCTTAAAGGGGCACAGAGTGCCGGGGTTCAGTAGTAAGTGACACAAAGGTTCAGAGGTTGGGAGTAGGTGATGTAGAGCTGAGGGGTCAGTAGTAAGTGACACATACACACAAATATTATATATACCATATATACTCGAGTATAAGTCGAATTTTTCAGCACATTTTTTTGTGCTGAAAGTGCCCCCCTCGACTTATACTCAAGTCAAGCACTTTTCTGCAGCAAAAAATTTCAAGCACTTTTCTGCAGCAAAAAATTTCATTTTCCGAACCGAATTTGGGGCCTCGTATCTCAGGGCCACTTGGTGCTAGGAACCCCATATTTGGTGCACAAACCCAGTGGAACTGGTACCACAACATATCCAAAGCTGAAGTTCCTAGCTCTAAGTGGCCCCGAGATACGGGGCCCCAAAATCGGTTCAGAAAATGCCATTCTCTGCTGCAGAAAAGTGCTTGACATTTTCTGAACCGACTTTGGGGCCCCATATCTCGGGGCCACTTGGTGCTAGCAACCCCAAATTTGGTTTGCAAACCCAGTGGAACTGGTACCATAACATATCCAAAGCTGGGGTTCCTAGCCCCAAGTGGCCCTGAGATACGGGGCCCCAAATCCGGTTCAGAAAATGTCATTCTCTGCTGTAGAAAAGTGCTTGACATTTTCTGAACTGATTTTTGGGGGCCCTGTATCTTGGGGCCACTTGGTGCTAGAAACCCCAGATTTGGAAATGTTATGGTGCTAGTTTCACTGGGTTTGCACACCAAATTTGGTGTTCTTAGCACTAAGTGGCCCCGAGATACGGGGCCCCAAATTCGGTCAACTGTGTCCATCTGCAGCAATGTCATTTCGGGACCCTTTGGGTTCAGAGACCCCAAATTTTGGCTGCAGCTAGGGGGCATCTAGAAACCCTTAACTACCGAGTTTGAAGTTCGGGGGACCTATGGCTGCAAATGGGCACAGTGATGCTGCAAATGGGCATTGTTGACCCTCTTTTCCACTTACAGTAGCTGTGCATTTCTCACCCTCGTCTTATACTCGGGTCAATAAGTTTTTCCCATTTTTTTGTGGTAAATTAGGGCCTCGACTTATACTCGGGATGACTTATACTCGAGTATATACGGTATATATATATTTTTTTTTTCAGCAAAGTTCCCAGAGGCTCAACAGTAATTCCACAAACTGTCACCTGATTGTGGTTTTCTCAATCACAGTGAAATCCCTTCTTTCTGAGATTGGTAGTGGCAACCAAACGAGTCATCTTCCTCCAGATGGTGTCCAGGGCTAGCAGGACTGATTGGCTTTGGCAGTGGCCAATCACAGTCCTCCTCCTCCTGGAAACAGGGACCGCCCCCCTAGCAGAACTGCACCCAATCTCTTCCCCATCACAAAAGCTGACAATCGCAGCTAAAGCTAAGTTAGAGAACCAAACAATGTTTCCCATTGTTTACAATGTGTGGGGGCGCAGTGCCTTCCCCCCAGTGCAGGTGCGGTGTGGGGAATTGTGAGATTGGAATGCATTAGTGTCTCACTGACACTTCCCTGCGCTGCTCTGCTGATGGGGAGTCAGGTGCCGGCAAAAGAGGCTTTGCATGCCGGGGGTTGCCTACCCATGATCTAAGGCATTTAAAAAGTATTATGATAAAGGATTCGATACACATACAAAGAAGAGCGACATTACCTGCATTCGATACATCTGATAAAGACAGCAAAGGAAAGAGAAAGAAAACAGTGAGAGACCAACTCGGCCCATACAGACATCAGGATACAACCCTCACCCCCCAATACACAAGACTCAGATCACTGTATATAGCACACACAGGAGAGCACAATATTACAAAATTTCCAAAGCCAACCAAAAATCAATGAAGGGCTAGCCCACCCAAAAATGATATTTTAGTTGTTGGTGAGGCCTGGTGGGCTCAGCCAGCCTCTGGATTCTTAGGTGACCTGAATTCTCCAAGACTGAGATCTACCTGACAAAATTCCTGGCTCTGTTTCTGTGCACCTGGGAGGTTTAGGTGTTACCACCCCTTCTGTGTGTCCGAGCAGCTTTAAACCGGGATGGTGGAAATACCTCAAGTTGGGTACAGCAGGTGTACAGACCCAGGAGCTCAGAACAGGGATGGTGGAAACCTCTTATAAGGGGCACAGCAAGTGTGGAGACCTGGGAACTCAAAGCAGGAATGGTGGGAGCCCCTCATAATGGGCACAGCAGGTTTACAGACCTGAGAACTCAAAACAGGGATAGTGGGAAAGCCTCAAAATTGGGACAGAAGGTGTACAAACCCAGGGACTCAGTGGAAGGATGGTGGGAGCCCCCAAAATGGGCACAGCAAGCATACAGACCCAGAAACTTAGCACAGGAGAGGTGGGACCCCTCATAATGGACACAGCAGGTATACAGACCTGGGAGCTCAGCACATGGATGATGGGAGACCCTCATAATGGACATAGCAGGTGTACAGACCAGGGAACTCAGCACAGGAAAGGTGGGAACTCCTCATAATGGACACATCAGGTGTGCAGAGTTGAAACTTCAGCACAGGGATCTCACTAATAGAGTCCTCAAGAGATAGAGGAGACTGTCAGGGCACATATTTCTCCAGCATCCCCCAAACATCATTTTTGGGTTGACTAACTCTTTAAAATTCTGATAAGTTCTGTAAAGTATAATGACGCAGCGAGTAAGAGGAACACCTAGGAAACTGTCAGGAGGACAGATTTATGTCTCACCAATCTTGAATCGCCCCATGTAGTAGATGTGTGTGCTGAGCGCCAGTGTCCCCACTACATGGATGATAGAGAAGAACAGCCAGAACCACCAATGGTCCTTCCCGAAGACCTGAGGAGCAGAGAGAGAGGAGAGATGACCCGTGACCATAAAAAGTGACCCAATGGCTAAAATATACCAAAAAAATCCTCAATATTAGGAAGTAATCATACACAGGACATGTTTTATCTGTCTGATATGTACATAGTAATCATACATACCACTCCAAGGACTGCCAGGAAGATGACGAGTGCGAAGGACGCATAGGCTGCATAGGCGCTGGCGTTGATGTCGGGGTGCCGGGTCTGGTACAGTTTCAGCATGCAAAGCCCAGCAATCATATACATGAAGGACGTGTCTGGGGAGAACAGAGAAACACCAGAAGCCTGTTACTACAACTGTTCAACAATATCTTATTTAGTCTCTATCCAATTACAGCTCAATTGATCTTTCAGGTTAAATACACTCTAGGAGCATCAAAACAAAAGGTGTGCAAAGTCTAATGCTCCGTACACACGGTCGGATTTTTTGATGGAAAATGTGTGATAGGACCTTGTTGTCGGAAATTCCGACCGTGTGTAGGCTCCATCACACATTTTCCTTCGGATTTTCTGACACACAAAGTTTGAGAGCAGGCTATAAAATTTTCCGACAACAAAATCCGTTGTCGGAATTTCCGATCATGTGTACACAAATCCGACGCACAAAGTGCCACACATGCTCAGAATAAATAAAGAGATGAAAGCTATTGGCTACTGCCCCGTTTATAGTCCCGACGTACGTGTTTTACGTCATCGCGTTCAGAATGATCGGATTTTCAACAACTTTGTGTGACCGTGTGTATGCAAGACAAGTTTGAGCCAACATCCGTCGGAAAAAATCCTAGGATTTTGTTGTCGGAATGTCTGATCAATGTCCGACCGTGTGTACGGGGCATTAGAGTTCGTTCCAGTGGCATCGCTATGGGGGTGCACCTGGGTGACACCCACCAGAGTGGTGACAACAGGGGTGACAGATAAGGCTGTGGATCCCCCTGCAACGCTGCTCGCTTTCTCCCTCCGGCTGCTCTGCAGAGTGATTGGTTGTACATACGTACAAACCAGGGGCGACACAAGGTGGATGCTTGGGGGTGCTATAGCAACCCCAACAATATTGGTAGCACCCCCTATCTTTGCAGACAGGGGCACTCCACTGGATTCTAATGTAAAGGGGAACTCTGCTGGATTCTGATAAAAGGGGGCACTCTGCCAGGCTCTGATGTAACTGGGCACTGTGCTGTAAGGTGGAACTCTGATGTAAGGGGGCGTTTTCTGGCCTCTGATGTAGAGGGGTGTTTCCCGGCCTCTGATGTAAAGGGGCGTTTTCCGGCCTCTGATGTAAAGGGGCGTTTTCCGGCCTCTGATGTAAAGGGGCGTTTTCCAACCTCTGATGTAAAGGGGCATTTCCCGGCCTCTGCTGTAAAGGGGCGTTTCCCGGCCTCTGATGTAAAGGGGCGTTTTCCGGCCTTTGATGTAGAGGGGCGTTTCCCGGCCTCTGATGTAAAGGGGCGTTTTCCGGCCTTTGATGTAGAGGGGCGTTTTCCGGCCTCTGATGTAAAGGGGCGTTTCCCGGCCTCTGATGTAAAGGGGCGTTTTCCGGCCTTTGATGTAGAGGGGCGTTTTCCAGCCTCTGATGTAAAGGGGCGTTTTCCGGCCTCTGATGTAAAAGGGCGTTTTCCGGCCTCTGATGTAAAGGGGCGTTTTCCGGCCTCTGATCTAAAGGGGCGTTTTCCAGCCTCTGATGTAAAGGGGCATTTTCCGGCCTCTGATGTAAAGAGGCGTTTTCCGGCCTCTGATGTAAAGGGGCGTTCTCTGGCCTCTGATGTAAAGGGGCGTTTTCCGGCCTCTGATGTAAAGAGGCGTTTTCCGACCTCTGATGTAAAGAGGCGTTTCCGGCCTCTGATGTAAAGGGAGCGTTTTCCGGCCTCTGATGTAAGGGGTGTTTTCCGGCCTCTGATGTAAAGGGAGCGTTTTCCGGCCTCTGATGTAAGGGGTGTTTTCCGGCCTCTGATGTAAGGGGGTGTTTTCCGGCCTCTGATGTAAAGGGGCGTTTTCTGGCCTTTTGATGTAAAGGGGAGTTTTCCGGCCTCTGATGTGAAGGGAGCGTTTTCTGGCCTCTGATGTAAAGGGGCGTTTTCCGGCCTCTGATGTAAAGGGGCGTTTTCCGGCCTCTGATGTAAAGGGGCGTTCTCCGGCCTCTGATGTAAAGGGGCGTTTTCTGGCCTCTGATGTAAAGGGGCGTTTTCTGGCCTCTGATGTAAAGGGGAGTTCTCCGGCCTCTGATGTAAGGGGGACTCTGCAGACTCTGATGTAAGGTGGTGGCACTGTGGGGACACTGATGTAAGGGGGAACTCTGATGTATGGAGGGGACTTTGGTGAAATGGAGGGCTTTGATGTAAACGTGGAACTCATCCTGACTGCTGCACTCCATATGTTGTTTTGTTTGTTATTTGCTCCGGGGAGAGGGGGGCGACACCATTTTTTTACTGCACCAGGTGACCCCAACCCTATTGACGCCACTGGTTGGTTCTCTTTAAAAAGCAGTAACTGCCCTAGTAGAAAAGCCTGTCCCCTGCCAGCATGCTAAGTGGGCTCCTTGTTCTCTGTGTGGAAGTAGTGGGCTCTCTGTAGAGGTCCAATACACCCTCTGAATTAGAGCTAAAGCTAGACTACTTAGCAAGGAGCATGAGCTTTGCAGGAACAAAGAACTCTAGCTTGGACTCTGCAGGGGATGTGTTGGACCTCTTTAGAGAGACCACTGCTTCCACACAGATAATACAGATGTATCGTTTATTGTGAGTTCTTCCCCAGACAATGGAGAAGGTGAATCTGCCCACAGACAGCAAAAAAAAAAAAAACTTGACCAGGATTGTAACCCTTTCCACACTCCATCCATTTGCCAAAAAGGTCCTGAACATACAAAATGATCGAGTCAGTGATGGCAGCTCTTACCGAACTGGAAGTTGGAATAGTTGGGGCAGACGTGGTAACAAGCGCTGAGTACCCCCTCCATGGTCAGAGCGATGCCCATAGTGTAGAACAGGCCAAAATGCTTGGGGATGCCATATTCCTGGAAAGGGAAAATTATCAGCAAATGCATCTGATATCATGCAGAGAATCTTAACGACCACTTGAGAGGTGCAGAGCTGGACATAATTGGACATTGACATTCCAATCGCTCTACAATCTCCTTCAGATCTAGCAAAGCTTTGTAATGTGGGGCCTAAACAATCAACTCAATTTGTATCCAATCATCCTTGGGTTACATAGTCATTGGTAGGTATACAGCTCATTACACACCTTACAGTCTCATTGTACAATCTCCTTTAGATCTACCTACAACTATGTAGTGCTGGGGCCTGCCTGATTGGATAGATCCTAATATTGCATAGCACAAAGATTGTGAGGTCTATAGTCATCTTTACTTTTACAGACAAAGACTTTGTAGGTTGGGTCTACCTGAATCATCCATTTCATCTACACTATATTGTCAAAAGTATTGGGACGCCTGCCTTTACACACACATGGACTTTAATGACATCCCAGTCTAAAGCTGGCCATACACTATACAATTTTCCTGTTCAACTTTCCTTTAGATTTACCAAAACCATATAATATGAGGTCAAACCTAAACCCTTTCAATTTGTATGCAATCAGACAGGCCCTTGCACTACATAGTTGAAGGTAAATTTAAAGGAAATTGAATCAGAAAATTGTATAGTGTATGGCCAGCCTTAGTCTGTAGGGTTCAGTATTGAGTTGGCTCCGCCCTTTGCAGCTATAACAGCTTCAACTCTTCTGGGAAGGCTGTCCACAAGGTTTAGGAGTGTGTCTATGGGAGTGTTAGACCATTCTTCCAGAAGCGCATTTGTAAGGTCAGGCACTGATGTTGGATGAGAAGACCTGGCTTGCAGTCTCCACTCTAATTCCTCCCAAAGGTGTTCTATTGGGTTGAGGTCAGGATTCTGTGCAGGCCAGTCAAGTTCCTCCACCCCAAACTTGCTCATCCATGTCTTTATGGACCGTGCTTTGTGCACTGGTCCAAATCATTTGGTGGAGGGGGGGATTATGGTGTGGGGGTTGTTTTTCAGGGGTTCGGATTGGCCCCTTAGTTCTAGTGAAGGGAACTCTTAAGGCGTCAGCATACCAAGACATTTTGGATAATTGTTGCACCCAACTTTGTGGGAACAGTTTGGGGATGGCCCCTTCCTGTTCCAACATGACTGCGCACCAGTGCACAAAGCAAGGTCTATAAAGACACGGAGGAGCGAGTTTGGGGTGGAGGAACTTGGCTGGCCTGCATGGAGTCCTGCCCTCAACCCAATAAAAGACCTTTGGGATGAATTAGAGCGGAGACTGCGTGCCAGGTCTTCTCATCCAACATCAGTGCCTGACCTCACAAAATTTGGGGCTGCAAACATGAACAAACAAAGCTTAAAAAGTTTGCTTTCAATTTAAAAAAAAAAAACTGCTTAAAAAAAGGGAAGAAGGGAGTTAATGAAAATGAATTAGGGTTTACTAAGGGTTAATAAGTGGATAAAATATTTTCAGATCCAGACGCAGTGTACTATATCCTATGGGCTCATGTACACAGGTTTGCATTGTTCTGCAGTGTAAAGCTGTGCAAAACAAAAATGGAAAAATCTGCATCAGAAGACAGGCGTATGGAGAGTATTTTACACGCTTTGCATATTAATGTTTCTGCTCAGATTTACATGCGCCCAGTGTAAGGTGCAAATGCATTCTATTGGCTGCCGCTGCTGCTCGGGGCCGGCATGTGAATGTCAACAATGTATAATCAGCAGCACCTGCACAGCTGACTACACACTTTGGATTTTTTTTCATCTTGCCCGCCCCCCCCCCCCCCATTCTTGGAACCATGGACATTAGGTGACAAGGGTTGCCTGTGCTTAGCAACCAAGGTGGCAGGAATTGTCTGTGTCCTAGCAACCAAGGACACTAGGTGGCAGGGGCTGCTTGCATCCTAGCTACCAAGGACACTAAGAGGCAAGGACCATCTGCATCCTAGCACCCAAAGACACTAAGTGACAGGAGTTGTCTGTGTCCTAGCAATAAAGGATGCTAGGTAGCAGAAGCTGCCTTAGTCCTAGAAACCAAGGATACTAAAAGGCAAGGGCTGTTTGCATCCCAGCAACAATGAACTCTAATCGACAGGAGTTGCCTGTGTCCTAGCAACCAAGGATTCTAGTCAGCGGGGGCTGTCTGTGTCCTACCTACCAAGAGGCAAGGGACATCTGCATCCTAGCAACCAAAGATACTAAGAGACGCCACAGGAGTTGCCTGCGTCCTAGCAACCAAGGATTCTAGTCAGCGGGGGCTGTCTGTGTCCTAGCTACCAAGGACAGTAATGCCCCGTACACACGGTCGGATTTTCCGACGGAAAATGTGTGATAGGACCTTGTTGTCGGAAATTGCGACCGTGTGTAGGCTCCATCACACATTTTCCATCAGATTTTTCCGACACACAAAGTTTGATAGCAGGATATAAAATTTTCCGACAACAAAATCCGTTGTCGGAAATTCCGATCGTGTGTACACAAATCCAATGCACAAAGTGCCACGCATGCTCAGAATAAATAAAGAGATGAAAGCTATTGGCCACTGCCCCATTTATAGTCCAGACGTACGTGTTTTACGTCACCGCGTTCAGAATGATCGGATTTTCTGACAACTTTGTGTGACCGTGTGTATGCAAGACAAGTTTGAGCCAACATCCGTTGGAAAAAATCCATGGATTTTGTTGTCGGAATGTCCGAACAAAGTCCGACCGTGTGTACGGGGCATAAGAGGCAAAGGACGGCTGCACCCTAGCAACCAAAGACACTAAGAGACGCCACAGGAGTTGCCTGTGTCCTAGCAACCAAGGATGCTAGGTGGCAGGGGCTGCCTACATCCTAGTAACTAAGGACACCAAGTGGCAGGGGCTGCCTGCATTCTAGCAACCAAGGATGCTAGACAGCAGGGCCTATCGATAGTGTGACAGGTGCCACAGATTACACATTGTTTACTTTACATGTCAGCCCTGGGCAGCGGCAGCAGGCAGTAGGGTACATTTGCACTGTACGCATGTGAAGCGGGTGCCTCTTTTCTCTCTCTCTGCTTCGGCCTTGCTCTGGGTTTAGCAGTCTTAGAAATGAATTGGCAAGGACACAAAGAGGTGTGAGAGGACACCAAAAACTCCCAGGTGGACAGGAGTTGGGAATTATGGCCGGGAGATCTCACTGTTGGAGCATCCAGGACATACTGTAGAAGCAATACTCAGCTCATCAGGCTCCACCTATAACAGAAATGCCACTTTTGAGCATACCGGTCCTTTGCCATCCCATGACAGGATGGTGCTGTGGAACATACCAGGGCATAGACGTCTTTGGCCTCCAGCAAGCTAAGATGAAGGAGATCTCTGCGCAGGACGATCAGGAGGAAGAGGAATCCCAGCATAACATGGCCCATGTTACTCAGAATGTTATTAAAAGAGCTGAAATAAAATAAAAATATAACGTTTGAGGAGATACAGTGGGGCAAAAAAGTATTTAGTCAGCCACCAATTGTGCAAGTTCTCCCACTTAAAAAGATGAGAGAGGCCTGTAATTGTCATCATAGGTATACCTCAACTATGAGAGACAAAATGTGGAAAAAAATCCAGATAATCACATTGTCTGATTTTTGAAAGAATTTTATTTGCAAATTATGGTGGAAAATAAGTATTTGGTCACCTACAAACAAGCAAGATTTCTGGCTCTCACAGACCTGTATCTTCTTCTTTAAGAGGCTCCTCTGTCCTCCACTCATTACCTGTATTAATGGCACCTGTTTGAACTTGTTATCAGTATAAAAGACACCTGTCCACAACCTCAAACAGTCACACTCCAAACTCCACTATGGTGAAGACCAAAGAGCTGTCGAAGGACACCAGAAACAAAATTGTAGACCTGCACCAGGCTGGGAAGACTGAATCTGCAATAGGCAAGCAGCTTTGTGTGAAGAAATCAACTATGGGAGCAATAATTAGAAAATGGAAGACATACAAGACCACTGATAATCTCCCTCGATCTGGGGCTCCACGTAAGATCTCACCCCGTGGGGTCAGAATGATCACAAGAACAGTGAGCAAAAATCCCAGAACCACACGCGGGGGACCTAGTGAATGACCTGCAGAGAGCTGGGACCAACGTAACAAAGGCTACCATCAGTAACACACTACACCGCCAGGGACTCAGATCCTGCAGTGCCAGACGTGTCCCCCTGCTTAAGCCAGTACATGTCCGGGCCCGTCTGAGGTTTGCTAGAGAGCATTTGGATGATCCAGAAGAGGACTGGGAGAATGTCATATGGTCAGATGAAACCAAAGTAGAACTGTTTGGTAGAAGGTCGTGGAGTGGCCTAGCCAGTCTCCAGATCTCAACCCCATAGAAAACCTTTGGAGAGAGTTGAAAGTCCGTGTTGCCCAGCGACAGCCCCAAAACATCACTGCTCTAGAGGAGATCTGCATGGAGGAATGGGCCACATACCAGCAACAGTGTGTGACAACCTTGTGAAGACTTACAGAAAACGTTTGACCTCTGTCATTGCCAACAAAGGATATATAACAAAGTATTGAGATGAACTTTTGATATTGACCAAATACTTATTTTCCACCATAATTTACAAATAAATTCTTTCAAAAATCAGACAATGTGATTGTCTGGATTTGTTTCCACATTTTGTCTCTCATAGTTGAGGTATACCTATGATGACAATTGCAGGCCTCTCTCATCTTTTTAAGTGGAGAACTTGTACAATTGGTGGCTGACTAAATACTTTTTTGCCCCACTGTAAATATGAATAAAAAGAAGGTAAGGGACTCTCCGCCACCACCACAAGGTGACTGACCTGAGCAATCCAAGTGGGTGGGCGCACAGGAAGTTGTAGTAGCAGATATCTTGGTTTCCGGTCACATTTACCACCTGGGAGAAAAACACACAACGTACCCGTTATAATGGTTCAATTCATCCACTGTACAAGGGCAATGTCCAGGAGCGGGGGGGGAAAAGAGTACAAATCCCGAAACTATGGAAGGCTTTTATCGGTGAACACACTAGACAGATTTCTCCTCACTTTTCACCTGGAAAACATCCCATCACAAGCCCCTAGAGAGTTCCATAAATATACTGATGGAGAATACTCTGCAGAAATGGGAGTTGCCCTGGGTGTCGCCAGAACAGGAAGTGAGAGCAAATCACTAACCAACGGGGGCAAAGACATCAATAAAAGCCTGCCTGAGGTCCTTAACCCTTCCAAACTTTATGCAGAACTATAATATAAGTTTCAATTGTAACAGTTTGCTTAAGTATTCTTTCAACAGACACGTACCGTTGTGTAGGTGATGACCAGCTGGATGACGGGCAGTGCGTAGAACACAGCGATGGTGATTATGTTCCTGCAGAAGAGAGTCATCCGAGAGTGAGACAGGTATATGATCCCCATAGGGCAAATGCAGTCTGACATTTTATCCTTAGGGGTGTCCCGGGACCAAACACCAGGTAGGCACTGAGCGCCACCTAGGCCATCTTGTGGCTGCACCGTCCAACAACAAGTACTAAGCACCAACTAGACCACCTTTTGGCTGCGCCGTCCAACACCAGGTAGGCACTAAGTGCCAACTAGGCACCCTTGTGGATGCACCGCCCAACACAGGTAAGCACTAAGCGCTGACTAGACCACCTTATGGTTGCATCTCCCAACACCAGGTAAGCACTAAGCGCCAACTAGGCCACCTTGTGGTTGTACCATCCAACAACAAGTAAGTACTAACTAGGCCGCCTTTTGGCTACCCCCGTATCACCAGGTAAACACTAAGTGCCGCCTAGGCCCCCTTGTGGCTGCACCATCCAACAACAAGTAAGTACTAAGTACCAACTAGGGCCGTCTTGTGGTTGCACTGCTCAACACCAGGTAGGCACTAAGTGCCGCCTAGGCCACCTTGTGCTGCACCGTCCAACAACAAGTAAGTACTAAGCACTTAGCACTACTAGGTTGGCTTGTAGCTGCACCACCGGTTCTCTGGTCTTTGCTGGTGGTGCCTTAGATTCCCATAGATCGGGGGTTGGGTAATATGCAGCTTTCTCTTTTAAGTAACTACAACTCCTAGCATATCCTTCTGGCTGCATGCCAGGACTCTGCGTTCTTCGATTGCTGACTCTGTTGGAGATATTTGTGGTCGATAATCTGGAAGTCGTTTGATACTTACCAGAAGTAAATCTTGTATTTCTTACTGATGGTTCGGCGGTCTTTAACGGCGAGGTCAGACACGTACAGGAAGGTCTGGAACAAGGATGATGACTATTTAGAATGATAATCATCACAACAATGGCAGGTGTGTGCTGTGAAATCAGCGACTGGTGGCTTAATGCGTCCAATACAAGACGCCTGCTGTGTTTATCACACATACCTTGGTATGGATTACGTTTTTATCGCTCTCCATTTCTGGGATGCCATCAAAATCGCTCTCTTCATCCGCAGAGCTGTCGGAATATGCTCGGGGGTGGGGGATGGGCGGGACAGATTTTCCCCTTCTCTGGCGGGACTCATCTACGGCGTTGGAGGGAAGAGTAGAGGGATAAAAGGGAAGGTGGGGAGAGAGAGAAAGGAATAGGGGGAGAGGACAAGAAGGAGAGGGGGGAGACGGTGATGGAATAAGGAGAAATAATGAGGGACAGAGTGGAGAAGGAACAGAGAGAGAGAGAAATAATGAGGGAGAGGAGGAGAAAGCAAGAGGTAGAGATGAGAAAAGGAGGTGAAGACCGTGACAAAATGAGAGAGAGAGAGAGAGAGAGAGAGAGAGAGGGAGAGAGAGAGAGAGAGAATGAGAGAGAGAGAGAATGAGAGAGAGAGAATGAGAGAGAGAGAGAATGAGAGAGAGAATGAGAGAGAGAGAGAATGAGAGAGAGAGAATGAGAGAGAGAGAGAATGAGAGAGAGAAAGAAAGAGAGAGAGAGAGAGAGGGAGAGAGAGAGAGAGAGAGAGAGAGAGAGAGAGAGAGAGAGAGAGAATGAGAGAGAGATGAGAGAGAGGAGAGAGAGAGAGAGAGAGAGAGAGAGAGAGAGAGAGAGAGAGAGAGAGAGAGAGAGAGAGAGAGAGAAGAATGAGAGAGAGAGAGAAAGAGAAAGAGAGAGAGAGAGAGAGAGAGAGAGAGAGAGAGAGAGAGAGAGAGAGAGAGAGAGAGAGAATGAGAGAGAGAATGAGAGAGAGAGAGAGAGAGAGAGAATGAGAGAGAGAGAGAGAGAGAGAGAAAGAGAATGAGAGAGAGAGAGAGAGAGAGAGAATGGGGGGGGAAGGGAATAATTGGGGGGGGGGGAGTGCGGGAAAGGGGGATTCATAGAAAGAGAGAACGAGAATGGGGCACAGGAAATGAGCACATGGTAAGGGAGGGAAGAGAATGGGGGAGACAGAGGGGGAGAGAGAGATAGAGAAAGAGGGGGGAGAGACCAGAGATTGAAAAGAAGGAATGGGGGGGAGAGAGAGTGTAGGAAAAGTGAAGAGAGGGGGGAATGGCAAAAGGGCAGTGATAGAAAAAGAGAGAGAGAGAGAGAGAGAGAAAGGGGAGGGGAGAGAGAGGGAGATTTAAAGGAGGAATTGAGGGAGAGAGGGAAAGAAAGAATGAGGGGGGTGAGAAAATGCAGGAAGGGGAAGTGATAGAAAGAGAATGGGGGGAAGGAATGAGCACATGGGGAGGGGGAGGGGGGGTGGAATAGAGAGAATTGGGGAGACAGAGGGTGGGAAGCATCATAGGAAGAGACAGACAGATGGGGAAGGAGAGCAGAGGTTAAGTGTGCAGTAAATGACAATGTAGTGTATTTAGCAATCACATTTAGTATTAGGGAAGGTGACAACACTTTTTTACAATTAGACTTGTCCTACCTATAGCCCCATAGCTGCTGCCCTCAGGGGTGCTGGTAGTGATGGGTGAGAGGCCGCTACCGTTCCTTCACCTGCAAGCACAATGTATCCTGTTAATGTCCATGAAATCAGCTGTCATACTTGTGAGAATCACCTGCATTATAAGGCAACTTTCACTACTCATAAGAACTCTGATCAGAGACATGCCAAGGATTAGTATGGGGAATAAGAGGGCCAGTAATCTACTACAGGCAGGAAATAGCTTTAAAAAAGATAGCAATAAAATAGCAACAAATACAAACCAGAAATAAAGAATACAGCAAAGGTATGCAAAGAAAACAAGTCTGTAGTACCACTTTTGACCATCAGGTGGCAACCAGATCCCTTCTAATGACCATAACCACTTGCATCATAAGGCAACCTTCACTCATAAGAATTCTAGATGCAGCGTTACGTCTCAGCGACCAGCTCATCAGTGGAAATTATTCTGAATTCATCTCTATGACTACAAATCGCTGAAAGAGAGCAGTTTGTAGCAGAGTGCACCAATCCAATGCTGTAGCACTAGTTTAACTCACATATATCAAACACAAGGCCTGCGGGCGGAATCCAGCCCACCAGACCTTATCATGTTGCCCAGTTTTGCAGCCAGAACGTGGCGGAACTCTACTCCGCCACCTCCAGCTCACACTTCCCGCTCCTCACCTTCTGTGTTGACAAGGGACAGCTTTGCTCTCCGCAGCTCCCACATCTAACAGATCCCCACACGCACTCATGGAGGGGCACGGCCCGGACAGATCTCTAAAATCTGAGAGAGAGAACGATCTTCCTGCAAAATGAAGCAGAGCCGCCTACACAGGGTGGCACTAGAGCCAGGCCAGGTAGGAGAGTGTAGAGGTGCAAAAAAGCTTTAGGGGGTAGGGGGGGGGGTTGCACAGTGTCCATAATGCACCCTTAAACCCTGCACTCTGTAAGTAGCATACTCCTGAACTCTGCACTCTATACGTAACGCACTCCTGAACTCTGCACTCTGTACATACTGCACCCCTGAACCCTGCCCTCTGTACATAGTTCACTCCTGAACTCTGCACTTTGTACCTAGCTCACTCCTAAATTCTTCACTTTGTACCTAACTTACTCCCGAGCTCTGTACCTAGCTCACTCCTGCACTCTGTACCTAACTCACTCCTGAACTCTGCACTCTGTACCTAGCTCACTCCTAAATTCTGCACCTAGCTCACTCCTGAACTCTGCACTCTGTACCTAGCTCACTCCTAAATTCTTCACTTTGTACCTAACTCACTCCTGAGCTCTGTACCTAGCTCACTCCTGCACTCTGTACCTAACTCACTCCTGAACTCTGCACTCTGTACCTAGCTCACTCCTAAATGCTGCACTTTATACCTAGCTCACTCCTGAGCTCTGAACTCTGTACCTAGCTCATGCCTGAGCTCTGAACTCTGTACCTAGCTCACTCCTGAACTCCTGTACTTAGCTCACTCCTGAACTCTGTACCTAGCCCACTCCTGAACTATGCACTCTGTACCTAGCTCACTCCTAAATTCTGCACTATGTACCTAGCTCACTCCTGAACTCTGCAATTTTTACCTAACTAACTCCTGAACTCTGCACTCTGTACCTAGCTCACTCCAAAATTCTGCACTTTGTACCTAGCTCACTCCTGTAGTCTGCACTCTGTACCTAGCCCACTTCTGAACTCTGCACTCTGTACATAGCCCACTCCTGAACTCTGCACTCTGTACATAGCCCACTCCTGAACTCTGCACTCTGTACATAGCCCACTCCTGAACTCTGTACATAGCCCACTCCTGAACTCTGCACTCTGTACATAGCCCACTCCTGAACTCTGCACTCTGTACATAGCCCACTCCTGAACTCTGCACTCTGTACATAGCTCACTCCTGAACTCTGCACTCTGTACATAGCTCACTCCTGAACTCTGCACTCTGTACCTAGCTCACTCCTAAATTATGCACTCTGTACCTAGCTCACTCCTGAACTCTGCATTCTGTACCTAGCTAACTCCTGAACTCTGCACCTAGCTAACTCCTGAACTCTGCACCTAGCTCACTCTGCACTCTGTACCTAGCTCACTCTTAAATTCTGCACTTTGTACCTAGCTCACTCCAAAATTCTGCACTCTGTACCTAGCTCACTACCAAACTCTTCACTCTGTACATAGCTCACTTCTGAACTCTGCACTCTGTATGTCGTGTAATCCTGAACGCTGCACTGTATAACTAAGGCACCCCGGTACAACCGGCACTTTGAAGGCAACCAAACTGCTGATGCGGCCTGCAATGAAATTGAGTTTGACCCCCCTGATTTAGCTTGTAGCAGCAACAAATCACTGGAAGTGAACATGCTGGCTATAAATCACTGTCGATCCCTGGCATGAGTGATTTGTAGTAGCAATTAAGCGCTCCTACAAAACTGCCTATCGGACATGGCCTTAACTGTGATTCGGGACATGCCAAGAATTTAATATAGGAATAAGAGGGCCTGTAATCTATTATAGCTTCCAAAAATAGAAACAAAGTCAAAGCAAAAAAAAATAATACAGCAAAAGTGTGCAAAGAAAAAAACAGGCCTGTATTACCAATTCTGACCAGCAGGTGGAGACAGGATGCATTCTACATTTCTGGTACAGCTGGTAGAATCAGGGGAATGCTGTGACACTTTTTTCTGTATTAGATTTGTTGAACAGCCAGCCAGTGTGTAAAAGAAGAGTACTAATACTTAGCAGTCCCAGGGATCATTGCTGTCTTGCAAAGATATCCCAGGAGAAGAATATGCAGCATGCAACCCTACTGCGCATGCACGAAGTGCGCTGCGCTCTCCCACTGGCCCGGCAGAAGGGGAGGGAGGAGGAGGGGGCCGAGCTGCTTATGTAATTCACCGTAGCCGGTCTCCTGGAAGTGGGGACAGGGTACCTGTAAAAAACAGGCATCCGCCCTCCCCCTCCCCCCGAAGGGTGCCAAATGTGGCACCTGAGGGAGGGGGGAGGAATCAGATAAGCGGAAGTTCCATTTTTGGGTGGAACGCCGTTTTAATTTTTTTTTTAGCAACAGAATCAGTTATTATTATACAGAAATCAGAAGGAGTACCTTCATCCGGACTGGCCGCCAAGTTGTGCCTCTTCGACTGTACCCCTGTAAGAAAGGAAAATATAAAATGGTATAGAAATATAACATAGTATATAAGAGATATAAAATATTATAGAAATAAAAAATGGTATATAAGATATAAAAAATAGTATAGAAATAAAAAAATGCTATACAAGATATAAAATAGTGTAGAAAAATAAAATGGTATATAAGATAGAAAAAAGTATAAAAATAAAAAATGGTATATTCAAGATATAAAATAGTATAGACATATAAAATGGTATTCAATAAAAAAATGATATACAAGATATAAAATATAGAAAAGAAATGGTATACAAGATATAAAATAGTATAGAAATAAAAAATGTTATACAGAATATATATATATATATACCATTTTTTTTCTATACTATTTCATATCTTGTATACCATTCCTTTTCTATATGTTTTTATATCTTTTATATTACATTTTTTTTGTTTCTATACTATTTATTCTATACTACCATTAGGCCTTCAGGAGTCAGGGCCATCACTGCACTTATAAAATAGTATAGAAATAAAAAATGGTGTATAAGTGTAGTGATGGCCCTGACCCCTGAAGGCCTAATGGTGACCTCTGGAGTCAGGGAGCTGACATCCGTCTTTGTAGAATAGAAATAAAAAAAATGGTACACAAGATATAAAATAGTATAGAAATAAAATATGTATATAAAATATATAAAATAACATAGAAAAAAATGGTATACAAGATATAAAATAGTATAGAAATATAAAATGGTATAGAAATAAAAAATGGTATACAAGATATGAAATAGTATAAAAATGGTATATAAGATATAAAATAGTATAGAAATATAAATTGGTATACGAGATATAAAATAGCATAGAAATAAAGAGCGGCATATAGGATATAAAATAGTATAGAAATAAAAATTGGTGTAGAGATATAAAACAGTATAGAAATAAAAAATTGATATATACGATATAAAGTAATATAGAAAAAAATGGTATACAAGATATAAAATAGTATAGAAATAAAAATGTTATACAAGATATATACCATTTTTTATTTCTTTACTATTTTATATCTTGTATACCATTTTTTTCTATATTACTTTATATCTTATATATCATTTTTTATTTCTATACTGTTTTATATCTGTACACCATTTTTTATTTCTATTCTTCAAAGACGGATGTCAGCTTTCCCTGGCTCTGGAGGTCACCATTAGGCCTTCAGGGGTCAGGGCCATCACTACACTTATTACCATTTTTTATTTCTATACTATATTATATATGTAGTGATGGCCCTGACCCCTGAAGGCCTAATGGTGACCTCCAGAGTCAGGGAAAGCTGACATCCGTCTTTGTAGAGTGGGTTACAAGGCATGGTGGGTGTAATGCAGATGGAGTGATGGGGGCCAGTCACTTTTTGAATGCAAAATAGATTTATTGTCTCTTAACAGAACTGTGGAGAGAGGGCTAGGGCCAGGACACCCTTAAGTAGATGCAAAGATAATTGGCAAACTCTGAGACTTCTATAGGTAGACAGCTATACAGTGGAAGGCCTCCAGCTGGACACCACTTCGGTATAGGTAGGACCGCTGTCTCCTATGGCAACAAATCTTGTAACAGTCACTAACGGTATTTGTACTTAACTACCGGCAACACAGAGCAGTTCTTCTCGTACACTACAATCTCCCACTGTAGATTTTCACTCACTGAGCTCCCGGTCTCTCACTAGACTTCCAGATCCAATCGTCACTGGATCCCCTGAGCTCTTCGTACTCCTCAAGCCTCACCCCCGCTGTCCTGCTGGGTCCCTGGCTTGGCACTTACTGAAGCTTTCCCACTTCACCGTGAGAAGACTGCTCTGGTACTGGCTCAAGCTTACTCACTGTAGTCTCCAGTAATAAGGTGGATGGTCCCTTCATGGCGACAGCTTCCCCTCTACCTACGACAACAACTGAATCTTTATTCTCAGTTGGACTCCAAATCTGCAATCCCAACCCTGCGCTACTTCTCTCCTTCCTGGGTAGGCCTTAGGCAGCCTAGCAGCCAGGTGCCCCCTGGGATAGGCCGCAGTATTCTGGCCTAGCAACCCGGGCGACACAACACACGTCCACCCAGACAGCTGTCCAGATGGCACAGAACACCGATCACCTGACTCCACCCAAATATATAGGTTCTCCCAGCAGGCCAAGGGACCAAAGGAACCCCTGCCAATTGGCTGAGACACCCCATCCATCCATAGACTGACCTTGCTACACCCTTGTCATTCTAATGCCACCAGCAAGCGCCACCTAGTGGCAGAAGAGAAAAGAGTACAGCAATCCAGAGTTAGAGCCGAATCAGTGGATCTTCTAACAATCAGCCAGGATGATTAATACCTGACAAACTAAATTTATCAGCAACCCTGTCTAAAAACTAGGGTGCTACATCAGTATATCAATGGTATACAAGATATAAAATAGTATAGAGATAAAAAAAATGGTATACATGAAATAAAATAATATAGAAATATAAAATGGTATACTATACAAGATATAAAATAGTATAGAGATAAAAAAAATGGTATACATGATATAAAATAATATAGAAATATAAAATGGTATACATGATATAAAATAGTATAGAAATAAAAAATGGTATACATGATATAAAATAGTATAGGAATAAAAAATAGTATACATTATATTAAATAGTATAGAGATAAAAAATGGTATACAAGATATAAAATAGTATAGAGATAAAAAAAATGGTATACATGAAATAAAATAATATAGAAATATAAAATGGTATACTATACAAGATATAAAATAGTATAGAGATAAAAAAAATGGTATACATGATATAAAATAATATAGAAATATAAAATGGTATACATGATATAAAATAGTATAGAGATAAAAAATGGTATACATGATATAAAATAGTATAGGAATAAAAAATAGTATACATTATATTAAATAGTATAGAGATAAAAAATGGTATACAAGATATAAAAAATAGTATAGAGATAAAAAATGGTATACATGATATAAAATAGTATAGAGATAAAAAATGGTATACATGATATAAAATAGTATATAGATAAAAAATAGTATACAAGGTATAAAATAGTATAGAGATAAAAAAATGGTATACATGATATAAAATAGTATATAGATAAAAAATGGTATACAAGATATAAAATAGTATAGAGATAAAAAATGGTATACATGATATAAAATAGTATAGAGATAAAAAATGGTATACATGATATAAAAAATAGTATAGAGATAAAAAATGGTATACATGATATAAAATAGTATAGAGATAAAAAAAATGGTATACAAGATATAAAATAATATAGAGATAAAAAATGGTATACAAGATATAAAATAGTATAGAGATAAAAAATGGTATACATGATATAAAAAATAGTATAGAGATAAAAAATGGTATACATGATATAAAATAGTATAGGGATAAAAAATGGTATACATGATATAAAATAGTATAGAAATAAAAAATGGTATACAAGATATAAAATAGTATAGAGATAAAAAATGGTATATATGATATAAAATAGTATAGAGATAAAAAATGGTATACATGATATAAAATAGTATAGAAAAAAAAAATGGTATACAAGATATAAAATAGTAAAGAAATAAAAATGGTATACAAGATATATAATGGTATATAAAAAACAAAGTACACCAAGTACTTTTATAATGTAATCATCCACCAGGGAACTCAATAGAGCCCTGGATGACACCAGCCTGGGTCAGTAAACCATACACATATTATGGGGAGCATAATCGAAGAGCGATATGTCCTGCAAAAATGTATGTACATTCAATCTGTGTGAATGAGGGAAAAGTTGAATGCTACTAGTCTTATTTTTCTCTCTATGATCTTCATTCATACAAAATTAGAGTGAATCAGTTAAATACCACATTATGGCCACTAGATGGAGCTGATGATTATAGCAAATACTATAGAGGGGCTCCATCCAGTGACTAACTAACTGCATGTTTCCTTGATTCACTCTATGAAGAACTTTCACCATGGGTAGCGGGTGAATGGACTTTCCTGAATGAAAACCTCCTACAATGATAGAAATTTGTTCACTTGATAAAAAAAGGTTTCAGTCCCGCTCCTTCGAATTTTCTCATCGCTGCAGTCGAAAACGAATGCTGATTTGACCCACTAATGATTACAAAATGGAACGAATGTTCCTAAAATGAAACATTTTCAAGTGTAATTTTACTAGAGACATTATAGAGAAGGCTGAATGACGTACCTGAAGTGGTGGATGAAGAAGACCAGGAAAGCTCCGAGATAGAAGGTGAAGAAGAAGAGGAGGCACAGCAGTGTGGCGTGGAGATAGACCGAGCCTGAGGGGGAAATAAGGAGAACGTTTCCTGATGTCACCGACTTCCAGAATTGTCATCATTACTACACCCATCTATAGCAGAACACTGATAACCAGAACCTGATCTGTGCTTCATGATGAGGAAGATCGCAACAATGTATCACATAGCCATTGGTTGTGTCATTTATTAGATACAACGGTTCTCACTGAATGCCCGGGATTGGCAGCTGTTGGACCTCGGGCACACAAGCACATTAGGGGTGTACAACATCAATTTTGGCTTTTTTCTCGGGATGCTCACAGCCACCCATAGACATTAATGGGTGTACATGGATATACAGCAATACTCCTACAAGGTCATATATAGCGTATAGAGACATTCCCCAAACACAGAGTCTGTGATTAGGGAATATGTCTGTAAGCTATCCTCCATGTCTATAGGGGGCGGTATGCACGTATGTATGCCTTGGTTTGCTGCCCTAATATAATAAGCCTACATAGTTTCTACCTGTATCTTATGCTCCACCTAGTGGCCAAAATGTGGTATAGCCTTTTCATTGAAGTATTTTAGAAAAAATACAGGACATTCGATTCAACTTGGATGAATGTTTCTGACATTCGTGCAACAAACGTTTTCTAAACAGACACCCAAGTAATTCAGCACTCTGCAGATAGGGCCCGACTGATCTCACGGACAGAACCACCCCTGTGACAGTCGCCATACATTGGCATCACATTCTCCGGCTGTGTACAGAAGAACAGAACATGGAGGCCTCGTCTCTTACCATTAATGGACGGAGTGATGGTGACTTCAATGTGCTTCACACGCTTCAAGTTCCAGGTGTGATTTCCTGCCCGGTAGAGGAGAAAAACAGCGATTATAAATGTAAAGTGTGTGTATGGATGTACTCCAATGCATAGTGAAATCGAGATTTCACCGCACACTGTGCGCTTCGCACATTAGAAGCTGCAGAGAGAGCCTGTCTTGTTTCCTGGCTGGAGCACATCCAACATCATCTAGCCCTTTCCTCTCCAGCTTGACTGTCCTTAATTGTGTTCCCTGTTTGTGATTACTAACTGTATGGGGGGACGGTGTGACTCGGGAAACACACAGATCCATCTCCCTGCTTAGCAGGAAGACAGATCCCAGTGTCATTGCCTGAGAAAATGGAGATCTGCCTCGTTTACTTCAGCAGCTCCCCGTTCTGTCTCTGCAGGGAACGATCGCGGGCAGGCCGTCGGACATCAAATCCGCCGGACCCGCCGATTGGCTCCTCCGCTGGCCAATCGGAGCGTGCGCACGCCTCCAGTGGCGCACGCGCGCCCACGAATGCTAGTGCACGAATCGCCGTACCGGTACGGCGATTTGCGCAGCCGAGCCACCTCTTCGCAGTACATCTGCAGCAGGTGGTCGGCAAGTATTTAAAGGGCTGTATGTTAGCTCAGTAAAAAAAAAAAAAAAAAGCCGTGCAAGAGGCCTGAAGAATAAATTTAAAAATAACAAGATCAAGCTTTGCCAGGGTTAGTGTTAGGGTCACGGCTGTGGGTCAAAGGTCAGAATCAGCATATTTTGGGTTGAATTAAAAAAAAAAAACATTTTTTTAATTAGTACCAGTGTAAATGTGTTTTAGACAGGATAAACTAAAAAAAAAAAAGCAAAATGCGTACCATTTTTTCTGGGCTGTATTATGGGTACAAACAACAACTAACTATTAATCACAAATATTCACAAACAAAAATTTATTTGTTTTTTGATCTTTGGTGGTTAATTATGAAAATAGCATTCGTGGGCGTGCGTGCGGGTAGCTCCTGAACTCTGGTACGGCGGTTCGTGCACTAGCATTCGTGGGCACGCCTGGCAGGCAGCTCCTGAAACTATTTTTGGGCGACATGCGTCCCGCGATTGAAGCACGTTTTATCGCGCAACAACTAGAGCTGCACGATTAATCGTATATAAGATCACGATTTCGATTCACCCCCCCCCCCCGCGCGATCTGCAAGCTGGATTAGCTCGATTTTCCGGATCTCCAGTCGGAAGCAAGGAACCAGCGTGGAACGCAAATGGCGCCGATATCAGAACTGACGTCAGCAACCGGAACTGATGTCAATCAGCATAGAGCATAGTTCCCAGCCTGGACTGCGCAAGCGCAATCAACACGCCGCTCGCTCCCAATGCTCGGGGCTGGTTATTTAATACAGCAAGGGGCGGATATTTTTCTCAAAGGGGCAGATGTATATATGGTTATAAGACAGCAAGGGCGGGTGTATGGTTAACTATACATCCGCCCCTTTGAGAAAAGCATCCGCCCCTTGCTGTATTAAATGAATAACCAGCCCCAAGCATCGGGAGCGAGCGGCGTGTTGATTGCGCATGCGCCGTCTACAGCTGATTTTTCTCTTTTAAATTGAACCATTTTAAAGAATCGTGAGAGAATCGTGATCTGTATTCTAAGCAAAAGAATCGCCATTCTCATTTTTCCCAGAAACGTGCAGCTCTAGCAGCAACCGCGGCAGACCCGCACCGCGGTTTGAGGTTTCATTCAAAATGTTAATGTGTGAACTGTCAAATCGCGAGCAGATCTGCGCCCGCGATTCAAAGCGCTGTCGTGTGAATGCAGCCTTATAACTGGGACAACTACTATTTTCACTCTACACTGAAGCATAACCAGGTAGGTTATAGTGAGAGGGGATAAAGGAACCAAGAGGCCTCCACCGAATCGGCAGTTATAAGAACTGATGGAGAAAAAGCCTGAAAGTGTTGTATGTAGTTTGGAATAAATGGTTGTGTAATGTCAGGCTACATGTACTATACACCGGCCGTTCTGCACATACAGTTGGCCAAAAAGGGCAAAAAAGGGAATGCCGTGTATGTATCCGCCCACTGCCCTGAAATGAAGAATGATCTCTTAATTTGCAGGATAAGAGATGGAATGGTATAAGAGTGATGGAGAACCTTGGCGCCCCAGGTGTTTTGGAACTACATTACCCATGATCAGGGGCGGACTGACAACTCATGGGGCCCCCGCGCAATAGGAGATTATGGGCCCCCCGGGCAATAGGAGATTATGGGGGCCCCCAGGCAATAGGAGATTATGGGGCCCCCAGATAATAGGAGATTATGGGGCCCCCAGGCAATAGGAGATTATGGGGCCCCCAGGCATAGGAGATTATGGGGCCCCCAGATAATAGGAGATTATGGGGCCCCCAGGCAATAGGAGATTATGGGGCCCCCAGGCAATAGGAGATTATGGGGCCCCCAGGCAATAGGAGATTATGGGGCCCCCAGGCTATAGGAGATTATGATACCCCCAGGCAATAGATTATGGGGCCACACAGTATACACACACATACAGTATACACACACAGAATAGACATACACACTGAAAAGGTACTGGAGAGGCGGGGCAGCTATAATATTGGGATTTTTTTTAAAAACACAGATTTTTACATACTTTCCCTGGTTTTATTGAGGCTGGCAACCCTGATGGAGCCCATTAGTGGCATGGGGCCCTCGGGCAGTGCCCGAGTGCCCAAATGGTCAGTCCGCCCTGCCCATGATGCTCATGCATTCTGCAGTACAGTTGGGCATCATGGGAAATGTAGTTCCAAAACATCTGGGGTGCCAAGGTTCACCATCACTGGTATAAGAAGTCTCCACCGCACCGCTCCAGTATGGAGGAATAGTGATGATGGAACCACAACTGCACTTCCTCAGTTTGTCCAGCAGGGAGCAGCATCTTACCGACTGTGGCTGCTGGGATTGACCCGCCGCAGGCATAATCCTCCGGTTTGATGACAAACACGACATAGAATTGTCCTTTAGGGAAGTCCTTCCTCTGGTACGGGGAAGAAGAAGAACAAGTGTCAGCCAAACATCAAAGTGAGCAAAAAAGATTTCTGTCCTCATAAGACTTTATTCTACAACATAAAAACTGCCACCAGATAAAAATAAAAATGGCCAATGCAAATATATACTATATGACATGCGCAGGGAGTGTGCCAGGGGTGCCTGGGCACACCCTTATCACTATGTTTCAGGATGGAGAGTGGGGGAAAGGGGCTAGTAATTGTGTAATTTACTGGCACTTTCCTTTTCTAAATGAACACACTCGCTCACTGTGTACATTCATTACTGAAGCATAGTAAACTGTGTTTGCTATGCTTCAGTTTGTGAATGAATAGGAAGCCGCTCAGCACAGAGCCCTTCCCATTCACTCACTGAGGTTGCAGAGAAAGGCATGTGTGTTTGAGCTTTGGGGTGCACACACCTATGCTATATGGTCAAAAGTATGTATTCTTAAAGTGGTGTTGAATCCAAAACCATAAATGTAATATATTAAAGGCTTACCAATCCTCAGATGTGGTGGCTGTATTCGTTTTCTATTTTTAGGCTCCCCCCCCCCCCCTCTGTTTTCACCTGGTAATCTGGTAACACACCTCCTGTATTAGAGAACCCCCACTCTGGATGAAGGAGCACAGGGGGCACATTTGGACAGCAACATTGTCAGTCTGGGGGGTGAGGAGTGTTAGATGTACTAGCAGATTTAGATACATCAACAAATTGAAGCCAAACTTCAGCTCACACTTTATAATCAGTTACAGCGGTTTTCTTTTCTTCTGGGATAAAACATTTGCTGGCAATAGTACAGATAGGGAGGAGGAGAGAGCCGGGAGGAGGTGCGGGCTGTGCTCTCTCTCTCCTCTTTGTGCACGGGTGTTAACATAAGATCATTCTCCTGAATGAGACTTTGGTGGGGTTTTTCTGCTTCTAAACTTCTATAAACACCTATGTGTGCATAGACCAGCGTTTTTTTAACTGGGGTGCCGCGGCAACAGTCCGGTCTGAGCGCAATCCTTTGTTAACTCCCGAGGAGAGAGAGAGAGAGAGAGAGAGAGAGAGAGAGAGCACAGCCCGCACCTCCTCCCAGCTCTCTCCTCCTCCCTGCTGCTATCTGTATTACTGCCAGCAAAACTGAAAGCTGTGCCGGCCACCTGCCTGTATCCTACCAACCGATGATGTCATCAGTTGCTAGGGACGTCAGTTGCTAAGGAGGTTTTGCAATAGTACAGATAGCAGCAGGGAGGAGGAGAGAGTCGGGAGGAGGAGCGGGCTGTGCTCTCTCTCTCCTCTCTATGCACAGGAGTTAACATAGAATCACCCTCACATCCTAATGTACAGGGGTGGATTACCACCCCGCCCCCCCCCCCCCCGTCCCCACCCTACAATGATCCTGTCAAGGCAGCAGAAATGGTTGGTGGGAGGGAGGTAATCCAACCCTTTATAGTGGGATCTGACATCAATCCTGTGTTGACTCCATTCTGTATACAGACAGGAGAGAGAGGAGCTGGGGGGGAGCACAGCCCACACCTCCTCCCAGCAAGAGGGGGAATTTGTGCTATGGGGGGGGGGTTGTGCTAGGAGGGGGGATTTGGGAGTGGGGGTTTTGTGCTAGGAGGAGGGATTTGTGCTATGGGGGGGGGTTGTGTTAGGAGGGGGGATTTGGGAGTGGGGGGTTTGTGCTAGGGGGAGGGATTTGTGCTATGGGGGGGGTTGTGTTAGGAGGGGGGATTTGGGAGTGGGGGGGTTTGTGCTAGGAGGGGGATTTGTGCTAGAAGGGGGAATTTGGAGGGGCGTTAGTGCTAGAAGAGGGGATTTTGTGCTATGAGAGGGAGGGTTGTGCTAGGAGGGGGTATTTGGGAGTGGGGGGGTTTGTGCTAGGAGGGGGATTTGTGCTAGAAGGGGGAATTTGGAGGGGCGTTAGTGCTAGAAGAGGGGATTTTGTGCTATGAGAGGGAGGGTTGTGCTAGGAGGGGGTATTTGGGAGTGGGGGGGTTTGTGCTAGGAGAGGGGATTTAGGAGAGGGGATTTGGGGTTGGGGGGGTTTGTGCTATAAGAGGGGGGGAGGAGTTGTGCTAGGAGGGGTGATTTAGGAGTGGGGGGTTTGTGCTAGGAGGGGGGATTTAGGAGAGGGGATTTAGGAGTGGGGGGTTTGTGCTAGGAGGGGGATTTTGTGCTATGAGAGGGGGGGTTGTGCTAGGAGAGGGGATTTGTGCTAGAAGGGGGAATTTGGAGGGGCGTTAGTGCTAGAAGAGGGGATTTTGTGCTAGGAGGGGGAATTTGTGCTATGAGAGGGAGGGTTGTGCTAGGAGGGGGTATTTGGGAGTGGGGGGGTTTGTGCTAGGAGGGGGATTTTGTGCTATAAGAGGGGGGGAGGAGTTGTGCTAGGAGGGCTGATTTAAGAGTGGGGGGTTTGTGCTAGTAGGGGGATTTTGTGCTATGAGAGGGGGGGTTGTGCTAGGAGAGGGGATTTAGGAGAGGGGATTTGGGGTTGGGGGGGTTTGTGCTAGGAGGGGGATTTGGGGGGCGTTAGTGCTAGAAGAGCGGATATTGTGCTGGGGGGGGGGGGGGGAATTTGCCTTTTGCAGATGTGCGTGGGTGCCATTAATTCCTAATGACACCCCCACGCATCCAGCAAATGAACGCACATTTGCGCCTGCAAAATTGCATGGCACCACAGTACCATTTTGCATTTTAAAAATCATGCCTTTTGTGTGTCTCACGTGTATAGAGCTGCCCATTAAAAACTATTCAACATGCGGGAATGCGCAAGAAAGTGCGCACGCCAGACCGGTGTTCCCCCGGGACTGTGCGCGATTTCTTCACTTTAAAAGGGCTGAAAAACACCGTCATAGGCACATCGGATAAAAAGCTCAAACACCTGTAAATGCCGCGTTTTTGAGCACAATTGTGCATGATCACCAAGGCTGGGTTCGGACCATCTTCACGAGCTTCCTCACATCACGTGAAGGTCAGCCTATTCATTTCAATAGGCTGATCTACATGCGAAAATCGCGCAAAAGAAGTCCCTGACCCATTTGAGAAATGACGCTGTGCCGAATCGCATTAAGTTATGGCACCTAGAAATTTCTTCCACACGTGAAAGTGCACCCGTTGGCAGACGGAAGACACCCACTATCTATAAAAGAGTGGGCTCCCGGCAGCCATACTGGCAGTATGGTTGGAGTTGTTAGGGACAGCTGACCATTCTGTGTAGGGAGCAGGCTGGGACAAGGGGTGGACGGCTGCCCTGGGCGCAGTGGTTTACTGTAGGATGGGGGGCACCTTTCTTCTGTTACAAGCCTGACAGGAGTAGTGATGGAGGTGGTGATTTGGACAAGCGAATGACTGCTGGGCGTAGGATCCCCTAAGCCTGCACATCATGGGGGGGTTCACAGTTTGGCATCTTTGCCCTGGGCGCTGGATGACCTTGTCTCTGCACTGGTAGGGAGATATGTTTTTTTCCTTCATCAATTTTGGCACTGGGCTGGTACACGTCCCCTATGGCAGTACCCGGCATCTCATGCCTTTTGTTTGACAAGATTCACAGCCCATTGGGGTTCATCATAAAAACTGAACCCAGGCAGGTTCGCCCATCCCTAGTTATACTCTAAAGCCAATTCTAGTCAAAACCCTTTGGTTGGACACACTGGAGAAGAGGCTGAGCTTCAATCAGGTCTTCATTGTCCTCTTGGACTTCCGGTGTGGTCACTGAGGTAGAAGGTCATGTTTAGATGTGAAGGACCCCTTACCCGGATTGTAATAGCCGCCTTCTTTGTCATAGACTGGTAGATGCCATTGAATTCCACGTTATGGTCCTGATCATAGACGGGACACTGGAAGAGAACAGAGAAGATTATCAGGAGATGGTCTGTGTGCAAACTGAGCTCCAGCAGCTCCTCAGGTACCACATCCAGCATGGTGGACATGCACTATTTTACCAAAAGTATTGGGACGCCTGTCTTTACACACACATGAACTTTAATGGCATCCCAGTCATAGTCCATAGGGTTCAATACAGGGGCGGATCCAGAGTCTTGTCTCGGGAGGGGCACTGCCAGAAAATCCGTTTTTTTTGTGTGCAATTTATCGGGGAAACGGCTGGTGTTTGCACTTCAATCATCCCGGCACCAGTGTCAGGATGATTGAAGCACATTTTTTCTATAATTACATTGTAATATAAAATGAAATAGTTCAACTCACCATAATGCAGAATCAGTGGGAGACCTGAGTTTGTCACTTGCCACGTTACCTGCTACACGTTGCGGATTGTCACTTGCCTGCCACCAGATGCAGATTGCCACTTGCCACGTCACCTGCCACACCTTGCGGATTGCCACGTCACCTGCCACACCTTGCGGATTGCCACGTCACCTGCCACACCTTGTGGATTGCCACTTCACCTGCCAGGTCACCTGCCACACCTTGCGGATTGCCACTTGCCACGTCACCTGCGACACCTTGCGGATTGCCACTTGCCACGTCACCTGCCACACCTTGCGGATTGCCACTTGCCAGGTCACCTGCCACACCTTGCGGATTGCCACTTGCCACGTCACCTGCCACACCTTGCGGATTGCCACTTGCCACGTCACCTGCCACACCTTGCAGATTGCCACTTGCCACGTCACCTGCCACACCTTGCAGATTGCCACTTGCCACGTCACCTGCCACACCTTGCGGATTGCCACTTGCCTGCTAAGGTGGTTTGGTTGTCTCTTGCTGTGTCCCAGAGTCAGGCAGCAGAGAGATAATGTAATCTCCCTGCTGCCTGCCCAGTCACTGGAGCCAACACTAACGCTGCTATCCTTGGTGCTGCTGCTGGGGGTTTTCCGTCCTGCCCTCAACCATTCCTTCTCCTCATGCCACATTCCCCGCTCCTCCGTGGAGAAGATGATGCCGCGCAGAGGGACACTGTTACCCTAGGTGGATCCGGTCTGGCCAGTCATCGGCCGTAATCCATAATGAAGGCGCCTGTCACTCGCCTCCCCAGGCCAAGAAACAATTGCTGTGCCGGCGCCGTGCTCCTGCAGGCCGGCCGCGGTGCCGGAAGCTACATGGTTGCGGGAGGAGGCCGCGGGAGGACAGGTGAAGGTTTTTTAGTGCGGGGGTGGCTTTTTACTGCGCTCCCATGGCGCCCATGGCTGCCATACCCCAGAAACGCCACTGCCAACGTGACTCTGACGTCACTCGTTGCTAGACGCCGGGCGGCCCCGGCGTTAGCAACGAGTGCAGGGAAGAGGCTCCACCCACCCCTCCTCCTAGTCAGTCACTGTCAGTGCGGCCGCAATTACATTAGACGGGTCTCTCTCTCGTTGCCGTTGATCGGCTGATGTGAGAGAGAGACTCGGGCTGCGGGCAGAGGCAGCAATGACATGATGGGAGATTGTCAGTGCGACTATTTCGGGGGGGGCAATTGCCCTGTTGCCCCCCCCCCTGGATCCGCCCCTGGTTCAATATTGAGTTGGCCCACCCTTTGCAGATATAACAGCTTCAACTCTTCTGGGAAGGCTGTCCACAAGGTTTAGGAGTGTGTCTATGGGAATGTTTGACCATTCTTCCAGAAGAGCATTTGTGAGGTCAGGCACTGATGTTGGACGAGAAGGCCTGGCTCACAGTCTCTGCTCTAATTCACCAGGCCAGTCAAGTTCCTTCATCCCGAACTCACTCATCCATGTCTTTATGGACCTTGCTTTGTGCACTGGTGCAAAGTCATGTTTGAACAGGAAGGGGCCATCCCCAAACTGTTCCCACAAAGTTGGGAGCATGAAATTGCCCAAAATGTCTTGGTATGCTGACGCCTTATGAGTTCCTTTCACTGGAAATAAGGGGCCAAGCACAACCCCTGAAAAACAACCCCCCACCATAATCCCCCCTCCACCAAATGATTTGGACCAGTGCACAAAGCAAGGTCCATAAAAGACATGGATGAGCGAGTTTGGGGTGGAAGAACTTGACTGGCCTGCACAGAGTTCTGACCTCAACCCGATAGAACACCTTTGGGATGAATTAGAGCGGAGACTGCGAGCCAGGCCTTTTCGTCCAACATCAGTGCCTAACCTCACAAATGCTCTTCTGGAAGAATAGTCAAACATCCCCATAGACACACTCCTAAACCTTGTGGACGGACTTCCCAGAAGAGTTGAAGCTGTTATAGCTGCAAAGGGTGGGCCAACTCAATATTGAACCCTACGGACTAAGACTGGGATGCCATTAAAGTTCATGTGCGTGTAAAGGCAGGTGTCCCAATACTTTTGACAATAAAGCGTTTGACCAGACTGGTGGCTTTTTATGGACTAACAAGACATCTTAATCAAAGCAGATTTTTTGGAAGGTGTCTGAAAATCATCAGCTGATTACCTTTTTTCCGGGTCGAATTTTTCACTATTTATACATAAACGCTGCTTATGTCTATGGATTGCAGATTGAAGCATCACACCACAAGCTAAAAGTCCAGATACGAATTTGATGGCTTTATGTCATCCTTCATCTCACCCATCAGCTGATTACCTTTTTTCCATATTGAATTTTGCACCATCACCCCCCCCCCCCTCAAAGCGCCCCGCCCACAACCTCGCAGCCCTCCCCAGCACCCCCTAGATACAGCCATGCGGCATTTACTTGCCTGGCGCTATCGGGAGTCCTTGTGTTCACTGTGGTCGGTGCGATTACAAAAACGGCAGCCCTGGCATCCTTCTCTTCCCAATGTCACACAGGAAGCTGGAAACATTATGCTTTGGGGTTGTTTTTCTGCTAAGGGGACAGGACAACTTCCCTGCATCAAAGGGACGATGGACGGGGCCATGTACCATCAACTCTTGGGTGAGAACCTCCTTCCTTCAGCCAGGGCATTGAAAATGGGTCGTGGATGGGTATTCCAGCATTACAATGAGTGTCTTGTAGTTGGCCACCAGGTTTTCACACATCTCAGGAGGGATTTTGTCCCACTCCTCTTTGCAGATTCTCTTCAAGTCATTAAGGTTTCGAGGCTGATGTTTGGAACCTGCAGCTCCCTCCACATATTTTCGATGGGATTAAGGTCTGGAGACTGGCTAGGCCACTCCAGGGCCTTAATGTGCTTCTTCTTGACCCACTCCTTTGTTGCCTTGGCCGTGTGTTTTTTGGGTCATTGCCATGCTGGAATACTCATCCACGACTCATTTTCAATGCCCTGGCTAGGGGTGGGGAGGAGGTTCTCACCCAAGTTTTGATGGTACATTCTCCCTTTGATGCTATAAAGTTGTACCAACAAGGGTTTTGCCAGTACTTTGCTAGTACTAAGTCATGTTTTGCGAAGGAGGGGTCAAATACTTATTTCACTCATTAATATGCAAATCAATTTATAACTTTTTTGAAATGCATTTTTCTGGATTTTTTTGTTGTTATTCTGTCTCTCGCTGTTAAAATAAACCGACCATTAAAATTATAGACTGATCATTTCTTTGTCAGCGGGCAACCATAAAAATTCAGCAGGGGATCAAAAACTTTTTTCCCCTCACTGTAATGGGCATGGGGATCCTTTATTTCAGAAATAACATAACAAATGCTTTATTCGGTCTCTAATTCGGAGCGGAGTATTGCCGCGCTCTGCAGGTGCTGAACTACAAGTGACCCCGGGTCCTGGAGGCCAGCAATTTATCACCCCCCCCCCCCCCGCCGTGGACGATTTCCTCATTATTACTGCAGAATCCGCAGGCCATCCACAATTCCTGTCTTCCCGCTGACTCTCTAATTTCCTGACGGCTGCTGGAGCCAAGTCTGCCTGCTGAGCGATGGACTGTTCTGTATTGCTGGCCAAGAGCAAAAAAGCTGCACGCCGGATCATGTCTCCAATTAACACCATGCGGTCACATGACTGTGAGACGGTCTTATGTTTTCAGTATAAAGCTGAAGGGAAGGTTATTTTTGACATTATTGTTTGTAAAAAGACTGATATGAAAAAATAAAAGGCAAAGGGGAGGGGGGGGGGGGGGGGTATGAAACAAAGAATGAATGAAGAACTGCAACCACAAATTCCCAATATGATCAGTTATGAGTTGACCAATGGACATGTGGCACTGGTTCACCGGTGAGGAGTCTAAGCGGCTTCTTGGTCTTCACCAGTGCTCCCTGCAAAGGATAATGGGTCGGTAATCCTAGTGACCGCTAGGCTACTTTGCTACTAGATGCCACCAGGTTGCGGCCTGCAGGATTGCCCCCCCCCCCCCCCCCCCCGGTGGCTAGCAAGAACAGGGAGGTTACAATGGACAGGTTCAGGTCGAGGAAGGCAACATCAAGCATAGTTTGAGGCAGAGGGAGGCTGTATACAGTAGTCAAGTTTCTAGGCGAAGGTTGAGGCAAGCGACAGGCATGGATTGTCTTATTTTTTCGGCAGAGGTCAAGTCAGGTGGCAGGTAAAGTATAGTCAAGTTTCTAGACAGGGGTCGAGGCAGGCAGCAGGCAAGGATTGTCAGGTTACTAGAGGCAGCAGGTAAGGACAGTATAGCTTCTAGGCAGAGGTAGGTGGCAGGTAAAGGATAGTCAAATTTCTAGGCAGAAGTCGAGGCAGGTGGCAGGAAAAGATTGTCCAGTTTCTAGGCAGAGGTTGCAGGAAGTGGCAGACAAGGATTGTCACTTATCTAGGCATAGGTCAAGGAAGGCAGGCAAGGATATTCAAGTTTCTAGGCAGGTTGACGTAGGTGGCAGGTAAAGAATGGTCAAGTTTCTGGACAGAGGTTGAGGCAGGTAGCAGGCAAAGGATAGTCATGTTTTTAGGGGCAGCAGGCAAGGATAGTAAAGTTTCTAGGCAGAGTTAAGTGACAGGTAAAGGATAGTAAAGTTTCTAGGCAGAAGTCGAGGCAGGAAAGGATAGTCAAGTTTCTGGGCAAAGGTCAGGCAGGCAGTAGTAGGCAAGTTTCTAGGAGCAGCAGGCAAGCATAGTCAAGTTTCTATGCAGAAGTTAGGGTAGGTGGCAGGCAAGGATAGTCAAGTTCCTAGGAAGAGGTTGAGGAAGGCAGCAGGCAAGCATAGTCAAGTTTCTAGGAAGAGGTTGAAACATGGCAGGTAAAGGATAGTCACATTTCTAAGCAGTGATTGAGGCAGGCAGCAGGCAAGCATAGTCAAGTTTTTAGGCAGGGGTTGAGGAAGGCGGAATGCAAGGATAATCAAGTTTCTATTGAAAGGTTAAGGAAGGCAGCAGGCAAGTATAGTCAAGTTTCTAGGCAGAAGTTAAAAGGTGGCAGGTAAAGGATTGTCAAGTTTCTAGGCAGAGGTTGAGGCAGGTGCCATGCAAGAATAACGAAGGTTCTAGGCAGAGGTAGGTGGCAGGTAAAGTATAGTCAAGTTTCTAGGCAGAGGTTGAAAGGTGGCAGGAAAAGGATAGTCAAATTTCTAGGCAGGGGTTGAGGCAGGCAGAAGGCAAGGATAATCAAGTTTCTAGGAAAAGGTTGAGGTAGGTGGCAGGTAAAGGATAGGCAAGTTACATAGGTTACATAGTAGGTGAGGTTGAAAAAAGACACAAGGCCATCAAGTCCAACCTATGTTCATAAGTTCCTAAGCCAAGGTTGAGGGACGCCTGTCTTTACACACACATGACCTTTAATGACATCCCAGTCTTATGCCCCGTACACACGGTCGGACATTGATTGGACGTTCAGACAACAAAATTCATGGACTTTTTCCGACAGATTTTGGGCCAAATCCGATCATTCGGAACGCGGTGACGTAAAACACGTACGTTGGGACTATAAACGGGGCAGTAGCCAATAGCTTTTGTCTCAATTTATTCTGAGCATGCGTGGCACTTTGTGCGTTGGATTTGTGTACACACGATCGGAATTTAAACGATCGGATTTTGTTGTCGGAAATTTTTTTTTATCCTGCTCTCAAACTTTGTGTGTCTGAAATTCCGACGGAAAAAGTCCGATGGAGCCCACACACGGGCGGAATTTCCGACAACACAATCCGATCGCACTTTTTCCTATGGGAAATCCGACCGTGTGTACGCGGCATTAGTCCGTAGGGTTCAATATTGATTCGGCCCCGCCCTTTGCAGCTATAACAGCTTCAACTTTTCTGAGAAGGCCGTCCACAAGGTTTAGGAGTGTGTCTATGGGAATGTTTGACCATTCTTCCAGAAGTGCATTTGTGAGGTCAGTCACTGATGTTGGATGAGAAGGCCTGGCTAGCAGTCTCCACTCTAAAAAAGAAAAATTTCTGCCAGTAAATCCCTTATACAGCTCATTTCCTGTTTCTTGTCTGGTCATTAGCCTAGGCTAGGCTAGCTAGGCTCTCTCGCTCACTCTCATGAGAGTTTGCCAGGAAGGGAGGGAGGGAAGAGTCATAAGAGGGCCAATGAGAGCTGCAGAGTTGGAGGTGTGTGTCTGTGTAAATCCAGGAAGTGAACAGGCAGCAGCTTCAGCTGCCCACAGTTAAAATGGTTGCAGCCAGACTCAGCAGAGGGAGATTTCCGCAGCATATTCGGCAAGTACAGAATCTCAGAATATATAAAATAATATGCAAAGTGGTTGGAGGGAAGCTTCAGAAGGGCAAAGATGTTTTTATTACAAATTATGTGAGCAGACTGCAGTTCCTCTTTAAGCATGCCTGGGAATGACCCAACCACTTGATGTTTATCTTGCCTTCAGTGTTTCTATGTAACTCCGGGATTCAAAGAGACTATAAAAGAAGAGAAAGGGTTAACTTAGCACTGGGAGCTTAAAGAGGAACTGCAGTCTGCTCACATAATTTGTAATAAAAACTTTTTTGCCCTTCTGAAGCTTCCCTCCAACCACTTTGCATATTATTTTATATATTCTGAGATTCTGTACTTGCTGAATATTCTGCAGAAATCTCCCTCCACTGAGTCTGGCTGCAGCCATTTTAACTGTGGGCAGCTGAAGCTGCTGCCTGTTCACTTCCTGGATTTACACAGACACACACACCTCCAGCTTTGCAGCTCTCATTGGCCCTCTTATGACTCATCCCCCCTCCCTTCCTGGCAGAGAGTGAGAGAGAGAGCTGTACATGATGTCATAAGTCTAGGCTAAAGACCGGACAAGAAACAGGAAGTGGGTTTATAAGGAATTTACTGACAGAAAAAAAAATGTTTTACTATCCAAAGTTAACCACTTGCCGACCGCCTACCGCATATATACTGCGGCAGAATGGCACGGGCAGGCAAAATCACGTACCCGTACGTGATCTGCCTCCCGCGGGCGGGGGGTCCTATCGGACCCCCCCCCGGTGCCATCGGCGGTCGGCATTTGACTGGGAGCGTCGGGAGGCGAGGGGGAGACCATCCGATCGTGGCCCCCCCCTCGCGATCGCTCCCAGCCAATGGGAATCCTCCTCTGCCTGTGTGTCGTTTCACACAGGCAGAGGATGTGATGTCATCTCTCCTCGGTCTGGCAGTTTCCGTTCCAGCGCCGAGGAGAGATGACAAGTGAGTGCACAACACACACACACACACAGTAGAACATGCCAGGCATACCTTACACCCCGATCCCCCCCCAATCACCCCCCCCCCCTGTCACAAACTGACATTAGCAGGATTTTTTTTTTTTTTTTTTTTTTTTTCTGATTACTGCATAGTGTCAGTTTGTGACAGTTAGTGTTAGGGCAGTGAGTATTACCCCCCTTTAGGTCTAGGATACCCCCCTAACCCCCCCTAATAAAGTTTTAACCCCTTGATCACCCCCCCTCACCAGTGTCGCTAAGCGATCATTTTTCTGATCGCTGTATTAGTGTCGCTGGTGACGCTAGTTAGGAACGTAAATATTTAGGTTCGCCGTCAGCGTTTTATAGCGTCAGGGACCCCCCTATACTATCTAATAAATGTTTTAACCCCTTGATTGCCCCCTAGTTAACCCTTTCACCACTGATCACCGTATAACTGTTACGGGTGACGCTGGTTAGTTTGTTTATTTTTTATAGTGTCAGGGCACCCGCCGTTTATTACCGAATAAAGGTTTAGCCCCCCGATCGCCCGGCGGTGATATGCGTCGCCCCAGGCAGCGTCAGATTAGCGCCAGTACCGCGAACACCCACGCACGCAGCATACGCCTCCCTTAGTGGTATAGTATCTGTACGGATCAATATCTGATCCGATCAGATCTATACTAGCGTCCCCAGCAGTTTAGGGTTCCCAAAAACGCAGTGTTAGCGGGATCAGCCCAGATACCTGCTAGCACCTGCGTTTTGCCCCTCCGCCCGGCCCAGCCCACCCAAGTGCAGTATCGATCGATCACTGTCACTTACAAAACACTAAACGCATAACTGCAGCGTTCGCAGAGTCAGGCCTGATCCCTGCGATCGCTAACAGTTTTTTTGGTAGCGTTTTGGTGAACTGGCAAGCACCAGCCCCAGGCAGCGTCAGGTTAGCGCCAGTACCGCTAACACCCACGCACGCAGCATACACCTCCCTTAGTGGTATAGTATCTGATCGCATCAATATCTGATCCGATCAGATCTATACTAGCGTCCCCAGCAGTTTAGGGTTCCCAAAAACGCAGTGTTAGCGGGATCAGCCCAGATACCCGCTAGCACCTGCGTTTTGCCCCTCCGCCCGGCCCAGCCCACCCAAGTGCAGTATCGATCGATCACTGTCACTTACAAAACACTAAACGCATAACTGCAGCGTTCGCAGAGTCAGGCCTGATCCCTGCGATCGCTAACAGTTTTTTTGGTAGCGTTTTGGTGAACTGGCAAGCACCAGCCCCAGGCAGCGTCAGATTAGCGCCAGTACCGCTAACACCCACGCACGCACCGTACACCTCCCTTAGTGGTATAGTATCTGATCGCATCAATATCCAATCCGATCAGATCTATACTGGCGTCCCCAGCAGTTTAGGGTTCCCAAAAACGCAGTGTTAGCGGGATCAGCCCAGATACCTGCTAGCACCTGCGTTTTGCCCCTCCGCCCGGCCCGGCCCAGCCCACCCAAGTGCAGTATCGATCGATCACTGTCACTTACAAAACACTAAACACATAACTGCAGCGTTCGCAGAGTCAGGCCGGATCCCTGTGATCGCTAACAGTTTTTTTTGTAGCGTTTTGGTGAACTGGCAAGCGCCAGCGGCCTAGTACACCCCGGTCGTAGTCAAACCAGCACTGCAGTAACACTTGGTGACGTGGCGAGTCCCATAAGTGCAGTTCAAGCTGGTGAGGTGGCAAGCACAAGTAGTGTCCCGCTGCCACCAAGAAGACAAACACAGGCCCGTCGTGCCCATAATGCCCTTCCTGCTGCATTCGCCAATCCTAATTGGGAACCCACCGCTTCTGCAGCGCCCGTACTTCCCCCATTCACATCCCCAACCAAATGCAGTCGGCTGCATGAGAGGCATTTTCTTTATGTCCTCCCGAGTACCCCTACCCAACGAACCCCCCAAAAAAGATGTTGTGTCTGCAGCTAGCGCGGATATAGGCGTGACACCCGCTATTATTGTCCCTCCTGTCCTGACAATCCTGGTCTTTGCATTGGTGAAGGTTTTGAACGCTACCATGCACTAGTTGAGTATTAGCGTAGGGTACAGCATTGCACAGACTAGGACACACTTTCACAGGGTCTCCCGAGATGCCATCGCATTTTGAGAGACCCGAACCTGGAACCGGTTACAGTTATAAAAGTTAGTTACAAAAAAAAGTGTAAAAAAAAAAAAAAAAAAAAACACAAACAAAAATATAAAATAAAAATAGTTGTCGTTTTATTGTTCTCTCTCTCTCTATTCTCTCTCTATTGTTCTGCTCTTTTTTACTGTATTCTATTCTGCAATGTTTTATTGTTATTATGTTTTATCATGTTTGCTTTTCAGGTATGCAATTTTTTATACCTTACCGTTTACTGTGCTTTATTGTTAACCATTTTTTTGTCTTCAGGTACGCCATTCACGACTTTGAGTGGTTATACCAGAATGATGCCTGCAGGTTTAGGTATCATCTTGGTATCATTCTTTTCAGCCAGGGGTCGGCTTTCATGTAAAAGCAATCCTAGTGGCTAATTAGCCTCTAGACTGCTTTTACAAGCAGTGGGAGGGAATGCCCCCCCCCCCAACATCTTCCGTGTTTTTCTCTGGCTCTCCTGTCTCAACAGGGAACCTGAAAATGCAGCCGGTGATTCAGCCAGCTGACCATAGAGCTGATCAGAGACCAGAGTGGCTCCAAACATCTCTATGACCTAAGAAACCGGAAGCTACGAGCATTTTATGACGTAGATTTCGCCGGATGTAAACAGCGCCATTGGGAAATTGGGAAAGCATTTTATCACACCGATCTTGGTGTGATCAGATGCTTTGAGGGCAGAGGAGAAATCTAGGGTCTAATAGACCCCAATTTTTGCAAAAAAGAGTACCTGTCACTACCTATTGCTATCATAGGGGATATTTACATTCCCTGAGATAACAATAAAAATGATTTAAAAAAAAAAAATGAAAGGAACAGTTTAAAAATAAGATAAAAAAATAATAATAATAAAGAAAAAAAAAAAAAAAAAAAAAAAAAGCACCCCTGTCCCCCCCCTGCTCTCGCGCTAAGGTGAACGCAAGCGTTGGTCTGGCGTCAAATGTAAACAGCAATTGCACCATGCATGTGAGGTATCGCCGCGAAGGTCAGATCGAGGGCAGTAAGTTTAGCAGTAGACCTCCTCTGTAAATCTAAAGTGGTAACCTGTAAAGGCTTTTAAAGGCTTTTAAAAATGTATTTAGTTTGTCGCCACTGCACGTTTGTGCGCAATTTTAAAGCATGTCATGTTTGGTATCCATGTACTCGGCCTAAGATCATCTTTTTTATCTCATCAAACATTTGGGCAATATAGTGTGTTTTAGTGCATTAAAATGTAAAAAAGTGTGTTTTTTCCCCAAAAAATGCGTTTGAAAAATCGCTGCGCAAATACTGTGTGAAAAAAAAAAATGAAACACCCACCATTTTAATCTGTAGGGCATTTGCTTTAAAAAAAATATATAATGTTTGGGGGTTCAAAGTAATTTTCTTGCAAAAAAAAATTATTTTTTTATGTAAACAATAAGTGTCAGAAAGGGCTTTGTCTTCAAGTGGTTAGAAGAGTGGGTGATGTGTGACATAAGCTTCTAGATGTTGTGCATAAAATGCCAGGACAGTTCAAACCCCCCCCAAATGACCCCATTTTGGAAAGTAGACACCCCAAGCTATTTGCTGAGAGTCATGTTGAGTCCATGGAATAATTTATATTGTGACACAAGTTGCGGAAAAGAGACAATTTTTTATTTTTTTTATTTTTTTTTGCGCAAAGTTGTCACTAAATGATATATTGCTCAAACATGCCATGGGAATATGTGAAATTACACCCCAAAATACATTCTGTTGCTTCTCCTGAGTACGGGGATACCACATGTGTGGGACTTTTTGGGAGCCTAGCGGCGCACGGGACCCCGAAAACCAAGCACCGCCTTCAGGCTTTCTAAGGCCGTAAATTTTTGATTTCACTCTTCACTGCCTATCACAGTTTTGGAGGCCATGGAATGCCCAGGTGGCACAAAACCCCCCCAAATGACCCCATTTTGGAAAGTAGACACCCCAAGCTATTTGCTGAGAGGTATAGTGAGTATTTTGCAGACCTCACTTTTTGTCACAAAGTTTAGAAAATTGAAAAAAGAAAAAAAAAAATTTTTTTTCTCGTCTTTCTTTATTTTCAAAAACAAATGAGAGCTGCAAAATACTCACCATGCCTCTCAGCAAATAGCTTGGGGTGTCTACTTTCCAAAATGGGGTCATTTGGGGGGGGTTTGTGCCACCTGGGCATTCCATGGCCTCCGAAACTGTGATAGGCAGTGAGGAGTAAAATCAAAAATGTACGCCCTTAGAAATCCTGAAGGCGGTGCTTGGTTTTCGGGGTCCCGTACGCGGCTAGGCTCCTAAAAAGTCCCACACATGTGGTATCCCCGTACTCAGGAGAAGCAGCTAAATGTATTTTGGGGTGCAATTCCACATATGCCCATGGCCTGTGTGAGCAATATATCATTTAGTGACAACTTTGTGCAAAAAAAAAAAAAAAAAAAAAAATTTGTCACTTTCCCGCAACTTGTGTCAAAATATAAAACATTCCATGGACTCAACATGCCTCAAAGCAAATAGCTTGGGGTGTCTACTTTCCAAAATGGGGTCATTTGGGGGGGTTTTATGTCATCTGGGCATTTTATGGCCTTCAAAACTGTGATAGGTAGTGAGGAGTAAAATCAAAAATGTACGCCCTTAGAAATCCTGAAGGCGGTGCTTGGTTTTCGGGGCCCCGTACGCGGCTAGGCTCCCAAAAAGTCCCACACATGTGGTATCCCCGTACTCAGGAGAAGCAGCTAAATGTATTTTGGGGTGCAATTCCACATATGCCCATGGCCTGTGTGAGCAATATATCATTTAGTGACAACTTTTTGTAATTTTTTTTTTTTTTTTTTTTTTTTTGTCATTATTCAATCACTTGGGACAAAAAAAATGAATATTCAATGGGCTCAACATGCCTCTCAGCAAATTTCTTGGGGTGTCTACTTTTCAAAATGGGGTCATTTGTGGGGGTTTTGTACTGCCCTGCCATTTTAGCACCTCAAGAAACGACATAGGCAGTCATAAATTAAAGGCTGTGTAAATTCCAGAAAATGTACCCTAGTTTGTAGACGCTATAACTTTTGCGCAAACCAATAAATATACGCTTATTGACATTTTTTTACCAAAGACATGTGGCCGAATACATTTTGGCCTAAATGTATGACTAAAATTGAGTTTATTGGATTTTTTTTAGAACAAAAAGTAGAAAATATCATTTTTTTTCAAAATTTTCGGTCTTTTTCCGCGTATAGCGCAAAAAATAAAAACGGCAGAGGTGATCAAATACCATCAAAAGAAAGCTCTATTTGTGGGAAGAAAAGGACGCAAATTTCGTTTGGGTACAGCATTGCATGACCGCGCAATTAGCAGTTAAAGCGACGCAGTGCCGAATTGTAAAAAGTGCTCTGGTCAGGAAGGGGGTAAAACCTTCCGGGGCTGAAGTGGTTAAAACAACAAAAAGGGCAGAAGATAAAAAAAATGACTGAAGGTCCGCTTTAATGTAGTTGCATTTGGATTGTTACAAGAATGAGTCACACCTTTTCAGCTGTGTGTGTAATCTGAGCTTCAGCTATTGTGAGCTTTGTAAACAGCTGTTATTTTTTTGTTTTAGTTCTAATCACACCAAAAAGAAGAAAAAAAAGTGATAGGAATAACGCCAAACAGACGAATCAAACACATGTACTGTATACAGACGAGACGCGATCACCCCCACCTAAGCCTATCAGCTACTTACGGCAATATCCTGGACGGACACCACAGTGCAGGGATAGGTGTTTGGTGAGCGAACCTTGATGACCACGGAGTCCACTCCTTCCGGGAACGTGTACAGGAAATACTGCAAAAAAACAACAAGCAGGGAAAAAGTTTTATGGTCTTGCTGTTCCATATTTCCAATACCAATCTGTAGATTCTCTCTCTCTTGTGTGTATATTTGGGGGGGGGGGGGGTGTTATAAATCCAAATACTGAGAGAAGTAGAACTCCAGCCAAACTCCCTTCATTTTCAGATGGAGTTCGGGAGGAGTGGGAACTCTTGTTGGGTTTCCCCTATTGGGGAGATTCCCCCTTCACTTCATGTCTCAGAGTTCGTAGACAACAGAACAGGAAGTGAAGGAAAATCTCCCTGGAGGAGGCAAAGGCAGCAATACAACCAGAAAACAAAATAGAGCTTTATAACATTTCCCCATTGCATAATAATACCAGAACTTAGCAAAACAGAACTGTCAGGATCGACCAGTAACTGGTTCTATAATAATTAAGCACTATAAATATGAGCATATTGGGCTCGTCTATATAAGAAATATTCGGAGACAATCGCTGACTGGGCGTTTTGTCACATGTTCTTTTATGGGCGTTTTGAAGCATTTTTTCCAGCGTTGGCGTTTTGAAGAGCAGGAACAATGTCGAGTCATACCTGCTGTCAGCGGGGATTCTCCGCTGACAGGAGAATATAAACAAAGGAGCCGGCACTGAAAAAAAAAAAAAAAAAAAGCGTGGGGGTTGCCCCAATCCATACCAGGCCTTTTGGCCATCCAGTATAGATTTTATCACTTGCCTGCTGGGCACTTTTACCCCCTTCCTGCCCAGGTCAATTTTCATCTTTCAGGGCTGTCACGCTTTGAATGACAATTGCGCGGTCATGCTACACTGTACACATATGAAATTTTATCATTTTTTTTTTCACACAAATAGAGCTTTCTTTTGGTGGTATTTAATCACTACTGGGGTTTTTATTTTTTGCTAAAAAGATCGAAAATTTTGAAAAAAAAATTTTTTTTTTTCATAGTTTGTTATAAAATTTGACAAACAGGTAATTTTTCGCCTTCACTGATGGGCGCTGATAGGCTGCACTGATGAGGTGGCACTGATGGGCACTAGTAGGCGGCACTGATAGGTGGAACTGAGAGGTGGCATTGATAGACAGCACTGATGGGCACTAATGAAGTGGCACTAATGGGCACTGGTAGACAGCACTGATAGGCGACACTGATAAGGCACTGATGGGCACTAATAGGCGGCACTGATAGGTGGCAATGAGAAATGGCCCTGATAGGCAGCACTGATGGGCACTGAGGTGGCACTAATGGGCACTGGTAGAAAGCACTGATAGGTGACACTGATAGGAAGGCACTGATGGGCACTAATAGGTGGAGGGCACTAGTATGCGGCACTGATAGGTGGCAGTGAGAGGTGGCCCTTATAGACAGCACTGATGGGCACTAATGAGGTGGCACTAATGGGCATTGGTAGGAGGCACTAATAGGCAGCACTGGAGGGCACTGAGAGGTGGCACTGATGAGGTGGCACTAATGGGCACTGATAGGCACTGGTAGACAGCACTGATAGGTGACACTGCTAAGGAGGCACTGATTGGCAGCACTAGTGGGCACTGATTGGCAGCACTGGTGGGAATTAACTGATAAACAAGACATTGATAATCAGTGCCCCGATTATCAGTGCCAATGCTCCTTTAACACAAGCCGGTTATCAGCTTTCTTCTCTCCTCAGGCTAACAGCTAACTGGGGAGAGAAGAAGAAAGACGATAAAAGGCTTGTGTTTACATCCTGTGATCAGCTGTCATTGGGCACAGCTGATCATGTGGTAAAGGGCAGCTGTGATTGGCCCTTTACCCACCGATCCGTGATCAGCTGAATCCAAGGGACTCTGCATCGCGATCGCGGGAGGACATCTATGGACGCCCTCCTGGCAAGCTAAGCCCGTGCTGTAGCCATCTTTCAGTTATAGTGCGGACAGGAAGTAGTTAAGGAGGATCCCACGACAAAAAAAAATAAAACAAACAAAAAAATTTGTGGGGTTCCCATTTTCGATGACACTTAGCTCCATCTAGTGGCCAAATTAGGTATTTTCTGTTTAAAACCACTTCCCGCCTGACGTCCTGGGCTTTGAGTGGAGGTATCTGAATAATGGGTGTAGCTACAGGCATCGTTCAGATATCATTTTTTTCCCACCTGCACAGTAAGAACAACCGTAGCGGCTGTTCAGCCACTTGATTGTTCTTACAGTCGGCGTGAGGGGGGGTTGGGGACGTCCCCTCCTGCCACCCTCTGGTGCTTCTACCAGCTCGCTTGTGCGATCCGCGAGCCAGGGAAGGAATCCGGCGGCGGAAGTTCACCATAGAGAATACCAAGGACCGGATGGTCCCCGGAAGTCTCTATGACTCTCGGAGGCTCGAGATGCATTCCGCGTATTCGGCTAGAAGGCCGAGATTGATTTGTTTTTTTGGATCTTAGGCTTTCCAGCCTGGAGGAGAGATGTCTTATACAACCCACATCTCTCCACAAAGAGGACCTGTCACGCACTATTCCTATTACAAGGGATGTTTATATTCCTTGTAATAGGAATAAAAGTGATAAAATAAATTTAAAAAAATTAAAGGGAAAGTGTAATAAAAAAAAACATAAAGCGTTCCCCGTCCCTGTGCGGTAGAAGCGAACGCATACGTACGTCGCACCCACATATATAAAAGGCGGTTAAACCACGCGTGTGAGGTATCGCCGCGAGCGCCAGAGCGAGAGCAACAATTCGAGCTCAAGACCTGCTCTGTAACTCTAAACTGGTAACCTGTAAAAAAATTTTAAATCCGTCGCCTAAGGAGATTTTTTTTAAGTGCCATTCCATGAGTGTTCGCAATTTTAAAACGTAACATGTTAGGTATCAATTTACTCGGTGTAACATCATCTTTCACATTCTACAAAAAAAAAAACAATTGGGCTAGCTTTAGTGTTTTGTTCTTTTTTTAATTCACAAAACTTTTTTTTTTTTTTTTTTATTCGCACAGAACAAATGTACACGCACTTCTACTGGGTAAATGCCAACTTTCTATATATCAACCTCTTTCATTTTCTTTGCACATAGTGGGGTAGATTTACAAAGTGGATTTTCAACCTTGCTTCAACTCATTCAAGAAAACTGACTTGGCAAAGTGAAAAGACCTGTTAAAAAAAAAAACTTAAAAAAAAAATACGCCCCAGGGTGTGTTAAGTAGTAATTAAAAAGATGCTTCATAATGAGAATTCCAGTCAAATGCAAAACACAAGACGAATTACAAGTATTTCAAAGGTCACATTTGGTCCTGCAATGACTTCGGTGGGGGGGGCAAAGGGACTGTAATTCATACCTTGATGTGCCACACACCACACAGCAGCTTCAAGTAGCAATCTATAATATTCCTCATTGCCCCCTCCCCCAACAGCTTCATAAAAAGTTATGCAGGGAGAGGTTGGAGGAGCTGGGCCAGCACAGACATAACTAAACACTCCTAGAAGAGGAGACATGGAGGGGAGGGGGTTGTGCTAGGAAACTTTTCCAGCAAAGGTCAGTGTCACGTTGCATGTCAATAAAAAAACGATTTATGGAAAGGTAAAACCCCGTCGTTTACCCTCTAGTCATTTTGATGTCTACTACTGGAACTGCATGAGATTATTACCGTATATACTTGAGTATAAGTCGACCCGAATATAAGCCGAGGCACCTAATTTTACCACAAAAAATTGGGAAAACCTTTTGACTCGAGTATAAGCCTAAGATGGAAAATGCGCAGCCACTATAAGTGGAAAAGAGGGTCAACAATGCCCATTTGCAGCCTCACTGTGCCCATTTGCAGCCATAGGTCCCCCGAACTTCAAACTCAGTAGTTAAGGGTTCCTAGATGCCCCCTAGCTGCAGCCAAAATTTGGGGTCTCTGGACCCAAAGGGTCCCGAAATGACATTGCTGCAGATGGACACAGTTGACCGACTTTGGGGCCCCATATCTCGGGGCCACTTGGTGCTAGAAACCCCAAAATTTGTATACAAACCCAGTGGAACTAGCACTACAACATATCCATAGCTGGGGTTCCTAGCACCAAGTGGCTCCGAGATACAGGGCCCCAAAATCAGTTCGGAAAATGTCAAGCACTTTTCTGCAGCAGAGAATGGCGTTTTCTGAACCAAATTTGGGGTCCCGTATCTCTGGGCCACTTGGTGCTAGGAACCCCATTTGGGTTTGCACACCAAATTTGGGGTTCCTAGCACCAAGTGGCCCCGAGATACGGGGGCCCCAAAGTTGGTTCAGAAAATGCCATTCTCTGCTGCAGAAAAGTGCTTGACTCGAGTATAAGCCGAGGGGGGGCATTTTCAGCCAAAAAAAAAATGTGCTGAAAAACTCGGCTTATACCCGAGTATATACAGTATTCTTCTGTAGTATGTTGACAACTAGTGGTGGTTTCTGGCCACTACATCTCGTTTACAATGAGATTTTGGTATCTTCCTCTGTTCACCCCGTCCAGTTTAGTGGTCGTTATTTCAGTCCTAGCCAGACCCTCCCCTTTTTTTCCCTAGCTTCTTCAGTCAGTCTCGGAATTTCCGACAACAAATGTTCGATGTGAGCTTGTTGTCGGAAATTCCGACCGTGTGTAGGCTCCACTGGACGTTTGTTGTCGGAATTTCCGACAACAAAAATTTAAGCGCTGGATCCCGAATTTTCCGACAACAAGATCCGTTGTCGGAAATTCCAATCGTGTGTACACAATTCCGACGCACAAAATTCCACGCATGCTCAGAATCAAGCAGAAGGAGCCACACTGGCTATTGAACTTCATTTTTCTAGTCTCGTCGTACGTACTGTACGTCACCGCCTTCTTGGCGGTCGGAATTTCCGACAAGATTTGTGTGACCGTGTGTATGCAAGACAAGTTTGAGCCAACATCCGTCGGAAATAAATCCTAGGATTTTGTTGTCGGAATGTCCGACCGTGTGTACGGGGCATAAGTCTCTCACTTATGGAGATTTTTAGGTATCGAAGTTTGCCGCTCTTCAATGGGCGTACGCAATTTTAAAGCATAACATGTTTGGTATCTATTTATTCGACGTAACATCATCTTGGATATTTTAACAAAGCATGCTATAATGTGTGTGTGTGTGCACTAAGATTCATTGAAGTCTAATTCCCCCCCCCCCAAAAAAAAAATTTGCAAATACCATGCAAAATAAAAAAATTGCAACACCCACCGTTTTATTCTCCGCTTAACCACTTGCTGACCAAGCCTTTTCTGGGACTTTTTGTTTAAATCTATTTAAATTGAAACGAGTTTAAATTCGTATTGGTCACTAGAAAATTACTTAGAACCCCCAAACACACACACACACACACACACACACATATATATATATATATATATATATATATATATATATATATATACACACACAGATATACATACAATTATATATATATATTTTAGCAGAGACCCCAGAGAATAAAATGGCAATTTTATTTATGTCTGTATTTGTGCAGCGGTGTTTCAAACGCAATATTTTTGGAAAAACAAGAGAGGGTTCGGGACTTTAAATGAAACATGCAAAATATAAATGAGTTACGAACTGTAATTTTAGTAAACAGATTTATTACCTATAACCATAAATATTTTTGGAAAAAATCCACTTTAATGAATTAAAATAAGAATATAACACAATATTTAACCCAATTTTTTGGATAATGTGAAAGACAATGTTACGCCGAGTAAATAGATACCGAACATTTCATGCTTTGAAATTGCGCAATAGGCGACGCTTTAATCATTATTTTACAAGTTACCCGTTTAGTGTTACAGATGAGGTCTAGTGCTATAATTATTGCTCTCGCTCTGATTGTGGCAATACCTCACTTGAGTGGTTTAAATACTGTTTACATATGCAGGCGCGTCTTGCGTATGCGTTCGCTTCTGCGCGCAAGCACGGAGGGATTGGGAGCTTTACTTTTTTTTTTATATATATATATATTTTTTTTTTTTTTTTTTTTTACAATGTCCCTTTATTAAATTTTTTTATCACTTTTAAAAAGACCCCAAATATCTTCTTTAACTTTAAAAGCAAAATATTTTTTTTTGACAGTTTGATTATTTTAAATATGATTATTATCTTTTGATTACGCCCGAGAAAAGGAAGTGATGTCAGAGGTCGCTCCAGTCCTCCAAGGGCATAGACCCGAGTGGGGGTCACCTTGGCCTCACTCGACTTCCTGCCTAGCCATCGGCCGCACCTCTCCCGTCCTCTTTCTGATAAAAGTCTCAAAATCAATTTTATAGAGAGCCGTCCTCTCCCCTCTGAGACATGGAGTGGAGTGAGGGAAAGATGGCACCTCTCTGCTCGGCTCCATAACATTGGATGATGGAAGTGACGTCAAACGTTACTTCCACCCAATGGTCTTAAAGGGGAATTAAAAAAAAAAAAAACATTTATTTATCAATCAATTTTTTTTTATTGCATTTTAGTGTAAATGTGAGATGTGAAGTCTTTTTTGACCCCAGATCTCAAGCGCCCCGTCCCGCCGAGCTCACGCGCAGAAGCGAATACATATGTGAGTAGCACCCGCATGAAAATGGTGTTTAAACCACACATGTGAGGTATCACCGAGATTATTAGAGCTAGAGCAATAATTCTAGCCCTAGACCTCCTCTGTAACTCAAAACATGCAACCTGTAGAAGTTTTTAAACAACGCCTATGGAGATTTTTAAGGGTCAACGTTTGTCGCCATTCCACGAGCGGGGCGCAATTTTGAAGCGTGACATGTTGGGTATCAATTTACTTGGCATAACATCATCTTTCACAATATAAAAAAAAAAAAACATGGACTAAGTTTACTGTTGTCTTATTTTTTAATTAAAAAAAAGTGTATTTTTTTCCAAACAAAGTGCGCTTGTAAGACCGCTGCACGAATACGGTGTGACATAAAGTATTGCAACGACCGCCATTTTATTCTCTAGGGCGTCTGGAAAAAAATATATATATATCATGTTTGGGGGTTCTAAGTAATTTTCTAGCAAAAAAAGAAAAAAAAAAGGATTTTAACTTGTAAATACCGAGTCTGAAAAATAGGCCCGGTCCTTAAGTGGTTAATGCCAAAGTAATGACGAATAGTTACTGTGGGCGGTCGGTAATGATTGGGCGTGCCAAGCAATTTTCTTGCAAAAAAATACAGATTACAGAAATACAGAACTGGCCTGGAGGAGGGTGGGGGGTCAAGTGCTTAAAGTAAAACTTTACTAAGAAAAAAAAGTGAACAGACGGGCTTTTCAACCCCTTCCTGTCCAGCCCTGGCATCCCTTTAAGTGAGTCTGTATGCCTGGGGGGGGTTAAGGATGAGGACGGGCTTCCCAATCACACAACAACTATGATTGGCTGTCTATCAGGTCGATTGCTGTGCTGGGGAGCAGGCTGTGAGTGCGCTCTCAGCACGGAAAACTGCAGAAAATATATGGCGGAGCACAACTTAGGATAAATACGGCATTGAGGAAAGAATTAATGATTTTTTTTTTTTAATTCTTTACTACCTATTTACTACTAATAATTAATTATTAATTAATTTGGTATTTAATTTCAACCGTGTCTTCCAGCTAATATTTACTAATCATAATTAATTATTAATTAACATTTAATTTCAACCGTGTCTTCCAGCTAATAATTATTTACTAATCATAATTAATTATTAATTAATTAACATTTAATTTCAACCGTGTCTTCCAGCTAATAATTATTTACTAACTATAATTAATTATTAATTAACATTTATTTTCAACCGTGTCTTCCAGCTAATATTTACTAATCATAATTAATTATTAATTAACATTTAATTTCAACCGTGTCTTCCAGCTAATAATTATTTACTAATCATAATTAATTATTAATTAATTAACATTTAATTTCAACCGTGTCTTTCAGCTAATAATTATTTACTAGCTATAATTAATTAATTAACATTTAATTTCAACCGTGTCTTCCAGCTAATAATTATTTACTAGCTATAATTAATTAACATTTAATTTCAACCGTGTCTTCCAGCTAATATTTACTAATCATAATTAATTAATTAACATTTAATTTCAACCTTGTCTTCCAGCTAATAATTATTTACTAATCATAATTAATTATTAATTAATTAACATTTAATTTCAACCGTGTCTTCCAGCTAATATTTACTAATAATAATTAATTATTAATTATTAACATTTAATTTCAACCGTGTCTTCCAGTCAAAAACGTTTACTTTTAATTTATCAACAGGTTAATTACTAATTATAATTAATTAACCATTAATTAACAATTAATTATTATTTACTAATTATAATTAATTATTATTAATTAGTTTTACTAATTATTAAAACTAGAAAATATAAACATATGTAACCAAATATGATGTATAATACGCTTGGACTATAAACGCTAAAAGATATAATGCACAGAAGATACGGCACCAAAATAAAAGAAAATAAAAAAAACGCTGTAGCACTTGCGGGGGGTTAAAGTCTAGGATGGGTCCTGGCCGTCCCCCTTCCACAGATGTCTATTTGCTCTCCCGATGACGATATTGGATTTAGATTTGCGCTTTTTTCCCAGGGCGGCTCTGGCTGAATCATTATTGACACGTATGGAGTCCGCCCGCCACTCTCCAGCATTTTTTTTTCATCCACCCAGAAGGTAAACGCAGAGCATCTGATAAGAGGGCAGGACGTGGCGAGGGCGATCTTACCTGAGGCTGGGACGGCGAGGCGCTGAAATTCATAGAAACTCCGGTCCTGGAAGAGAGCCAAGAAAGGAGAGATGTGATCAACCGATAGACAACACAACTGCAGAAAACTGGCCATACACGTTGCAACATGGTGACACATAATCTGTTAAAGTGGACCTGTCACCCTATATTTATTAAAGAGGAACCGCAGTCTGCTCACATTGTTTGTAATTAAAACATCTTTTCCCTTCTGAAGCTTTCCTCCAACCACTTTGCATATTATATCACCGCAACCACCCCCCTTCTCCCTCTTCACTCTATTAATTAACTATTTGGGATGAGGTGCCAATCACTTTGGGGGTTCTACCTTAGCCGGACATACTTTATATAAGTGCCACTATATACCTTTTTGGATGATCTGTATACCACGCTTACACGATATACTGCATAGTTTCTCCAGTGCTAAGAGTTCAGGTGGGAGGAGTCTCCCACTACAGCCTGTATACACGCCCACATGGTGTGATGTCAATATCATGTGACCAGGCTAGCTCTAAGAACAAGTAAATGTTCTCTCCAGCATAAAAAAAAAAACACAACTGAGCATGTGCAGGTTGGCTACCCTGCCTGTGTTAGCTTTTCAGGGAGGGGGAGGATCTGTGCCTACAGGATCAAACAGCCTTTTTTAAACACAATGCAGAGGATTAACCCCTTAAAGTTCCACATTGAGTATAACAAGCATGCTATGTTGCATATACAGACTGATTTTTACTGGTGTGGGTTTAGTAACACTGTCAGAAACATTTGTGCGTGCTAAACAAAATGTCACTGTATGTTTTCTAAAAGATTCATTCCTGTATCATCAGCTCCATTCTAGTGGACAAAATCTGTTATATTTTCATATCGAGGTATTTTAGAAAACTCGAAATGCATTCTTGGCCACTAGTGGGAGCTGAAGATACAGGCATTATTCTATTAGGAATAGACATGTACACTGACAAAAAATTTGTTAGTTTATGTTTCATTTGTTTTTTTTGCTTTTTTCGTAAATTTGAAAATTCGGATTTTCTCATTTTCGGATTTCCGAATTTTCGAATTTTGAACTTTCGAATTCCGAATTTCAAATTCAAAAATCCGATAATTCGAAAATCTGAAAAAAAGAAAGAAAATCAGTAGAATTCGAAATAATATCTAACTAATAATAACTATCTATTAAATTAAAGGTGTTGGAATTTCCTTTCAAATTTGGCTGTTTGTGAACGTAACGAAAACGAATTTATCTGAAGTTACGAATTATCCGAAATAACGAATGCCGCATCTAAACAAATGGAATGGAACAAATTAATAATAAATAATAATAATAAAAAGGTTAAAAATGTTTTTATTATTATTGTTATTTATTATTATTAGATTGTTACGTTCCAATTTTTTTAGATTCGGTATTCGTTATTTCAGATAAAATCATAACTTCGGAAAAATTCTTACTCGTTACGTTTACTAACAGCCAAATTTGAAAGGGAATTCCAATACCTATAATTTAATAGTTATTAGTTATTATTTCAGATTTTCGGGTTTTCAAATTTCCAAATTTGAGAATTTTCAAATTTCCGAAATTTTCGCATTTCCTAATTTCGGATTTCCGAAATTCCGAACTTTTGAATTTCTGAAATTTTCACATTTTTCGAATTTCCGAATTTGGAAATTTCCGGAAATTGGAAATTCAGAACTAACGCATTTTTCAAAATTCGTTAATAAACAAATTCGGAACTAAACTAATTGCACATGTCTAACCAGAAAACATATGGGGACATTTGACACAGCTTGCACAAATGTTTCTGACATTCATACAATGAATGCAACGGTCACAATCTAGTTCTGAATTTCCAAATTTCAAATTTTCGAATTTCCGGAATTTTCAATTTCCGAAATTGTCACATTTCCTAATTTCGAATTTCCCAAATTCCGAACGTTTGAATTTCTGAAATTTTCGAATTTCGGAATTTCGGAATTTCTGGAAATTGGAAATTCGGAATTAACGAATTTGTCAAAATTCTTTTAAAAAATTCGGAACTAAACTAATTGCACATGTCTAATCAGAAAACATCTGGGGACATTTGACTCAGCTTGCACAAATGTTTCTGACATTCGTACAACGAATGCAACGGTCACAATCCACTTCCTGGGCTAAAATGCCAAGGCAGGGAATGAGAGAGTTCGGTTTGCACCTGGACAGGAGGACACAGAGAGCAATAAAAAAACTGAAATATATAATATAACCTCCTTCAGGGTGGATTTGATTTAATTTACCAGTAAAAAGACTCGATTTAAATCTTAATTTTTAAAGAGCAACTGTCATCTCTGTCCCGCAGCCGCTCCTCCTCTGACCCGCTGTTGGCTCACCGACAGTCCCATTCACTTTAATGGTGGTGATGCGGCAGTGACACAACAAGGTGAGGGACGTGGCGGCAGCAGGTGAGTGGATGCCCGCTAACAGGCGCTGCCATGATGGACCTGAAATGACAGGTGCTCTTTAATTGTAAACACTTATTGCTAATAGTTAGACTCATTAGTTTTATTTTTTACTGCTTACCATTCCTCCTCACATTCAGAGCCTGGTACACAGGCATTTTTCTTCAAACAATCATACAGTTTGTAGTGTACATAGATTTGCAAAACAATGGGATAAAGGAATATCCCTGAACTTTGTTTTATCTCATGGTCACTGTGAAATTGTGTAAATGCATCAATGCAGTGCATGTTATCTCAGCTTGCAGAGCTTGGATTCATTGAATGAGTTTACCAAGTACCGGTATGTAAATATTGCAGAATATACGGCCTCATGCTACATAACTAAGCTCCATTTCATGCTGAATTAACTAAATTATTAATGTATCTTATATAGAAAACTATCTTTAGATAGGTGATTAAAAGGAGTAAGAAAATGCATGTTGGGACTTTAAATGAGGATATGAATTTTTGTATCATTTTACTAAAAACCGCATTTCCTATCCAAGTTATACTTCTGCTCCCGTGTGCCTCATTCAAAGTCCCGCACCTGTTCTCTCTTTATTTTATTATCGAACCGGGATGGAGGAGGGGTTTCGAACGGCCCCACCGTCCTCATTTAAAGTCCCAACATGCATTTTCTTACTTCTTTTAATCAACCAATTAGAGATGGAGGCACACGGTCGCATTATTACTATTTCAACCCATTTTCCATTTATTTTATTTTTTTTTATTTCTCAATTTGCCTATTTTATATACCATTTATTTTTCATTCATCTATAATCTACTTTGAACTTCCCAGTTATGTATTCCGATTGCTCCCATGTAGAATGAACTATTGGGATCTTATCCCATTTGTTTTGTCCTTTGACAGTTTGAGTTTTCCTATTGTGTGCGCGCACTGGTGGTTTGGGCCCCTGCTTGTCCTTGCCTTGCCCTTCCTGCCATGTCCCGGAGCTGTGACGCGCACTGGGGATTCCCCCCTCCGCCTTGTTTTGTCTTGGGACGGGCGGGGTCTCCTCCACTGCGCGTCGACGTCGTGACTCTCGCGCCCGGCTGTTCAGCGTCCTCGTGGCACCTTTAAAGCGGCTGCTTGAGTCTCCATTCTCCAGCGCTTGGTGGGCTCGGTATGACGCTCACGACTGGCCAGTTTGGGTGGCTAGCTGGCAAGGTTGTGGCGCTTCCCTGCTCCTTTTGGGCAGCTGGTGCTTGACGTTGGGGGCGACTCTGTGGCGGCGCTCCCCGCAGTGTCCCCTCCCAGTGCGGGTTCTCACACGCTGGTCCTCTCCCCCATCTACCACCCCTTTGCAACCACACGCTTGTGGGCATTTTTGCCCTTATCCACACCTAGCACACCTGTTTACCTCTCACTTTTTTTCCTCTTCTGGCTATTTCTTTAACTGCCTTGGCTTTCCTTTCTCCTAGATTCTACCCTTTTTCTTCTCTTTTTTTTCCTCCTTTTCTTCCCTTCTTTCTTTTTCTTTTCTTCCTTTTCCCCCTTTTCTCCTTCTATCCCCTTTATTCTTCTCACTTTCCCTCTTTCTTTCTTCCTTCTCTATCTCTTTTTCTATCCTACTTTTTCCTCACTTATTTTACACTTTTTTTTAAAACTTTCACACTATTAGTCACTCACTCCGTGCATTTGTTTTCCAGGTTAATTTTTTTTTTTCTCTTTTCCTCCTCCTTTGAGGTCACCGTCATCACCCCTCCACATTTGTTTTTCACACTCTGACCCAATCTGGGGGGCTCCCTGTGTTGGTATCTCCGCCCGGACACGCTCCCTCAGCTTCGGGCCTTGGCATCACTGGCCGGCTTGGCATTTCGGGGCTGCACCGCCATTGCGCAGACACAATTGTAAGTCCATGGTCTTAGTAAAATAATGTGGGATCCATGCTTTACATTTACCCACCTGTTTTTCAAACCATTCAATACTGCTACTTCCCCCTATTTATAGGTGGTCACTACGGTTATGCTCCTGATGAGTGGCTATAAGGTCACGAAACGGCGTAGAGCTAACAACTACCTTTATATGTACACAATTATCAACTATATATGTATGGACGTTCCCAGGGGCGGACGGACCATTGAGCCACTCGGGCACTGCCCGAGGGCCCTGGGCCACTAGGGGGCCCCATCAGGGTTGCCAGCCTCAGTAAAACCAGGGACAGTATGTATAAATCTGTGTTTTTTTTTTAACATCTGTCTGTGTATACGGTGTGTACATGTATGTGTATACTGTGTGATTGTATACTGTGTGGCCCCATAATCTCTGATTGCCTAGGGGCCCCATAATCAGTCCTCCCCTGGACATTCCAATTTTACTGTATTTTATATTTTGTCACCTTTTTCTAGTGACAGTTTTTAGTGTCACATATTTATTGATTTATTATTATAATTTTATGTATCTATATCCTCATATGTTTGTAATAGAAGTCCTGGTTGGAATGCATTTTTTGATGAATACAGATTATCATTATAGAGCCAAAATATGTAAATATATGAATTTTTGTATCATTTTACTAAAAACCGCATTTCCTATTCAAGTTATACTTCTGCTCCCGTGTGCCTCATTCAAAGTCCCGCACCTGTTCTCTCTTTATCTTTAGATAGATGTTTACTCCAAAAGTATTTTATTAAAATACATTTGGTAAAAATGAAGAAAATCTGAGTTATATAAAAAAAAAAAAAAACGGATTTTTAAAAAATCATCTATTTTTATCCACCCTGACCTTCTCCCTCCTCCCTGTACAAAACTATATAAAAAAAAACGTTTTGAGTGGTGTTGAGCTTTAACAAATCCTTAGTTTCAGCTGATTGGTTGGCAGTATCCACCTATAATGGCGGCCATGCGCATTGCGTTACATTCAGCGGTCCGTGGCTAATCAATCTACTACTTACAGGAGTTCGAAGTTGAGCAGTCGGGTGACGATGAGCTCGTACTGCACTCTGGAGGGCGCCATGGAGGCAATGTCGATGTACATGAGCTGGTCGGAGGGCGGAGCCTTGCCCTCGGGGTCGTGGGGGCACAGCGTGCGGCTGACGTCCTGGTAGGTGTACGTCATCTGATAACTAGAGAGAGAGATGAAATGTCACAGATACATGCAACTGGAACTGGGGATGTACAAACTGTGACGACATAACGCTCAGAGATGAAAAAAAAGGAAGCTGAAGTTATATGCAAATCTTGACTTCTCCTGTAAATGTCAAGTTTGATCCCGCCCACTCCCATGTCTTTTTAGAGGTCCTGTATTGTGATTGGTGGGTTTACTGATCTATACAGAGTTTATTCCCAACATTCATTAGAATATGAAAAAGACACTTGGATGATTGCGGAAACATTTTCAGTGTTACAGAGTAAATTGGGTTGAACAGAACATTGAGACGGGGGGAGGGGTGCTGCAGGGGGAATGTAAGCTGGGGGAGGAGGCTGCAGGAAGGACAGGGATATGAGGGAGGAGGCTGCAGGGGGAACAGGGATCTGGGGATGGGGAGGCTGCAGGGGGGATAGGGATCTGGGGGAGGAGACTTCAGAGGGACAGGTATCTGAGGGCGGAGGCTGCAGGGGGACATTGATCTGGGGGAGGATGCTGCAGGGGGGATAGGGATCTGGGGGAGGAGACTGCAGGGGGGACAGGGATCTGGGGGAGGAGACTGCAGGGGGGACAGGGATCTGGGGGAGGAGACTGCAGGGGGGACAGGGATCTGGGAGAGGATGCTGCAGGGGGGATAGGGATCTGGGAGAGGATGCTGCAGGGGGGATAGGGATCTGGGGGAGGAGACTGCAGGGGGGACAGGGATCTGGGGGAGGAGACTGCAGGGGGGACAGGGATCTGGGGGAGGAGACTGCAGGGGGGACAGGGATCTGGGGGGGGACATGGATCTGAGGGAGGAGGCTGCAGGGGGGACAGGGATCTGAGGGAGGAGGCTGCAGGCCAGGGGACATTGATCTGGGGGAGGAGGCAGCACGGAGGACAGGGATCTGGGGGAGGAGGCTGCAGGGGGGACAGGGATCTGAGGTAGGAGGCTGCAGGTCAGGGGACATTGATCTGGGGGAGGAGGCTGCAGGGGGGACAGGGATCTGGGGAACGAAGCTGCAGGGGGACATTGATCTGGGGGAGGAGGCTGCAGGGAGGACAGGCATCTGGGGAACGAAGCTGCAGGGGGACATTGATCTGGGGGAGGAGGCTGCAGGGAGGACAGGGATCTGGGGGAGGAGGCTGCAGGGGGGACAGGGATCTGAGGGAGGAGGCTGCAGGCCAGGGGACATTGATCTGGGGGAGGAGGCTGCAGGGGGGACAGGGATCTGGGGAACGAAGCTGCAGGGGGACAGGGATCTGAGGGAGGAGGCTGCAGGGGGACAGGGATCTGAGGGAGGAGGCTGCAGGCCAGGGGACTTTGATCTGGGGGAGGGGGCTGCAAGGAGGACAGGGATCTGGGGGAGGAGGCTGCATGGGAGACAGGCATCTGGGGGAGGAAGCAGGTTGCAGGGGACAGTGATCTGGAGGAAGAGGTTGCAGGGGACAGTGATATGGAGGAGGAGGTTGCAGGGGACAGGGATCTGGGGGAGGAGGTTGCAGGGGACAGGGATCTGGAGGAAGAGGTTGCAGGGGACAGTGATATGGAGGAGGAGGTTGCAGGGGACAGTGATATGGAGGAGGAGGTTGCAGGGGACAGTGATATGGAGGAGGAGGTTGCAGGGGACAGGGATCTGGAGGAAGAGGTTGCAGGGGACAGTGATATGGAGGAGGAGGTTGCAGGGGACAGGGATCTGGAGGAGGAGGCTGCAGGGGGACAGGGATCTGGAGGAGAAGGCTGCAGGGGGACAGGGATCTGGAGGAGGAGGCTGCAGGGGGACAGGGATCTGGAAGAGGAAGCTACAGAGGAGACAGGGATCTAGGGGAGGAGACTGCAGGTGGGACAGGGAGCTGGGAGGAGGCTCCCAGGGGCGGGGGAAAGGAAGCTTGGGGAAGTAGTATAATTCCTGGGTGACAAGGGGCTGTGGAGAAAACTGCAGGTAGTACAGGGAGCCGGGGGGATGGAGGGGTCTGCATCAAGTGAAACATTCCAGGATGGGAAGCTCACGTTATGTGGAGCGTTCCTCTAAGAGAAGACACTTACTATCCTCTGAAGGCGAGCGGGACCTGCCATGACAGTACCGACTTCTGCTGGCGAACTACGAAGAGGACGGGGAACTCCATATCATCGGAATCGGAGCGGACAAAAACCCGGAGAGCGTCCACCTGGAGGAAGAGAGCGGAGCAATGATGAATGCAGAGCCAGCTGTACTTTTCTATCATTATATCACAAAGTAACCTTTATTACGGGATCTATCGGTTTTATGAAAAAAATATAATAAAAATTGGAACTTTTAATTGATTGACATCTGTTAAGAAAATCTGAAAAAAAACATCTGTTATATAATATTATATGCATTACTCAGCAAGGCAAAAGCGCAATGCGCATCCAAAGAGAAACAAAACTGCTTTCAGTTCATTGGAGTCCAAAAACTAACAGTGATTTCTGATTGGCTGCCACAGGTTTCTGCTTTCCCTGCTGTTAGAATCTGGCCTCCCTTCTATACCAAGCCAGATTTCCACCACCAACCCAACACCCATCTGCCGGGGTCATCTCTTTATACAAACCCGCCCGCCTTTTTTTTTTCTTTCTTTTTCATACCTTTATAGCTTTTTCATACCTCTGAAAAGCAATCTGCAGATTGATAGGTGGTGAGGAGGTGATATGTTGCTTCATCACCACCTGAATTAACCCTGTAAATGCCCCACTAATGTGCCGCAATTGCGCGTGTTGCACATGGTTGCAGGGTGACCCCATAGACTTGTATAGGTCACGTGGTTGGGGTGGGGGCAGTAAAATCACAAGGTCTTACTTCCCCCCAACTGCATGTGTATATGAACCCTAAGGCTCCGTTCGCACCTATAAAGGTGTGATGGACCACACACACACGTGCATTTTTGCGCATTTTCGTGCGTCAAATTTAGGCAAGCGCATTGATTTCATGGGCTGCCCTACGCACAAAAAACTGGAAAATTGCCCTGCGCTAAAATGCTTGGTAGTTTGTTACCATGCATTTTTGCGAACGCATGCATGTTGCTAGATGGACGGGGATGCCATCAAGAATTAATGACGCTGCCGCAATGTCTGAGCCTTTCCAAAAGCTCGCAATTCTGCGTGCGTTTCCCCGCAACACACAAATGTGAGCTAATGATGAATCCGGGCCCTGCGTCTACGACAATCCATCCAAAACGTCATTTCGCTGATTTCGCCATTTTCAAAAGTATGCAGCTTTTGAATTATTAGCGCTGAAGTGGCTCCCATATCAGAAAAGACTTTTATCTCCTGCGTTAATGGGTTGCAACAGTTCGCACTGTCTGAATAATTCATATTTACACATCACTGGGGCAGCGAGGATTACGTAACGCGTTCCCCCCCCCCCCTCCTCCCCGGCGCTCCCAGCTGAGCTCATCCGGAATAATTCTCAGCGATATACCGCCGTCAGCGCGGAGTCTGGCGGGGTATTCGCAGGGTTAATCGGTGCGCCGGGTTGCATCTCGCTCATGTCCTGCTTTCCACGCTGCAGCCTGGCAACCGGGCCGCTTGTGGATGGATCTCCAGGAACGCCTCGTGATTCCCTCCTGTGTTGCCATGGCAACCAAGGCCTGCCACTGAACTGTGTGTGCGCTTCTACCGCACGTCCCTCGATCACATCATCCATCTACGGCTTATTAATGTCAGAAATACGAAAGGTGACAGAAAAAAAAAAAAGGGGGGGGGGTGCAATGGCAGCCATGATAAAGGCGCGGCGACCAAAGTTCTGTAAGGTCTCAAACACATATTCCAGCCGATGAAAGATTCATGGCGGAACTTTTGTTCAAAATATAGTCAGGATGATGGTGTACATTTTCATGTTCACAAAAGCTCCATTTTTTGTTAGATATGGATGAAGTGGAGATGGGTGTGGACCTCTGTCACGTTTTACCGCTGTCCGCGACCCCCACTTCCTCTAGAGATTTCCCCCCCCCACTACCTCTATTATCATTGGGACATTAAGTGAGGTAGTATAAGTCCTAAGCAGCAGACATAAACAAAACAAAAGACCCCACTGGAGAGATTCCCCCCCCCCCCACTTCCTGTATGATCATTGGGACAGGATGTGAGGTAGAATCCGTCCAACACAGACATAAACAAAGTAAAAGACCCCACTGGAGAGATTTCCCCCCACTTCCTGTATGATCATTGGGACAGGATGTGAGGTAGAATCCGTCCAACCCAGACATAAACAAAACAAAAGACCCCACTGGAGAGATTTCCCCTCACTTCCTGTATGATCATTGGGACAGAATGTGAGGTAGAATCCGTCAAACGCAGACATAAACAAAACAAAAGACCCCACTGGAGAGATGTCCCCCCACTTCCTGAATGATCATTGGGACAGGATGTGAGGTAGAATCCGTCCAACACAGACATAAACAAAACAAAAGACCCCACTGGAGAGATTTCCCCTCACTTCCTGTATGATCATTGGGACAGGATGTGAGGTAGAATCCGTCCAACACAGACATAAACAAAACAAAAGACCCCACTGGAGAGATTTCCCCTCACTTCCTGTATGATCATTGGGACAGGATGTGAGGTAGAATCCGTCCAACCCAGACATAAACAAAACAAAAGACCCCACTGGAGAGATTTCCCCTCATTTCCTGTATAATTACTGGGATATGACGTTAGCGCACTTTTTGTTTTTTATTTTTCAAGGTACACACAGATATTGGTGTGTTTTAGGTGCAGCTTTTATTTTTATTCTTTTTCTCACTTCCTGTATGATCATTGGGACAGAATGTGAGGTAGAATCCGTCAAACGCAGACATAAACAAAACAAAAGACCCCACTGGAAAGATTTACCTCACTTCCTGTATGATCATTGGGACAGGATGTGAGGTAGAATCCGTCAAACGCAGACATAAACAAAACAAAAGACCCCACTGGAAAGATTTACCTCACTTCCTGTATGATCATTGGGACAGGATGTGAGGTAGAATCCGTCAAACGCAGACATAAACAAAACAAAAGACCCCACTGGAGAGATTTACCTCACTTCCTGTATGATCATTGGGATAGGAAGTGAGGTAGAGTTGCCACCTCATCCCTTTAAAACCAAACACATATTAATTACACAGGTTCTGTGGCTGATTAAGGTGGTAATTAAACTTACTTGGTGCCTTATCTGCATTAAATTAGCCCCAGAACCTGTGTAATTCATATGTGTTTGGGTTTAAAGGGATGAGGTGGCAACCCTAATGTGAGGTAGAATCCGTCCAACGCAGACATAAACAAAACAAAAGACCCTGCTGGAGAGATTTCTATCCACTTCCCGTATGATCATTGGAATAGGAAGTGAGGTAGAATCCATCCATCGCAGACATAAACAAAACAAAATACCCCACTGAAGAGATTTCCCCCACATCCTGAATCATCACTGGGACAGGAAGTGAGGTAGAAACCACCCTAAGCAGATATAAACAAAACAAAAGACTCCACATTACCCCACGGGAGAGATTTCCCCTCATTTCCTGTATGATCACTGGGCTAGGAAGTGAGGTAGAATCCGGTCAACACAGGCATAAACAAAAGACTCCACATGACCCCACTGGATAAAATTTCCCCTCATTTCCTGTATAATTACTGGGATATGACGTTAGCGCACTTTTTGTTTTTTATTTTTCAAGGTACACACAGATATTGGTGTGTTTTAGGTGCAGCTTTTATTTTTATTCTTTTTGCTCTGCAGCGCGGTTTTTCTTTTTCTTGTTGATATGAAGTGAGGTAGTATTAGGGTTGCCACCTATCTGGGATTCCCCTGGACAGTCCGGGTTTTGAATCATGTGACTGGGTTTCAGACAGTCCCTCTGAATCCGGATATATTATTCAGGGACGAATGCAGCTCGGAACAGGGCCTGACAGGAGGGTGAGGGGGCACTATTACTATTCTCTTTGGAGCACCCAAAGGTGTCCCAGGTCTGTTATCCTATAGTGTATCATACTTACCAACTGTCCCGAATTTCCCGGGACATTTCCAGGATTTAGACTATTTTCGCGATGTTATTGTTTCCCGGGAAATGTCCCGAGTAATCCGTTTTTTTACGTTTTTTTGTCCGCTGGGGACATCTGATGTAAGAGGGGGCTCCACTGGGGACATCTGATATAAGGGGGGGCTCCGCTGGGGACATCTGATGTAAGGAGGGCCCTGCTGGGGACATCTGATGTAAGGGGGGCTCCGCTGGGGACATCTGATGTAAGGGGGGGGGCTCCGCTGGGGTCACCTGATGTAAGGAGGGCCCTGCTGGGGACATCTGATGTAAGGGGGGCTCCGCTTGGGAACATCAGATGTAAAGGGAGCTCCGCTGGGGTCATCTGATGCAAGGACGGACTCTGCTGGGACACCTGATGCAAGGACGGACGGCTGGTGGCAGGCAACATGGCAGGTGACATGCTCAGGGATCCCACTGATTCGGCATTATGGTGAGTTGAACGATTTCATTCTATATTACAATGTAATAATAGAAATAATGCACTTCAATCATCCTGACACCATAACAACCATGGTGCCGGGATGATTGAAGTGCTAACACCAGATGTTTGGAGTATCTTTATCTGCTGATTGTTAAACTTTCTGGAATACACATATTTCCATTGTTGTGTAGGATTTGGGGCTGCTGTCCCTCCATCCCTCTTCCCCCCTTTCCCTCCCCATCCTTTATTCATCTCAGACTCTAACCACACCCCCTTTGAGCCATGCACGCCACATTTTTACTTTCCCCGGTGCCACACCTACAAACGCATGCCCCGCCCCCTAATTATAATAAGACTCTGCCTACAGCCAAAAAATGTCCCTAAAATTTTTTTACAATGTTGGCAACTATGATGTATACTAAAAAAAAAAAAATATTTGCTGTGTGCCGCTAAAGTGTTCGGTGTTTGCTTGAAGAAAAAGTGGCAACCCTAGGTAGTATCCATCCAACGAGGACATAAACAAAACAAAAGACCCCACTGGAGAGATTTTCCCCCCACTTCCTGTATGGTCGTTGGGACAGGAAGTGAAGTAGAATCCATCCAATGCAGGCATAAACAAACAGAGGTCCCCACATGATCCCACTGGAGAGATTTCCCTCTACTTCCTGTATGATCACTGGGACAGGACGTGAGGTAGAATTTGTCCAACACAGACATAAACATAAAAAAAAAGCCCCCACTGAAGGGATTTGTCCGTACTTCCTATATGATCACTGGGACAGGAAGTAAAGTAGAATCCTTCCAACTCAGACATAAACAAAACAAAAGACCCCCACATGACCACGTGGATAGATTTCCCCTCACTTCCTGTATGATCACTGGGACAGGAAGTCAGTTAGAATCCGTCCGACTCAGACATAAACAAAACAAACGACCCCACAGGACCCCGTAGAGAGATTTCCTCTCACTTCCTGTATGATCACCGAGACAGGAAGTAAGGTAGAATCTGTGCAAAGCAGACATAAACAAATCAAAAGACCTCACATCACCCTAATAAGGGAGAGATTTTCCCTCACTTCCTGTATGATCACTGAAACAGGAAGTGAGGTAGAATCCATCCTAAGCAGATATAAACAAAACAAAATTCTAGGCCCCACACTGCTGTACTCTTCTCAGTATCAAAAAACTTAATTCTCATCACTACATGGCCATTCTGACATCCTTATGTCTTGCTCACACTGGAACTCCTGCTAAATGAAGTGATCTGGAAAGTATGAACAACTTTTAGGACTCATACACAGGGCCTGAAGCTGCTGCACACTACCATGGAGCGAGACTCCCTGCCCAGACTTCATAATGGCTGAGGTATTCTGACTCGGGACCTCCATGATATGATGATGCTGAAGCTTCTGGTATTTCCTTCTCGTGATGCACAGAGCTGCCTAATGCTGCTCATCAATGGCCCCTGGCACTGGCAGCTCCCTCTCCAGAAGTTTAATTGCTTTCTAATGAGAAGAAAGCCCCGAGATCACAGACTTCCTGAGGATAATGGCTTCCTATTGATCTTGGGTTTATCTATCAGCTGCCAGCGGATAGGCATTGAACCATCACAATGAGAGGGAGGACCTGGAGGAAACTGGAAGGAGGAGGGATGGATGACAGACATATGAATGAGAGGCCATCCGCTTACGGCGAGGAGTTTTACACCTTTCTTACACTAATTCTTTGTTTGGAAAATCAGGTCCTTCTTGTCCAGTGAGAACAAAGATTAAAGTGTATCAAAAGCCAACGTTTTTTGTTTAAATGGAGTGAGAAAAATTTAACATGTGTCACCAGAGCAGGATGTGAGGGGAACACTTTCAGTGGGACATTTGGGAGTGCTGATCTTCTGGTCCCTTGCATTAGGCCATGGTTTGTCCTGGTGAACCCTACATCACTACTATGTCCTGCACTGTTTCCTGTAGTGATGTGGAGGTCAGCGAGAGGAATCAATGATCATTTAAAGGGTACCAGCAAACTGACACTACCGGAAGTGTCGGTTTCTGAAGACCTCATATGGTGATTTCTCTTTCTGTAGGAGGCCTTTTGGTGTAGGGTGTAGGTCACTCTGTGCAAGTCCCCAACTCTGGATCCTTGATTGAGCTCCAGACCTTCACGTTTCCTTCTCAGTGTTTGTCAGTTGGTGTTTCACACCGAGGAACCATCTTTTTGCCTACTTTTTGCCTAGTGTACAAAAACTATGTGTGATGAACCAAAGATTTCACATTTTGATTCCTCCGCCCATAAGACCTTCTTTTAGTCTTCAAGAGTCCACTAGCCACAGTTCCTGGTCCATGCAAACCTCTCTTTTTATCAGAATAACAAAAAAAGTGCAGTGCTGCATAAAATATGGTGAATGTCTATATATTAAATAATAGTCCCATGTGCAATCAATCATCGTATTAGGTAGAAAGGTTCCAAAAGATTCATCTTGATCGTGTGGTGTGCCAAAACACTCACCAGAAAGAATTTATCAGCGCTCACGTATTTCAAGCTTCTGTTTTTGTTTTTGGTGTCCCTGCTCGGGAGATTCATCCTCTCCATTTGTCCTGGTAAAAGAAAATGATGGTCCATGTCTTTATGGACCTTGCTTTGTGCACTGGTCCAAATCATTTAGTGGAGGGGGGATTATGGTGTAGGGGTTGTTTTTCAGGGGTTAGGCTTGGCCCCTTAGTTCCAGTGAAGAGAACTTTTAAGGCATCAGCATACCAAGACATTTTGGACAATTTCATGCTCCCAACTTTGTGGGAATAGTTTGGGGACGGCCCCTTCCTGTTTCAACATGACTGCACACCAGTGCACAAAGCAAGGTCCATAAAGGCATGGATGAGCGAGTTTGGGGTGGAGTCCTAACCTCAACCCAATAGAACATCTTTGGGATAAATTAAGAGACACTGCAAGCCAGGCCTTCTCGTCCAACATCAGTGCCTGACCTCACGAATCTGCTTCTGGAAGAACGGTCAAACATTCCCATAGACACACTCCTAAACCTTGTGGACAGCCTTCCCAGAAGAGTTGAAGCTGTTTTTGCTGCAAAGGGTGGGCCAACTCCTACGGACTAAGACTGGGATGCCATTAAAGTTCATCTGTGTGTAAAGGCAGGCGTCCCAATACTAAACATATACAGTGCCTTAAAAAAGTAATCATACCCCACGAAATTTTCCACATTTTGTCATGTAACAACCAAAAAACGTAAATGTATTTTATTTAATGTATTTTATTGGGATTTTATGTGATAGACCAACACATAGTGGCACATAATTGTGAAGTGGAAGGAAAATGATAAATGGTTTTCAATTTTTTTTACAAATAAATATCTGAAAAGTGTGGCGTGCATTTGTATTCAGCTCCCTTTTGTCTGATACCCCTAACTAAAATCTACTGGAACCAATTGCCTTCAGAAGTCACTCAATTAGTAAATAGAGTCCACCTGTGTGTATTTTAATCTCAGTATAAATACAGCTGTTCTGCGAAGCCCTCAGAGGTTTGTTAGAGAACCTTAGTGAACAAACAGCATCATGAAGGCCAAGGAACACCAGACTAGACAGGTCAGGGATAAAGTTGTGAAGAAGTTTAAAGCAGGGTTAGGTTATAAAAAAATACCCCAAGTTTTGAACATCTCACGGAGCTCTGTTCAATTCCTCATCTGAAAATGGAAAGAGTATGGCACAACTGGAAACCTACCAAGACATGGCCGTCCACCTAAACTGACCGGCCGGGCAAGGAGAGCATTCATCAGAGAAGAGCCAAGAGATCCATGGTAACTCTGGAGGGGCTGCAGAGATCCACAGCTCAGGTGGGAGAATCTGTCCACAGGACAACTATTAGTCGTGTTCTCCACAAATCTGACCTTTATGGAAGAGTGACAAGAAGAAAGACATTGTTGAAAGAAAGCAATAAGAAGTCCCATTTGAAGTTTGTGAGAAGCCATGTGGGGGACACAGCAAACATGTGGAAGAAGGGGCTCTGGTCAGATGAGACCAAAATTTTACTTTTTGGCCTGAAAGCAAAATGCTATGTGTGGCTGAAAACGAACAGTGCACATCACCTGAACACACCATCCCCACCGTGAAACATGGTGGTGGCAGCATCATGTTGTGGGGAAGCTTTTCTTCAGCAGGGACAGGGAAGCTGGTCAGAGTTGATGGGAAGATGGATGGAGCCAAATACAGGGCAATCTTAGAAGAAAACCTGTTAGAGTCTACAAAAGACTTGAGACTGGGGGGGGAGGTTCACCTTCCAGCAGGACAACGACCCCAAACATCCAGCCAGAGCTACAATGGAATGGTTTAGATCAAAGCATATTCATGTGTTAGAATGGCCCAGTCACAGTCCAGACCTAAATCACATTGAGAATCTGTGACAAGACTTGAAAATTGCTGTTCACAGACGCTCTCCATCCAATCTGACAGAGCTTGAGCTATTTTGCAAAGAAGAATGGGCAAAAAATGTCCCTCTCTAGATGTGCAAAGCTGGTAGAGACATCCCCAAAAAGACTTGCAGCTGTAATTGCAGAGAAAGGAGGTTCTACAAAGTATTGACTCAGGGGGGGGGCCATACAAATGTACCCCCCACACTTTTCACATTTTGTAAAACATTTTGATAAACATTTATCATTTTGCTTCCACTTCACAATTATGAGCCACTTTTGTGTTGATCTATCACGTAAAATCCCAAGAAAAGACATTTACATTTTTGGTTGTAACGTGACAAAGTGTTGAAAATGTATGAATACTTTTTCCATTCAGTGTATTTATGTCATGTGAATAAAGAAAATGAATGAAGGTCCTTCATGACAGACGGTTGGCACGCTTCCAAATATTTTGTTAGGCTGTAATTACATTTGGAAAGCGAAGGTTACTACATTTAGGTAAACAGAGCAAACAATGATCCTCCCGGACCTGCACAGATGTACTATTTGCTGTAATTAAGTCTCAGCCTCCAACTCTGTATAATCCTCAATGCTTTATCCTAATAACTGTGCCAGTTCTGGCCAAACCAGTATGTGAAATGTGATCATCAACACCGGAACCCTTCTACGGAGCCTAACGAGCCTGAGCAGAGCTGAGCTCCAAGTCTTTAGATAGAAAAAGCCTTCCCATCATTTCTTTTACTACTTTAGGCATTAAAATAATTTATTGTATGAACCAAATGTGTTGACAATTAATGTACATACTGGATGTACTAACAACCTTTTCTTTATCTCTCTCTCCGTTTCCCTCTTTCCTTAAATCTGACCTCCAGCCTCCCCTTCAGTCTTGCACAGTTGTACCGGTTCCTCTCCTGGACTGACTCATTACCTCTACTGGAAGTCTATTCCAAGTATCAACTACCCTTTCAGTAAAACAATACTTTCTAAGATTAGTTTTCACTTTTCCTCCAGTTAGTTTGAGGTCATGTCCCCGTGTTCTTGATTTTGGTGTCGTATTGAAAAAACTGCCCTCCTCCTGAACCTTATTCACCCCCTTGATGTATTTAAAGGTTTCAATCAGGTCTCCCCATTCCTTTCTTTCCTCCATACTGTACATATTAGGTTCCTGAAGTCGTTTTTCGATATGTTTTATCTCCCAGACCTTCCACCATTTGTGTTGGTCTGTGGACTCGTTCTATCTTATTAATATCTTTCTGTGAGGTCTCCAGAAGCACAGAGACCCCGTGATGACATCACTGGGCCTAAAATAAGATATGTAATGAAATCAGAAATTGTTAAATAAAACCTTTTATTGGAATGTTGAAGGGGAGGAGAAGGAGGAGCGGTGGGGGGGTAGGGAAAGTGAAATATAAACAGATTTAAGATGTAGAATAATGATCTCCATGTAATGGAACGTCCCACACTCCGCTTGAGTGCTTCTGTCACATACCACTTCCTCCAGTCTGAATATAGATATTAGATATTATAGCCGCATATTACAACCAAGAACTAGGCAGGACTCATTTGGCTGCAAAGCTGGAACATGAACTGTTTATTTGAACAGAGGCAAACAGACATACACTCATGGGACAATCCCTCCTCCTTTGCATAATAAAACAGGGCGGGGTAGACTTTACCTCCACCAGTAGCATGACACAGGTGGATTGAAACTTCTCATCAGTAGACTGTCCTATCAGCAGGGAGAGCTGTTGGAGGAATTCCGCCCTTCCTCCTCACAGCTGATCCACATACACATATACATCCCATAATAGGTTGCTCCCAAGGCAGACACAAACAATAGAACACATAGACACAGGTCCTAATAGACACAGGGTGACTCAGGCCGCGTACACACGATCGGAATTTCCGTCAGAAAAAACTTGGATGGTTTTTCTGACGGAATTCCGCTCAAGCTTGCCTTGCATACACACGATCACACAAAAGTTCTCTGGACTTTCGACCGTCAAGAACGCGGTGACGTACAACACTACGACGAGCCGAGAAAATGAAGTTCAATGCTTCCGAGCACGCGTCAAATTGTTTCCGAGCATGCGTGATTTTTTTGCTCGTCCGAATTGCATACAGACGAACGCATTTTCGGATAGGAATTTTCCCGACCGAAAAATAGAGAACATGCTCTCAATCTTTTGCTGACTGGAATTCCGCCAGCAAAAGACCAATGGAGCATACACACGGTCGCATTTTTCGACAAAAAGCTCTCATCGGAGTTTTGCTGGCGGCATTTCTGATTGTGTGTACGCGGCATTACACATAAGAGGGGCCGTGGGAGCCGGACGAGGAGATTCCAGTGCTCTCCAAGGTAAGCTGGGTTCCACAAGCCCCCCCGCCCAAAGTGCCTCCCATCATATATACGTCACAATTTGACCTATCATGTTCCATGTTTATATTCAAAACTAACTCAGGATGCAAAAAAACAAAACAAAAACTGAAGCACACAAAAAAGTGCACAGGGTGTACACCTGGCCCTCCTTTGAAGAGAAAGGACCCTGGTCCTGATTCCCTGGGGGCAGGACTCCTGGCGGGGACTGGGGTATTCCTGGTTTACCTAGCCGATATACCAGGCGAACCCCATTCTTCAGGGACCCTGCCAAGGCAAGGTCCACCAAAGTTCTAGGTGGGGCTCCCCCGAAAGGAGACCCCATGGGAGGGGGAAAACCTGACTATAAGAACACATGCCTCCCCCCCCCCCCCAAGACTTTCAGGACAAGCCTGAGAACCTACACCCCACAAGTTGGGAGTAAGAAAAGGTGCATAGTGCTGTGCAAAAACATACAAACATAAAAAGAAGAATGGGGGGAAAAGGAGACGTTTGGCATACAAATTCCTCCTGTCCTGATTACAACTCTTGTTATCTACAATGTTTGCAATCTGTTGCAATATGATCAATGTACTTTTCAACATTTCTGTCATTTGCTATGACTTTTTTATTTGATGTACGCTTTTGACTTGCAAGTCATCGACCTTATGCTTTTATCTGTGTACCTGACAGCGGTCACAAGCTACATTATTTGAAACGTTTCAATAAAAATTTATAGAAAGTGAAAAATTCCTCCTGTCCCAACCAGGGGCGACCCGTCCATTAAGAGCACACGGCCACCGCCCCCTCTATCCACGCCACCCCCTATATTACTGCATAGCATGAATCTATCCACGGCCGCCACGGCCACCCCCTATTCATGTGTCCGGCCCCTTTCAGGACTTACAGTGGCGGGGGGGTGGGGGGGTTCTGAAGCACCTGATTAGAGCCATAGGCTCTACTATGCTTCAAAATAGGGGGGACTCAGAGCGCAGAGCATTGCACTCAGAGCCCACCCAGGTGTGTTAGAAAAGCAAATGAATATTCGCTTTTCTAATGCCGCGTACACACGAGCGGACTTTACGGCGGACTTTGCCCGGCGGACTTTTCGACGTACTTTCCGACGGACTTTTTAAACGAACGGACTTGCCTACACACAATCCACCAAAGTCCGTCGAATTCGTACGTGATGACGTACGACCGGACTAAAACAAGGAAGTTCATAGCCAGTAGCCAATAGCTGCCCTAGCGTGGCTTTTTGTCCGTCGAACTAGCATACAGACGGCGGACTTTTCGACCGGACTCGATCTCAACGGATAAATTTTAAACAAGTTTCAAATCTAATTCCGTCCAACTTTTGAGAAAACAAAGTCCGCTGGAGCCCACGCACATCGAATTGTCCGACGAAATCCAGTCCGCCGGGCAAAGTCCGCCGTAAAGTCCGCTCGTGTGTACGCGGCATAACACTGAATTGCCTCTCTGCCAATCAGGAAGCGTTTCCTGATTGGCTGAAAGTTCGGGAGATCCTATTGGACGCCTAGGAGGAGGGGAGGAGACGCACGGCGGAAGCCACCATGATCTCAGAAGAGAAGAGGACACAGGAGACGCTGCCAGATGTGCCTACTGATCCCTGATGCTTTGTGCCTGCCGATCCCCGCTGCCGATGGGGTAAGTGGAAGTTGGCCGGCAGACAGCAAGGGGGGGGTTTGAGGTGCCACGGGGGGGCCGCCCCCCCCTCCCCATACAAGAAACCACCAGCCGCCACTGGTCCCATCCAAAAGGCCCATCCCAGGAGATGCAAAATAAAGTGTGGCAGGGTGCTGTGACCAAGGAGCCACGCTAAAATCATAGTAAAATATCACACTGTGAATTTTTCTGAGACTCCTGGACTGCCTTTCCAGGGGCACGATCATTGTGGGCTTTTCCATGGTCCTCCAGGGCAACAGTGTTAATTTTAACGTCAAATTTCTATTTACCGTAGTTATAGTCTTTTGACTAAAAATGGCGTTTTAGTCGTATTTTAGTCATCTGAATTGTTTTAGTTTTAGTCGTATTTTAGTCAACTAAAATTGTGTTAATTGTGTTCATTTTTATCGACGAAATTAATACCGCAAGACAGTACTGAGTGTAATCAAATACTCCACCTCTGCAGTAAAGCTGCTTTCACATAGCAGCGCTTCTAAAATGCACTATGCGTCTTTTTAAAAATGCATGATTGGCGTGATTTAAAGGCGTTGCAGGCGTTTTTTCCCTCTTACTTCTCCTTGGTCCTTTATATTGGTCCCTCCCCCTTTTCCCCCTTCTTGTCCCCCTTTTTTCCCCTGGTCTCTTTTTCCCCCCTCCTTTTTTCTCCCCCCCTTTTCCCCTCCCTTTGTCCTCCATGTTTTGCCCCCCTTCTCTTCCTTTCTCCTTCCCCTTCCTTTCCACCCACCTTCTTCTCCCCCTCTTTCTTTCCTTTCTATCCTCCCTTCCCTTTTCTTTCCCTGTCTTTTCCGCTTTGTCCTTTTCTCCCCCCCTTTTTTATACCCCCCTCCTCTTTTATTTAGTCTCGCTCCTCCTGAAGAAGTGGTAGATTTCTGCGAAACATGTAGAGGATGTTTGTTTACTGAGGACCCGCTATATGTAACGTGTATAGATATATTATATTCTTCTGCTTGTATTCAAAACAATTGTTTTAATTTGCATTTGGATATCCTGTTTTTATCTATTTTTGTATTAAAAAATTATAGATTTTTTTTACTTTATGTGTAATCTGTCCAGAGTACCGAGATAGTCCGGCTTTGTTCCCCCTTACCTGTTTTTCCTGGAGACCCTTGAGGGGAATCGTCTCCTTGTATATACACATCTCTTACTATTGAATAGCTTGTTGTTAAGGACGCCGTCGGGTTCCGGCTCTGTAAAAACCAGCTATTCATTGGTTGTTAAGAACGCCGGCGGGTGGTTGTTAAGGAGCCGGAACCTGACGGCGTCCTTAACAACAAGCGGATAAATACACATCCAGTGCACCCCTGTACCTCCTTGGTGGTCACCACACTCCTCTCTGTAGGAGTTGTCCGGCCAGTGGTGCAACACAGAGCAGAGCCCGCCATCTTTAGCATGGACATTACTGCAGGGGGGGGGGGGATAGGAAAACTGGGCGGGACTGCAGGGAACAGCTCTGGTGCTACTGTGAATGTGCGGGGAGGAGAGGGGGGAGGACCCTACGTTGAAGATAAAAATTGGGCAGGATAGCCGGGAAAACCACGACCGGCGTGTGAGGGGAGGAGAGAGGTAGTGGTTGGACCGAATATTGCATAGACCGTGGAGGCAGGGCTGGTGCAAGAATTTTTGACACCCTAGGCAAAACCTCATTTTTTCGCCCCCTCCTCCGCATTGGTTCCACCCCTGACCCCACCCCCTTTGCCCTGCCCATGTATACCCCACCTTCTGCGCCCATCAAATGTAGCCCACCAGTGTCCATCAAATGCAGCCTACCTAACTCTTCCTTCTTAGATCAAAGGAATGTAAACTTCTGTGTGAAAAAAAAATCCAGGTAGTCTGCCAAGTTTTTAACCACTTCAATACAGGGCACTTAGACACCTTCCTGCCCAGGCCAATTTTCAGCTTTCAGCGCTGTCGCAATTTGAATGACAATTGCGCGGTCATGCTACACTGTACCCAAACTAATTTTTTATCATTTTGTTCCCACAAATAGAGCTTTCTTTTGGTGGTATTTGATCACCTCTGCGGTTTTTATTTTTTGTGCAACAAATAAAAAAAGACCAAGTTTTTCTTTGTTTCTGTTAAAATTTTTTGTAAATAAGTACGTTTTCTCCTTCAATGACGGGCACTGATATGGCTGCACTGACGGGCACTGATACGGCGGCACTGATGGGCACCGATGAGGTGGCACCAATGAAGTGGCACTGATGAGGTGGCACTGACGGGCACTGATGATGGGCACTGATAGGCGGCACTGATGGGCACGGATAGGTGGCACTAATGGGCACTGATAGGTGGCACTGGTATGCGGCACTGATGGGCATTCATAGGTGGCACTGATGGGCACTCATAGGCGGCACTGATGAGCACTCGTAGATGGCATTGATTGGCACATATGGGTGGCACTGATGGGTACTTATGGGTGGCACTGATGTGTGGCACTGATGTGTGGCACTGATAGGTGGGCACAGATGGGCACAGATGGGCACTGATGGGCACAGATGAGCACTGACAGGTGGCACCGATGGGCAATGACAGGTGGCACTGATAAAACATTGGGGGCATTGCTGGGCAGATCTGGGACATAATGGTGCCAATCAGTGCCCATTTGTGGGCACTGATTGGCACAGATTGGGCACATGTGGATGGCCATGGGGTACCTACCTGGCCATCCACATGTTGCCCCTTCCTTGGTGGTCCTAGTGTGCAATCCCTGGTGGTCCAGTGTGGTGATCTGAGGGGGGCTGCGCTGATAAACAATCAGCGCAGACCCCCCTGCCAGGAGAGCCGCCGATCCGCTCTCCTCTACTCGCGTCTGTCAGACGCGAGTGAGGAAGAGCCGATCAACGGCTCTTCCCATTGACAGCGTGATCAGCCGTGATTGGACACTTCAATGAAGTAAAAAATACACTTCATTGAATAATTAAAAAAAAAAAACAGTAAAGTTAGCCCAATTTTTTTTTGTTTTAATGTGAAAGATGATACGCCGCAAGAATCGTGATCTAGCTTCTAAGCAAAAAAAGAAACGTGATTCTCATTTTAGCCATAATCGTGCATCTCTAACAGCTGCTGACGCGTTTCACACCAGATGTGGTGTTTAGTCATATGGCTAAGCACCATATCTGGTGTGAAATGCGTCAGAGTCTGGTGCTTAGTCATAGCTATGACTAAGCACCATATCTGGTGTGAAACGCGTCACTGTCTGGTGCTTAGTCATAGCTATGAACACATCAGAGGTCTGGTGCTTAGTCATAGCTATGACTAAGCACCATATCTGGTGTGAAACGCGTCAGTGGCTGTGCAGTTCTTCTGTATTGCCCTGTGATGCTTTGATATCCATTCTTTAATAAAGGTGAACTTTTTTGGAGTGCGGCTATCCAGCGTTCTATTTCTTCTATTAAATCTTCTGCCCTTGTTGTTGTTTTAACTTTGGATAGTAAAGCATTTTTTTTTTCTGCCAGTAAATCCCTTATACAGCCCACTTCCTGTTTCTTGTCTGGTCATTAGCCTAGGCTTATGACATCATGCACAACTCTCTCTCTCTAACTCTGGGGAGAGTTTGCCAGCAAGGGAGCGGGGGATGAGTCATAAGAGGGCCAATGAGAGCTGCAGAGCTGGAGGTGTGTCTGTGTAAATCCAGGAAGTGAACAGGCAGCAGCTTCAGCTGCCCACAGTTAAAATGGATGCAGCCAGACTCAGTGGAGGGAAATTTCTGCAGCCTGTTTTGGAAAGTATAGAATCACATTATATGTAAAATAATACGCAAAGTGGTTGGAGGGAAGCTTCAGAATGGCAAAGATGTTTTTTTTATTACAAATTATGTGAGCAGACTGCAGTTCCTCTTTAAGTTTGCCTGGAAATGAAGTTACAATCTTTGGGGAGACATCGTAACATTTACTTCTTCCTCTGCGGACGTTTCTGGGGTTTGTCTAATCATGGATTCTGCAGAAAAACAAGCGTCAGACACCGCCGAGGAAGAAAACCCGGCTATCAAATTGAGTAAATACATTAGGAATGATTTGCAGAAGGTCTTTATTAACCTCATCAATTTCCCCCCATCCAATAACGCTCTCTGGATGATATATCTGATCGTTCCCAGTAAATGGAGCTCCGGCGGGGGGGGGGAGGGGGGACGCCGAGCGCCTCTCATTGCCGCCGTCTCTCTGGTCTCGTAAATCCAGATGAATGACTCGATCACTGATTTGGAAAATACAATCGGCTCCGTTTGTTCTCTTCCCAGGTGAAACCTCTGGCACTTTCCTGCCGCATGACAAGCTGCACCTGGTTATCCTACGTCACACGCTGGTCACCTCGGATCCCCTCCACATCTCGGGTTAATGGTTAACCGGTAGGCGTTTTGAGATGACACTGGCCAGAGCAGAGCCCTGCATTCACTGGGAGAGGTCCAAACGTAGCTTCTACACCCCAAATCTCTCTCTAAATCCCACCCTCTTGTACACTATATTATCAAAAGTCTGTCTTTACTCGCACATGAACTTTATTGGCAGGGCTGGTGCTAACACTAGGCAAACTAGGCAGCCGCCTAAGGGAGCACAGCTGCCTAGGGGCACCCGGCTGCTGGTTTCCCTACACGTCTGCATGGTCTGCAGCCTGCAGCGTGTAACTAACTCAGTCCGACCAGGAGTGTAATTAGAGGTGCAGCGCAGCACTGGAGACAGCGCTAGAGGAGCCAATGCTTCCTGTATAGCGGTGCCTTCTGTCACATGGGCAGGGGAAAAGGGGGTGGAGTCAGGGGTGGAGCCAATGGGGCAGCAAAATGAGGTTTTGCCTAAGGCAGGGATATGCAATTAGCGGACCTCCAGCTGTTGCAGAACTACAAGTCCCATGAGGCCTAGCAAGACTCTGACAGCCACGAGCATGACACCCAGAGGCAGAGGCATGATGGGACCTGTAGTTTTGCAACAGCTGGAGGTCCGCTAATTGCATATCCCTGGCCTAGGGTGTCAAAAATCCTTGCACCAGCCCTGTTTATTGGCATCCCAGTCTTATGCTGGCCATACACTATACGAAAAAATCGGCCGAACACATTTTCGAAAAACGAACGTTCGACCGTGACCGCAAACGATCGTGCCATCATGTAATGACCGATAAATCGTTCAGTGGACATGAATAAATAAATTTTTGTTCGTTTTTTTTACATATACCTAGTGCAGACAGTTCGGACGGGAAACACATCAACCTTGCAATTTATCGTACGTTCGGCAGAAATTTTCCAAACTTCCCGTTCGTTTTTTTTTCCCACAAAAACGTCACAAACGATTATGGATTTGTGCCCATTAACTTGCCGAAAAACGAACAAAGTGTCTATACGAACGATTTTTCGGCCGATTTTTCGTATAGTGTATGGCCAGCATTAGTTAGTATTTTGATAAGGAAATCAGCAATGGCTGCCCCCATGTCCCTTTCATGACAGGTTTACTTAAAGGATGAACTGAAGGCTCATATTCTATATGTACCTATGTGTAAATACCTGAACTTGGTTTCATATCAGCCGCTTGTAGTCCACAGAACAGCAGAGCTCAGACTCAGCAGAGGGAGGATGCAGGAAAAGAGAAGGCAGGCAAGGTGAGGCAAGCGCCCAAGGTTGTGCCCACCAAATATGTTACATTGAATTTGAAGGAGTGGTAAAAGTGGTTGTTGGCACTGAAATCCCAATCAGCATGCCTGAGTTCTTCCCTGTTTGACTACAGAACACCTCCCCGTCTCACATCTCCATAAAATATGGGGGAGGGGGGGTGTTTATAGTCCAGCAGGGCAGAGGACGTTAAGATCTTGCTGGGTTCTCCTGTATTTTCAATACTCTCAGCATTTGCAAATTGATAAAAACATGGAGAGATGTGCATGATGTGTTGCATGAAATGTATTGACTATGATTAAAGGAGTAGTTGTTACTCTGGCAGTAGGTGGCGCTCTGATACGGTGCAGGTCATACAAACGTAATGCAAACTGCACCTTTATTCTTGCTGCTAGAGCACTATGTCCGCCCAGGCAGGGAGAGCCTTGACCTCTGTACAGGACATACTGGGCTGGCCGTACACTTCATCTACAAATATCACACAGGCTGATGTGTGTACAGTCACTGCAGATATACAACGAGGCTCCAAGCCAAGGCACATTCTGTGTATACAGAGATAGAAACCATAGGGAACTCCCACAGGGGGCACAGGCAGCAAGCAATAAGAACCTGACAGGGGCTCTAACCCCTCACCGCTCCATCCAAACACAAATAATCTCGATTTGGAATTCTAATTTTATATTAAAAATAAAAAAACTAAAAAAAAAAATCCAACAGGGTAAGTAGGACCCCCACATAACGACTGCAACAGCTGAATCTCTGAGAGATATCAAAAGCTGTCAGGGTTTCAAATCCAATGGAAATTTGAGTTTAGATCAGCTAAACTTTGGGGTTAGGGTTAGGCTGTTAGGGTTGGGGTTGCGGTTAGGGTTAGGGTTGGGGTTGCGGTTAGGGTTGGGGTTGCGGTTAGGGTTGGGATGCTGTTAGGGTTGGGGTTAGGGTTGGGGTTGGGGTTAGGGTTAGGGTTGGGATGCGGTTAGGGTTGGGGTTAGGGTTAGGGTTGGGGTTGCGGTTAGGGTTGGGGTTAGGGTTGGGGTTGCGGTTAGGGTTAGGGTTGGGGTTGCGGTTAGGGTTGGGGTTGCGGTTAGGGTTGGGATGCTGTTAGGGTTGGGGTTAGGGTTGGGGTTGGGGTTAGGGTTAGGGTTGGGATGCGGTTAGGGTTGGGGTTAGGGTTAGGGTTGGGGTTGCGGTTAGGGTTGGGGTTAGGGTTGGGGTTGCGGTTAGGGTTAGGGTTGGGGTTGCGGTTAGGGTTGGGATGCTGTTAGGGTTGGGGTTAGGGTTGGGGTTGGGGTTAGGGTTGGGATGCGGTTAGGGTTGGGGTTAGGGTTAGGGTTGGGGTTGCGGTTAGGGTTGGGGTTAGGGTTGGGGTTGCGGTTAGGGTTGGGGTTAGGGTTAGGGTTGGGGTTGCGGTTAGGGTTGGGGTTAGGGTTGGGGTTGCGGTTAGGGTTGGGGTTAGGGTTGGGTTTGCGGTTAGGGTTGGGGTTGCGGTTAGGGTTGGGGTTGCGGTTAGGGTTAGGGTTAGGGTTGGGGTTGGGGTTGGGGTTGCGGTTAGGGTTGGGGTTAGGGTTGGGGTTGCGGTTAGGGTTGGGGTTAGGGTTGGGGTTGCGGTTAGGGTTGGGGTTAGGGTTGGGGTTGCGGTTAGGGTTGGGGTTAAGGTTAGGGTTAGGGTTAGGGTTGGGGTTGCGGTTAGGGTTGGGGTTAGGGTTAGGGTTGGGGTTGCGGTTAGGGTTAGGGTTGGGGTTGCGGTTAGGGTTGGGGTTAGGGTTGGGGTTGCGGTTAGGGTTGGGGTTAAGGTTAGGGTTGGGGTTAGGGTTGGGGTTAGGGTTGGGGTTGCGGTTAGGGTTGGGGTTAGGGTTAGGGTTGGGGTTGCGGTTAGGGTTGGGGTTGGGGTTGCGGTTAGGGTTGGGGTTGGGGCTGGGGTTGCGGTTGGGGGTTTTCCCTTGAAGAACAAGGTTAGGACTCAGGGATTGGAATAGGGACCTGCTCCAAAGGTCAAAGGTCAGAAGGTGTGTCCCCAGGGGTCAAGGGTCAAGAGGCGTGGCTGACCCACCCCCACCAAAGTGTTCCGCCTACCCCAACTAAGTCGGGCAATGAACAAGTCGGGGAAATTCCCGGTGCCTCGAAACAAAAGACTTCTTTTTCTGTTTTTCTTTTTTTTTTTTTTTTTTTTTTTTAGAAAGCATCCACAGCCACAGAGTAGAAAAGCCTGTCCTCCGCCAGCCTGCTGCAGAGGGAGACCCTTGCTCTCTGTATGGAAGCAGAGAACCAATCAGCTAAATACATTCTAGGATCATCCAAAACATGTTCAATGTTCCACAACCTGAATGAGAAGGCCTGTCCTCTGCCAGCATGCTACAGAGAAGAACCCTTGCACTATGTGTGGAAGCGGTGGTCTCTCTGCAGAGGTTTGACATGCCCCCCCCCCCCCTATTGAGTCATATCTAGAGCTCTCCAGTCCCTGCTAATTGAAAATCTCTAGCTCTGATTCAGCAGGGGGCATGCCAGACCTCTGCAGAGAGACCACTGTTTCCACACAAAGTGCAAGGGTCCTTCTCCACGCTGGCAGGGGACAGGCTTTTCCACTCAAGCTGTGGTTGCTTTCTGAAGAAAAAAAAAACTGTTTTTTTGGAATGCATTTAGCTGATTTAATTTGAAACTGTAATTGGCTTTTAACGCTCTACCCTCTACCTTCAGGGGTATGCAATTAGCGGACCTCCAGCTGTTGCAGAACTACAAGTCCCATGAGGCATTGCAAGACTCTGACAGCCACAAGCATGACACCCAGAGGCAGAGGCATGATGGGACTTGTAGTTTTGCAACAGCTGGAGGTCCGCTAATTGCATATCCCTGCTATGGATGAAACATTCAAGTGTTACTAAACCCAGGACCCTGCATTCACTAGATCTGGTCTCCCACAGTACACAGAACATGGAAATGCAATTCATTTAGTAAATATAAACAGCTACATAACTTTTTTTATCAGCGGTCTTGTGACTTCTATCGGTGTCTGGCTGAGCACTGGTTAAAGCTTGTAGGAGGAGTTTTCATTCTCCTCTGACTGTCCTATGAGGCTGTATAGCCCCCCTTGACCCTCTGTCTAGACAGTGTTGATTAGCCCTGTGCTGATCACATGCACCCCCCCCCAAAAAAAACTCTCTGCCAATATACACCAAACTGAGCATGTGCAGAGTGCCCCCAAGGCTCTGTACTATCAGTAGATGGATTGGGGACCAGTGGTGGCCCATTCATAGGGGGGGGCCGCCCCTCCTATCCATACGTCCGGCCCCCTAATCTACATGTGGGGCTCCGGACGCATGGATTTCACGGGACTATAATGCTCTGTGAGCAAAGCACAGATTTGCAGTTCATGAATACAGAACTGAAACTCGGGAAGCTGACGCCCACAGTAGCCAATCAGATTGATGTTCTGTTATCCCAGGGAAGTACAGGACACTGATTGGTCATGGAAGATAAAAGTTTAGCTTTGTTTTCTTTTTGTTTCCAGTCATGCCACTAGATAATTATTTCTTTATCTGTGCCCCCCCCCCCTACCCGACACCCAGATGTCCACCATCCATCGGGGTGCCTGGCAGGCTGAGCCGTGTCGGAGATGTCATGCCGTTCTCTGGATGGAGTCCATGAGGAACCATTGTGCACTTCTAGTGTGGAGTCAGGATGTCAGTAGGATGTGTCTCTATTATAATTGCAGCCTGTTCTTCCACTTTCTCTTGCCGTACGTCCTCTGCAGGACAGATCTACGATCTATAACACTATAATCTCTGCGTCCGGCTGCTTCTACCCAAATACCATCGTCACTTCTCCCAGGACAATTGTAGAGGCACCAAGAAATGTGTGCCTTCCACGTATGGGAATCAATGAATTGCAAATATGGCCACACACATCACAATCAGACGCTACAATGTAAAGATTATCAGTGCAGTCCCAACAGTGCCCACTAGTGCTGCCAATCTGTGCCCACCAGTGCCTCCTCGTCAGTGTCACCTATCCGTGCCGCCTACCAGTGCCCATAAGTGCCTTCACATAAGTGCCCATCAGTGCCTCCTCATCAGTGTCACCTATCCATGCTGCCTACCAGTGCCTATAAGTGCCTCCTCATAAGTGCCCATTAGTGCCTCCTCATAAGTGCCCATCAGTGCCTCCCCATCAGTGTCACCTATCCGTGCCACCTACCAGTGCCCATCAGTGCCTCCTCATAAGTGCCCATCAGTGCCTCCCCATCAGTGTCACCTATCCGTGCCACCTACCAGTGCCCATCAGTGCCTCCTCATAAGTGCCCATCAGTGCCTCCCCATCAGTGTCACCTATCCGTGCCACCTACCAGTGCCCATCAGTGCCTCCTCATAAGTGCCCATCAGTGCCTCCCCATCAGTGTCACCTATCCGTGCCACCTACCAGTGCCCATCAGTGCCTCCTCATAAGTGCCCATTAGTGCCTCCTCATAAGTGCCCATGAGTGCCTCCTCATAAGTGCCCATCAGTGCCTCCTCATCAGTGTCACCTATCCATGCTGCCTACCAGTGCCTATAAGTGCCTCCTCATAAGTGCCCATTAGTGCCTCCTCATAAGTGCCCATCAGTGCCTCCCCATCAGTGTCACCTATCCGTGCCACCTACCAGTGCCCATCAGTGCCTCCTCATAAGTGCCCATCAGTGCCTCCCCATCAGTGTCACCTATCCGTGCCACCTACCAGTGCCCATCAGTGCCTCCTCATAAGTGCCCATCAGTGCCTCCCCATCAGTGTCACCTATCCGTGCCACCTACCAGTGCCCATCAGTGACACCTCATAAGTGCCCATCAGTGCCTCCCCATCAGTGTCACCTATCCGTGCCACCTACCAGTGCCCATCAGTGCCTCCTCATAAGTGCCCATCAGTGCCTCCCCATCAGTGTCACCTATCCGTGCCACCTACCAGTGCCCATCAGTGCCTCCTCATAAGTGCCCATCAGTGCCTCCCCATCAGTGTCACCTATCCGTGCCACCTACCAGTGCCCATCAGTGCCTCCTCATAAGTGCCCATTAGTGCCTCCTCATAAGTGCCCATGAGTGCCTCCTCATAAGTGCCCATCAGTGCCTCCTCATCAGTGTCACCTATCCTTGCCGCCTACCAGTGTCCATAAGTGCTTTCACATAAGTGCCCATCAGTGCCTTCCCATCAGTGTCACCTATCCGTGCCGCCTACCAGTGCCCATCAGTGCCTCCTCATAAGTGCCCATCAGTGCCTCCCCATCAGTGTCACCTATCCGTGCCACCTACCAGTGCCCATCAGTGCCTCCTCATAAGTGCCCATTAGTGCCTCCTCATAAGTGCCCATGAGTGCCTCCTCATAAGTGCCCATCAGTGCCTCCTCATCAGTGTCACCTATCCTTGCTGCCTACCAGTGCCCATAAGTGCTTTCACATAAGTGCCCATCAGTGCCTTCCCATCAGTGTCACCTATCCGTGCCGCCTACCAGTGCCCATCAGTGCCTCCTCATAAGTGCCCATCAGTGCCTCCTCATAACTGCCCATCAGTGCCTCCCCATCAGTGTCACCTATCCATGCCACCTACCAGTGCCCAGGTACAGCTTGTACCATCTTTATGTAGAGCAAGAGAGTTCTCTGCCATGAGGCGCCATGTTGAACTTCCAGTGACCAGTTTGAGAGAGTGAGAGTGATAACACCAAATTTTAACACACCTGCTCCCCATTCACACCTGAGACCTTGTAACACTAACGAGTTACATGACACCGGGGAGGGAAATTGGCTAATTGGGCCCAATTTGTACATTTTCACTTAGGGGTGTACTCGCTTTTGTTGCCAGCGGTTTAGACATTAATGGCTGTGTGATGAGTTATTTTGAGGGGACAGCAAATTTACACTGTTATACAAGCTGTGAGATACTGTATGTTCCTCAATAGCCACAAAGGATTTAAAATCTACTGTGTTTGCACCAAATGCCTTTGCAAACCCTGATTTTGCTTTGTAAAAAAAGCAGTAACATCGTCACTGTGCTGTGCATAGCCCCATGCAGACAGCAGAGCTGTGGGAGGGACTCAGTAGGCCCCACCCACTGTAGAAAACTACAGGATGGGGTGGAGATAAGACCAGTCCCCCTGCATAGAGAGCAGCGGTGATTTGTCTTGGCCGCCGTTGACAGAAAACCCATCATTTTACAGCTGTCATCAAAGCAGGAGGTCAACCTCCCTTCCCTCTCGCATGGGAAAAACAAAAAAAGACAAAAAATTTGATACAACAAAAATTGTATCAAATACGTACTTTAATCTGTATTTAAAAAAAATGTCCCCAGTGAGCCTGCTGGACCCGGTCACAGCAGCGACCTACGCGTTTCATCTGCACAGAGCCAAAGAGACTTCTCCATCCTGACAATGATGGGTCATCATACAACAAAAGGGACTGATAAGATCTGAACTAGGAGATTACTAGAATTACTCCGCCAGCTAGTCTCATTAATGGATTATGGGGTCTTTTCCTTTAAATCCATTTCATCCAACATTACCCGGACCTTGGAGCCGTAGCCAATCAGAAGTGTCTGTCCTTAAACAGGCCCACATGAGCTTTGTGAAATGAGTAGGAGGATGAAGGCCAAATCTTCATGCAACATCTCCGACCCGTAAAAAAAAAAAAACACAGCTGAGTCGTTCCTCCAGCTCGTAAAACTGAATACAAAGTGGAGTTTCCTGAGCAGCACCATCAAAACATTAAAGCAAAAAATGATGTAGCCGCTGACTTTTAGTATAAGGACACTTACCTGCCCCTGGATCCAGCAATGTCCTCACCTGAGCCAATTCTTCAAGCGGCTTTGGGTGCAGGTGCCGGTATCTGAAGTAGGGGAAACAGGAAGTGAAGCCTTGCAGCTTCACAGACGGTTCCCTACTGCGCATGCGCGAGTCGTGCTGCGCCATGTGAATGGTCCCGTAGTCTTCTGGGACCTGTGATGTGTCCCAGAAGACTGCAGGGGAAGGAGGGGGGTTGAACTTCTGGCTCAGTTCACTGCAGCGATCTGAGCTGCAAATTGGAGCAGCTATCTGTCAAAACAAGGCACCTGCTCTCCCCTCCCCTCTAAAAAAAAAGTGCCAAATGTGGAGGGGGGAAGGGTTCAAACAAGTGGAGCTTCTCCTTTTGGGTGGAGCTCCCCTTTAAGCATAGAAGACCATTGTTTCACTTTATTGGTCGCAGGTTAAAAAGTTACAAAGTAGATACCAAAGCTTACGTGTTCAAGCCCCCCGAGTGGGTCTTCATCATAGCAGAGTGAGACCGCCAAGACAACATCACATATAAAACCTCCAGACCCAATAGGATTTGGATTGGAGGTGCAAATTAACCCCTGCTCCACCAGAACACAAACAATGGCAATTTATCTAGATGAAAAGAAAGCCGGGAGCTCGATCTTACGCAGTAAATAAGTTTATTAGTCCAGGCTACAACATGCTTACGCGTTTCGGCGTGTAGCCTTAATCAACAATGGAAATATATCACCAATTATAAAACAAGACTTCTATACAAAACACATTAATATGTAACTTTCAAAGAGAGGCATGGTGAACACAAGCAAACAATATCTCCTACTGAAGGAACAAGCTAATGACCCATAGTTGATTTTTAACCCTCAGGGTACACGAGTGTCTAGCTCGTGGATCCACCATGCCTCTCGTTTCCTATGAAAGGATCACCTCCCCTAACTCTTCTCTTCTGAGCTGTAGAATTGGAATCCAGATAAACAGCCCCCATGAAGGTCTCTGAAATGTCGAGACGCCGGAAAGTTGTTTTACATTGTAGCAGGTAGTGGCTGTGTAGTGTTCTCCAACTCTTGTTCTTAAAGTGGACCTTCAGTCAATTTTTCATCTTTCCATCTATTAAATCTTCTGCCCTTGTTGTTGTTGTTGTTTTAACTTTGGATAGTAAAGCATTTTTTTTTCTGCCAGTAAATCCCTTATACAGCCCACTTCCTGTTTCTTGTCTGGTCATTAGCCTAGGATTATGACATCATGCACAGCTCTCTCTCTCTCACTCTCCTGAGAGTTTGCCAGGAAGGGAGGGGGGATGAGTCCTAAGAGGGCCAAAGAGAGCTGCAGAGCTGGAGGTGTGCCTCTGTGTGTCTGTGTAAATCCAGGAAGTGAACAGGCAACAGCTTCAGCTGCCCACAGTTAAAATGGCTGCAGCCAGACTCAGTGGATGGAGATTTCTGCAGCACATTTGGCAAGTACAGAATCCCAGTATATATAAAATAATATGCAAAGTGGTTGGAGGGAAGCTTCAGAATGGCAAAGATGTTTTTTATTACAAATTATGTGAGTGGACTGCAGTTCTTCTTTAAAGATTGACGTATGCATCCCACATATTGCAATGAACACCTTTAATACCTCAATAGAAACACGCAGCCCTGTAGTCTAGGATAGCAAGACACTCCTATATGCTCCTCCCTTCTCCGAGCTAACAGACTGGCTGGAGACTGCACTGTCCTCTTTCCTGTGAAGACTGGAAGTTCAGGGAAGCAGCACAGAGAGTGCAGGTGCCAGCAGCTGGTCTTTTCCCTGGTATTTGTTCAATCTATGAGGCCAAGGATGAACCCATGCTGGCATTCAGCACCCGATATTCCGTAAGGGTTGGGGGGGTGGTGGGTTGCCGCCCCCCCAAAAAAATTACCACCGGCCGCCACTGTGCTCAGCATACATATTTTTTTTTGATCAGTTTTATGTGGACTTCCCTTTTATGTGTATTGTAATACCTGGAAGGTTAATCACAAAGCCTCATTTCTCTACAGTCGCTTTTATTGTTTGACTCACTAGACAAATTAAAATTTCTCTAGAAGAGCTGGAAATGCTGCATTCCGTGTAGTGTAAAGTTTGACTTGCCTCTCCAACATAGCAAGAGAAGTCAGTTTTCACCATCCGCGGGTGTCACTGACATCTGTTAGACCCCATACACACTGTTACATTTCCTGCAGATTTTTGTCTTCAGATTTACCAAAACCATGTAGTACAAGGGCCTGCCTGACTGCATACAAATTGAAACGCTTAAGATTTGACCTCAAAATTTTTGTGTATGGGGTCTTAGTATGGGATTTGCTGTTTATATCTTCATTGCTCCAGGCTGCACAAGAGATGCCTGGAAACTGCCTGAGGACTTCTTCAAAGGTCAGCCCACCCAAAACTGCCCCTGGCTGGAGAGATAAATCCTGACAGTCACTTCTCTGTCTCAGGGAGAGTGATATCCCTGTGCTGAGTTCCCGGGTCTGTACACCTGCTGTGCCCATTATGAGGGGTTCTCACCATCCTTGTGCTGAGTTCCCTGGTCTGTACACCTGCTGTGCCCATTATGAGGGGTTCTCACCATCCCTGTGCTGAGTTCCCGGGTCTGTACACCTGCTGTGCCCATTATGAGGGGTTCTCACCATCCTTGTGCTGAGTTCCCAGGTCTGTCCACCTGCTGTGCCCATTATGAGGGGTTCCCACCATCCCTGTGCTGAGGTTCCGGGTCTGTACACCTGCTGTGCCCATTATGAGGGGTTCTCACCATCCTTGTGCTGAGTTCCCAGGTCTGTCCACCTGCTGTGCCCATTATGAGGGGTTCTCACCATCCTTGTGCTGAGTTCCCAGGTCTGTCCACCTGCTGTGCCCATTATGAGTTTTTTTTCCCCATCCTTTGCTGAGTTCCCGGGTCTGTCCACCTGGTGTGCTCATTATGAGGGGTTCTCGCCAACATTGTGCTGAGTTCCCGGGTCTGTCCACCTCCTGTGATGCTGGAAGACCCATCCGCGACCCATCTTCAGTGTTCTGGCTGAGGGAAGAAGGTTCTCATCCAAGATTTTACAATACATCCATTGGTCCCTCAATGCGGCAAAGTCGGCCTGTAACTTTAGCAGAGAAACAGCCTGAAAGCATAATGTTTCCACCTCCGTGCTTGACTGTAGGGATGGTGTTCATAGTCAGCATTTTTCTTCCTCCAAACCGGGCGAGTCGAGTTAATGCCAAAGAGCTCAATTTTGGTTTCATCTGACCACAGCACTTTCTCCCAATCCTTCTCCGAATCATTTAGAATTTTAGATGTTCATTGGCATGACTGTACATGTGCCTTCTTGAGGAGGGGGGCTTGCCATGTTTGGAAGAAGAAAAATGCTGACTAGGACCCTAAGAACACCATCCCTACAGTCAAGCACGGAAGTGGAAACATGATGCTTTGGGGCTTTTTCTCTGCTAAAGGTACAGACAGACTTTGCCACATTGAGGAGCCAATGGACAGGGCCATGTATTGTAAAATCTTGGGTGAGAACCTTTTTACCTCAGCCAGAACACTGAACATGGGTCGTGGATGGGTCTTCCACCATCACAATGACCCAAAACATACTGCCAAGACAACAAAGGACTGGCTCAAGGAGAAGCACATTAAAGTCATGGACTTGGGTTTCACGCGTCTCTCTGCGGATGAGAGAACCTTTAGGAGGAGGGAGAGATTGTGCCTTTATTGTAGCCAGGCAGGTCTCCAGACCTTAATCCTATAGAAAATGTATGGAGGGAGATGAAACTTCGAGTTGCCAAGCGACGGCCAAGAAACCTTAAGGATTCAGAGAAGATCTAAAAAAAAAGAGTGGACCAAAATCCCCCCTGAGATGTGCGCAAACCTGGTCACCAACTACAAGAAACGTCTTACCTCTGTGCTTGCCAACAAGGGTTTCTCCACCAAGTACTAAGTCATGTTTTGCTTGGGGGGGGGGATCAAATACTTATTTTACTCACTGAACTGCAACTCAAATTATAACATTTGTATTATGTGTTTTTTTCTGGATTTTTGGTTGATATTCTGTCTCTATCATTTAAAATACACCTATGATAACAATTATAGACCCTTCATTTCTCTATAAGTGGGCAAAGGTACAAAATCTGCAGGGGACCAAATAATTATTTCCCCCCACTGTATATATAAATGTCACCACTAACAGTTACAGTGGACGCAGCCTTAAATTCGTTATGCGGGAATAAATGTTTTATCAGAATATTTATCTCTGTACATGTGTGTTCGATGACCTCAAAGACTGCTTGTCTACCAGACGTCCCCATCTGCTCCCTCATTGCCCCCCTGGCCTGTTCCTCCGCAGCTGTGCAGTCTCCCTCTTATCGCTGCAGATCTAAGTGTTATGTGTTCACAGATCTCCCACAATGGCGGGATGGTGAGCCTCCCTCCCCGGGGCGCTGAGAACGAGGGATCTTCATGTCCTCATCCCATCTGTTTCCATCACACCTCCTACATCTGGTGCCAATATCAGATCGCTGCGACCGGTACAATCTAATTACAATACACCCTGCAGGCCGGCCAGGGAATGGCCAATCAGAAGACGGACGCCGGCTTTCCAGGAACGAGAAGCTTTCATTGAGCGCTACGACCAATGAGAGAAGGCGATTGGAGCCACGAGGAAACTATTTTTTTGTCTGATATCAAAATATGTAAAACAGAAGAAGACAATTCTGGCCATAAAACTTCAACTCTTCAATAATCTTCTATAATGTACATTAATAATACTATAATGTAAAATAATAAATGTATTTATTACATGTATTTCTATAGCGCCAATTTACATATTGTACAGTATATTCGCATCAGTCCCTATCCCAAGGAGCTTACAATCTAAGAAGGTCCCTATCTCACATACATACACATGTGTACAGTCTCTGCTCCCCTCAGAGCCGCAAATATGCCCATGGGCTCTGCTTGGCCTTCAGGTCCTGGTAGAGACCATCTGCACCTTCACACGTGCAGGGGATTCAGGGCCGGGACAAGGGGTGGGCAGGAGGGGCACTGTCGTATAATGTGAAGTGGGAAGGCACCGTGAAGAAATTGGAGGGGATTTGTGTTGGAAGGGGGAATTTAAGGTACAGCAAGTGGTAAGTATTGTTCTAGGAGGGGGATTTGGGGGGTGGGGGGGTCTGGGGTTGTGCTAGGAATGGTGATTTAAGGGGAATCTGTGCTGGGAGTGGGGAGGGGGAAAGAAGATTTGTGCTAGAAGGGGGGGATGGGGGGGGTTGTGCTAGAAGATGGGATATGGTGGTGATGGGGGGTGGGGAATTGTGCTAATGGGGCTGTTTGGGGGGATTTGTGCTAGGAGTGGAAATTTGGGGATGGGGGTGGTTGTGCTGGGAGGGGGGATGGAGTGGGGGGATGTGTACTTGGAGGGGAAATTTGAGTGACAAAGGATTTATGCTAGGAGGGGTGGTTTATTTATTTTTTTGGAAGGGGGAGGCATTTGTGCTGGGGAGGATTTGTGGGATGGGGGGGGGCTGTCAGAAACCATGAAATCAGATCGAGACAGAAGTACAGTTAAATCACACTTGTTTAATAATAACAATAAAAAGAACAAACGTAGTCAAAACATAGCCAAAGTTCAGTAACCGGAACGGATAGTCAGCCAAGCCAGAAGTTAGGGATCAATGTAGTGGAACAGCAAGCAGGATCTGGAGCCAGAAGGGATGTCAGCAAAAACAGGAATGTAGGAGATAGTCTCTTGTGATGTTGACCAAAGCGAAGGTGCGGTCTGCCTCCTAGGGTGAGTGATGTAGGAATCCATACCTCCCAACCGTCCCTGATTTCGAGGGACTGTCCCTGATTTGGAGCAATGTCCCTCTGTCCCTCTTTCCTCCCCATTTGTCCCTCATTTTGGTCTGATCTATATAAATGTATATAAAATCCACTTTTTATCTATCAAAAAATGTTTCCCAGCGCTAAACCTTTCATCTGATTTCTAAATTGCTGCATTTGTAAATTCCAAAAGCCAATATAAAGGAATTGTAGTGGTAAAAAAGCCCTTGTGGGTTTAACCAATCTTGTTTTTTTGTACAATTCTCCTCTAAGGGGGCGTGGCAAGGGGGTGTGTCCTATGCCTGCATACTTTTGCTGATAGGTGTCCCTCATTCCCATCTCAGAAAGTTGGGAGGTGTGGGAATCCCAGGAGGCAGATTGCAGGACTGTGCCCATTTGCAGAATCGCTGCAGTGACCAGCGGCGTTCCTGTGCATGCGTGGGGTGCGAGTATGTTGTTCTCAGCCCAAGGTTAAACTCTAACTAAAAGTCTGCAGATGAGGAGTTTTGACTTCACTGGCTGCATGCTCTTGGACCAGGAATGGCCAGACAGATGGCATTTTCAGGAGGCCGGTCACATAGCAGCCCTCAGACATATCCTGGGTGATGGGTTTCTTTTTAGGAAGGTGCTGCCCAGCTGCAAACATGGCTGTCACCCCATGGTAATAGCTGCCACTTCTATGAAGCATGCCGGGTGTGGTTGAGTCTGCTGGCATTTGAAGTGTGAATTACATCTGGGCTATTATGGGAACCATTGTTATATCTCGCTCTGGTGAGGTCACTTGTTTGAACAGCGTGCAATAGAGGGAAAGCCCTTTGTACATACTGCGTCTGTCTTGTATTGTGACTCCTGAACAGCCCTGGCCGGGCCCAGGAACGCAGGGTGCAACTACACTGCTTGTCTCCTGTGCTGGGGTGTGAAGGCAGAGAAAAGTCCCCCGAGTCCCAGGGACCAAGGGCCCCACCGTGGCCCCTGCCTCCCCTAATTATCTGCTGCATTATTATAACCACCTGCTGACCAGGCCCCTTCTGATACTTTTTGTCTAAATCAGTATTTATTGCTTGAAAATTACTTAGAACCCCCAAACATTAATATTATATATATATATATATATATATATATATATATATATATATATATATATATATATATATATATATATATATATAAAAATAGATATATATATATATATATATAGATATATATAGATATATATCTATATATATATAGATATATATATATATATATATATAGATATATATATATCTATATACATAGATATATATATACAGTGCTTTGAGAAAGTATTAAAGTATTCATACCCCTTGAAATAGTCCACATTTTGTCATGTTAGAACCAAAAACGTAAATGTATTTTATTGGGATTTTATGTGATAGAAGGGTCTCCAAACTACGGCCCTCCAGTTGTTCAGGAACTACAATACCCATCATGCCTAGTCACGTCTGTGAATGTCAGAGTTTTACAATGCCTCATGGGACGTGTAGTTCCTGCAACAGCTGGAGGGCCGTAGTTTGGAGATCCCTGTCAGATAGACCAACACAAAGTGGCTTATAATTGTGAAGTGGAAGGAAAATGATAAATGGTTTTCAAAATTTTTTACAAGTAAATATGTGAAAAGTGTGGGGGGTACATTTGTATGGCGCCCCCCGGAGTCAATACTTTGCAGAACCGCCTTTCTCTGCAATTACAGCTGCAAGTCTTTTTGGGGATGTCTCTACCAGCTTTGCACATCTAGAGAGGGACGTTTTTGCCCATTCTTCTTTGCAAAATATCTGAAGTTCTGTCAGATTGGATGGAGAGCGTCTGTGATCAGCAATTTTCAAGTCTTGCCACAGATTCTCAATTGGATTTAGGTCTGGACTGTGACTGGGCCATTCTAACACATGAATATGCTTTGATCTAAACCATTCTATTGTAGCTCTGGCTGTATGTTTCGGGTCGTTGTCCTGCTGGAAGGTGAACCTCCTCCCCAGTCTCAAGTCTTTTGCAGACTCTAACAGGTTTTCTTCTAAGATTGTCCTGTATTTGGCTCCATCCATCTTCCCATCAACTATGACCAGCTTCCCTGTCCCTGCTGAAGAAAACCATCTCCACAACATCATGCTGCCACCACCATGTTTCACAGTGAGGATGGTGTGTTCAGGGTGATGTGCAGTGTTAGTTTTCTGCCACACATAGCGTTTTGCTTTTAGGTCAAAAAATTCAATTTGGTCTCCTCTGACCAGAGCACCTTCTTCCACATGTTTGCTGTGTCCCCCACATGGCTTCTCACAAACTGTAAACAGGACTTCTTATGACTTTCTTTCACCAATGTCTTTCTTCTTGTCACTCTTCCATAAAGGTGAGATTTGTGGAGTGCACGACTAATAGTTGTCCTGTGGACAGATTCTCCCATCTGAGCTGTGGATCTCTGCAGCTCCTCCAGAGTTACCATGGACCTCTTGGCTGCTTCTCTGATGAATGCTCTCCTTGCCCAGCCGGTCAGTTTAGGTGGACGGCCATGTCTTGATAGGTTTCCAATTGTTCCATACTCTTTCCATTTTCGGATGATGGATTGTACAGAGCTCCGTGAGATGGTCAAAGCTTGGGGTATTTTTCTTATAACCTAACCCTGCTTTATACTTCTCCACAACTTTATCCCTGACCTGTCTGGTGTGTTCCTTGGCCTTCATGATGCTGTTTGTTCATTAAGCTTCTCTAACAAACCTCTGAGGGCTTCACAGAACAGCTGTATTTATATTGAGATTAAACTACACACAGGTGGACTCTATTTACTAATTAGGTGACTTATGAAGGCAATTGGTTCCACTAGATTTTAGTTAGGGGTATCAGAGTAAAGGGGGCTGAATATAAATGCACCCCACACTTTTCACATATTTATTTGTAAAAAATGTTGAAAACCATTTATCATTTTCCTTTCACTTCACAATGATGTGCCACTTTGTGTTGGTCTATCACATAAAATCCCAATAAAATAGATTTACGTTTTTTGTTGTAACATGACAAAATTTGGAAAATTTCAAGGGGTATGAATACTTTTTCAAGGCACTGTATGTATGTATGTATATATGTATATATATATATATATATATATATATATATATATATATATATATTTTTAGCAGAGACCCTAGAGAATAAAATGGTCCTCCAAGATCATAGAGACAAACATTGACGATCTGCTGTGTGAAATGGGCTCGCTGGTAAAAACACCAGCGGGAGGGGGGGGGGACCACTTCCGCTGCTTCTGAAAGCAATCCAGTGGCTAATTAGCCCCTTGGACCACATTCATTAAAAAGAGAAAAAAAAATGAAAAAAAAAATCATGGGGTTATGGCTGATAGCTTCAGGTAAACCACTTGCAAGCCACAACCTATATACAGTATGCCTATTGCAGTCTTCAAGTATAAAATCTCCAGCTGCTGCTATACCACTAATCACCAGCACTGCCACCCATGATAAAGAGCAATAATGCAAGCAGTGGGCTGGCTCTTGGGAGGAGTTATATAAATATGAAAATGCCTGCGCACAAAAGCGTTCATTGAAATATATTCCTCACTAGGCACAGAGGATGCAACTCCACTGTGTGTGAGCCAAATGCCCTTGCAAACCCAGATATTACATTGCAAATGTAACAGAGACATCATCACTGTGCTGTACATAGATTGAGCAAGGCTGTGGGAGGAGCCCAGCGCGCTCCACGCAATATAAGCTGCCTGCAGTAAATTAGAGAATGTGTCGGAGACAAAACCAGTCACCTTGCACAAGGAGATAGAGCGGCAGTGAGCGGTCTTTACTACAGGAAGTCTCACACTGGATTACCCAACAGATCTGGAAGAAATACACAGGGCCATGGGGAACAAAGGGGTGGGCAGGAGGGGCAGCTGCCCCAGGAGCAGTGAAGCAAGGGGGCAAGGAATAGACACAGGATGGTATTCTACGGCATGTATTTACAGTGGGAAAGAGGGCGCAGTTCTGGATCCTTGCCCTGGGCACTGGACAAACCTGTCCCGGTACTGGAAATTCACAAGGCACACCAAGATTCAAGCATGCACATGACAAATGGATTTAGATGATATTTGCTCATCCTGGAGATCAGGTTTAAGTGCTCACCATAATATTTTTCTATGGTTAAATTAAATTAAATTAAATAATCAATTCATTAAATAATTGTGGACGATTCTATAAGTCCTCTATGACTCCTTTGTCGTTCACATTACCATATATTCAATGTTCGTACCGATTCACGCTCAGCCTGATAAATGTCACCCAAAGTAATGCTACCGAAGATAAAAGAAAGGTAAGACAAATGGCACCAATCCATCGGCTTAAGTTCACACTGATATCCATAGCTGTTCCGGGACCTTCGCCAAGAGATAATGCTCTTCATAACCACGGCTGACACGGCTACAATGTGTTATAATGGAATTATGAGCGGTAATATTAACTCTGCAATTATGGCTGACCTGACCTTTCACCAAGACATGGAGGAAAATCTCATAATAACATGAAATTTACCGGGATAAAGACTGGCATGGTGATGTCAGTGCGGTAAAGGGCAATTATTGGTCAAGTGTAATCTTGGTGTTATATGATCTATGTGAACTTTAGAGCCACCAAATACTGACATGGAGGGGAAAATGTTGCACCAACCTTGGTGGACACGTTGACTATCTTTTGTTCCTCAATCATCACCGCTCAAACACATCCACTATGAAGGAGGAAGATTAGACAGGCTTGTAAAGCTCATCTGATTACTACAGTTGCTTTCTGAGGTGTATCCTCTCTCCATCCTTCCCACCTGTACAGCATAAACATGCCCACTCAACATGGCCACCCAACATGTCAACCCAATATACCTACACAACATGTCCACCCAACATGTCCACCCAAAATGCATACATAACATGCCCACCCAACATGTTCACCCAAAATGCATACATAACATGTCCACCCAACACGCCTACCCTGTCCTGCTACCATGTCCTAGCCTCAAATCACACACAGAGTGGTACAGGTTTTGCTCAAGAATATCCCTGTATTTAGCACCATCCATCTTTCCCTCAACTCTGACCAGTCCCGACTGCTGAAAAACATCCCCACAGCACCACTATGTTTCACAGTGGGGATGGTGTTCTTTGGGTGATGTTTTGGGTTTGCGCCAGACGTAGCCTTTTTTTTGATGGCCAAAAAGTAAAATTTTAGTCTCATCGGACCAGAGCACCTTCCTCCATACATTTTGGATGTCTGTCACATGCATTTTTGCAAACTCAAAAATGTGCCATTTTGTTTTTTTGCTGAAAGTAATGTCTTTCTTCTGGCCACTCTGCCATAAAGCCCAACTCTATGGAGTGTACGGCTTGTTGTCGTCCTATGTACAGACAGTGGTGTATTTAGGTTTTGTGCTGCCCTAGGCCTGACTGAACTCGTGCGCCCCCTAATTTAAATATGACCCACCCCTCCCTGTCAAGGCCACACCCCTTCCTGTTTAAGACCCACCCTAAAATCTGTAAACCACACCCCCTCCTCTGCCGCAACATTCGGAAAGCGCAGCGCGCTTCGCACATGTGCATTAGGGAATGGGACATAATGGTGGCAGCAGCGCTCGGGAGCCAATCCACAAATTGGCTGGGGTGTCGACATCGCGGGAACCCTGGACAGGTAAGTGTCCTAATATTGAAAGTCAGCAGCTACTGTATTTGTAGCTGCTGACTTTGGGCCCTTTCACATAGGCTGTCTGATCAGGTCAGTCTGTCACTTTTTCAGGCGGACCCGATCGAACGCTTCATTCACTCCTATGGAGCGGTGACATGTCTGCTGACACCCGCTGCTACCTGATCCGATCCTGTCTGCAAAACCCAGACGGATGGAGACCTGATTTTCCATCCGTCTGGCGGATCGGATGAAAATGGACAGGCGGATCCGTTTTCATCGGATCTCCCCATACAGGACAGCGGGGCTCTGACAGGTCGGTCCCTGCACAGTGAGCGGAGACGGACCTGTAATCTGCCTGCTCAGCGGGGATCAACAGAGCCATCCCCCACTGAGCAAAGCTGAGTCCATCGGGAGGATCACCTGTGTGAAAGAGACCTTTTAATTTTATCACGGGGGGTGGGGGGGTGGTTGCGGAACTCCTCTTTAATGAGTTTGCATTGATTTCAGCATGCATGGGGCACTTTGCACATGCTGAAATGTGATCCACATTCAGTGAAAGTTCATGCACTGCAAAGTTTGCAGTACATGAACTTTCACTGAATGTGGACAGTTTAATGAGTTTGTAGCATCGATCACTTTGCAATATCATGATCTGTATATTTACATATTGAGCACTAAGTGATTGGCTGCTTGGCACACGCACATTACAATAGTAATATAAATTTATTGAAATAAATGTGAACAAAATGCTTTAGGAAATAGTGGAAATAATGAGGATTAAACATATCAAGTGAGTGAGAATCAACCATCCAGTCTATAGGCAGCTGCTAAAAAATTTAGATGAGATCCAAACAAAAATATAGCAGAAATGAGCACTGCTCATTTCTGCTATAGCATGGCAATAGAAATTAGATTCACCTGCTGTCCTGGCTGCTGCCTGGGGTTCCCCTCATGCTCCTCTCTCTCTACTCCTCCTCCGGCTCCTATCATCACAGACACACCCGGGCCCAGGAGAAGATACAGCCAGGAAACGAAAGCTGCACGGAGGAGGGTAGGCGGAGAATTAGGCTCCGCCTCCGCCAGTCAGATGGAAAGCAGCCAGTCACCGGCCGCTTATGGGGACGCTGGTCACTCCATCCCCCTCGGACAAGCACGCCCACACGACTGCTGCCCATATTAGTGCTGCACTACATCAAGACGGGAGGGGGAAGGCAGTCACGGGGGGAGGCCGCAGGAGCCGGGACTCGGTAGGACAGGTCGGGGGAGCTTTTTCTTGTGGGGGGGGGCGGCTCTAATGCCGCCCCCCCACAAAGTGCTGCCCTAGGCCTGGGCCTTGTCGGCCTAGGCCAAAAGACAGCACTGTGTACAGATACTCCAGTCTCTGCTGTGGAACTCTGCAGCTCCTCCAGGGTTACCTTAGGTCTCTGTGCTGCCTCTCTGATTAATGCCCTCCTTGCCCGGTCCGTGAGTTTTGGTGTGCGGCTGTCTCTTGGCAGGTTTGCTGTTGTGCCATGTTCTTTCCATTTGGTTATGATAGATTTGATGGGGCTCCTAGGGATCACCAAAGATTTGGATATTTTTTATAACCTAACCCTGACTTGTACTTCTCAACAACATTGCCCCTTACTTGTTTGGAGAGTTCCTTGGTCTTCATGGCAGTGTTTGGTTAGTGGTGCCTCTTGCTTAGGTGTTGCAGCCTCTGGGGCCTTTCAAAGAGGTGTGTCTATGTAAGGACAGATCATTTGACACTTAGGTTGCACACAGGTGGACATCATTTCACTAATTATGTGACTTCTGAAGGTAATTGTTTACACCAGAGCTTTTTATGGGCTTCATAACAAAGGGGGTGAATACATACGCACATGCCAATTATCATTTTTTTTTTATTTCTGAAAAATAGTTTTATGTATATATTTTTCTAATTTTACTTCACCAACTTAGACTATTGTGTTCTGATCCATCACATATAATTCAGATTAAAAAACACCGAACTAAAGGACTAAAGATGTAATATAACAAAATAGGTAAAAAGCCAAGGGGGGGGGGGTGAATACTTTTGCAAGGCACTGTAGGTGATCATACGGACGCCCAGGGCATCTTCTCCACTAACCATATAAGGGGAATCCCAAATATGTGTATGTGAGCTGGCGTCACCAGCCACTTGCTCATTGCAAACTGAATGTTCATTGGCTTTGATAGCCAGAGGTTGCACCCAGTCATGGGCAGATTTTCCATCATGGCGTTGCGTGGGTGCCACGCTTGCGCGTGACATAATTTCTGGCACCACATCATGGCGCCGGGTGATTGTCAAGTGTGCGCGTTGTGTCACTTCCGGTGCCACTCGCGCATGCGCAGTGGCGATTTCTTGGCCTCCGTGCCTCATGGGCGCCATTGGACGCCGGTGAGGTGGACGGGACATAAAAGGATCCCCTTTTTCTGCAGATAGAGCAGCGGCGGAGTCGAGGGCAAGGCCATATGTGATGCTTCAAATCTAACGTCTAAACTCTTGTAGGAACTATTTGGATTGGAAGTTAGCAGGTTGGTTTTGAATGTCTATTTTTTCCCGTTTGCTGGTTGTTGATTAGGATACTTGACTGCTTGGAGGTTGCCTCTGGGAAAGTCTGCCTTCAGATCGACTAACCGTCTGGAAGTACCTCCTGCTAAGATACCCTCCATTATTACTAATTGGTTCCCATATCTGCATTCTAAGGTTTGAATGTTCTTATTCTACCCTGGTTAGAAAATACTTTTCTGTTGATTTTCTGAGCTTGAGCTCATAATGTATCCCCCTTTTTCAAATAACACTCTGCCTTATGGGGCCTATATGTCCTTCTCTGTGATGCACCAGATTTCTCCGCATCTTTTCAATATCCTCGAGACATCAGGGTTGTGACCTTCACAGATAGGACATGTTCCACAGTTCAGGTGGGGATGCAGCGGGGTGGGGAGGGGGGCACGCTTGGTCTATCTGTATTTGCGAGAAAATTTTATTTCTATTTCCAATTTGTTAAATATTGTTCTTTTTATTAAATATGGATTTTAATATATTGTTTTCCACCTATAGTTACCATGCTAAGCAGTGCTTGTTGGAAGACTCCTGAAGAAGCCATTGCATGGCGAAACATGTAGAGCAAGAAGTCACTGCTGGTTACTCATATTATGGTTACTGTATGATGATATTTTGATGTCTTTTATACATTTTGTACTAATACATTTCTATATTATTTTTTATACATTTGACTAGTAATTTTTCTTGGGCACCCTAAAAATCCCATATTTCTTCTCCTACCAATATTTAAAATAACACTCAGTGCCTGATCACACTTGTGCGATGCGGGAACCCTGCGAATCCACTGCGTTCCCGCATTGCACCTGACTCGCACGGCAGTTCACACTGCCATATGCCAACTGCCGGGGGGTGTCAATACATTGTTAACCACTTCTGGACCGACCACCATCGTTATACGTCGGTACTTTGAAGAGGAGTATCGTTGTTATGGCAGCAGCTAGCTGCCATAACCCCGGTATCCTCTTCTTCAGCGGGCGGTCCGCTTCAAGATAAGAGTGGTCTCTGCGGCGGATTCGCTGCAAAAACACTTTTACTGGCCCCCCCTCCCGCCGGGCTTTGGTGCCCTCCGCCGCTTACCGGAGCCGTCGGTAGCGGCGGAGGCGATCTGAACCTTTCCCTAACCTGACATGGAGACGAGTGAGGGGAAGATGGCCCCCACCCGTCTCCATATCATTGCAGGGCGGAAGCGACGTCAAAACGTCACTTCTGTCCATAGCTCTTAAAGGGCCAATTTTTTTGTATTCTTTTAAATGACAATTTTTTAAATATTTTTTTTTATTGCATTTTAGTGTAAATATGAGATAAGAGATCTTTTTGACCCCAGATCTCATATTTAAGAGGTCCTGTCATGCTTTTTTTCTATAACAAGGGATGTTTACATTCCCTGTAATAGGAATAAAAGTGACACAATTTATTTTTTAAAAGAACAGTGTAAAAATAAAAAATAAAAAGTTAAAATAAATAACAAAAAAAATTTTTAATTTTTAAATGTGCCCCGTCCCACCGAGCTCGCGTGCAGAAGCGAACGCATATTTGAGTAGCGCCCGCATATAAAAGTAGTGTTCAAACCACACATGTGAGGTATGGATGCGATCGGTAGAGCGAGAGCAATAATTCTATCACTAGACCTCCTCTGTAACTCAAAACATGCAACCTGTAGAATTTTTTAAACGTCGCCTATGGAGATTTTTAAGGGTAAAAGTTTGTCGTCATTCCACGAGCGGGAGCTCGATTTTGAAGCGTGACATGTTGGGTATCAATTTACTCGGCGCGACATTATCTTTCACAATATAAAAAAAAAATGGGGCTAACTTTACTGTTGTCTCATTTTTTTTAATTCAAAAAAGTGTATTTTTTCCAAGAAAAGTAAGTAAGTAAAGTAAAGTAAGTAAGACCGCTGCACCATTTTATTCTCTAGGGCAGTGATGGCGAATCTTGGCACCCCAGATGCTTTGGAACTACATTTCCCATGATGCTCATGCACTCTGCAATGTAGTTGAGCATCATGGAAAATGTAGTTCCAAAACATCTGGGGTGCCAAGGTTCACCATTACTGGTCTAGGGTGTTAGAAAAAAATATATATAATGTTTGGGGGTTCTAAATAATTTTCTAGCAAAAAAAACCCTGTTTTTAACTTTGTTTTTAACTGGTCCTTAAGTGGTTAATGACACCCTCATTTCAGCTTGCATATCGCATTGCGAACTGTCAGTTCGGACATGAATCGAATCGCACGGGTGTGAACACCCATGCGATCGGATTCTGGTGCGGAGCAAAAAAAAAAAAGGGTCCTGTGCGAGTTTGGTCCAAATGCGATATCAGCCATACTATCTGTATGGCTGAAATCGCATCGCACAGACATCGCATGTGATATGCACTGCAGAGCGGTGCGAATCACATGCGATCTCGCAGAGCGCAGTAGTGTGAACCGGCACTCAAATAACAATGTTTTGCATTTTGCTACATTTGCAGATCTGCTGATAACTTTAAAACAAGTTTTTCGGCATTCCTTTTCTTCTAATTGTTTTCTTTTTTTATTTCACATTCTCCAGTTAAATTTCTCAGGTGTAGGATGGATTGAGCAAGATGATATAAAAAAGAAGTGATTCAGCTATGTATACAATGTACACCACACACATACAAGCTGGAAGATCATAAAAGAAGTAAACAAATTCCTCACAAAGATCGCCAATAAACATATATATACACACACCCATATATACACATATATACATATACATACACACATATATATATGTATACACATACACATATATGTAAAAACAACAGTCTGACAATGTTTATAAATAACACTTCCTCAGACACTACAGAAAGATACAATGTAACCTACTGTTACTTTTGTATCATTCTGTTCACTCATCTGCAGATCAAAAGGATAAACTTCAATCTGTATATTAAGTCAGTTAGGCCCCTTTCACACTGGGGCGGGGGGCGGTGTTGGCGGTAAAGCGCCACTATTGTTAGCGGCGATTTACTGTCGGTATTCGGCCGCTAGCGGGGGCGGTTTTACCCCCCCGCTAGCGTCTGAGAAAGGGTTAAAAAACCACCGCAAAGTGCCTTTGCAGAGGCGCTTTGCCGGCGGTATAGCCGCGCTGTCCCATTGATTTCAATGGGCAGGAACGGTGAAGGAGCGGTATACACACCGCTCCTTCGCCGCTCCGAAGATGCTGCTAGCAGGATTTTTTCTCCCGTCCTGCTAGCGCACCGCTCCAGTGTGAAAGCCGTCGGGGCTTTCACACTGAAGACACAGCAGCGGCTGTTTCGGGTCGGTTTGCAGGCGCTATTTTTAGCGCAATAGCGCCTGCAACCCGCCCCAGTGTGGAAGGGGCCTATAAGTAGTTCAAAAGGCTGAAGGTTTTTTACCTTCATGCCTTCTATAAACCTCCACTTAGCAGCAGCAGCCCCCCTCCCCCCAATACTTACCTGAGCCCCATATCGATCCAGCGATGTGCACGAGAGCCTCGGCTCTCCAGGGGACACTCCCTCCCCATTGGATGAGCCATTGGCCCCCGTTTCTGTCAATCACAGCCAGTGAGCCAATGAGGAGAAAATGGAGGTGGAGCCAAGCCAAATGGCTAAGTACAATGAGCTACAACCGTGAGCTGAGCATTTGGGTTAAAGTTGCAGCACAGCCTCGTTGGCTGGATTTGACAGCCAGTGGCACGTCTGTGTCATCTTGACATGTGATGTATATGAGGAGAGTCTCTGAACATACCAGGAGAAAATAGTGACCTCTGAGCTGGGTTATCATTGGAAGTAGTAGGTGTCCTGTGTTCCATACAAGTTTCCCTTAAACCTGCATGGGATAAAGGAAGCAAAGGAGGATCTCTGCAGGCTACTGCTATTACAGGCTTATTTTTTAAGCCCCTAAGGTGAGGGCACACCCGGTGGGGGTTGTGTGTGTGCACAACGCATGAAGACACAATTGTCACATCATGGTTGATGTTAATATGGACTTTTGCTGTTTAGTTTAAACATTCATCGAGGATTAATTAAAAATCACGGAGCAAGAGCACTTTATTTTCATATATATATGGACTGCTGCTGTTTAGTTTATTAACCTCATTGAGGACTGAGTGCAATTATCACGGAGCATGAGCACTTTATTTATAGTGTTTATATGTTGTTATGCTTCAGACATTTATGTTATATATAGTGTTTACTAGATTCATATATTTATATATAATATATATATATATATATATATATATATATATATATATATATATATATATATATATATATATATATATATATATATATATATATTATATTCATACATATTTATTTAGTATTGTTTCCATATTTATCAGCGCAGCACAGTGTGTTATATAGATTGTATTATCACCATCTGGGGAAGTGTGGGAAGTGCGGGCGGCTAATTATAGTTATATCACCTGTGTTTATTTTAGGTTAATTTAGGCTTAGTGTGGCAGCTCACAAGGCTTTTACCCATCGTTCACGCCCTGTAACCAACCCTTTCCGGCTGTATTGTAGACAGTTTATTGTATTATTTATTGTTTATTATTATCTATTGTATCATTTATGTATTGTTTATTATTATTTACTGTATCACATTTATTATTTATTATTATTATTTACTGTATCACATTTATTATTTATTGTACTATTGATTTATTGTATTTATGTATTGTATTTATTATTTATTGTATTATTTATTGTTATTATTTATTGTATTGTGTTGTATTTATTTATTGTATTATTTATCTATGGTTTATTATTTATTACTTCTTTATTTGTTGTAGGTGGCCGGTATAACAGTAGCTCATTCGCCTGTTTTCACTGTCGCCAATGTGAATCATATATATATATATATATATATATATATATATATATATATATATATATGTTTTGTTAATAAATGATCTTTTTGTCTTTTTTTCTCTTTGTGGCCAATTTGAAATAAATGAATATGTATTGGATTTTGTTGTCCTGGAGGAATACTGATAAAAAAAATAAGACGTTTGAAGAGAAGATAAACATCTTGAGCGCGGAGCTCGCCATCTGTCAGTGGAAGAAATCCGTATACTAATAATCGCTCTCCCCCGTACTGGCCTGGATACGTAGACAGCGTTCCAGATAACGAGCCATCACTAACGATACATTATTGATTAAAGGAGAGGAGAGCTGGGATTTCAAGATGTACCTGCGGCTGGAAACACGGTGTTAAAGCTGCGCTACCGGACATGCCAGCATTCCGAGGGGGGGGGGGGGCATTCACACTCCTGAGATTTTTTCAGCTTAATGTTTAATGATGACAGAAAAGTTATATAGTAACTATCCTACCCGGAGGTAGGTATTTCTATCCTGCTGCCACGTAAACGCGGTAAAGTCAGAGCTGACAAGATAAGAGAAATTCTTTGCCCTGAGGAAAGTCATTTTCCGTTTCATAGATGACTTCCTGGATATCTGAGAACACCATAAAAACAACATCTTATTTTTATCCTAAACCGTACCATACACAAAACTCCGACTGCAAATGCCTTTTATTGCGTTTTTTGCACACATGTTTTAAAAAAAAAAAAATTATAATAATAATAATTTTAGGCCTGAAGATTACTTAAACCTCCCCAAAAATGTAAATCTTCTGAATGAAGAGACCCTGGAGAATAAAATAGCGGTCGTTCCAGTGCTGCAGGGGAAGGGGGCACACAGAGGGGCCCAGACAACAGGGGGGGGCACAAATACTAGACTCGAGGATCGGTTTCCTCAATAAGGCAGTACAGCTGTCCCTCCTATTCAGCAGGTGCCTGGGCCCCTCTTTTGAACTGATGGGGCCTGGTACAGGAGAGCCAGCTGTACTGCCTTATCAGCGGCTCTGGTCTTCAATCTCCTTCTTCTGTCTCAAAGATGAAACATCAGAGGTCTGTCTAGGCCCCTGATATCTCACCAAAGCTCCCTAATGGGGCTCATTAAAAAAATGAATAAAATGGTAAAACAAATAAATAAAATAAAAGGCTACTAAACACCAGTGGTGGAACTACCAGGGTCACAATCTGGGGCGGCCTGTCCATTAAGGGCCCATGAGTGAAACCTCCCCCCCCCTCCATCGCCTCTTCCCCTATCCATGCGTCTGACCCCTTTCAGGACACTGGCGCATGGATTCCAATACGAGGGTCTCTAATAGGCTTCAATATAGGGTGGGCTCGGGTTGCAGAGAGTGCGCTTCGAGCCCACCCAGGTGTGTTACAACAGCAAATCAATATTCAGGAAGCGGGTTTTGACACCGGTCACCTGATTGGCTAAAAGGACAGACGATCCTATTGGACGCCTAGGAGGGGGAGGGAGGAGCCGCACGACGGAAGCCGCCGTGATGCAGAGAGGACACAGGAGCCGATGCCCGTCTCCCATAGGAGCCCGCAATCTGCCGCCTGTAGGAGCCCACAACCCGCCCATAGGAGCCCGCAACCTGCCCATAGGAGCCCGCAACCCACCCACAGGAGCCCGCAACCCGCTGCCCGTAGGAGCCCACAACCCACCGCCCATAGGAGCCCGCAACCCGCTGCCAGTAGGAGCCCGCAACCAGCCGCCCGTAGGAGAATGCAACCGGCCGCTCGTAGGAGAACGCAACCCACTGCCCATGGGACCCCGCAACTCGCCGCTCATAGGAGCCTGCAACCCACCCACAGGAGCCCGCAACCCACCACCTGTAGGAGCGAGCCCGCCCGCCTGCAACCGATGGGGTAATCGCGATTTGTCATGTGATTTGACAGGTCAAATCACAAGACAAGTGGTAGCCTATTGCCGGCAATAGCACCGTTCCAATCGGTGCGACGCTGACTTTGCGGCGTCGCACCCAGTTGCAAAAGTAGTTCCTGCACTATTTTTGATGATTTTGGGTGCGACTTCAATAGACATCTGTGCATGAAGCCGCACAGATGTCTTTCAAGTCGCAGCTTTGAAATCGAGAGATTTCAGATGAAGTTGCATGATTTCAAAGCCGTGTTCAGTTTGAACGCGGGCTTAATGTAACCACTGATTATCCACACCTGCACTACTAGAGAACGCTAGAGGGAATTAGAAAATAAATATAATCAATGGTTGCAATATTGGCCTATTCCCTACAGCATTCTCTAGAATTGTTGCATTGCATTTCTTTCACTACTGCCCATAATAAAAAAAAACATCCAATCAGAAGAGAAAATATCCTAAAAAACAACTGTTTTTGCCCAATTTGCACAGAACGAATGTACATGCCGCTTCACTGGACAAACTGCTATGCAAATTTCTTAATATCTGTTTATTATTTAATACAGACCTTTAATATAGAACTGTGGCCTCCTATTTAAAAAAAAATAGCACTTCATTTTAAGTCCATCTGTGCTTCCGGTTTTCTTTTAGTCCCACAAATACCTGGTGATCCTGCCAGTGAAGTCAATCTTTTGCAACGACCTGTAATGGGGAGGAGGGGGGCAACGATGCTGCACTGCTCTTAAATTCAGGGTAGAGTTGTCACTTTCAGGTAGGCTGTGCCTGTTTGCACTACAGTGGGAGGAGAAAATGTTGCAGGGGGCGTGGCTAACCCTCGAACCGTGAGCTGCAGTGTCTAGGAGGGGGAGTTTGTGAGACACAAATGAAGGAGGATTTGGCTCAGACGAGGAAGATGAAGGGTTGTGTACAAGGCCGTCTTTAACACAGGGCATAAAGGGGCAGCTGCCCCGGGCCCAGTCATTGTTGTGGGGCCCAAAGCAAGCTGCCCCTTGAGCCCGCACTGGCTGCAAATAGTTGATAAGTGGATTCGAGAGGGCCCAAGAAAATGTTTGCCCAGGGTTCAATTATTATTAAAGATGGCCCTGGTTGTGTATAACGTAGTAACTGGATTTGGTTTTGGTTTAGACTGTCATAGCGGAGCCTTTAGATGTACTCTGACCTTTCATATAACCTCCAAAGTATTTGATTTGTCATCTTAAACAGTCGGCATTGAGGAGAAGTAGGTAGTGAAGAAAGAACTTGCTCTTGGAGTATTCATCCTTCACGGTCCACTTAATGTTTCCTCTGCCTACATACAGTATTTGTGCTAAAAAGTCCCTAGGTTTCATCTCTGAGGGTTGGGCGGTATGAGTGCAAGGTGCCAAAACTAACATTTTGCAAAGTATATTCTGTATTATCAAAGGACTCAAAAAGGGGTTGGATAGATCTACTCATCAAGTCAAAACAAGACCTTTAAATACTGCCAATTCTTTTACAAATATGGCATAAAGGCAGGAAGCCACCATGGTGTGACTGTGACGACTGATCCACCATGATACAATCCAAACCATTGAACTGCCACGATGTTGCCCTTTAAACTGAGTCACCCTGATAGAATCCTAACCACTGAGAAACATTGATCTAACCATAACCACTGGGGCACTGGGGTGTAACCGTTACCACTGAACCACCATTCTATAACCCCAACCACTGACCCAACATGATGTAACCTTAAACACAAAGCCACCAGAATGTCCCCTTAAGCACTGCACCAACACAGTGTAGCCCTCACCATTGACTTATCGTGATATAATTTTACCACTGGGTTTCCATGATGTAACCATAACCACCGGGGCATAACTTTTTCCACTGAACCACCATTACATAACCCCAACCATTGACTCAACTTGATGTAACCCTAAACACAAAGCCACCAAGATGTTACCCTAAGCACTGCACCACCACAGTGTAGCCCTAACCACTAAGTTATCATGATATAATTTTAACCACTGAGTTATGATGATGTAACCATAACCACTGGGGCATAACTTTAACCACTGAACCACCATTATATAACCCTAACCACTGACTCAACCATATATACCCCTAAACACAAAGCCACCAGGATGTTACCCTAAGCAACACACCACCACAGTGTAGCCCTAACCATTGACTTATCATGAAATAATTCTAGCCACTGAGCTACCATGATGTAAACCTAACCACTGGGGCACTGGGGTGTATCCTTAACAACTGAAATTCCATTACATAACGCTAACCACTGACCCAACATGATGTAACCCATTAAACCACCACAGCGTAGTCTTAACCTTTGACTTATATTGATATACAGTAATTTTAACCACTGAGTTACCATGATGTAACCATAACCACTGGGTCATTGGGGTGTAACCTTAACCAATGAGTCACCCTGAGAGAATCCTAACCACTGAGACACTACAATCTAACAATAACCACTGGGTCATTGGGGCCTAACCTTAACCACTGAACCACTATTATTTAACCCTAAACACTGACCTAACATGATGTAACCCTAAACACAAAGCCACCAGGATATTACCCCAAGCATTACACCACCACAGTGTGGCCCTAACCATTGACTTATCATAATTCTAGCCACTGAGTTACCATGATGAAACCATAACCACTGAGGCATTGGGGTGTAACCTTAACCACTGAACCGCCATTACATAACCCTAACCACTGACCCAACATGACGTAACCCTAAACACGACGCCACCTGGATGTTATCCTAAGCACTACACCACCACAGTGTAGTCTTAACCTTTGACCTCATGACAAACAGTAATGCTAACCACTAAGTTACCATGATAGAACCATAACCACTGGGGCACTGGGGTGTAATCTTAACCATTGAATCACCATAATATAACCCTAACCACTGATCTAACATGATTGACTTATCATGATATAATTCTAACCACTGAGTTACCATTATGTAACGATAACCACTGGGATGCTGAGGTGTAACCTTAACTGGTGAACCACCAATAAATAACCTTAGCCACTGATCCAAAATGATGTAACCTTATTTGGTTGTACTCTTATTCTTCTATGGTCTTTTAGACATGGAATCTGTACAATTTCTGTATCATTCATGTTTCTGTATAAATGGAAACTCCAATAAAAATGTATTTAAAAAAAAAAAGTAACCTTAATCACTAAACCACCATGACGTAACCCTAGCCACTGCACCGTCGTGGCATAGTCTTAACCACTGAGTTATTATGATATAATGATATAATCCTAGGCACAGAGCTACCATAATGTAACCATAAACCCGGGGCACTGGGGTATAACCTTAACCACTGAACCACCATGATATAATCCTAGCCAGAGAGCTGCCATTAAATAACTTTAACTCCCAGGGCACTGGGGTATATTCTTAACCACCGAACCACCATGATATAATCCTAACCAGAGCGCTTCCATGATATAACCATAACCACTGGCACGCCGGGAGATAACCTTAACTACTGAACCACCATGATATAATCCTAACCACAGAGCTACTATGATGTACCCATAACCACTGGGACACCAGGGTATAACCTTAACTACTGAACCACCATGATATACTCCTAACCACAGAGCTACCTTGATGTAACCATAACCACTGGGGCATTGAGGTATAATCCTAGCCACTAAACCAACCCAATATAACCCTGACCACCACTCCAACATGATGTATCTTTAACCACTGAGCCACTATGATGTAAAACAACAGGTGGCAAATTTTCTAATCACATTCTTTGATACAAAGTTAAGCGCTAGATAAAGAATCTACAAACTTATAGGCAGGTAGAGATTAACGCTGCCCTGGTTTGGGAAGGGTTGGGTTAATTATATTCTCCAGCTTTGAATTTGGCGGGCTTTGCTGGGTCAAACCCACTGGTTGCGTGTATTATAAAAGGAACAGGGGTCCCTTTATCCCTTTTACCCAAAGGGCCTCCGAGCCAGAGAGGTGTATTGCTCATCACCATTGCCGGAGTCTGGATCACCAGTGTCATGCCGATATCGGAGTTCCCGCTATTAATGGACTCTCATCCTATGCAGGTATGCTGGGGCAGCAACAAGCCTGAAGTTAGGGACTAGGGATGTTAGGAAAGGACTGCACTTTATGTTTGGACTGCTACCTGTGCTGGGTCCCCATTCCATTACTGGGAGTGAGGTAGCGGTGATATACACTGGACAGGTGAAGAGGGCTTAGGCTGAGCATGTCCCACCTAAATGCATCTATGTGGTGGTGTATATTACATCTGAGAGTTTTCTTAGAGTTCAGCAGTTTGTTCAAGTAAAGGTACCCCATGTGTAAGGCAGTGATAGTGCCCAAAGTGGCCAGTGTTAGCCCAGAAGAACCCACCCCAGGGTAGGCCTCACATGTGACCCTTACTGGGCACCCAATGAGTAGAGAAAACATGGAGGAGGTACCACCCGTCGTCTACCCTATTACCCCCTCCTTACAAACCTATATATGGCAAACTATTCTAAAAATGTGTAACAAGAATGTAAAAATGTAGAAATGTTAAAATGTAAGGGCGGGTCGCACCAATAGTGACAGCTGGATGGAATGTTTCAAAAGTAACTTCGAACGTGCGACATCAATGGAAACACAGAATGTCCCCCCTGGGTGGGGGTCCCTACCTTGCCTGGGCTGCTGGTGTAGTTGAAGGCGTAGACCTCCTCTGTGTTCTTGTCAATCTGCCCAAAGTATCGCAACCCCAACTCCCCCGGCTTGATGTCTGTCGGCCGGGTCTCTCCACCGACGAGCTCAATCACCGTAACAAAGAGGAGCAGCCATTGGCTGAGCCAGATCACCGCCCCCGAGGTCCTCATCTCCCTGCTGGGTTTTATCCCACCTTAAAAAACGTCCTCAGTCCCTCCAATGAGCTCTCTCCATCGATCAGACAGGTGCGATGGCAATACCAATGGGCAGCGATCATTTATCAGCAATCAATTATATTGTCTCCATGTGGAGAACGCAGACCAGATTGGATGTGATCTAAGAGACGAGAAGAAAAGATGAGAGATAGACGGAACATTCCAACGAGTCCGTGTGATTTCATCTACCACCTTCCATACTTCCACCGATCAATTATCTGTCCGTCTATTGCCACTCCACATCTGCTTCTCAGATCTATTATCCTAAATTGTCTATCTATCTATCTATCTATCTATCTATCTATCTATCTATCTATCTATCTATCTATCTATCTATCTATCTATCTATCTATCTATCTTCTTTCAGTCTATTTAACGCTGGCCATACATTATGCAATTTTCTTGTTCAATTTCCTTTAGATTTACCATCAATTATCTAATACAAGGGCCGGCCTGATTGCATACAAATTGAAAGTGTTTAGGTGTGACCTCATATTATATGGTTTTGGTAAAACTAAAAGAAAATTGTATAATGTATGGCCAGCCTTTCTATCTATCCATCCATGTCTCTACTATCTATATATCTATCTATTTATCTATTATCTATGTATTGCTAAATATCCTACTCACGCTTCTACCTATACAGCAAACTAAAACTCAAATAATCTTTATTGGAAGGTTCCAATTTATTTTAGCATTGCCAACACAAATATCTATCTATCTATCTGTCTATCTATCTATCTATCTATCTATCTATCTATCTATCTATTTCTCTAGTGTCTATCTATGTATCTATCCTTCTATTTATATATCTAGCCATCCTTCTATCTATCTATCTATCTATCTATCTATCTATCTATCTATCTATCTATCTATCTATCTATCTATCTATCTATCTATCTATTTATCTAGCTGTCCTTTCTTTCTCTCTATTCATCTATCCATTTCTCTATTTATCTATCCATTTCTCCATTAATTATGTATCTATCTATCTATCTATCTATCTATCTATCTATCTATCTATCTATCTATCTATCTATCTATCTATCTATTGCTATATGTCTCTCTTGTGCTTCTACCTATACAGCAAACTGAAATTCAAATAATGTTTATTGGAAGAGTCCAATATATTAGCATTGCCAACACAAATATCTATCTATCCATATCTCTATTGTCTATCATTCTAGTTATCTATTTATATATCTAGCCATCCTTCTATCTATCTATTTAGTTATATATTATCTATCTATTGATAAATATCTTACTCACACTTCTATCTATACAGCAAACTGAAACTCAAATAATCTTTATTGGAAGGTTCCAATATATTTTAGTATTGCCAACACAAATATCTATCTATCTATCTATCTATCTATCTATCTATCTATCTATCTATCTATCTATCTATCTATCTATCTATCTATCTATCTATCTATCTCTCTATGTATCTATCCTTCTATTTATCTATCTATTTATATATCTAGCCATCCTTCTATCTATCTATTGCTATACGTCTCTCTTGTGCTTCTAACAGCAAACTGAAATTCAAATAATGTTTATTGGAATAGTCCAATATATTAGCATTGCCAACACAAATATATCTATCTATTTACCCATTTCTCTATTGTCTATGTATGTATCTATCCTTCTATCTATCTCTCTCTGTGTCAATCTTTCTATCTATCTATTGCTATATGTCTCTCTCACGCTTCTATCTATACAGCAAACTGAAATTCAAATAATCTTTAGTAGAAAGGTCCAATATATTTTAGTATTGCCAACACAAATATCTATCTATCTATCTATCTATCTATCTATCTATCTATCTATCTATCTATCTATCTATCTATCTATCTATCTATCTATCAGTCCCCCCTCCCCCAGTGTCTGTACACAGATTGGCTCCATGCACTGACACTGGGAATGCAGGCAGTGTGCTGAGCTATAGGTAAGGTGTCCCCCATAATACTAATAGATGGGGTGCAGGTAGGTACCTGTGGTGTCCTGGGGTTAGGATGCTCCTCTTCTGCCCCCAGCAGTGTTGCTCTCACCCATCTCCAGATCCCAGGATCGTCTCCCAGCCCAGCGCTCAGTCCCCAGCCAGCGCTGCTCACACCCTGCCGCCTGCTGATTGGCTGGGCTGACCAGGCAAGGGACAGAGCTGCATAACAGGTGACCAATCACGCTGCGGGCATTGTTCTCAGATCGGGTGAAAGCAGAAGGTGGCAGGTGCGGGGGGGCTGCAGGTGGACATCACCGCCATCTAGTGGTGGAAGAAGAGAAGGCAAGGCAGCATGACACGTATGGGTTACTGAGTGCTGGAGTGACATCTATGAGCAAAGAGCAGCCACCCATTGTCATGTCTGGGAGTGACCACCAATGTAAGGAGGATTCTTCCCACTGATCACCAATGTAAGGAACATTCTTCCCACTGACCACCAATGTAAGGAGGATTCTTCCCACTGATCACCAATGTAAGGAACATTCTTCTCACTGATCACCAATGTAAGGAACATTCTTCCCACTAACCACCAATGTAGGAGATATTCTTCTCACTGATCACCAATGTAAGGAACATTCTTCTCACTGATCACCAATGTAAGGAACATTCTTCTCACTGATCACCAATATAAGGAACATTCTTCCCACTGACCACCAATGTAAGGAACATTCTTCTCACTGATCACCAATGTAAGGAACATTCTTCCCACTGACCACCAATGTAAGGAACATTCTTCTCACTGATCACCAATGTAAGGAGGATTCTTCCCACTGATCACCAATGTAAGGAACATTCTTCTCACTGATCACCAATGTAAGGAACATTCTTCCCACTAACCACCAATGTAGGAGATATTCTTCTCACTGATCACCAATGTAAGGAACATTCTTCTCACTGATCACCAATGTAAGGAACATTCTTCTCACTGATCACCAATATAAGGAACATTCTTCTCACTGATCACCAATGTAAGGAACATTCTTCCCACTGACCACCAATGTAAGGAGGATTCTTCTCACTGATCACCAATGTAAGGATCATTCTTCTCACTGATCACCAATGTAAGGAACATTCTTCCCACTGATTACCAATGTAAGGAACATTCTTCCCACTGATCACCAATGTAAGGAACATTCTTCTCACTGATCACCAATGTAAGGAACATTCTTCTCACTGATCACCAATGTAAGGAACATTCTTCTCACTGATCACCAATGTAAGGAGCATTCTTCTCACTGATCACCAATGTAAGGAACATTCTTCCCACTGATCACCAATGTAAGGAGCATTCTTCTCACTGATCACCAATGTAAGGGACATTCTTCCCACTGATCACCAATGTAAGGAACATTCTTCTCACTGATCACCAATGTAAGGAACATTCTTCTCACTGATCACCAATGTAAGGAACATTCTTCTCACTGACCACCAATATAAGGAACATTCTTCCCACTGACCACCAATGTAAGGAGGATTCTTCTCACTGATCACCAATGTAAGGAGCATTCTTCTCACTGATCACCAATGTAAGGAACATTCTTCTCACTGATCACCAATATAAGGAACATTCTTCTCACTGATCACCAATATAAGGAACATTCTTCCCACTGATCACCAATGTAAGGAACATTCTTCCCACTGATCACCAATGTAAGGAACATTCTTCCCACTGATCACCAATGTAAGGAACGTTCTTCCCACTGACCACCAATGTAAGGAACATTCTTCTCACTGATCACCAATGTAAGGAACATTCTTCTCACTGATCACCAATGTAAGGGACATTCTTCTCACTGATCACCAATGTAAGGAACATTCTTCTCACTGATCACCAATGTAAGGAACATTCTTCTCACTGATCACCAATGTAAGGAACATTCTTCTCACTGATCACCAATGTAAGGAACATTCTTCTCACTGATCACCAATGTAAGGAGCATTCTTCCCACTGATCACCAATGTAAGGAACATTCTTCTCACTGATCACCAACGTAATAAACATTCTTCTCACTGATCACCAATGTAAGGAGCATTCTTCTCACTGATCACCAATGTAATAAATATTAAATTAAAGGAGATTCACGAAGACCTAAAAAATATTTAAGGTTCCTCTGGGATGAAAGGTTGAAACAGGCTGCTCTGGACCTTCATCTACACTTCATTGATGCTCCTGGAAGCATCCGCAGAGACTTTGGGGGATGATTCCTCTGCATTGGAGCAGTATTTGGAAAGGTAGATATTTTGTCTCTTTTTTTGCAGGGAGATGTTATTCTGAAATCAATTTGTGCAACAGGGTTGCTTTACCAAGGAGTTTTCCCCACTCAGCTGACACTCACTGTTTTTTGCTTAATGCACCGTTGTCTGCAAACCCTACAGACTGCGGATTGACAATCCCAGGAGGTCAAGGGGTTCTGAGATGTTGCAATCCCCCCCTCCTGCTAAAAACAATCAGTTCTTGGTTGAAGGCACTTAGATAAGACATCTTCCCATTCTAGTATCTGTTTAAACATACATGCTTTATTTATTGAATTTCACCCATATGATTTGCTCTTTAGGTATTTGTGTTGAAAATCAGTTGCACCTAATAAAGTGCACCCCAGAAGTAATTGCAATACGTCCTATAACCAATTCATGTAGTGATAATGACTGACAGGGAGGTATGGGATCACACCCATAATGCACTGGGCTTCATTCAAAAAATGTAATGCTGATAGGTCCATGAGGGATCCATGAGAGGTCCATGAGAGGCCCATGAGAGGTTCATGAGAGTTCCATGAGAGGTCCATGAGAGGTCCATGAGAGGTCCATGAGAGGTCCATGAGAGGTCCAAGAGAGGCCCATGAGAGGCCCATGAGAGTTCCATGAGAGGTCCAAGTGAGACCCATATGAGGTCCAAAAGAGATCCATGAGAGGTCCATGAGAAGTCCATGAGGGATCCATGAGAGGTCCGTGAGAGATGCATGAGAGGTCTATGAGAGATCTATGAGAAATCCATGAGAGGTTCATGAGAAGTCCATGAGAATTCCTTGAGAGATCCATGAGTGATCCATAGGAGAACCATTAAAGATCCATGAGAGGTCCATGGGAGGCCCATGATGCCACAGATCACCCTTGATGGGCCACACTGAATAAGTTGTAGGTACTGTAGGGCTTACCCCCCAAAGGAGCGGCTGATTTAATTTGAGTCTTTGCCGTCACCCCCTTACCTGTATTTCCACCATATACAGGACTTAGAGTCTGTATTAGACCTTACGCCCACCAATGTATGCACCAGTCACTTAGTTCTGTTTCCAATGCTTTATGGCAAAACTTTTAAAGAAGTAAAAAGGGTAAAAGAGGAGTTGCAGGAGGGTTCACATACCTTATGCAGATCACTGAGGAATTTGAGATCCTGAAGACAAACACACCTTCAGTCACCAGATCTTGCCCACCCAGATAGGCCTCTCTCACTGACCTAGCAGCCGGAATGACGCACGGACAAAAAGTCTCTGCCGCAGACTTGAGAAGAACAAAATGGTTGAACAATCCTCTGCCACAGGATTTAGTATTAGTTGCATGATCCTCTGCCACAGGATTTAGTATTAGTTGCACAATCCTCTGCCACAGGATTTAGTATTAGTTGCATGATTACACAGTACCAGAACCTTTAAACCGACCCGGCGGTACTGTGAGACAGGTTAGTTAAGTGTAGGTGCGTCCTCCAAGTAAGTTACTAGGCCCTCCCGAGAGACCAGCCTTCATCCTGGCTCTCTCCAGCAAGGGTCCTCCCCTGGATCTCCTCAGCTTGGCTTGGCTTCTTCCTGACAGGCATGACAGCCTAAGGACCACCTCTGCGGTGGTAGGCCCCAGACAGGCTTCTGGGCCTACTTGTAGTCACATAGCCTCAGGCCAACGTGGCCCCAAGGCAGGAGAAAAGTCACCACATACCTTAGGCCAGGAGGGCCTGGAGGCAAGAGAGAAACACAAAATGGCGTCTGCCCCTTAAGTACTCTCTCCCTGGATGCACAGCGGTGGACCACCCCCACTGGGCTGTTTCCAAGAAAGAAGAGCACTCAATACAATTCAGCTTGCTGCTCTTCCAACACTGGCCTGTGGTGACAACGACACCTACAGACAACAGTGTGGAACTACCTGCAACACAGCCAGTGCTGGAACAGAAGCTAATTTAGCCACAGAATGAATCTGAACTGTGTACAGAACAGATAACCCCCTAAATTTACATGCAAGCGCCTGATCAACAGGGGCAGGGTGCTACCGTACCAATAAAAAGTAATTTAAAGTAATTTATGATGGACAGAACCACATGCCAAGTGCATTTTTTTAAACCTGTTTAGTTGCTTTTTCCCCCAAGGTCTGGCATGACAGTCTGAACCTACTTACAGTATTAAGACATCTTCAAGAGTTGCCAGGACTTCAAAGCTTATTTGCCAATATAAGGATGAGAAGCATTCGATTCTGTAAAGGTTGCTCACATCTGACTCACGCGATGTCGCCACACCTCTCTGAACCAGTAATTGTTTGGAGCATTTGCTACATTGCCTGAGAATGTTTTATATACTTAAGAGTTTATTCATTGTACCAATGTGAGTAGTTTTATACACTTTGAAGAGCAATAAAGGTTTCATATGGATTTACACTATGTGGATTTTCCCACTTTTTATGATGAACTCTGTGAAATATATGGTTGCCACATATATTGGAGAGTGGGAAACATTGGAGAACTCCAGCCAAGCAGTTTGGGTCGGATCTCTTCATGATGAGATTGGTATTTGCAGGCTGATTTGACTCTGTAATGGGGTCTATCTGTTCCGGTATAAGACCATTTCTCATGGTTGCTGAAGGTCCATGTGGTGATAGCAAGAATGGATTGAACACAATATTCTGTAATCAACACAGTGGTGATTTTGGCATTCAACTGGGGCTATTATCACACCTTTTTTTATTATACACACAATCAGTGGCGGCTGGTGCTCAAATTTTATTGGGGGTGCAAACAAACTGAAAAATTCTGAAAAGAAAAAACATCAATTGCAGCCTCACTGTGCCTATCAAAGGCAGCCACTGTGCCATCAAACGCAGCCACTGTGCCCATCAAACGCAGCCACTGTGCCCATCAAAGGCAGCCACTGTGCCCATAATTGCAGCCACTGTGTCATCAAACGCAGTGGCGACTGGTGCCCAAACAAACTGGGGGGGGCGCAAACAAACTGAAAAATTCAGAAAAAAACATCAATTGCAGCCTCACTGTGCCCATCAAACGCAGCCACTGCGCCCATCAGTTGCAGCCACTGTACCATCAAACGCAGCCACTGTGCCCATCAGTTGCAGCCACTGTGCCATCAAACGCAGCCACTGTGTCCATCAAACGCAGCCACTGTGCCCATCAAACGCAGCCACTGTGCCATCAAATGCTGCCACTGAGCCCATCAAATGCAGCCACTGTGCAATCAAATGCTGCCACTGAGCCCATGAAACGCAGCCACTGTGCCATCAAACGCTGCCACTGAGCCCATCAAACGCAGCCACTGTGCCCTCAAACGCTGCCACTGAGCCCATCAAACGCAGCCACTGTGTCATCAAACGCTGCCACTGAGCCCATGAAACGCAGCCACTGTGCCATCAAACGCTGCCACTGAGCCCATCAAATGCAGCCACTGTGTCATCAAACGCTGCCACTGAGCCCAATCAAATGCTGCCACTGTGCCAATCAAATGCTGCCACTGAGCCCATCAAACGCAGCCACTGAGCCCATCAAACGCAGCCACTGTGCCCTCAAACGCTGCCACTGAGCCCATCAAATGCAGCCACTGTGTCATCAAACGCTGCCACTGAGCCCAATCAAATGCTGCCACTGAGCCCAATCAAATGCTGCCACTGTGCCATTTAAATGCTGCTACTGAGCCCATCAAACGCAGCCACTGTGCCCTCAAACGCTGCCACTGAGCCCATCAAACGCAGCCACTGTGTCATCAAACGCGGCCACTGAGCCCAATCAAATGCTGCCACTGTGCCCCATCAAATGCTGCCAATGTGCCCCATTGAATGCTGCCACTGTGCCCATCAAATAGTACCACTGTGCCCATCAAAAGTTGCCACTGTGAACCCCCCCTTGCCCGCTTGCCGTCTGCCCGGCATTTACCTTGTCTCGGTGGCGGGCCAGGCATATGGGTGACGGTGGAGAGCGGTGGGACCTTGCAGCGGGTCAGACAGCGGCTCCTGTGTCCTCCATACGTCTCCTCTTCTCCTCCTGATAGGTGTCCAATCGTAGCTCCTGTCCTTTCAGCCAATCAGGTGACGGGTAACAGACCTGCGCACCTGATGGGCTTAGAGGCGGTTCAGTTTTAGGAAAGCGAATATTCATTCGCTTTTCTAACACACCTGGGTGGACTGCAAACGCAATGCTTTGCGCTCGCAGTTAACCTTTTTTGAAGCCTATTAGAGCCTATGGCTCTAATCAGGTGCTTCAAAAATACACCCCCCACCACTGGAATTCAGGTGCCCGGCGCCCGAAAAGGGGCCGGACACCTGAATAGGGGGTGGCGGCAGCGTCCATGGATAGATTCATGCATGAATCTTTCCATTATACACAGATGGGGGTGGCTGGAGAGAGGGGGCCGTGCCCATGCCCCCCTAATGGACGGGCCGCCACTGGATTTGATTTTGGATTTCATCATTTTTGGTTACATGTAGTGCGACAAGCTATTTATTATTATTTTTACTGCATACAGCGAGGGAAAAAAGTATTTGATCCTCTGTTGATTTCGTACGTTTGCCCACTGACAAAGAAATGATCAGTCTATAATTGTAATGGTCGGTTTATTTTAACAGTGAGAGACAGAATAACAACAAAAATATCCTGATAAACACATTTTAAAAAAAATCTATAAATTGATTTGCATTTTAATGAGTGAAATAAGTATTTGATCCCCTATCAATCAGCAAGATTTCTGGCTCCCAGGTGTCTTCTATACAGGTGAAGAGCTGAGTTTAGGAGCACTCTCTTAGGCTCCATTCACACTGGAAGCGTTTTTTGATGCATTTTGCATTTTGCAGAAATGCACGGGAATTTTTTAACATGGGTTCCTATGGAACATGTTCATATCAATGCCTTTTTGTTTCTCTGCATTTTTGGAAAGGGTCAGGGACTTTTTTTCATGCAAAATGCAGCGTTTTGCATGTAATAGAATTCAATGGACCAGCATCAAAAACGCAAGTGCACCGTTTTTGTAGCGTTTTTGCAGCGTTTTTGGTGCGTTTTTGATGCGTTTTTGCCGGGTTTTTTTAAAAAAAAATTTTAAGACTGTAAAAAAAAAACTGTAAAAAAAAAAAAACGCAAAACGCAAATCGTGGCAAAAACGCCGCAAAAACGCTGCTCAAAAACGTGGCAAGCATGAAAAAAAAACCTCCAAAAACGCTCAAAAGCAACATGCATAGGTGTGAATCGAGCCTAAGGTCCCCTTTCACACTGGAAGCGTTTTTCAGGCACTTTAGCACTAAAAATAGCGTCTGTAACACACTGGGGCGCTGCGCTGGCAGGACATCAAAAAAAGTCCTGCTAGAAGCTTCTTTGAGGTGATTTGAAATCAATGGACAGCGGCGCCGAAGCGCCTACAAAGCACCTCGGCAGCGGCTTTTAACCCTTTATTCGGCCGCTAGCGGGGGGTTCAAAAGTGCCCCGCTAGCGCCCAAAAAGTGCGGCAAAAACAACGGTAAAGCGCCACTAAAACTAGCGCCGCTTTACCACCGACGCCCGGGCGCTGGCAGTGTGAAGAGCTCTAAAGGGTCAAAAAAATCAATCAGTTTCCAATATCCCCACCATGGCCAAGACCAAAGATCTGTCCAAGGATGTCGGGACAAGATTGTGGACCTACACAAGGCTGGAATGGGCTACAAGACCATCGCCAAGCAGTGAGAGGGAGACAACTGTTGGTGCGATTATTCCCAAATGGGAGAAACACAAAATAACTGTCAATCTCCCTCGGTCTGGAGCTCCATGCTGTATGCAAGATCTCACCTCGTGGAGTTACAATGATTATCAGAACGGTGAGGAATCCGCCCAGAACTACACGGGAGAATCTTGTCAATGATCTCAAGGCAGCTGGGACCATAGTCACCAAGAAGACAATTGGTAACACACTACACCGTGAAGGACTGAAATCCTGCAGCGCCCACAAGGTCCCCCTACTCAAGAAAGCACATGTACAGGTCTGTCTGAAGTTTGCTAATGAACATCTGAATGATTCAGAGGAGATCTGAGGGAAAGTGTTGTGGTCAGATGAGACCAAAATCGAGATCTTTGGCATCAACTCAACTTGCCGTGTTTGGAGGAGGAGGAATGCTGCCTATGACCCCAAGATCACCATCCCCACCGTCATACATGGAGGTGGAAACATTATGCTTTGGGGTTGTTTTTCTGATAAGGAGACAGGACAACTTGACCGCATCTAAGCTATGATGGACGCGGCCATGTACCATCAAATCTTGGGTGAGAACCTCCTTCCCTCAGCCAGGGCATTGAAAATGGGTCCTGGATGGGAATTCCAGCATGACATTGACCCAAAACACACGGCCAAGGCAACAAAGGAGTGACTCAAGAAGAAGCACATTAAGATCCTGGAGTGCCCTAGCCAGTCTTCTTAATCCGATAGAAAATATGTGGAGGGAGCTGAAGGTTCTCATTACCAAACATCAGCCTCGAAACCTTAATGACTTGGAGAGGATCTGCAAAGAGGACAAAATCCCTCCTGAGATGTCTGCAAACCTGGCCACCAACTACAAGAAACGTCTGACCTCTGTGATTGCCAACAAGGGTTTCTCCACCAAGTACTAAGTCATGTTTTGCGAAGGAGTCAAATACTTATTTCACTCATTAGAATGCAAATCAATTTAGAACTTTTTGGAACCGCAGGCGTAATTACCGCAATTCCAAATTGCAAAGTGTGATCGGGGCATCAAAGCTCTTCAGGACCACATCTTCATATGAAACACAACAGTGAAACAAAATTGTCACATTTGTTATTTATTGTGTTACTTTCTTTATTTGTAAATGTCATTACAATGTATCATTCTAAAGTATAATAGGAGAGCCCATATTATAAAATAATGACCGGAATCAATTCTTTAACACCTTTTTCCATAACACTCAAGTAGGATGCGGTCAGACTTTGTAGCAGAGCGCTGGAAACGGTGGTCAGTCACACGATTACCAGTTACAGAGCGTTTTGCCCATAATTTACTAAGTAACAGGAAAGCTTTACCATAGACTGCTAATACTTCTCTGCCCTCCTATGTGACTCGGCTTCAGCCTGGCAAAATGCATGATGAGAGAGTAGGGCAGTGGTGGGGACTGCCCCTTTAAGTTTTAAAGAGTCGCTCCACCTGCCACCTTGCTTTTCCCACTGTGGATCAAACTCAGTCTGAACTCCATTCAGGAGATTCCCCGCCCAGTAATACAGACAATTCCCAGTCTCAGACTGAACCCAAGCTCCTCCCTGTTTCCCACCAATGATGGGGCACTATTCCTTCCACTGACACCAATGATGAGGCACTATTCCCCCTACTGATAACAATGATTGGGCACTATTCCTCCCACTGACACTAATGATGGGGCACTATTCCCCCTACTGATAACAATGATTGGGCACTATTCCTCCCACTGACACTAATGATGGGGCACTATTCCTCCACTGATACCAATGATGGGGCACTATTCCTTCCACTGACACCAATGATGGGGCACTATTCCTTCCACTGACACCAATGATGGGACACTATTCCACCCACTGATATCAATGATGGGGCACTATTCCTTCCCCTGACACCAATGATGGGGCAATATTCCTTCCCCTGACACCAATGATGTGGCTTTTTTCCTCCCACTGACACCAATGATGGAACACTATTCCTCCCACTGACACCAATGATGGGGCACTATTCCTCCCACTGACACCAATGATGGGGCACTATTCCTCACACTGATACCAATGATGGGGCACTATTCCTCCCACTGACATTTTCTACTCCTGCTGGCTACAGTCCGGCCTCCCTAAAGTTTGACAGACAGTAAACTGGCACTTGGTTTAGAACGTAAGTTTGGAGACCCCTGCTCTAGATGAAGCTGATGATCAAAAGATTTACAATGACTGTCAACTCCACCTAGTGGCCAATGGCCATAATGCAGCATTTTCCTGATTCACATAGTTACATAATAGGCGAGGTTGAAAAAAGACACAAGTCCATCAAGTCCAACCTATGTGTGTGATTATGTGTCAGTATTACATTACATATCCCTGTATATTGCGGTCATTCAGGTGATTATCTAATAGTTTCTTGAAGCTATCAATGCTCCCCAGCTGAGACCACCGCCTGTGGAAGGGAAATCCACATCCTTGCCGCTCTTACAGTAAAGAACCCTCTACGTAGTTTAAGGTTAAACCTCTTTTCTTCTAATTGTAATGAGTGGCCGCGAGTCTTATTAAACTCTCTTCTGCCAAAAAGTTTTCTCCCTATTGTGGGGTCACCAGTACGGTATTTGTAAATTGAAATCATATCCCCTCTCAAGCGTCTCTTCTCCAGAGAAAATAAGTTCAGTGCTCACCTTTCCTCATAACTAAGATCCTCCAGACCCTTTATTAGCTTTGTTGCCCTTCTTTGTACTCGCCCCATTTCCAGTACATCCTTCCTGAGGACTGGTGCCCAGAACTGGAGGGCATACTCCAGGTGCAGCCGGACCAGAGTCTTGTTGAGCGGGAGAATTATCGTTTTATCTCTGGCATTGATCCCCCTTTTTAATGCCAATATTCTGTTTGCTTTGTTAGCAGCAGGTTGGCATTGCATGCCATTGCTGAGCCTATCATCTACTAGGACCCCCAGGTCCTTTTCCATCCTAGATTCCCCCAGAGGTTCTCCCCCCAGTCTATAGATTGCATTCATATTTTTGCACCTAAATGCGTTATTTTACATTTTTCTACATTGAACCTCATTTGCCATGTAGTCGCCCACTCCATTCATTTGTTCGGATCTTTTTGCAAGGTTTCCACATCCTGCGGAGAAGTTATTGCCCTGCTTAGCTTAGTATCGTCTGCAAATACAGAGATTGAACCGTTTATCCCATCCTCCAGGTCGTTCACGCTACTCTTATGAATAAATAACATTTGACCCGGAGAGAAAAAAGCTTTGTAACATTCGATCTTGCACAGAACAAACGTAAATGAAATTTCAAAGGACAAAAAGCTTTGGGAATTTTTTTTTTTATATAAATACACCCCCATAGTGTCCTGCAAAATCTCACATTACAAGCAGCACACTGGAAATATCAAGACCTATCTTCTTCCCTGTGATTACAGCTTGTTGTAGTGTATAAGAAAATGTTACAACAACAGGACGTCGAATGTAATCAGAGATCTAGTATCTGTACGAATGCCAAGCCCGGTCCGGGTCCACGATAGGCCGGGCTTTGTGTAGGGGATAACAATGATGAATGTTCAGGTTGCTGGGAGGTAAACACAGATCTGTCCTCCATTATATCGTTCTATATCACTACACAAACACTGAGAGCACCGCCATTGTCTGCCCGGGAAAATACGGCGCGGGGGGAGGGAGGGGGGTATTTATATAGCAGTCACCAAACATTCACCGCCGGTGAATACATCACAAAGCACATTTAAACAGTCCTTACGTTTTTTTAAATTATTATTATTATTAAATATATTATATAATAATTATATTATTATTATTTAAATTATTATTTATAATTTTTTTCTACGTTTTATTGATTGATTTATTTATAATTGTATTTATTTATTTATTTTTTGATTTTTTTTTTATAATTTTATTTTTTTCTACTTAAAAAAAATATATATATTTATTTTATTTTTTTAAAAACTTTTTAAAAATTATTTAGAATCTTTTTTTTTTTTACACTTTTTTTCTAACTTTATCTTTTTTTTTTACACTTTTTTTCTAACTTTATTTTTTTTTCTACTTTTTCAAATTTTTGTGTTAATTTCATTTTTACAACTTTTTTTAAGTGCCCTGTTGGGGGTATTTCGGTGATGATATCAGGGGTCTAAACAGACCGCTGATGTAATTTGGGAATGAGGACATTGAGGACTGAGGACTCCTCAGCCCCTTTCTCTGCAGACTCAGCTGCCACTGTAGATAATTGAACAGGAAGCTCTCTGAGGCTTCCTGTTCATTCACAAACTGAAGCATGGTAAACACAGTTTACCATGCTTCAGTGATGAATGGACACAGGAGTGATCGGTACTGATCGCTCACTATGTTAGGGCATAGGACATATTTACTGGCCCTTTTTCCTGCTCTTCATTTTGAAACTTCCCCCTGTGTACCCATAGCAGCTGCCAGCGGGACAGGAGAGGAGGGAAGGCATCACTGTGGGGGAGGGGGAAAACAGGGGGGGCGCAGATACCGATCCCCCTGCAGTGCAGCCAGAGGAAGGGAGAGGAGGTAAAGCTTGTAGCATTGCAGGGGGAGGCACAGTAGGGGGGTGGGGTGCTTATACAGATCCCCCTGCAGTGCAGCCAGAGGAAGGGAGAGGAGGAGAAGCCTGTAGCATTGCATGGGGAGGCACAGTTGGGGGGGTGGGCACAACAGATACTGATCCCCCTACAGTGCAGCCAGAGGAAGGGAGAGGAGGAGAAGCCAGACAGGCTGCAGGGGGAGGCACAGTAGGGGGGTGGGGGTTCAGATACCGATCCCCCTGCAGTGCAGCCAGAGGACGGGAGAGGAGGAGAAGCCGGTAGCATTGCAGGGGGAGGCACTGTAAGGGTGTTGGGGGTGCAGATACAGATCTTCTTGAAGTGCAGCCAGAGGAAGGGAGAAGAGGAGAATCCGGTAGCGCTGTAGGGGAAGGCACGGTAGGTGGGGTGGGGGGTTATGGTTGCCACCTCATCCCTTTAAACCCGAACACATATTAATTACACAGGTTCTGTGGCTGATTAAGGTGGTAATTAAGCTCACTTGGTGCCTTATCTGCATTTAATTAGCCTCAGAACCTGTGTAATTCAAAGGTGTTCGGTTTTAAAGGGATGAGGTGGTAACTCTAGTGGGGGGTGCAGATACTGATCCCCCTGCAGTGCAGCCAGAGGGAAGGAGAGGAGGAGAAGCCAGATGCCTGCTGCAGGGGGGGGGCGCAGATACTGATCCCCTTTAGTACAGCCTGAGTAAGGGACAGGAGGAGGAGCCTGTAGCGTTGCAGGGAGAGGCACAGTTGGGGGGTGGGCACAACAGATACAGATCCCCCTGCAGTGCAGCCAGAGGAAGGGAGAGGAGGAGGAGCCTGTAGCATAGCAGGGGGAGGCACAGTAGGGGGACAGATACAGATCCCCCTGCAGTGCAGCCAGAGGGAGGGAGAGGAGGAGAAGCCGGTAGTGCTGTAGGGGGAGGCACAGTAGGTGGGGTGGGGGGTGCAGATACTGATCCCCCTGCAGAGCAGCCAGAGGGAAGGAGAGGAGGAGAAGCCAGATGCCTGCTGCAGGGGGGCGCAGATACTGATCCCCTTTAGTACAGCCTGAGTAAGGGACAGGAGGAGGAGCCGGTAGCGTTGCAGGGAGAGGCACAGTAGGATCAGTGTCTGCAATAAGATAGTACAGCTGTTGGGGGTGTTGCTGGTTGGTGTTAGAGATGTCACTGGTTAGGGGTGTCACTGGTTAGGGGTGTCACTGTTTGAGGTGTCACTGGTTAGGGGTGTCACTGTTTGAGGTGTCACTGGTTAGGGGTGTCACTGGTTAGGGGTGTCACTGTTTGAGGTGTCACTGGTAAGGGGTGTCACTGGTTGAGGTGTCACTGGTTAGAGATGTCACTGGTTGAGGTGTCACTGGTTAGAGATGTCACTGGTTAGGGGTGTCACTGGTTAGGGGTATCACTGGTTAGGGGTGTCACTGGTTAGGGGTATCACTGGTTAGGGGTGTCACTGGTTAGGGGTGTCACTGGTTAGGGGTGTCACTGGTTAGGGGTATCACTGGTTAGAGGTGTCACTGGTTAGAGATGTCACTGGTTAGGGGTGTCACTGGTTAGGGGTGTCACTGGTTAGGGGTGTCACTGGTTGAGGTGTCACTGGTTAGAGATGTCACTGGTTAGGGGTGTCACTGGTTGAGGTGTCACTGGTTAGAGGTGTCACTGGGTAGGGGTGTCACTGGTTAGAGGTATCACTGGTTAGGGGTGTCACTGGTTGAGGTGTCACTGGTTAGGGGTGTCACTGGTTGGGGGTGTCACTGGTTGAGGTGTCACTGGTTGGGGTGTCACTGGTTGTGGTGTCACTGGTTGAGGTATCACTGGTTAGGGGTGTCACTGGTTGGGCTGTCACTGATTGTGGTGTCACTGGTTGAGGTGTCACTGGTTAGGGGTGTCACTGGTTGGGGTGTCACTGGTTGTGGTGTCACTGGTTGGGGGTGTCACTGGTTGGAGGTGTCACTGGTTAGCGCTGGAACTGCAGCACCGTGTGTTATCTCAAAAGGATGAGAGACGTCTTCTGTGCGTTTCTCATGCATAAAGCGCACATCTGTCGCCGGATCACGCACTCAATCATGCGCTGTCTTGCAGGGCACAGAAATGCCCTTTTGCCCAGGTATGCAACCTATTTTTAAGCATACCCCTCCCCCCCCTCTGCGATGCGTTTCAGCGCGGTGCGATTACTTGAGTGGGTCAGGGACCTCTTTTGAGCGTTTCTCACGTGTAGGCAGCCTATTGAAATGAACGCATTTTCTGCATGGGGAAGGAACAGATCGGTTCTAGTCTTCCATAGCGGGAACAAGCGCGATTTTTCGAGGTGTGATTTACACGCGTTTCCTTGTATTGTCCATTCACTTTAATGGGCAGCCCTATCAGGGTTTGTCACCCAAAAGAGGCTCCTCCCTGTATTTTCTTTTGGCAATGAGCTTCGTACGCTTTAGAAAGGCGTGTTTTGCGGCGATCTACACACAATTCAATCGCAAAGCTGCCTTTAAAACCGAATGGCGCCCCAAACGTGCGCAGAACTGTTTGCTGCGATTTGGAATCGTGTAGAGTCTCTTCATTCATTGAATGGGGGGGGATGTGGCTCTCTGTGAGCGGAGCCATATACAGCTTGGCAGTTAGGAAGAGCCAGGTGAATGTGTAATATTCAGAAAGTCCTGCAGCGCCACCTGCTGGCTGGGTGTGAAGCACACACACCACTATTCCCCTTACTAAACAAGGTCAAAACAATGGAAGAGCGGCTGTAATTGTTCAACACAAAAAAATTTAAAATTTGACCAATCCAGAGAAGGCGGAAAATGACGTCACGTGTGTCTGTAGAAGGTTCGGTCGCTCCCGGAGAGGGGAGGAGATTCCGATGGGGGTCACGTGGGTTAGGAGGCGGGGCTCCCAAGTCCAGCGGACTGACAGTTGCTGGGCCGTTGTTATGGTAACAGGCGGAAGTGAGGTCATTCCCGGACCTCCGGCGCGGATTGGAGGCTGGAGCGGCGGTAATGTTCAATCCCCGGACTGTGTGAGAGGAGAGGAGAGGAGAGGACGGTGAGGGAGCGGGGTGTACCGGGGGGTACCGGGGGGTCCTCCTGAGGTGTATGGGGGGAGGGGGGGTGTCACTGGACCATCTCTGTGGTGTGCGTCATCCTTTCAGTGATCCTGGAGGTGTCACTGGTTGGAAGGGTCTCTGATTAGCATTAGGGGTGTCATTGATGGTGTCACTGGTTGTTGGTGTCACTGGTTCGGGTTGTGAGTCTCTCACTGGTTGGTGTTGGGGGGAGGGGGGTATTACTGGTTGGTGTTGGGGGGGGGGGGGGTATTACTGGTTGTGGGTGTCCCTGGTTGGCATTGGAAGGGGTCACTAGTTTGTGTTGGAGGTGTCACTGGTTGGCTTTGCTGGTTGCCATTGAGTCTCATTTGTTGTGGGCGTCACTGATTGGATTGTTACAGGTTGGTGTTTGGAAGGGGTCACTGGTTGGAAGTATCCATGGTTGGAAGGGGTCTCTGGTTGGAGGTGTAGGTGTCACTGGTTGGAAGGGGTTGGCATTGGAGGTGTCACTGGTTGGAAGGGGTCTCTGGTTGGCGTTGGAGGTGTCACTGGTCGGAAGGGGTTGGTGTTGGAGGTAACACTGGTTGGAAGGGGTCACTGGTTGGCGTTGGAGGTGTCACTGGTTGGAAGGGGTCATTGGTTGGAGGTGTCACTGGTTGGAAGGGGTTGGCATTGGAGGTGTCACTGGTTGGAAGGGGTCGCTGGTTGGTGTTGGAGGTGTCACTGGTTGGCTTTGCTGGTTGCCATTGAGTCTCATTTGTTGTGGGCGTCACTGATTGGATTGTTACAGGTTGGTGTTTGGAAGGGGTCACTGGTTGGAAGTATCCATGGTTGGAAGGGGTCTCTGGTTGGAGGTGTAGGTGTCACTGGTTGGAAGGGGTTGGCATTGGAGGTGTCACTGGTTGGAAGGGGTCTCTGGTTGGCGTTGGAGGTGTCACTGGTCGGAAGGGGTTGGTGTTGGAGGTAACACTGGTTGGAAGGGGTCACTGGTTGGCGTTGGAGGTGTCACTGGTTGGAAGGGGTCATTGGTTGGAGGTGTCACTGGTTGGAAGGGGTCTCTGGTTGGAGGTGTAGGTGTCACTGGTTGGAAGGGGTTGGCATTGGAGGTGTCACTGGTTGGAAGGGGTCTCTGGTTGGCGTTGGAGGTGTCACTGGTCGGAAGGGGTTGGTGTTGGAGGTAACACTGGTTGGAAGGGGTCACTGGTTGGCGTTGGAGGTGTCACTGGTTGGAAGGGGTCATTGGTTGGAGGTGTCACTGGTTGGAAGGGGTCTCTGGTTGGCGTTGTAGGTATCACTGGTTGGAAGGGGTTGGCGTTGGAGGTGTCACTGGTTTGGAAGGGGTCTCTGGTTGGCATTGGAGGTGTCTCTGGTTGGCGTTGGAGGTGTTGCTGGTTGGAAGGGGTCTCTGGTTGGCGTTGTAGGTGTCACTGGTTGGAAGGGGTCACTGGTTGGCGTTGGAGGTGTCACTGGTTTGGAAGGGGTCTCTGGTTGGCATTGGAAGTGTCTCTGGTTGGCGTTGGAGGTGTTGCTGGTTGGAAGGGGTCTCTGGTTGGCGTTGTAGGTGTCACTGGTTGGAAGGGGTCACTGGTTGGCGTTGGAGGTGTCACTGGTTGGAAGGGGTTGGCATTGGAGGTGTCACTGGTTGGAAGGGGTCTCTGGTTGGCGTTGGAGGTGTCACTGGTTGGAAGGGGTTGGTGTTGGAGGTAACACTGGTTGGAAGGGGTCACTGGTTGGCGTTGGAGGTGTCACTGGTTGGAAGGGGTTGGTGTTGGAGGTGTCACTGGTTGGAAGGGGTTGGTGTTGGAGGTAACACTGGTTGGAAGGGGTCACTGGTTGGCGTTGGAGGTGTCACTGGTTGGAAGGGGTCACTGGTTGGAGGTGTCACTGGTTGGAAGGGGTCTCTGGTTGGCGTTGTAGGTATCACTGGTTGGAAGGGGTTGGCGTTGGAGGTGTCACTGGTTGGAAGGGGTCTCTGGTTGGCATTGTAGGTATCACTGGTTGGAAGGGGTTGGCGTTGGAGGTGTCACTGGTTTGGAAGGGGTCTCTGGTTGGCATTGGAGGTGTCTCTGGTTGGCGTTGGAAGGGGTCGCTGGTTGGTGTTGGAGGTATCACTGGTTTGGAAGGGGTCTCTGGTTGGCATTGGAAGTGTCTCTGGTTGGCGTTGGAAGGGGTTTACTGGTTGGCGTTGGAGGTGTCGCTGGTTGGAAGGGGTTTACTGGTTGGCGTTGGAGGTGTCACTGGTTGGAAGGGGTCGCTGGTTGGTGTTGGAGGTGTCACTGGTTGGCTTTGCTGGTTGCCATTGAGTCTCATTTGTTGTGGGCGTCACTGATTGGATTGTTACAGGTTGGTGTTTGGAAGGGGTCACTGGTTGGAAGTATCCATGGTTGGAAGGGGTCTCTGGTTGGAGGTGTAGGTGTCACTGGTTGGAAGGGGTTGGCATTGGAGGTGTCACTGGTTGGAAGGGGTCTCTGGTTGGCGTTGGAGGTGTCACTGGTCGGAAGGGGTTGGTGTTGGAGGTAACACTGGTTGGAAGGGGTCACTGGTTGGCGTTGGAGGTGTCACTGGTTGGAAGGGGTCATTGGTTGCAGGTGTCACTGGTTGGAAGGGGTCTCTGGTTGGCGTTGTAGGTATCACTGGTTGGAAGGGGTTGGCGTTGGAGGTGTCACTGGTTTGGAAGGGGTCTCTGGTTGGCATTGGAGGTGTCTCTGGTTGGCGTTGGAAGGGGTCGCTGGTTGGTGTTGGAGGTATCACTGGTTTGGAAGGGGTCTCTGGTTGGCATTGGAAGTGTCTCTGGTTGGCGTTGGAGGTGTTGCTGGTTGGAAGGGGTCTCTGGTTGGCGTTGTAGGTGTCACTGGTTGGAAGGGGTCACTGGTTGGCGTTGGAGGTGTCACTGGTTGGAAGGGGTTGGCATTGGAGGTGTCACTGGTTGGAAGGGGTTGGCATTGGAGGTGTCACTGGTTGGAAGGGGTCTCTGGTTGGCGTTGGAGGTGTCACTGGTTGGAAGGGGTTGGTGTTGGAGGTAACACTGGTTGGAAGGGGTCACTGGTTGGCGTTGGAGGTGTCACTGGTTGGAAGGGGTTGGTGTTGGAGGTAACACTGGTTGGAAGGGGTCACTGGTTGGCGTTGGAGGTGTCACTGGTTGGAAGGGGTCACTGGTTGGAGGTGTCACTGGTTGGAAGGGGTCTCTGGTTGGCGTTGTAGGTATCACTGGTTGGAAGGGGTTGGCGTTGGAGGTGTCACTGGTTGGAAGGGGTCTCTGGTTGGCATTGTAGGTATCACTGGTTGGAAGGGGTTGGCGTTGGAGGTGTCACTGGTTTGGAAGGGGTCTCTGGTGGGCATTGGAGGTGTCTCTGGTTGGCGTTGGAAGGGGTCGCTGGTTGGTGTTGGAGGTATCACTGGTTTGGAAGGGGTCTCTGGTTGGCATTGGAAGTGTCTCTGGTTGGCGTTGGAAGGGGTTTACTGGTTGGCGTTGGAGGTGTCGCTGGTTGGAAGGGGTTTACTGGTTGGCGTTGGAGGTGTCACTGGTTGGAAGGGGTCGCTGGTTGGTGTTGGAGGTGTCACTGGTTGGAAGGGGTTTACTGGTTGGCGTTGGAGGTGTCACTGGTTGGAAGGGGTCACTGGTTGGTGTTGGAGGTGTCACTGGTTGGAAGGGGTCACTGGTTGGCGTTGGAGGTGTCACTGGCTGGAAGGTGTCGCTGGTTGGAAGGGGTTTCTGATTAGCATTAGGGGTGTCATTGATGGTGTCACTGGTTCGGGTTGTAAGTCTCACTGGTTGGTGTTGGGGAGTATTACTGGTTGAGGATGTCCCTGGTTGGCATTGTGAGATTCACTGGTTGTGGGTGTCACTAGTTGGAAGGGATTGCTGATTAGTGTTGGGGGTTTCACTGGTTGGTGTTGGGGGGTGTTGCTGGTTGCTATTGAGTCTCATTTGTTGATGTCACTGATTGGAGGTGTTTCTGTTAGCGTTGGAGGTGTCACTGGTTGGTGTGAGGAGGGGGTGTCGCTGATTAGTGTTAGGGGTGTTACTGGTTGGCGCTGGGGGGGGGTGTCGCTGGTTGGTGTTGAGTCTCACTGGTTGGGGGTGTCCCTGGTTGGCGTTGGGGGTGTCCCTGGTTGGCGTTGGGGGTGTCCCTGGTTGGCGTTGGGGGTGTCCCTGGTTGGCGTTGAGGGTGTATGGCTGAATGGTTGAAGGATTCTCATGGGGTGGGTGTCGGGAGTGTGTGGAATTCTAGGATGTCATTGATTAGTGTCGGGGTTCTGAGATGTCACTGGCCGGTTTTGGAGATCTGAGGGTGTCAGTGAATGTCGGGGGTTCTGAGTATTTCACTGGCGGGGGACTTGGGGTGTCTCTGGTGAGTGTTGGGGGATTTGGAGTGTATGTCGGGGGTTTTCAGGATGATAGTGATAGGTGTGGGGGATGGGGGGGGTTTGTAGATCTTGGGGTGTCATTGGTGGGAGTGATGTATTAGGGGTGTCCTGCGCAGGTATGGGGGGGGCGGGGTCAGAAGTCGCTTTGTGCTGGAATAATACAGATCATTTCTCCTCCTGACAGATGTCTGTGCGGTACGGTCGCCCCGGTGTGAAGAAAACCACCAATAGGAAGAGGACACAAGTGCGGCAGGCGTGGGATGTGAGTGTTCTGGGGGTGCGGGGTCCCCCCCGGGTTCTGGGGCTGCAGGTTGTACAGAATAGAATTACTGACTTCCAATAAGAGAGATTCATTTCCCATTTTGTGATATCTGAAGAAATGATATTCATTTCCTTAAACCCAAGCACAGAAGTGTAAAATGTTGCAGCTTTACTTCCCTTAGCTATGGCGGCTGCATTCATATCCCCCCCCCCCCCCAAGCTAATAACATTCACAGCAAATGCAGAAAATACCAGTTGATCCTGCCAGAAATGCAGTGTCCTGGTCACTTCCTGTGACTTGTGTTGAACAATATTTCTTCCTGGTTCTCTTATGTAAACTTCCGATTACCCTGCCCCCCCCCCCATGGCATATAGAGGAAGAGATAGTCCAATCAGGAGAGCAGCCTTGGTTGCCAGCCATGGCTCCCTCCATAGGGACAGCAAAGGAGTGCCGTAGCCGCTCAGGGACCACCGAACGTGTGTTATTTGCAGAATTGCCAGGTGGAAAGATGGCAAGAGAGCTTGAAAAAAAAGAAAATGAATGCAGCCACCACACCAAGGACTAGTAAGCTGCAATATATTAATATATTACTATATTATATTGTTGGTTTTGGGTTTAGACAGCCACTTTGTACAATGTGTTGGCATTCTATGGGGTTAAATCCAATGAGGTGCATGCCACCTAATGGACTTATTGCTTTTTATTTACCATTGACAGTTTTAGTGAGCGCCGGGGGTACAGCGATCACTATACCCCCAGCACTCTGACAGGAGAGACTTTATCTTCTCACACACAGAGTCTCTGCCCGCCCCCACCTTCTGCTGCCCATTCACAGAAGGCTTTGTAAAATGTACTGGCATTCTGTTGGTTGAATCCAATGAGGCGCCTGCCACCTAATTGCTCTTATTTACAGTTTTCTTGAGCACCAGAAGTATAGCGATAGCTGACAGGAGAGACTTTGTGTGCTCATCCACAGCGTCTCTGACGTCCCCACTTCTTGCTGTCCATTTACAGAAGGCTTTGTAAAATGTGCTGGCATATTGTTGGTTAAATCTAATGAGGTGCATGCCACCTAATCGCTTTTATTTACAGTTTTACTGAGTGCCGGAAGTATAGCGATAGCTGACCTGACAGGAGAGACTTTGTATTCTCACAAACAGCGTCTCTGCCCTTCCCCACCTTCTGCTGTCCATTCACAGAAGGCTTTGTATTTTGTAAATGTTTTCACATAATACATAGCGCATTGTGATTGGGGCAGATGGAGGGGAGGGGGGGGGTCCAGCTCTGCAGCTGCTGGAACTTAGAAGGTTCAGTGTTGGAGCTCTGGAAATGTAGTGATAGCTGTACTCCCAGCACTCAGGAAAAAAAGGAAAAAGATAAGTCCACAAGGTGGCGTGCACCTCGTTGGATCTAATCCATAGTTATCCAGCATTTTTTACAAAGTGGCTGAATTTCTTTGGGTTTCAGTTTTAATCTTCACTTTGCCCTGCATTGCTTTACCCATGCAGAGCACGGCAACAGGTTTTCTTATTGCAGGCTTGCCCGGGCACAAATGCTTGCCCTCCCCCCGGCTGCTCTATTCAGCCACCAGGTGGAACAGGAAGGGGGCCTTGTGTCAGGTGCCTGTTGCTAGGGTTGTAACTAAGACAGCACTGTAGACTCTCCTGATTGGCCCAGAACTGTCACAAGGGTGAGTCACATGTTCCTCCAAACCTGGAAGTACCAGCCTAGGTTAAGACTTTGCTCCACTGGAATCCAAAACTTGTGAAAATTCTGAGACTTCCCCACTGCTCCTGTCTGTGTTATCCCCTCCCCCCCCCCATCCGTACACTCAGTATCTGCAGGATATGTATGTTATCAATGACCCATCACTCTGCTGTGTTTTCAGAGCTCAGTTCAAGATCTCAATGTACACCGGGCCACCCCAGAGGAGCTGGTGAGTGATTGTAGTAATCTTCATAGAGGTTTATTTTATTTCTGTGTGATTTATGTGAGCTGAGATCCATTATTATTATTATTATTATCAAGTTTAAAGCAGAGTTTTGCCGGCCCCCCCCCAGCCCCCACAGAAAAATTAAAAGTCAGAAGCTACACATACTGTAGCTGCTGACTTTTTAATAGCAGGACACTTACCTGTCCAGGGATCCAGCGATGTCGGCACCAAAACCGATGTTTCCAGCAGCTCTCGGGTGCTGCCGCCATCATTGCTTGTAAGAGAAACCAGCAGTGAAGCCGTGCAGCTTTACAACCAATGCCCTACTGTGCTTTCTGAATGATCCAGCAGTGAGGGAAGAAGAAGGGGGGCCGAACTTCTGACGTACCTCACCGCGCCGATGTCTCCTGGAAGGCGGGACAGGTACCCCCCCCCCAAAGGTGCCAAATGTGGCATCAGAGGGGGGGGGGGGAGACAGATAGATAACCACTTGCTACTAAAGCCTATTCTGACGCTTCTCTCTTATGTGTAAAATGTTATCTTTTTTTTGCTAAAAAAATTACTTAGAACCCCCAAACCTTTTTGAGGGATGTACGTACGTATGTATGTAGGTATGTGGGACCGCCGGGAACATAACTGCTTTCATTTCAATAGCTGTGTGTTCCCCACCGCGTGCCGTCACATACAGCCCCTCCTCTTTGTCCGGGCACTTTGATAGATCACCTGTCCAATCCTGGGACGGGTGATCTGTCTATCAAAGTTCCCTGGACAAGGGGGAGGGGCTGTATTTGACGGAGCGGCGAGAACATGAAATGAAAGCTGTTATGTTCTCGGCGCTCTGATCATCGGGCGGCGGCTCTCCTCTCTCGTAGGCTGCATTGTTGGGCACATATAAAGTTGTTGTTCATATTTATTTTTATAACTTAATTCTGCATAAAACATAGTTTAATTGATGAGGGCGTGTTTAGGGGCGGGGCAACTGGTGGCGAGTAACCCTTGAGGCCTGACTAGTAGCTCAGGACTTGAAATTTTGAGCTGTGTGTGTGTGTGTGTGTGTATGTATGTATATGTATGTGTGTGTGTGTGTGTGTGTGTGTGTATATATCTATATCTATATCTATATATATATATATATAAGCAGAGGTCCTAGAGAATAAATTGAAGGGTGTTGCAATGTTTTATGTCACACTGTATGTGCGAAGCGGTTTTTCAAACGCTTTTTTTGGAAAAAAATACACAGAAGTGAATTTTAGTGAACAGAATATAATACCCAATGTCAGTGCTGTGGGTGGGTGATGTGAAGTGGGACAATGCTGTGAAAGGGGGGGTGATGTAAAAGGGCTGTGCTGTGGGGGGTGATGTAAAGGTGGGCGGGGCTGGGGGGTTTGTTGATGTAAAAGTGGGCGCGGCTGGGGGGGTTGTTGATATAAAGGTGGGTGGGGCTGGGGGGGTTGTTGATGTAAAGGTGGGCGGGGCTGGGGGATTGTTGATGTAAAGGTAGGCGGGGCTGGGGGGGTGTTGATGTAAAAATGGGCGGGGCTGGGGTTGTTGATGTAAAGGTGGGCGGGGCTGGGGTTGTTGATGTAAAGGTGGGCGGGGCTGGGGGGTTGTCGATGTAAAGGTAGGCGGGGCTGGGGGGGTGTTGATGTAAAGGTGGGCGGGGCTGGGGGTGTTGATGTAAAGGTGGGCGGGGCTGGGGGGGGTTGTTGATGTAAAGGTGGGCGGGGCTGGGGGGGTTGTTGATGTAAAGGTGGGCGGGGCTGGGGGGGTTGTTGATGTAAAGGTGGGCGGGGCTGGGGGGGTTGTTGATGTAAAGGTGGGCGGGGCTGGGGGGGTTGTTGATGTAAAGGTGGGCGGGGCTGGGGGGGTGTTGACGTAAAGGTGGGCGGGGCTGGGGGGGTTGTTGATGTAAAGGTGGGCGGGGCTGGGGGGGTTGGTGATGTAGAGGTGGGTGGGGCTGGGGGGGGGTTGTTGATGTAAAGGTGGGCGGGGCTGGGGTTGTTGTTGATGTAAAGGTGGGCGGGGCTGGGGGGGTTGTTGATGTAAAGGTGGGGGGGGGGGTTGTTGATGTGAAGGGGGCAGTGGACACTGATGTAAGAACGGATTGTGATATAAAATGAGGCGTTGTGATGGGAAGGATCTTAGACATCGCACAAACATGCGATTTGGACCTCCTGTTGGAAGGAAATGATCAGACCTCAGTGAATTTTAATTCAATACCCCTGCTCTAGGGGGTGCTGTCATTACTGCAGCCTGTGATTGCTGAGTGTCAGTGTGTTTGATCACTACCTGTGCCCAGATTGTGGAGCTTTGGGTCTTCAGGATAGTTGACGAGCGCGCTGCTCAGTTTTCCAAGGATGTGCAATGGATCGCAACATCTTGTGCACCTTCCGGCCTCCCTCATCCTTGTACCTCAGTCTGTGACATATACTTACCTTAACCACTTCAGACCCAGAAGGATTTGCCCCCTTAATGACCAGGCCATTTTTTGTGATATGGCACTACACCGCTTTAACTGACAATCGTGTGGCCGTGTACCCTAACAAAATTGATGTCCTTTTTTTCCCACAAATAGAGCTTTCTTTTGATGGTATTTGATCACCTCCGCGGTTTTTATTTTTTGCGCTATAAACAAAAAAAGAGCGTAAATTTTGAAAAAAACACCATATTTTTTACTTTCTGCTATTATAAATCTAAAAAAATAAACTTTCTTCATCAGTTTAGGCCGATACGTATTATTCGACATATTTATGGTACAAAAAAAATCGCAATAAGCAAATATTGACTGGTTTGCCAAAAACTTATAGCGTTTACAAAATAGGGGATAGATTTATGGCGTTTTTTATTTATTATTTTACTAGTAATGCCGGCGATCTGCGATTTATTATTTTTAATTTTTTTTTTACGGGACTGCGACATTGCAGCGGACAGATCGGACACTTTTGACACTTTTTTGGGACCATTCACATTTATAAAGCGATCGGAGCTAAAAAAAATAGCCACTGAGCGATCGCGGGTGCCCCCTATACCTCCTTAAAGCCCCTGACGTACAGCTACGGCGATTTGCACAGGGGAGCCAACCTGCCGTTCTCTGCTCTGTCTCTATCAGGAACGATCGCGGGTGCCCGGCGGACATCCTGGCTGCGGGGCACACGGCATGAGCGCGCCCCCTATTCCTCTTAAAGCGCCCCGCCGTACATCTACGGGCGATTTGCGCAGGGGATCCAACCAGCCAAAAATGGTTAAGCCACCCTCTTCCAAGATTTTTAGCTTTTATGCGAAGTTTGTCTGTTTTTGTTTTAATCAATTTTTATGTTTCTAGGCCCACAGACACGAGATCCACAAATCTAAAAACCAGCGTCTGGCGCAGTGGGAACTTCAGAAGAGATCCCTAAAGAAGAAGTGGAGGAAACAAAATGGAGGAGCTGCCGACCCGCTGGAGGAGAGGCGGCTGGCCCTGATGATGGAGGTATTGGAAGAGAAATTTCACAATTCTTATAATATATCACAATACACAACTTCATCTTCTCTACACACTGTGGGGAGGATTTACTAAAACTGGAGAGTGTAAAATCCGGTGCAGCTCCACACAGAAACCAATCCGCTTCCAGGTTTTTAGCTTAAACCTCTCCCACCGACAGTACGGATATCCACTCACCGGACACTTTATTAGGTACACCTGTTCAATTTCTTGGGAACACAAAATGCTAATCAGCCAATCACATGGTAGCAACTCAATGCATTTAGTCTTCTGGACATGGTGAAGACGACTTGGTGAAATTTAAACCGAGCATCAGAATAGGGCAGAAAGGGGATTATAGTGTTTTTGAACGTAGCATGGTTGGTGCCAGACGGGCTGGTCTGAGTATTTCTGGGATTTTCGCACACAACCATCTCTCGGGTTTACAGAGAATGGTGGGAAAAAGAGAAAATATCCAGTGAGCGGCAGTTGTGTGGAGGAAAATGCCTTGTTGAGGTCAGAAGAGAATGGGCAGACTGGTTCCAGATGATAGAAAGGCAACAGTAACTCAAATAACCCCTCGTTACACCCAAGGTATGCAGAATACCATCTCTGAAGGCACAACACATCCAACCTTGAAGCAGATGGGCTACAGTAGCAGAAGACCACACCGAGTGCCACTCCTGTCAGCTAAGAACAGGAAACTGAGGCTACAATTCTCACAGAAGATTCACAATAGAAGATTGGAAAATCGTTGCCTGATCTGATGAGTCTGGATTTCATCTCCGACATTCAGATGGTGGGGTCAGAATTTGGCGCATGGATCCATCCTGCCTTGTATCCCCGGTACAGGCTGGTGGTGGTGGTGTAATGGTGGGGGAGATATTTTCTTGGCACACTTTGTGCCCTTAGTACTAACTGAGCATAGTATAAACACCACTACCTACCCGAGTATTGTTGCTGACCATGTCCATCCCTTTATGACTACAGTGTCCCCATCTTCTGATGGCTCCTTCCAGCAGGATAATACACCATGTCACAAAGCTCCAATCATCTCACCACTGGACAATGAGGTCCCTGTACTCCAATGGCCTCCACACTCACCAGATCTCATCCAATAGAGCACCTTTGGGATGTGGTGGAACGTGATGCTATCATGTCACTATGGAGCAAAATCTCTGAATTTTTCCAACACCTTGTTGTATCTATGCCACCAAGAATGAAGGCAAAAAGGGGGTCCAACCCGCTACTAGCAAGGTGTACCTAATAAAGTGTCCGGTGAGTGTGTGATAATTAAACTTCAGCATTAATGGTAACAGAAATGTCAGGAAATGTATGTCATATGTTGTGCTCTATAATTCTAGGTGATGTTTTGCTCATGTGAATTGATAACAATGATCTGTCAGGATTGCTCAGTGTGGATACATCAGAAGTCGGTGAGGATTTTATTCTGTGTAATATTTTATTTCTTTTCTCTCTATTAGATTCTTTCTGATCAGTATCAGATGAAGGATGTTCTGGAGAGATCGGACCGTGCCATGTCTGTGGTGAAGGACCTCTTCGGAGACGCCCCCCGCAGGCACACAGGTGACACTGATATTACTATGGAGACTTTCTGTAATCTTTGAGTTATCCGAACTTTTCAGGTGAAATTTAAAGTTCTAATATTTGTTATCTGTTGGAAATCGGTGCACATCAGTGAGGTATTACAGAGGAACTGCAGTCTGTTCACATCATTTGTAACAAAAACATCTTTGCCATTCTGAAGCTTCCCTCCAACCACTTTGCATATTATTTTATATATACTGTGATTCTGTACTTGCCAAATGTGCTGCAGAATTCTCCCTCCACTGAGTCTGGCTGCAGCCATTTTAATGTTGTACAGGTATCCTGGATGATAAACCGCCCTTCAAACAGAAAACACCTCCACCGCGCCACTGAAACCCTAAATGAACCCCAAAAATTGCTAATTGGTGCGAAAAATAAACTCCAAATCAAAGCAAAATTTTAAATGGTGTCGAGCTACCCCTTTAAAAATAAATATACATGAACCAAATATTTAATCCTAAATGTCGGCCCCTCACCAGGTGACCACAGCCAGACACGTAGGGTAAATATGAGGCACTCTAAACAAATTAAATACCAAAATATTAATAACACAATAGTGGTGGTACCCTCTACTGATGCTCTTTACACCTTCGTGTAATCTACTAATTTAATTTACAATTAGCAAACCATAAATCATATATCAAGTGACAGTGAATTTTTATATATATACCGTATATACTCGAGTATAAGTCGTTCCGAGTATAAGTTGAGGCCCTAATTTACCACAAAAACATGGGAAAAACTTATTGACCCGAGTATAAGACGAGGGTGAGAAATGCACAGCTACTGTAAGTGGAAAAGAGAGTCAACAATGCCCATTTGCAGCATCACTGTGCCCATTTGCAGCCATAGGTCCCCTGAACTTCAAACTCGGTAGTTAAGGGTTCCTAGATGCCCCCTAGCTGCAGCCAAAATTTGGGGTCTCTGAACCCAAAGGGTCCCAAAATGACATTGCTGCAGATGAACACAGTTGACCGAATTTGGGGCCCCGTATCTTGGGGCCACTTAGTGCTAAGAACCCCAAATTTGGTGTGAAAACCCAGTGGAACGAGCACCATAAAATATACAAAGCTGGGGTTTCTAGCACCAAGTGGCCCCGAGATACAGGGCCCCAAAAATCGGTTCAGAAAATGTCAAGCACTTTTCTGCAGCAGAGAATGACATTTTCCGAACCAATTTTGGGGCCCCGTATCTCAGAGCCACTTAGTGCTAGAAACTTCATCTTTGGATATGTTGTGGTACCGGTTCCACTGGGTTTGCATACCAAATTTGGGGTTCCTAGCACCAAGTGTCCCTGAGATACGGGGCCCCAAAGTCGGTTCGGAAAAAAACAGCCCACAAGGAGCTGTATGTGACAACATATAATTGGTGACGAAATATAAATCAAGTGTCCCACAAAAAATCTTCTCAATTTTTGATGACCACAAACAAGTGTCTCCGCGTGTCTTCCACCTCACCACCGTGTTCAGTGAATCACACCCTCCAGACATACACTCACCGATTTATATTTCCAGCATTCTCATGCAAGGCAACAAAACGCTTATTTTACCACACTCCGGGGCAAATAAATCATTCGATGTCCATGGTGATAGTTATTCAATGGATCCACATAAAAGAAAATAAATGTTCCAATAGTGTGAACCAGCAAACAAAATTTATTAAAACCACTGCAATCTTCACATAATGCACTCACATTCTTAAAAAGATAAAACCAGCAGGAAACATGTGCAATTCACAACAATCTTCAACTTTGTGGATAAAACCTGATAACCAGCGGTCACGGCGGACCCGAGGTGTGCTGCTGGGCTATAATCTTAAACCTCCGCTCCTCCGTGCACTCGAATTCCTAACCTCCTGTGTGGCTGACAGCGCTTGCGTCATGTCTCGCAGCCACGCCCCCGACATGTTTCATCATAGGTAGACTTATTCATGGGAGTACTAGTATTGCTAGTAATTACCTGTCTGTGATACTTTTTTATATATTTGTTCTAGCATCCAAATTTGTATGTTATCATCAGAGTGCCCCTCTTACACCGGGGTCCCCATCAGAGTCCCCCCCCCTTACATCGGGGTCCCCATCAGAGTCCCCCCCCCTTACATCGGGGTCCCCATCAGAGTCCCCCCCCCTTACATCGGGGTCCCCATCAGAGTCCCCCCCCCTTACATCGGGGTCCCCATCAGAGTCCCCCCCCCCTTACATCGGGGTCCCCATCAGAGTCCACCCCCTTACACTGGGGTCCCCATCAGAGTCCCCCCCCCCCTTACACCAGGGTCCCCATCAGAGTTCCCCCCCTTACACCGGGGTCCCTATCAGAGTGCCCCCCCTTACACCGGGGTCCCCATCAGAGTGCCCCCCCCTTACACCGGGGTCCCCATCAGAGTGCCCCCCCTTACACCGGGGTCCCCATCAGAGTTCACCCCCCCTTACACCGGGGTCCCCATCAGAGTTCACCCCCCCTTACACCGGGGTCCCCATCAGAGTTCACCCCCCCTTACACCGGGGTCCCCATCAGAGTTCACCCCCCCTTACACCGGGGTCCCCATCAGAGTTCACCCCCCCTTACACCGGGGTCCCCATCAGAGTTCACCCCCCCTTACACCGGGGTCCCCGTCAGTCAGAGTTCACCCCCCCTTACACCGGGGTCCCCGTCAGTCAGAGTTCACCCCCCCCTTACACCGGGGTCCCCGTCAGTCAGAGTTCACCCCCCCCTTACACCGGGGTCCCCGTCAGTCAGAGTTCACCCCCCCCTTACACCGGGGTCCCCGTCAGTCAGAGTTCACCCCCCCCTTACACCGGGGTCCCCGTCAGTCAGAGTTCACCCCCCCTTACACCGGGGTCCCCGTCAGTCAGAGTTCACCCCCCCCTTACACCGGGGTCCCCGTCAGTCAGAGTTCACCCCCCCTTACACCGGGGTCCCCGTCAGTCAGAGTTCACCCCCCCCTTACACCGGGGTCCCCGTCAGTCAGAGTTCACCCCCCCCTTACACCGGGGTCCCCGTCAGTCAGAGTTCACCCCCCCCTTACACCGGGGTCCCCGTCAGTCAGAGTTCACCCCCCCCTTACACCGGGGTCCCCGTCAGTCAGAGTTCACCCCCCCTTACACCGGTGTCCCCGTCAGTCAGAGTTCACCCCCCCCTTACACCGGGGTCCCCGTCAGTCAGAGTTCACCCCCCCCTTACCCAGGGGTCCCCGTCAGTCAGAGTTCACCCCCCCCCCTTACACCGGGGTCCCCGTCAGTCAGAGTTCACCCCCCCCCCTTACACCTGGGTCCCCGTCAGTCAGAGTTCACCCCCCCTTACATCGGGGTCCCCGTCAGTCAGAGTTCACCCCCCCTTACATCGGGGTCCCCGTCAGTCAGAGTTCACCCCCCCTTACATCGGGGTCCCCGTCAGTCAGAGTTCACCCCCCCTTACATCGGGGTCCCCATCAGCATTCCCCCCCCTTACATCGGGGTCCCCATCAGAGTCCTCCCCCCCTTACATCGGGGTCCCCATCAGAGTCCTCCCCCCCTTACATCGGGGTCCCCATCAGAGTCCTCCCCCCCTTACATCGGGGTCCCCATCAGAGTCCTCCCCCCTTACATCGGGGTCCCCATCAGAGTTCCCCCCCCCCCCTTACATGGGGGTCCCCATCAGAGTTCCCCCCCCCTTACATGGGGGTCCCCATCAGTGTGCCCCCCCCCCTTACATCAGGGTCACCAACTGATCCAAATCATCAGTCTAACAATACAAACAAAAGTGATAAAGCGACTCTACAGCTGCCCAGATCACTCTTACACAAAAGCCCAAAGCCTGCTGAGCCATGAGCTTGTTTATCCTCTTCAGTCTTTGGACACAGTAGACACCATCAAAGATTTGAAGAGGTTAAATATGAACTTTCACCCCCTTCCTGCCCAGGACAATTTCCAGCTTTCAGCGCTGGTACACTTTGAGCGACAATTGCGCCGCAGTCATGTAACACTGTAACCATGTGACATTTTTATCATTTTTTTATTTTTTTTCCACATGACTAGAGCTTTTGGTGGTAATTAATCACCACTGGGTTTTTTATATTTTGCTAAACAAATGTAGACGTCACATGATGTCCACCCTGAACAAGAGCGCTCCCGCCCGGCCTATAGACAAAAAAATCATCACAGCCTCATTGGACAGGACTCCATTGTTATGTTATAAGTGCACCAATAGCTAGAGAGTCACCTCGGGGCAGGAGAAGAGACATCTGGGGCAGGAGAAGAGACATCTGGGGCAGGAGAAGAGAAATCTGGGGCAGGTTGTTACTGACTTTGACACCGCAGTCTGTGATATTACTGACACCTTGTAGGTAAATATTTAGTATAGAATGTTTGTTTTCTATTGAAAGTAATGTTGGCTTATGGATCTGATACAAAGATTTCTGTTTATATCATCGCTGCAAGCGAAAAAAGATCATGTATTGTGTTAGGGAGGAATAGATAGACTTATTTATACATGTCTACGAGTCCTATTTCTACCTCCCATATACACTATGTTACCAAAAGTATTGGGACGCCTGCCTTTACACACACATGTACTTTAATGGCACCTTAGTCCGTAGGGTTCAATATTGAGTTGGCCCACCCTTTGCATCTATAACAGCTTCATCTCTTCTGGGAAGGCCGTCCACAAGGTTTAGGAGTGTGTCTATGGGAATGTTTGACCATTCTTCCAGAAGAGCATTTGTGAGGTCAGGCACGAGAAGGCCTGGCTCACAGTCTCTGCTATAATTTATATCAAAGGTGTTCTATCGGGTTGAGGTCAGGACAGTCAAGTTCCTCCACCCCAAACTCGCTCATCCATGTTTTTATGGACCTTGCTTTGTGCACTGGTGCGCAGTCATGTTGGAACAAGAAGGGGCCATCCCCAAACTGTTCCCACAAAGTTGGGAGCATGAAATTGTCCAAAATGTCTTGGTATGCTGACGCCCCAAGAGTTCTCTTCACTGGAACTAAGGGGCCAATCCCAACCCCTGAAAAACAACCCCCACACCATAATCCCCCCCTCCACCAAATGATTTGGACCAGTGCACAAAGCAAGGTCCATAAAGACATGGATGAGCGAGTTTGGGGTGGAGGAACTTGACTGTCCTACACAGAGTCCTGACCTCAAGCTGATAGAACACCTTTGGGATGAATTAGAGTGGAGACTGCGAGCCAAGCCAGGCCTTCTCATCCAACATCAGTGCCTGACCTCACAAATGCTCTTCTGGAAGAATGGTCAAACATTCCCATAGACACACTCCTAAACCTTGTGGATGGTCTTCCCAGAAGAGGTGAAGCTGTTATAGCTGTAAAGGGTGGGCCAACTCAACATTGTACCCTACGGACTAAGACTGGGATGTCATTAAATTTCATGTGTGTGTAAAGAGAGGTGTTCCAATACTTTTGGTAATATAGTGTATATGGAAGTAGAAATAGGACTCGTAGCCATGTATAAATAAGTCTATTTATTCCCCCCTAACATAATACATGATCTTTTTTCACTTGCAGCGATGATATAAAACAGAAACCTTTGTATCATTCATGTACATGTTAAGGCAGGCGTCCCAATACTTTTGGTAATATAGTGTATATACTAGGTGTCTGTAGACATGTCTATATAGGTGTATGGTATTTCAGTAGTCACCAATTTGTCCCTTTTTATAACTCCAGGTTTTCCTAATGTCACAATGGCTCCATCCTGCGATTTGGAAACCTCTTGTGGTCCGATTGTGCAGAAGAAAGACCCTCCCACCCGCCTGTCCATCCTCAGCGAGAGCGTCATGGACTCCCAGGTAACAGGTCGAAATTTGTTTGTAGCCTCAACTCCAGACATGCAGCTCAATGCAAACTTTATGGGATGTTTTTCCAGACAAAGGATTTGTAATTGTGTCTAGCCGGTCCTGTGATTTACACAGCTCTGCCAAATGGTACAGCCTGACACGTGACCTAACATCTCTCTGTTGCAGTTAAAGTGATTGTAAACGATCACCTTGTAAAACAACCCATTTGGTTTAACCACTGACTATGTATATACACACACACATCCTGCTGATCCACCTCTCGCATCCAGCCCACGTGCTTGTATATGATGCATATGATGTATAGGATGTATGGGATGTATATGATGTATGGGATGTATATGATGTATGGGATGTATATGATGTATGGGATGTATATGATGTATGGGATGTATATGATGTACGGGATGGATGTATATGATGTATGGGATGTATATGATGTATATGATGTATGGGATGTACGGGATGGATGTATAGGATGTATGGGATGTATATGATGTACGGGATGGATGTATAGGATGTATGGGATGTATATGATGTATATGATGTATGGGATGTATATGATGTACGGGATGGATGTATAGGATGTATGGGATGTATATGATGTATATGATGTATGTGATGTATATGATGTATATGATGTATGGGATGTATATGATGTATATGATGTATGGGATGTATATGATGTATGGGATGTACGGGATAGATGTATGGGATGTATATGATGTATATGATGTATGGGATGTATATGATGTATATGATGTATGGGATGTATATGATGTATGGGATGTATATGATGTATGGGATGTATATGATGTATGGGATGTATAGGATGTATATGATGTATGGGATGTATGTGATGTATAGGATGTATGGGATGTATATGATGTATGTGATGATCTCTATATCAAGGCGGCTCTCCTGGGCAGGATCATTTACCTAGTACCTGATCCTGTACTTCGGAATCTGGGGGTGCGCACGGTGTGTCTAATCACAGCGGGTTTGGCGGACTTGATGTCTGCCGGGACCCTCCGATCGTTTGGTACACAGGCAGAGCGACGATCTGCTCATGTGAACAAGGCAGATCAACGTTCTGTGAGATGGGAAGGTTTTGATCCCGTGTTTCTGCAAACCAGGAACATGGATCTCTGCCTTACTATAGTAAAAGCACCTCCCCCATACAGTTAGCAAGCACTCTCTAGGAACACATGTAACCCTTTGATCACCCCCGATGTTAACCCCTTCCCAGCCAGTGTCATTAGTACAGTGACAGTGCATATTTTTTAGCACTGATCACTGTATTGGTGTCACTGGTTTCCAAAAAGTTTTTCAGCTAGGTGTCTGATTTTGTCCACCGCAATATCCCGTCCTGCTATAAATTGCTGATTGCCGCCATTACTAGTTAAAACAAAAAAAATCCAGTATATATCACATAGTTTGTAGACGCTGTAAATTTTACACAAACCTGCCCATTCTCCTCTGACCTCAACAAAGACATTTTCCTCCACACAACTGCCGCTCACTGGATATTTTCTCTTTTTCCCATCATTCTCTGTAAACCCGAGAGATGGTTGTGTGTGAAAATCCCAGAAATACTCAGACCAGCCCGTCTGTCACCAACAACCATTCCACGTTCAAAGTCACTTCAATCCCCTTTCTTCCCCATTCTGATGCTCGGTTTGAACTTCAGCAAGTCTTCTTCACCTCATCTAGATGCCTAAATGCATTGAGTTGCTGCCATGTGATTGGCTGATTTAGCAATTTGTTTTACCAAGCAACTGAACAGGTGTACCTAATAAAGCGGCCGGTGAGAGGATATCCTACATAGGGGGGGGGTGATGAAAGTGTAAGGTATAAATAGGAGATGGGGTGTAATTCCTGGCTCCTGATGTTCAGGTTTGGCACTTGCTGTATATGAGACTTTGTATGTTTTAGATGTACGTCAGAAAGTTTATGATTAGAAATATTTGATTTAGGCTCTTAATGATGTGGATGAGAGTCAGTCAGAAGATGATGATGATGATGATGATGAAGAAGTGGACGTTTCCATTACTTTCCAACCCAACCTTACCACCGACAGGTGTGTTTGTTCTGCTTTTTACATTTTTTTTTTTTTTGGCCGTATATAGTGAACATTTGGATTGAATAGTGTTTATGTGAGATCCTCTATTATGGGCAGTTATTAATTAGTAAATTCCATGGAAGGCGGAGCCAGTGTTAATTTTAGTTTTAGGACTAAAATGGCATTTTAGTTTTAGTCAAATTTTAGTCTTCTGCAAGTGTTTTTAGTTTTAGTCATATTTAGTCGACTAAATCTCCAGTACATTTCAGTAATTGCAATTTAGTTTTAGTCATAGTCTTTTGACTAAAATGGCTTTTAGTTTTAGTCGTATTTTAGTCATCTCAATTGTTTTTGTTTTATTTTAGTCGACTAAAATAGTATTTATTTAGTCGACTAAAATGTTTTAGTCGACTAAATTAACACTGGGAGCCTTTCATTTGCACTCTATGAAGGTTCTGTGTTATATGAATGTTTTTTACCAATCTTCTTCCAGGGCTTACCAGATAATAAATGAAGAGCGTTCCCATCCAGCATCTCATCACCCATCAACAGGCAAAGAAGCGGATGCAGACAACCAGTTTGTGACACCCAAAAGCTCAGGTCATCCCACCAATGGGCAAATAGGTAGGGCTGATTAATAGATAGATATATATATATATATATTAGAGAGAGATATAGCTATATATATCTCTCTCGATATCATCAAAGGAAAACTGTCCCAAAATAGTAAAAATAAATAAATCATTTTTTCTTTTTTATTTGGCTATATATTTTTTGCTATTATCATAATTTGCCACCAAAGAACAACCAAAAATTAATTCTCCTGCTCCTGACTATTGCAGTGATACCACATATGTGGATGTTAGTTGTTGTTTGTACCCGTAGTGCAGCCCAGAAACATTGGTGCATATTTTGCATTTTTCTTTTATCCTGCCTAAAACACACTGATACTAAGACCCCTATCCCACTGATACTAAGACCCCTAACCCACTGATACTAAGACCCCTAACCCCCTTATACTAAGACCCCTTATCCCACTGATACTAAGACCCCTTATCCCACTGATACTAAGACCCCTAACCCACTGATACTAAGACCCCTATCCCACTGATACTAAGACCCCTATCCCACTGATACTAAGACCCCTAACCCACTGATACTAAGACCCCTTATCCCACTGATACTAAGACCCCTTATCCCACTGATACTAAGACCCCCTATCCCGCTGATCCAAAGACCCCTATCCCGCTGATCCGAAGACCCCCTATCCCGCTGATCCGAAGACCCCCTATCCCGCTGATCCGAAGACCCCCTATCCCGCTGATCCGAAGACCCCCTATCCCGCTGATCCGAAGACCCCCTATCCCGCTGATACTAAGACCCCCTATCCCGCTGATCCGAAGACTCCCTATTCCGCTGATCCGAAGACCCCCTATTCCGCTGATCCGAAGACCCCCTATTCCGCTGATCCAAAGACCCCCTATCCCGCTGATCCAAAGACCCCCTATCCCGCTGATCCGAAGACCCCCTATCCCGCTGATCCGAAGACCCCCTATCCCGCTGATCCGAAGACCCCCTATCCCGCTGATCCGAAGACCCCCTATCCCTCTGATCCGAAGACCCCCTATCCCGCTGATACTAAGACCCCCTATCCCGCTGATACTAAGACCCCCTATCCCGCTGTGGCGTTTTTCAGGCGCTTTAGCGCTAAAAATACCACCTGTAAAGCGCCTGAAAACTGCCTCATCTGCAGTCCCTGTGTGAAAGCCCTTTCACACTCAGGCAGTGGGCTTCCAGGACATTAGAAAAAGTCCTGCAAGCAGCATCTTTGGGGCGGTTTGCGTACGATGTATACACCGCTCCTCCACCGCCCCTGCCTATTGGAATGCATGGGCAGCACTGCCAAAACGCCTGCAAAGCGCTTCGGCAGCGGCGCTACACGGGTGCTTTTAACCCTTTTTAACCTCTTCTAGGGGGTTAAAAGTGCCCCGCTCCTGCCTGAATACTGGTGCCAAAGCGCCGCTAAAACTAGCGGCGCTTTGCAGCTGCCGCCCCCAGTGTGAAAGGGCTCTAACTGACACTGATCCCAATTTAAAATAATTTTTTTTTTTTAAAGTTCTACACAAAATATGCTGACCTTTTTGAACCTGACCTTGACCCTTAAGGCCCCTTTCACACGGGCTTTCTGATCAGGTCCGCCAGTCAGTTTTTCAGGCGGACCCGATCGGACGCTCCTCTCACCTCTATTAAACGGTGGATGTCAGCAGTGACATGTCCGCCGCTATCCGATCCGATCCTGTCCGTGAAATCCAGACGGATGATTTGATCCGATCCTGTCCGTGAAATCCAGACGGATGATCCGATCCTGTCCGTGAAATCCAGACGGATGATCCGATCCTGTCCGTGAAATCCAGACGGATGATCCGATCCGATCCTGTCCGTGAAATCCAGACGGATGATCCGATCCGATCCTGTCCGTGAAATCCAGACGGATGATCCGATCCGATCCTGTCCGTGAAATCCAGACGGATGATCCGATCCGATCCTGTCCGTGAAATCCAGAGAGGATGATCCGATCCGATCCTGTCCGTGAAATCCAGACGGATGATCCGATCCGATCCTGTCCGTGAAATCCAGACGGATGATCCGATCCGATCCTGTCCGTGAAATCCAGACGGATGATCCGATCCGATCCTGTCCGTGAAATCCAGAGAGGATGATTCGATCCGATCCTGTCCGTGAAATCCAGACGGATGATCCGATCCTGTCCGTGAAATCCAGACGGATGATCCGATCCTGTCCGTGAAATCCAGACGGATGATCCGATCCTGTCCGTGAAATCCAGACGGATGATCCGATCCTGTCCGTGAAATCCAGACGGATGATCCGATCCTGTCCGTGAAATCCAGACGGATGATCCGATCCTGTCCGTGAAATCCAGACGGATGATCCGATCCTGTCCGTGAAATCCAGACGGATGATCCGATCCGATCCTGTCCGTGAAATCCAGACGGATGATCCGATCCGATCCTGTCCGTGAAATCCAGACGGATGATCCGATCCGATCCTGTCCGTGAAATCCAGACGGATGATCCGATCCGATCCTGTCCGTGAAATCCAGAGAGGATGATCCGATCCGATCCTGTCCGTGAAATCCAGACGGATGATCCGATCCGATCCTGTCCGTGAAATCCAGACGGATGATCCGATCCGATCCTGTCCGTGAAATCCAGACGGATGATCCGATCCGATCCTGTCCGTGAAATCCAGACGGATGATCCGATCCGATCCTGTCCGTGAAATCCAGACGGATGATCCGATCCGATCCTGTCCGTGAAATCCAGAGAGGATGATCCGATCCGATCCTGTCCGTGAAATCCAGACGGATGATCCGATCCTGTCCGTGAAATCCAGACGGATGATCCGATCCGATCCTGTCCGTGAAATCCAGACGGATGATCCGATCCGATCCTGTCCGTGAAATCCAGACGGATGATCCGATCCGATCCTGTCCGTGAAATCCAGACGGATGATCCGATCCGATCCTGTCCGTGAAATCCAGACGGATGATCCGATCCGATCCTGTCCGTGAAATCCAGACGGATGATCCGATCCGATCCTGTCCGTGAAATCCAGACGGATGATCCGATCCTGTCCGTGAAATCCAGACGGATGATCCGATCCTGTCCGTGAAATCCAGACGGATGATCCGATCCTGTCCGTGAAATCCAGACGGATGATCCGATCCTGTCCGTGAAATCCAGACGGATGATCCGATCCTGTCCGTGAAATCCAGACGGATGATCCGATCCTGTCCGTGAAATCCAGACGGATGATCCGATCCTGTCCGTGAAATCCAGACGGATGATCCGATCCTGTCCGTGAAATCCAGACGGATGATCCGATCCTGTCCGTGAAATCCAGACGGATGATCCGATCCTGTCCGTGAAATCCAGACGGATGATCCGATCCTGTCCGTGAAATCCAGACGGATGATCCGATCCTGTCCGTGAAATCCAGACGGATGATCCGATCCTGTCCATGAAATCCAGACGGATGATCCGATCCTGTCCGTGAAATCCAGACGGATGATCCGATCCTGTCCGTGAAATCCAGACGGATGATCCGATCCTGTCCGTGAAATCCAGACGGATGATCCGATCCTGTCCGTGAAATCCAGACGGATGATCCGATCCTGTCCGTGAAATCCAGACGGATGATCCGATCCTGTCCGTGAAATCCAGACGGATGATCCGATCCTGTCCGTGAAATCCAGACGGATGATCCGATCCTGTCCGTGAAATCCAGACGGATGATCCGATCCTGTCCGTGAAATCCAGACGGATGATCCGATCCTGTCCGTGAAATCCAGACGGATGATCCGATCCTGTCCGTGAAATCCAGACGGATGATCCGATCCTGTCCGTGAAATCCAGACGGATGATCCGATCCTGTCCGTGAAATCCAGACGGATGATCCGATCCTGTCCGTGAAATCCAGACGGATGATCCGATCCTGTCCGTGAAATCCAGACGGATGATCCGATCCTGTCCGTGAAATCCAGACGGATGATCTGATCCGATCCTGTCCGTGAAATCCAGACGGATGATCTGATCCGATCCTGTCTGTGAAATCCAGACGGATGATCTGATCCGATCCTGTCTGTGAAATCCAGACGGATGATCTGATCCGATCCTGTCTGTGAAATCCAGACGGATGATCTGATCCGATCCTGTCTGTGAAATCCAGACGGATGATCTGATCCGATCCTGTCTGTGAAATCCAGACGGATGATCTGATCCGATCCTGTCTGTGAAATCCAGACGGATGATCTGATCCGATCCTGTCTGTGAAATCCAGACGGATGATCTGATCCGATCCTGTCTGTGAAATCCAGACGGATGATCTGATCCGATCCTGTCTGTGAAATCCAGACGGATGATCTGATCCGATCCTGTCTGTGAAATCCAGACGGATGATCTGATCCGATCCTGTCTGTGAAATCCAGACGGATGATCTGATCCGATCCTGTCTGTGAAATCCAGACGGATGATCTGATCCGATCCTGTCCGTGAAATCCAGACGGATGATCCGATCCGATCCTGTCCGTGAAATCCAGAGAGGATGATCCGATCCGATCCTGTCCGTGAAATCCAGAGAGGATGATCCGATCCGATCCTGTCCGTGAAATCCAGACGGATGATCCGATCCGATCCTGTCCGTGAAATCCAGACGGATGATCCGATCCTGTCCGTGAAATCCAGACGGATGATCCGATCCTGTCCGTGAAATCCAGACGGATGATCCGATCCTGTCCGTGAAATCCAGACGGATGATCCGATCCTGTCTGTGAAATCCAGACGGATGATCTGATCCGATCCTGTCTGTGAAATCCAGACGGATGATCTGATCCGATCCTGTCTGTGAAATCCAGACGGATGATCTGATCCGATCCTGTCTGTGAAATCCAGACGGATGATCCGATCCTGTCTGTGAAATCCAGACGGATGATCCGATCCTGTCCGTGAAATCCAGACGGATGATCCGATCCTGTCCGTGAAATCCAGACGGATGATCCGATCCGATCCTGTCCGTGAAATCCAGACGGATGGTGACCCTGTTTTCTATCTGTCTGGTGGATCGGTTTGGGTGAAAACAGCCAGTCGGTCCACTTTTATCCGATCAGCAGATCGATAAACCCCCCGCGCGCTGAGCAAAGCGGAGTCCGTCAGGTGGACCGCCTGTGTGAAAGAGCGCGAACAATAACCCCGGCAAACTTTTATCTTTCATTTATTAATTTCTTTTTTATTCTTTGTTCTTAAATTTTATTTGATATTTTTTTTTCCTTTTTTATACATGCTTGTTGATTGTTTACAGTTCCTCTCCTGCGAGAAGGAAGATACAATGTATCATTCTCTTCATTCAGAAGAGGCTTAATAGAGACTGATCACTGTGATAGCCAATCAGAGGTATCACAGCGATCAGGTGACCTGGAACTGACAGTCCCGGGCTCCGATCTTTAGTGGGAGACCCCAGGAGTCTGTCAGGGCCCGTTCTCTGTGCTTCGGAGTGCGCTCCCAGCACAAAGGGTGGTACCCATATATGTGGTCCCACAAGAAAAAAAAAAAAAAAAACGACTTCAATGAGGACGCGTATATGTGTGTGGTCTGCGCGAAGGGGTTAAAGTAGTATGCCGGTAGGTTATGAGGCTATAACTAAAGGAATATATTTTACCCTAACATTTTTCTATAGCGTTAAACGCCACCACAGCTGTAAAGAAGGTCAAAACCCGCCTGACGGAGGAAGAGCAAGAAGAACCTGAAGATCCAAAATGTGTAATTGGCAGAATACTGAACCCCAACCCCCCAAATCACCATCGGGTGCCGGCAAAAGGTGAGGGCCCTGCAATATAGTGCAAAGGGAGTACCAAGACAAATGTATATTATGGTGGTTTACCTTTTTACTTCCTGTTCCCCATGGCATAATAGAGGGAAATTCCCCCCAAAGGGGGCACAGCTATCAAACCTCAAAGCTGAAAGTTAACGTGTTTTTCTTTAAAGCAGAGTTCCACCCAAAAGTGGAACTTCTGCTCATTTGTCACCTCCCCTCCTCCGGAGCCACATTTGGCCCCTTTCGAGGTGGGGGGGAGCGGAAGTTCCCCACTTCCGGGAGACCGGGCCGCGGCAAATTACGTCAGTGGCTCAGCTCCCTCATCATCCTTCCCCCCCGCCGCCGGGCCAGTAGGAGAGCGTAGCGGTGCCTCGTGCATGCGCAGTAGGGACCCGGTCGTGAAGCCGTAATGCTGCACTGCTGCGTTCTCTTACACACAATGGGGGCAGCAGCACCCGACAGCTAATGGAAACATTGGCTGCGGTGCTGACAACGATGGACTCCGGTGTCCTAATTTTAAAAGTTAGCAGCTGCAGTATGTGTAACTGCTGGCTTTTCATTTGTGCAGGGGTGGGCGGACCTCTGCTTTACAATAACAAACATGTTATACTTGCCTGCTCTGTACAATAATCTTGCATAGAGCAGCCCCAGTCCTCCTCTTCTCAGGTCCCCCCCTGGCACTTCTGGCTCCTCCCCCACCGCGGAGTTTGCCTATAGCAAGCCGCTTGCTATGGGGGCACTCGTACGGACACGCTCCAGAGCCTCGCTGTCTGCATCTATTGACACAAACAGCAGTACTCTGCCACGCTCTCTTGTCACTGGCTGTCGTTGGCAGCAGCTCCCGCTGCTGTCTCTGAGCCAATGAGGAGGGAGAGAGGCAGAGCCTCTGCTCTTGTGCACTTTGCTGGATCAAGATTGGGCTCAGGTAAATAAAACTTTTCTGTTTTCAATGCATACCTTATTTTAAACCCAGTGATGTCATCATTGGGTCTTTGTACTTCTCTATGCATTGTTGGTAGATCGTGGCTGGTGGGGGGGAGGGGCCTGCAGGTGTCTGTACATAGTTTGCAGAAAACGTCACTCCTCTCAAGAGCCCTCAGCTGTGATGCAAGCGGTGGGCTGGCTCTTGGGAGGAGTTATTCCTCTTTCCAAATTCCCTGTTGGAGGGATGTCTGTCTGGCAGGGTTGGGTGTTCCTAGATGGGCTGCGATTACATACAGATCTCCTTAGGTACTTAAAGCGGGGTTCCACCTAAAAGTGGGACTTCCGCTTTAAGCACTCCTCGCCCCCTGACATGCCACATTTGGCATGTCATTTTTTTGGGGTGGGGGTGTACCCTTTTTTTGGGGGACTTCCTGTCCCACTTCCTGCTTCCCATCTTCGGCCGCCTAGGTGACTCCTCCTCTCGCCCTAGACGGCCCCTCCTTGCAAGCAATCTTCTGGGACACAACTCCCAGAAGATCGTCTGGCCAATAGGAGAGTGCAGCGCGACTCGCGCATGCACAGTACGCGCCCGGCCGTGAAGCCGTAAGCTGTCACGGCTGGGTGCCCACAGTTACATGACGGCGCCGAGAAGAGGAGGGGAGGGCTAGCCTTCAGACGGCCGCATCGCTGGACCATGGGGCAGGTAAGTGTCGGTTTATTAAAAGTCAGCAGCTGTGCTTTTTGTAGCTGCTGACTCTTAATAAACTAAAAAACAAGTGGAACTCCGCTTTAGGAACAAACAGAAGAGGGTGCCACCATCTAAGTACCAGTCTAGGTAATGCCCATATATGATGCTGAATGACAGCGCTCGTGACTGCAGCCAGAGTCGAGCGCTGTCACTTAGACCTCCTGCTGAGCAGCGTAGTCCAACCGCGGTGGGATGGTGGGTTGCGCACTGTCAACCAAACTAGCTCAGCAACCGCAGATCATTAGGGATCAAATGGCAACTCCAGTCCTCAAGGTGCCCCAACAGGTCATGTTTTCAGGCTTCCCATTACTTTGCACAGGTGATTTGATCAGGTATACTGCCTTTGTAATTACCACAGTCATTTCATCCGAGGGAAATCCTGAAAACGTGACTTGTTGGGGCGCCTTGAGTACTGGAGTTGAGAAACGCTGCCCTGGAGGATTCAACCATGATTTTGAATTTGCAGCAATACTGCTTCTGTAAAGAGATCCTCAGCACAGTTCTGTGATTTGTGAAACAATTTTCCTGTTCTTTATTGAAGGTAAGAAAAAACGCTCCTCACGCCCCTCCACTCACCGCAGGGCGGAGTCCGGTTCTGCGTCCTCGGCTTGTGAACTGTCCAGTTGCAGCCAGTCCAGTTTGGATGTCCTGAACCAGATGATGCAGGAAGTAGAGCTGGACTTGGAGGACTACGAGAGGCAGACGGGCCGGGAGGTGGACACCCTGCCAAAGGCTCAGGGGTTGACGGGATTCACCATGTCTCTTGTCGGCTCCATACGGCGGCTGGTGTGTTATCTAAAGGAGGTAAGACTTGACCACCCACAGGGGGGAGAATTACTAAAACCAGAGCGTGCCAAATCTGCTGCAGCTCCTGCATAGAAACCAGAATCCGCTTCCAGGTTTTTTGTTAAACTACTTGCTTACTGGGGGGGGTTTACCCCTTGCTGCCCAGTCCAATTTGCAGCTTTTAGCACATTCGCTTTTTGAATGACAATTGCGCGGTCATGTAACACTGTACCCATGTGAAATTTTTATCATTTTTTTCACACAAATAGAGCTTTCTTTAGGTGGTATTTAATCACCGCTGGGGTTTTTATTTTTTGCTAAACAAATGGCAGCTGATCATGTGATGTAAACAGAAGATCGGTAATCGTTTTTTTTCCTCTCCTCACGCTGTTACCGTGAGGAGGAAAAAAAAGCCGATCACCGGCTTCTGTGAAAGGGACATCAGTCCCAAAAAGGAAGAGGCGCAGCCGCCTCAACTGTGCCCACCAGTGCCACCTGCCAGTGCCCATCAGTGCCACATATAAATGCCCACCAGTGACACCTATCAATGCCCACCAGTGACACCTATCAATGCCCACCAGTGGTGCCTCATCAGTGCCACCTAGCAGTGCTGCCTACCAGTGACCATGACTGCTACCCACCAATGCCAGCTATCAGTGCCCACCAGTGCTGCCTTATCAGTGCAGCCCATCGGTGCCCATTAGTGCAGGCTATCAGTGCCCATTAGTGCAGCCTCATCAGTGTACATCAATGAAGGAGAAAAATTACCTGTTTGCAAAATTTTGTAACAAAATATAAAACTGTTTTTGTTATTTTTTTTTTTCTAAATTTTCAGTCTTTTTAAAAAAAAAAACATTTTTTTAACAAAAAATAAAAAACGCAGAGGTGATCAAATACCACCAAAAGAAAGCTCTATTTGTGTGGGAAAAAAAATTATAAAAATGTCATGAGTACATTGTTGTATGACCGCGCAATTGTCATTCAAAGAGTGAGCGCTAAAAGCTGAAAATTGGTCTGGGCAGAAAGGGGGTTTAAGTGCCCAGTAAGCAAGAGGTTAAAGTCCATATAAAATTATGTAATCCATTTTATAAAAAGATTATAACGGTATAAGGTGCAGTGTGTCTCCTTTTATAACTGTATTATGAAAAATACCTTATTGCCAGCGCAGCTGGGCGCTCACGTGACCTGCCTGAGCTCTTCTTTTCCACTCCGAGATCCCTGCTGACGTCACCCCGCTCCGAGCACTGCAGAGGGAGGGGCCGCAGACATCAGCCAGGAGGAGAGGAGACTCCTGGCGGGTCAGCGGTGCTGTATATAAGGTATTTTCTATAATACAGTTACAAAGGGAGACACCCTGCACCTTATACTGTTATAATCGTTTTACAAAACGGATTACATTTTTTTACTAGGGCTTATTTTCAGGGTAGGGCTTATATTGCAGCCTTCCCCCGATAATCATGCTAGGTCTTATTTTTGGGGAAACACGGTACTATTGATGATAAGTAAGCACTTGGTGTAAGTGCGAAACAAGTCAGCTATTCTTGTACCACCCCACAGTCGTGTTTTGTGTACCCCATGATCCTGTATTTTGAATAAAAAGACGGATTTATCCATTCCGGTGTGCGGCTGTCCAGGTCTTCTTGTTCTCTTCTGATGATGATGATGATGATGATGATGATGATGATGATGATGATGATGATGACTTTTGTAAAATGTGCTTTTTATATATACAAATAATGATACCTCTGTAAGGCACAGCATAGGAGACGATTTGGTGAGCTGATAAATTGTCCCATCGATTACCAATCGCTCTGAATGGATATAAAGCTTGAGCTGTGTGATATATTTCTGATGAGGGGTCATGTCACATTCATGTCGTATTTCATTCTTGTAGGGGGACCGGCGGTTGCATCAGGAAATTCTGCAGCGTCAGCTTTTGCAGGAGGAGCTCGCTGAGCAGAGGCTGCTGATTGATGCTCTTACGGCTGAAATCCTCTCCATGAAAGAAAACGTCTCCATGTCTCCGGTAATCTCAGATTTCATTCTTTTATAAATTCCACCTGGACTTGTTGAGAATCTCCCATGTGCTTTAAACAGTGCCTAGATTTACAGAGTTCTTTTAGAGCTAAAGTTTACTCTGCTTTTTATTCTTTCTGGTTCCTCCTTTTCCTTCTCATTACCATGTTAGTGAAATGCTTAAATAAACTGTTTGTTTTCATTACATACCTTAATGTACCCTGATGTAAGGGGGGGCTTTATTTAGGACCCTGATGTAAGGGTGGACTCTGCTGGGGACCCTGATGTAAGGGGGGGCTCTGCTGGGTACCCTGATATAAGGGGGGGGCTCTGCTGGGTACCCTGATATAAGGGGGGGCTCTGCTGGGTACCCTGATATAAGGGGGGGACCCTGATGTAAGGGGGGACTCTGATGGGGACCCCGCTTATAAGGGGGAGATTCTGATGGGGACCCTGATGTAAGGGGGAGATTCTGATGGGGACCCTGATGTAAGGGGGAGATTCTGATGGGGACCCTGATGTAAGGGGGAGATTCTGATGGGGACCCTGATGTAAGGGGGAGATTCTGATGGGGACCCTGATGTAAGGGGGAGATTCTGATGGGGACCCTGATGAAAGGGGGGGATTATGTGATGGGGACCTTGGTGTAAGGGGGGGGACTCTGATGGGGACCCTGATGTAAGGGGGGACTCTGATGGGGACCCTGATGTCATGTGATGGGGGTTCTGGTATAAAGCTAGTTCTTGGAACATGTTCATTTGTTTGCATTGTATTCATCCATTTATAAAACGGATTTGTTTTGTGTCCTGTGAATATTTGTATATTATACTCTGTGGCCCCTCGTACTGAGGAGTTTGGAGCCCCCTGAGATGGAGGAAGAGGCGGAGTCCTCTGGCACTGTCGGGGATTTCAGAAAGGTTTATATAGAGAAATATTCTATAACTTTGTGGTGGATCGGAATGAATTCATTGCCGGCTGCAGAATGCATGAAAATTGTTCCAAATTGCTTTGACTTTGTTCTCTTGTCATCTCCTCACAGCTCAGCCAGCAGGTGATGTCTGATCTCTCCTCGTCTCCTCCCGCAGCCAAACCGGAGCAGAGAAGAACCTCGGAGAGTTCATCGTCTGGCCGATCGCTGAGTATGGTGACTGAGCGCGGTGAGTTATTTCTATAGACCCCCCCCCCCCCTCCAAGGTGATTCCTACAATTGGGTGAACAGAATACAAAGAATTGTACATACATATCGGTCACGAGAAGCCGTTGGTGAGCGAGCTGAGCACATACAAGTTTCCAGTCTAGATCTGCCTTTCCCAACGTTGTTTTCTGCAGAGAGGAATCCTTCTTGTCATAACTTTTAGGTGTTGGCGATCCCTCATCATTACCCAGGTGACCTCCGAAAGGATTTACCCCTCTTCATGGCCAGGCCATTTTTTTGCTATTCGGCACTGCGCTACTTTAACTGACAATTGCGTGGTCATGTTACACTGTACACAAATGAAAGTTTTATATCATTTTTTTTCACACAAATAGAGCTTTACTTTGGTAATATTTGATATTTTACTAGAAATTTTAGAAAAAAAAAAAAACCACAAATATTTGCTATTTTTGTTATAAAACATATCCAATAAAATCAAATGTATTCATAAATTTGGGCCATAATGAATTCTGCCACGTCTTTGGTAAAAACAATTTAAAATAAGTGAATATTATTGGTTTGTGTGAAAGTTTTTTTTTTTTTTTTTTTTTATAGCATTTAATTTTTTTATTTTTTTTAAAATACTGTCGCCAGTTAGTGTCCCTGATCACCGCCACACCCATTATATGATCACGTTGTATTGCACTGGTGACAGTGAAGAAGATATATATATATATATATATATATTTTTTGTATTATTTATTTATTTATTTTTATTTTATTTTCATAAAAACTTTCCATGCCTCTTACTAAATATCTTGGAATGTCTACTTTCCAAAAAGGGTTTATTTGGGGGGTATTTATACTGCCGTGCGTTTTTTGGGCCTCAAGAAATGAAATCAGCCGGCAGTACATCAGGATTGATCAATTTTCAGATAGATATCCCATAGTTTGTGGACTCAATGACTTTCCTACAGACTAAATAATATACACTGATTTGGGTTATTTTCACCAAAGAAATGGAGCAGAATATATTTTGGCCGCAATTTATGAAGAAAGATTTATTTGCAAAATTTTATAACAGAAACAAAGAAAAATGCATATTGTTTGTGTTTTTTTGTTTTTTTCTTTCAAAATTTTCATTTATTTAGTAAAAAATAAAAACCCAGTGGTGATTAAATACCACCAAAAGAAAGCTCTAGTTGTGTGAAAAAAAATAAAAAAACTCCATATGGGTACAGTGTTGTATGACCGCGCAATTGTCATTCCAAGTGTGACCGTGCTGAAAGCTGGAAATTGTCCTGGGCAGGAAGGGGGTGAAGGTGCCCTGTATGGAAGGGGGGGCCCGGTATGGAAGGGGCCCGGTATGGAAGGAGCTTGGTATGGAAGGGGCCCGGTATGGAAGGAGCTTGGTATGGAAGGGGCCCGGTATGGAAGGGGCCCGGTATGGAAGGAGCTTGGTATGGAAGGGGCCCGGTATGGAATTGGTCCGGTATGGAATTGGTCCGGTATGGAATTGGTCCGGCATGGAAGGGGCCCGGCATGGAAGGGGCCCGGTATGGAAGGAGCTTGGTATGGAAGGGGCCCGGTATGGAAGGGGCCCGGTATGGAAGGAGCTTGGTATGGAAGGGGCCCGGTATGGAATTGGTCCGGTATGGAAGGGGCCCGGCATGGAAGGGGCCCGGTATGGAAGGAGCTTGGTATGGAAGGGGCCCGGTATGGAAGGAGCTTGGTATGGAAGGGGCCCGGTATGGAAGGGGCCCGGTATGGAAGGGGCCCGGTATGGAAGGGGCCCGGTATGGAAGGTGCCCGGTATGGAAGGGGCCCGGCATGGAAGGGGCCCGGCATGGAAGGAGCTTGGTATGGAAGGGGCCCGGTATGGAAGGGGCCCGGTATGGAATTGGTCCGGTATGGAATTGGTCCGGTATGGAAGGGGCCCGGCATGGAAGGGGCCCGGTATGGAAGGAGCTTGGTATGGAAGGGGCCCGGTATGGAAGGAGCTTGGTATGGAAGGGGCCCGGTATGGAATTGGTCCGGTATGGAATTGGTCCGGTATGGAAGGGGCCCGGCATTGAAGGGGTTCGGGAGATATGGAATAATGAGAGATCTCCTTTTGTATCATTTGCTGTTCCTTGCCGGTAGAATATTGCAGGTTTGCTGTGTTCGATCGTCTGTCTCACTCAGTTGAGTATTGATTTTGCTGACACTGGTAATGGGGCAGATACGTTCTGCGGCTTTAGCTTTCTATTAAACTGCCAGCGGAGCTACTTTTACTCGATACAGATGTGTCGGTGTGGAGTGTGACCGATGTGGAGGAAAGGTACATGGTACATAGTAGGTGAGGCCGAAAAAAGACACAAGTCCATCCTATGTATCGCCTCCGTCCTCTCCATTGTGTCTCTATGTAATAAGCACATTCATTATTTTATTTTTTCATTTAATTTTTATTTTTTTAATTGCCGTGCTTGTAACAAACTGTCTCTAGTACAGTGTTTCTCAACTCCAGTCCTCAATGCGCCCCAACAGGTCATGTTTTCAGTATTTCCCTCAGATGAAACGGCTGTGGGAATTACTAAGGCAGTGAAACTGATCAAATCACCTGTGCAAAATAATGGGAAGCTTGAAAACATGACCTGTTGGGGCGCCTTGAAGACACGAGTTGAGAAACGTTGCTCTAAAGTAACGTAACATATATTAATCGCTTCCATACCGCCCAACGTCATATGATGTCCTCGGCTTACAGTGGTGATATCTGAATGATGGGTGCAGCTGCAGGCTGTTAAAAAATGAACGATCTGATGCTTTCTAGCCGAGTCCCCAGCTTTGTTTACTTCCGGCCGCCCGGACGTGACGTCATAACGCTGCACCCGGGCCTCAGAGTCCTAGAGATTCCCGGGGACCTTCTGTCCCTTGATTTTCTCTATGACTTCCTTTCCGGCGCCGGCGGATTCCTTCTCCGGGTGGCACAGGAGAGCCCGGAGAAGCACCAGGCTCTCCCGTCCCGTGCTCCTCCTGCCGGCCTCCGGTGCTTCTCCGGGCTCCCCCGTGTCACCCATATAAGTAATCTGCCAGCGCCGGAAGGAAGTCATGGAGAAAACCGAGGGACAGATGGTCCCTGGGAATCTCTATGACTCAGAGGCCCAGGCGCAACGTTATGACGTCACAAAGTAAACAAAGCCGGAGACTCGGCTAAAAAGCATCAGATCGTTCATTTTTTTTTTTTTTTTTTTTTTTTTATCTGATGCTTTCCAGCCTGGAGGAGAAATATGGGGTCTTATAGACCCTCCCCCTATCTCTCCATAAAGGGGACCTGTCACGCGCTATTCTTATTACAAGGGATGTTTACATTCCTTGTAATAGGAATAAAAGTGAACAGAAAAAAAAAAATTTAAAGGGAAAGTGTAAAAATAAAAAAATAATAATAAATAATTAAAGCGCCCCTGTCCCCGTGTGCTCGCACGCAGAAGAAGACTCATACGTAAGTCACACCCACATATGTAAACGGCAATCAAACCACACATGTGAGGTATCACTGCAAACGTTAGAGCGAGAACAATAATTCTAGCACTAGACCTCCTCTGTAACTCTAAACATGTAACCTGTAAAAAATTTTAAACCGTTAGCTATGGAGATTTTTTTAAGTAACGAAGTTTGGCGCAATTCCACGAGTGTGTACAATTTTAAAGTGTGACATGTTTGGTATCTATTTACTCGGCGTAACATCATCTTTCACATTATACAAAAAAATTGGGCTAACTTTACTGTTGTGTTTTTTTTTTTAATCACCATGAATTTTTTTTTTTTTCCAAAAAAAAAATGCATTTGAAAAATTACTGCGCAAATACCGCGTGACATAAAAAGTTGCAATGACCATCATTTTATTCCCTAGGGTCTCTGCTAATATATATATATATATATACATACATATACATATACATATATATATAAAATATAAATTTAATATTTTTACATGTAGGAGAGGAGTGCTGGAATTCATGCGGTATGGAAGTGGTTAAAAAAGGAAAATCAATACATTTCTTTTTAAAGCCAGGATTGTTAAGTTGAGGCTTTATCATGTCCCTTTTTATTTTTGTTTTTCTTTTTTTTCCTTTTTATTAATTAAAGCGTTCAAATTTTTCTTTTTTATTTCGTTATTTTTAAATGTATTTAATTTTTTTTATAATATAAATAATTATATTAATTAGAGTTAATTTATATTATAAAAATTATTATATGATGCACCTTATATATTCTCCTAATACTTTTCATAGGTCTGCAAGATGTGGAGGAAGAAAAGAAGTTGCCGGCTCCCCCTAGAGGCAACCCTGTAGAACACAGCGTGGATGTGGGCAGACTGCTTGGTTTTCAGCCGGCCATCTTGTTGTCTCCCCCCCGGCAGAGAACCCGGAAGGAGTACGAAGAGCAGTTGTCATGTATGTACCCGGTGTATGACCAATCCGAATAAATACATCTACTTACACATGGGTAGATCTAAAGTAGTGGCAGCAGTGTTCAGTCTATGGCAGGGGGTCTCCAGACTTCCTAAAGAAAGGGCCAGTTTGCTGTCCTTAAGACTTTAGGAGGGACAGACTGGTCAGCGGGAGCAGAAAATGTGTCAGTGGGAGTAATAGTGTCCCATCATTGGTTATCAGTGGTAGGAATAGTGTCCCATCATTGGTATCAGTGGTAGGAATAGTGTCCCATCATTGGTATCAGTGGGAGGAATAGTGTCCCATCATTGGTATCAGTGGTGGGAATAGTGCCCCATCATTGGTGTCAGTGGGAAGAATAGTGTCCCATCATTGGTATCAGTGGTAGGAATAGTGTCCCATCATTGGTATCAGTGGGAGGAATAGTGTCCCATCATTGGTATCAGTGGTGGGAATAGTGCCCCATCATTGGTGTCAGTGGGAAGAATAGTGTCCCATCATTGGTGTCAGTGGGAAGAATAGTGTCCCATCATTGGTATCAGTGGGAGGAATAGTGCCCCATCATTGGTATCAGTGGGAGGAATAGTGTCCCATCATTGGTATCAGTGGGAGGAATAGTGTCCCATCATTGGTATCAGTGGTGGGAATAGTGCCCCATCATTGGTGTCAGTGGGAGGAATAGTGTCCCATCATTGGTGTCAGTGGGAGGAATAGTGTCCCATCATTGGTATCAGTGGGAGGAATAGTGCCCCATCATTGGTATCAGTGGGAGGAATAGTGCCCCATCATTGGTATCAGTGGGGGGAATAGTGCCCCATCATTGGTATCAGTGGGGGGAATAGTGCCCCATCATTGGTATCAGTGGGGGGAATAGTGCCCCATCATTGGTGTCAGTGGGAAGAATAGTGTCCCATCATTGGTGTCAGTGGGAGGAATAGTGTCCCATCATTGGTATCAGTGGGAGGAATAGTGCCCCATCATTGGTATCAGTGGGAGGAATAGTGCCCCATCATTGGTATCAGTGGGAGGAATAGTGCCCCATTATTGGTATCAGTGGGAGGAATAGTGCCCCATCATTGGTGTCAGTGGGAGGAATAGTGTCCCATCATTGGTGTCAGTGGCTGAATAAAGGCAAGCAAATGGCAACAGTTGGGTGATCGCTGATCTAGACAAAGACAATCGGCTCTTGCTAGTTCCGGATAGTTTATCTCGCTCTATTTATAGCTAAAAAGTAATCCTCCTATAGAAATCATTAATTGTGGAGCTTCTATACAAATCTGTAAACTTATCCTGGAAAGTAATGGCCGTACACACGATCCAAAAACCGGATGACAGATCGTCTGACTTTTTTCGCTTAATAGTTGCAAGTAGAAATTAAATTTCAGTGCAACGAGGCCCCCTATTGACTTCTGTGCAACATTGCGTTCCATTCATTTCAATGCAAAAACATTATTTATTTATTTTTATTTTTAAACTGTCCATTTTGGTTTTCCGCCAGGTGCATCCTGAATTCTGTTTCGGCACAGGGATTTTGATTTCAGTGCACCACCATTAGGAATGTAATGAAAACATAAATGTCCTTAAACATGAAAAATGTCTAACTGAAGAAACGATAATTCCTTCTCCTTCTTCCTTCCTTTTCTCACAGTACAGAATGCAGCTCTGAGGTCTTCCACAGGGAATGTGATAGAGCGCCCCCTATCTAAAGACATTGCAGAGACCCGCAGCACTGACTCTTCTCCCGCGGAGCAGAGAACGGGAATGACCCCAGATCCTGGGAGGAAGGGGCAGGGTTCAGCCTCTGTTACCTCTTCTCAGTCCTCCCACCCCTCCCACAGGGACCTCCAGGATGATGAATATCATAGAGAGCAGCAATCGGGGACAGACGACACCTCCCTGTGTAATGACAGCATCGCAGCCCGTATGGCAGAAATGACTTTCCAGAATAATGTATTAAAAGCTCGGCTGAAACAGTTCGGCTGTAATACGGCTTTAAGCCCCGGCCTGGTAAAGCCTGACGATTGCGGAACCACCACCGAGAACAGTGCTGACACTAAGGTAAGACACTGACACCTAGTGGCCACAGCAGAGTATTACTTAACCTGTCATAAAAGAAAGCTTATAGGATCCCTATCACCAACCTAAAATACGGAAAAGCACAGAAATGTAATGCAATGTTTTTCCTTAACATCAGGAGTATTGAATTCGAATTCATGGAGGTCCGATCAGTAAAGTTTTGTTCTAGCAGCGGTTTTAATCGAATGTCTCAGATCCTTCCCATCACCACTCCCTCCATCCATGTCCTCAGTCCCCCACTCCTTCCATCCATGTCCTCAGTCCCCCACTCCTTCCATCCATGTCCTCAGTCCCCCACTTCTTCCATCCATGTCCTCAGTCCCCCACTCCTTCTATCCATGTCCTCAGTCCCCCACTCCTTCCATCCATGTCCTCAGTCCCCCACTCCTCCCATCCATGTCCTCAGTCCCCCACTCCTTCCATCCATGTCCTCAGTCCCCCACTCCTTCCATCCATGTCCTCAGTCCCCCACTCCTTCCATCCATGTCCTCAGTCCCCCACTCCTTCCATCCATGTCCTCAGTCCCCCACTTCTTCCATCCATGTCCTCAGTCCCCCACTTCTTCCATCCATGTCCTCAGTCCCCCACTCCTTCTATCCATGTCCTCAGTCCCCCACTCCTTCCATCCATGTCCTCAGTCCCCCACTTCTTCCATCCATGTCCTCAGTCCCCCACGTCTTCCATCCATGTCCTCCGTCCCCCACTTCTTCCATCCATGTCCTCAGTCCCCCACTCCTTCCATCCATGTCCTCCGTCCCCCACTCCTTCCATCCATGTCCTCAGTCCCCCACTTCTTCCATCCATGTCCTCAGTCCCCCACTTCTTCCATCCATGTCCTCAGTCCCCCACTTCTTCCATCCATGTCCTCAGTCCCCCACTTCTTCCATCCATGTCCTCAGTCCCCCACTTCTTCCATCCATGTCCTCAGTCCCCCACTCCTCCCATCCATGTCCTCAGTCCGCCACTCCTTCCGTCCATGTCCTCAGTCCCCCACTCCTTGCATCCATGTCCTCAGTCCCCCACTCCTCCCATCCATGTCCTCAGTCCCCCACTCCTTCCATCCATGTCCTCAGTCCCCCACTTCTTCCATCCATGTCCTCAGTCCCCCACTCCTTCCATCCATGTCCTCAGTCCCCCACTTCTTCCATCCATGTCCTCAGTCCCCCACTCCTTCCATCCATGTCCTCAGTCCAGCACTCCTTCCGTCCATGTCCTCAGTCCAGCACTCCTTCCGTCCATGTCCTCAGTCCCCCACTCCTTGCATCCATGTCCTCAGTCCCCCACTCCTCCCATCCATGTCCTCAGTCCCCCACTCCTTCCATCCATGTCCTCAGTCCCCCACTTCTTCCATCCATGTCCTCAGTCCCCCACTTCTTCCATCCATGTCCTCAGTCCCCCACTCCTTCCATCCATGTCCTCAGTCCCCCACTCCTTCCATCCATGTCCTCAGTCCCCCACTTCTTCCATCCATGTCCTCAGTCCCCCACTCCTTCCATCCATGTCCTCAGTCCAGCACTCCTTCCGTCCATGTCCTCAGTCCCCCACTTCTTCCATCCATGTCCTCAGTCCCCCACTCCTTCCATCCATGTCCTCAGTCCCCCACTTCTTCCATCCATGTCCTCAGTCCCCCACTCCTTCCATCCATGTCCTCAGTCCCCCACTTCTTCCATCCATGTCCTCAGTCCCCCACTTCTTCCATCCATGTCCTCAGTCCCCCACTTCTTCCATCCATGTCCTCAGTCCCCCACTTCTTGCATCCATGTCCTCAGTCCCCCACTCCTTGCATCCATGTCCTCAGTCCCCCACTCCTTGCATCCATGTCCTCAGTCCCCCACTCCTTGCATCCATGTCCTCAGTCCCCCACTTCTTCCATCCATGTCCTCAGTCCCCCACTTCTTCCATCCATGTCCTCAGTCCCCCACTTCTTCCATCCATGTCCTCAGTCCCCCACTTCTTCCATCCATGTCCTCAGTCCCCCACTTCTTCACATCCATGTCTTCAGTCCCCCACTTCTTCACATCCATGTCTTCAGTCCCCCACTTCTTCACATCCATGTCCTCAGTCCCCCACTCCTTCCATCCATGTCCTCAGTCCCCCACTTCTTCCTTCCATGTCCTCAGTCCCCCACTCCTTGCATCCATATCCTCAGTCCCCCACTCCTTGCATCCATGTCCTCAGTCCCCCACTCCTTCCATCCATGTCCTCAGTCCCCCACTCCCTGCATCCATGTCCTCAGTCCCCCACTCCTTCCATCCATGTCCTCAGTCCCCCACTTCTTCCATCCATGTCCTCAGTCCCCCACTCCTTCCATCCATGTCTTCAGTTCCCCACTCCTTCCATCCATGTCCTCAGTCCCCCACTCCTTCCATCCATGTCCTCAGTCCCCCACTCCTTCCATCCATGTCCTCAGTCCCCCACTCCTTCCATCCATGTCCTCAGTCCCCCACTTCTTCCATCCATGTCCTCAGTCCCCCACTCCTTCCATCCATGTCCTCAGTCCCCCACTCCTTCCATCCATGTCCTCAGTCCCCCACTCCTTCCATCCATGTCCTCAGTCCCCCACTCCTTCCATCCATGTCCTCAGTCCCCCACTTCTTCCATCCATGTCCTCAGTCCCCCACTTCTTCCATCCATGTCCTCAGTCCCCCACTCCTTCCATCCATGTCCTCAGTCCCCCACTCCTTCCATCCATGTCCTCAGTCCCCCACTCCTTCCATCCATGTCCTCAGTCCCCCACTCCTTCCATCCATGTCCTCAGTCCCCCACTTCTTCCATCCATGTCCTCAGTCCCCCACTTCTTCCATCCATGTCCTCAGTCCCCCACTTCTTCCATCCATGTCCTCAGTCCCCCACTTCTTCCATCCATGTCCTCAGTCCCCCACTTCTTCCATCCATGTCCTCAGTCCCCCACTTCTTCCATCCATGTCCTCAGTCCCCCACTTCTTCCATCCATGTCCTCAGTCCCCCACTCCTCCCATCCATGTCCTCAGTGCGCCACTCCTTCCGTCCATGTCCTCAGTCCCCCACTTCTTCCATCCATGTCCTCAGTCCCCCACTCCTTCCATCCATGTCCTCAGTCCCCCACTCCTTCCATCCATGTCCTCAGTCCCCCACTTCTTCCATCCATGTCCTCAGTCCCCCACTCCTTCCATCCATGTCCTCAGTCCAGCACTCCTTCCGTCCATGTCCTCAGTCCCCCACTTCTTCCATCCATGTCCTCAGTCCCCCACTCCTTCCATCCATGTCCTCAGTCCCCCACTTCTTCCATCCATGTCCTCAGTCCCCCACTTCTTCCATCCATGTCCTCAGTCCCCCACTTCTTCCATCCATGTCCTCAGTCCCCCACTCCTTCCATCCATGTCCTCAGTCCCCCACTCCTTCCATCCATGTCCTCAGTCCCCCACTCCTTCCATCCATGTCCTCAGTCCCCCACTCCTTCCATCCATGTCCTCAGTCCCCCACTCCTTCCATCCATGTCCTCAGTCCCCCACTCCTTCCATCCATGTCCTCAGTCCCCCACTCCTTCCATCCATGTCCTCAGTCCCCCACTCCTTCCATCCATGTCCTCAGTCCCCCACTCCTTCCATCCATGTCCTCAGTCCCCCACTCCTTCCATCCATGTCCTCAGTCCCCCACTCCTTCCATCCATGTCCTCAGTCCCCCACTCCTTCCATCCATGTCCTCAGTCCCCCACTTCTTCCATCCATGTCCTCAGTCCCCCACTTCTTCACATCCGTTTCTCCTTCACATTAAAGTCCACTGCCCAATTTACAAAACCCCCCCCTTCTACAGCACTGATCCCTCTTTATATAAACCCCCCTACATAATTTACTCCTCTTTACATGACTTTCATGACATAACTTTCATCTGGAAGTTACCTCATGCAGCTCCTGATCTCCATTCATTCCTATCCCACGCTTCCCGCTCCCTGTTCACTGCTATCCCCTGCCTCTCCGCTCCCTGTTCACTGCTATCCCCTGCCTCTCCGCTCCCTGTTCACTGCTATCCCCTGCCTCTCCGCACCCTGTTCATTGCTATCCCCCGCCTCTCCGCTCCCTGTTCATTGCTATCCCCCGCCTCTCCGCTCCCTGTTCATTGCTATCCCCCGCCTCTCCGCTCCCTGTTCACTGCTATCCCCTGCCTCTCCGCTCCCTGTTCATTGCTATCCCCCGCCCCTCTGCTCCCTGTTCATTGCTATCCCCCGCCTCTCCGCTCCCTGTTCATTGCTATCCCCCGCCTCTCCGCTCCCTGTTCATTGCTATCCCCCGCCTCTCCGCTCCCTGTTCATTGCTATCCCCCGCCTCTCCGCTCCCTGTTCCTTGCTATCCCCCGCCTCTCCGCTCCCTGTTCCTTGCTATCCCCCCGGCTCTCTATTCATTGCTATCCCCTGCCTCCCCGCTCCCTCTTCATTGCTATCCCCCCACCTCCCCGCTCCCTGTTCACTGCTATCCCCTGCCTCTCCGCTCCCTGTTCATTGCTATCCCCCGCCTCTCCGCTCCCTGTTCATTGCTATCCCCCGCCTCTCCGCTCCCTGTTCATTGCTATCCCCCGCCTCTCCGCTCCCTGTTCATTGCTATCCCCCGCCTCTCCGCTCCCTGTTCATTGCTATCCCCCGCCTCTCCGCTCCCTGTTCCTTGCTATTCCCCCGCCTCTCTATTCATTGCTATCCTCTGCCCTCCCGCTCCCTCTTCACTGCTATCCCCCCACCTCCCCGCTCCCTGTTCACTGCTATCCCCTGCCTCTCCGCTCCCTCTTCACTGCTATCCCCTGCCCTCCCGCTCCCTCTTCATTGCTATCCCCTGCCCTCCAGCTCTCCGTTCATTGCTATCCCCTGCCTCTCTATTCATTTCTATCCCCTGCCTCTCGCTCTCTGCTCTGCCTTGAGGATGACGGAGGCCAGGGTTGATTTTTATAAAGCGTGACTGTAGGTCCAGATGGGACAGTGCCTCGGTCTGGATCCAGACCACCTTGTGCCATTTAGTGATGCCTGCTTTACATGAATTATTTGTATTGACTTACAATGGGCCTTTCTTGCTAGAATGATCTCTGCACAAAGACTGTATGTTTTCCTCGGGGTCATAATAATGAAAAGTCTTGTGTAATCACAAACAAGACAATGGAAATTCAATTCTTCAATTCTTCCCAACAGGGCGTGTCTCTGGTACAGACTCCCAAGACTCTAGAGCAGAGGATCACCGAGCTAAACCGGCAGAGCGCCGAGGCGCGGAATAAACTTCTAAGCCTGATTGAGCAGCAAAAACAAAGCGCCGTCATCTCTCCAGCCATTTCCCCCATCACACCTCAGAATGAGGACTCCGGTGAGAGGCCAGGATGTTTTATTTCCCACTGTGTGAATTTAATATAGGATATCCTCTTATATCTGACCTCCGGCCTTCCCTTCAGTCTTGCACAGTTGTAACGCCTCCTCTCCGGGACTGAAATGGCTTCCTCTGGTTTCACCGCACACTGTGAGCTTCTCACTATGTGCATTAAAAAGCTGCAGTGATCTAGGGCCCACTTCATTTTCTGGTTGGAGGATGTCCAGCATCATCTTTCACCGCACACTGCGAGCTTCTCTTGTAGCCGGCCTCACCCTACAAAACTCAGATTGAATGAAGTGTGCTGTGGGTAATATTTCTATATTAGTTTTCAGTCGGAATCCTTGTTTTGAGCTCTGAATGTCGAAATTAGAGTAGAAGCTGATTGGTTGGAATGGGCAACAAACAGGGTTTTTTTTTTTTTTTTCCCAACAAGGCACATTTTCATGAATGATCCCCATATACAGTACAGCATCTCACAAAAGTCAGTACACCCCTCACATTTCTGTGAATATTCTATTCTATCTTTTCATGTGACAACACTGAAGAAATGACACTTTGCTACAATGTAAAGTAGTGAGTGTACAGCTTGTATAACAGTGTAAATTTGCTGTCCCCTCAAAATGACTCAACACACAGCCATTAATGTCTAAACCGCTGGCAACAAAAGTGAGTACACCCCTAAGTGAAAATGTCCAAATTGGGCCCAAAGTGTCAATATTGTGTGGCCACCATTATTTTCCAGCACTGCCTTAATCCTCTTGGGCATGGAGGTCACCAGAGCTTCACAGGTTGCCACTGGAGTCCTCTTCCACTCCTCCATGATGACATCACGGAGCTGGGGGATGTTAGCGACTTTGCGCTCCTCCACCTTCCATTTGAGGATTCCCCACAGATGATCAATAGGGTTTAGGTCTGGAGACATGCTTGGCCAGTCCATTATCTTTACCCTCAGCTTCTTTAGCAAGGCAGTGGTGGTCTTGGAGGTGTGTTTGGGGTCGTTATCATGTTGGAATACTGCCCTGCGGTCCAGTCTCTGAAGGGAGGGGATCATGCTCTGCTTCAGTATGTCACAGTACATGTTGGCATTCATGGTTCCCTCAATGAACTGTAGCTCCCCAGTGCCGACAGCTCTCATGCAGCCCCAGACCATGACACTCCCACCACCATGCTTGACTGTAGGCAAGACACACTTGTCTTTGTACTCCTCACCTGGTTGCCGCCACACACACTTGTCACCATCTGAACCAAATAAGTTTATCTTGGTCTCATTAGACCACAGGACATGGTTCCAGTAATCTATGTCCTTAGTCTGCTTGTCTTCAGCAAACTGTTTGTAGGCTTTCTTGTGCATCATCTTTAGAAGAGGCTTCCTTCTGGGACGACAGCCATGCAGACCAATTTGATGCAGTGTGCGGCGTATGGTCTGAGCACTGACAGGCTGACCCCCCCACCCCTTCAACCTCTGCAGCAATGCTGGCAGCACTCATATGTCTATTTCCCAAAGACAACCTCTGGATATGACGCTGAGCACGTGCACTCAACTCCTTTGGTGGACCATGGCGAGGTCTGTTCTGAGTGGAACCTGTCCTGTTATACTGCTGTATGGTCTTGGCTACCGTGCTGCAGCTCAGTTTCAGGGTCTTGGCAATCTTCTTATAGCCTAGGCCATCTTTATGTAGAGCAACAATTCTTTTTTTCAGATCCTCAGAGAGTTCTTTGCCATGAGGTGCCATGTTGAACTTCCAGTGACCAGTATGAGAGAGTGAGAGCGATAACACCAAATTTAACACACCTGCTCCCCATTCACACCTGAGACCTTGTAACACTAACGAGTCACATGACACTAGGGAGGGAAAATGGCTAATTGGGCCCAATTTGGATATTTTCACTTAGGGGTGTACTCACTTTTGTTGCCAGCGGTTTAGACTTTAATGGCTGTGTGTTGAGTTATTTTGAGGGAACAGTAAATTTACACTGTTATACAAGCTGTACACTCACTACTATACATTGTAGCAAAGTGTCATTTCTTCAGTGTTGTCACATGAAAAGATAGAAGAAAAGATTTACAAAAATGTGTGAGGGGTGTACTGACTTTTGTAAGATACTGTACTGTATATGGGGATCATTCATGAAATGTGCCCTGTTGGGGAAAAAAAAAAACCCTGCTTGCTGCCCATTCCGACCAATCAGCTTCTACTCTAATTTCGACTGTTATACAAGCTGTACACTCACTACTTTACATTGTAGCAAAAAGTGTAATTTCTTCAGTGTTGTCACATGAAAAGACAGAATGAAATACAAAAATGTGAGGGGTGTACTCACTTTTGTGACATACTGTATCTGTGGGCACTATTTGACCTCTACAGAGGGCAAGTTGTCCAGGATTGGTTGTCCTGAGAGGTTGCTGCTGTTCCCCTGACATAAAGCTGCTCCCAGATCTGTATGCACAGTTTATTAAAGCAGACCTCTGACCAATATTTATTTTTTGGCCCAGCCTACCTGAAGGTGGTATCTGCATGTTTCACATACTCACCCATCCACTGGATCCAGCATTGTCCCACTGAGATCTGCCCACGTCATAGAGAGGTCCACCGGCTCTTCCGGGCTCAGTGGGCGGGCCTCTGGATGACACGCCAACAGGCCCGCCCCTTCCGCCTTTCTTGAATCAAAGGCTAGGCCTCCTGGGATATGTGACATGCATGGGGAGGCGGGGCCGGACATTTCCGGGGAAAAAAAAACAACACGCATGTCTTGGCCCCGCCCCCCACTAGATTTGACTAACATCGGGAGGAGCCAATGGCTGTGAGAGAGAGAGGGGAGAGGACCTGCAGATGAGCACAGCGCTAGATCAATACAGGACTCAGGGAAGTATTTGGGGGGTAGAAACGGGCACTGAAAGGTTTTTTTTTTTTTAACTTCATGCACAGAATACATTAACCACTTCAGCCCCGGAAGATTTGGCTGCTCAATGACCAGGCCATTTTTTGCGATATGGCAGTGCGTCGCTTTAACTGAAAATTGTGCGGTCATGCGACGCTGTACCCAAACAAAATTGACGTTCTTTTTTTTCCCACAAATAGAGATTTCTTTTGGTGGTATTTTATCATCTCTGCGAGTTTTTATTTTTTGCGCTATAAACAAAAAGAGAGCTACAATTTTGAAAAAAAACACAATATTTTGTACTTTTTGCTGTAATAAATATCCCCAATTTAAAAAAAAGGTGTTAAAGGGGTTGTAAACCCTCTGTTTTTCACCTCAATGCATTCTACCCGGTGTCTCGGCTCTTGATTGGATAGATTGATAGCAGTGCAGCCATTGGCTCCTGCTGCTGTCAATCAAATCCAATGATGTGGGCGTCGGGGGCTGGGGGAGTCCTGCTGTCTGTGTCTATAGATGCGCCCTGAAGGAGAGCTCTTCTCCGACGGGTCACTCGATGCGGGGAGGAGCCAGGAGCGCCGCGGAGGGACACCAGAAGAGGAGGATCGGGGCCATTCTGTGCAAAACTGCACAGAGGAGGTAAGTGTGACATGTACAAACAAAAGAAAAGAGAAAAAAAAATAGATAACCTTTAGTATCCACTTCAAAAAACCTGACTTTAGAACTACTTTTGATAGTAAATGTTATAGGTTGGTGACCTCTATGTGTACACGATCTGTGCTGTTCTAAAACTGACATTTTTCATCAAAAGCTGCACTTTGATGTCAGCATGAATAAAACTTTATTGTCCTGGACAAGGTCTACCAGCAAGCTCCGTTTGGGTGAGATGCCCAGAGTAAGGAGGGTCTGGACGGACCTTCTGTATTCTTTGAAATAACATTCATGCTGATGTCATTGGAGTGCGGCTGATCTCTTTGCCTTCGAGGCAGGAAGGAACGCCATTTGGCCAGCACTTGTGTCCATAGACGCGGCACACTCTCTGGAGTTGGGAGCGGCGGTTCTTTGATTTTACTACTTTTTATTGTTTTTTGGTTTTTTTATTTACAGGAAAAAGAAAACACATTGAGGCTGTGATTCCAATGCCTCTATTTACCGATTCCTCCATTGAAGAGACCCCGTCCCCGGATAGCAGGAGCAGCAGCGGACACAGGTAGGATTGTCCCTGCCAACCAGATAAAATAGCTCATTAGTCTGGGAGAGCAGTGACTGGGAAATGGGAGAGGAGAGTCGGGGTAAGGTGATGGACACCGGCATTAACGGGGCAGATATCTAGGTAAGGAATTGGGGTTGGTGCCCTTGGGAGAATTAACTGCAGGTTAGGGCAATGGTGGCACAGATTAGGAAAAGGTACGCTACACAAAGAATGGTTACACATTAACCTGCACTGCTGTCCGGTTATCCTTCAAGAACTCCAGCTTTTCCTCCCCAAAACAACAGATGCATTGTGTATATAAATTAATTGCAACCCCACTGTCCGTTTTGTGTGTAACTTCCCTCCTTTAGCTGTATAAAGCAGGTTTCTGTGATGTCACTCCCTCCTCCTGGCTGAATTTCAAAGTTCTCTGACTTCTTGTTTCCTTCCTTTTTCCAGTCATAATACTACATGTCCCATGATCCTTTGAGCCTCTGTAGCTTCAGGGCGGGCAATGGGAGTCACTTGTAGCAGTTCTGGGAGTTGATGTGGGCGGGTCCTAGGCTTATTGTGGGAGTTTCTGGGCCTTCATGTGGGCGGTGAAAGGTGTCATACCTTCTCCCGTGTCATTCCTGTCTTGCAGCATACCAAAGAATAATGGCTTACTGCAAGTCTATGGAGGAAGGGCTATGGGAGGTTATTATGAAGGTGTTTCCTTCATATGTATATGAATCACTTTACATAGAGATGGTCTCTTGGAGGGCGAGAACTGAGGGGCAGGGCTTTGAGAGGGCGGGAACTGAGGGGCAGGGCTTTGAGAGGGCGGGAACTGAGGGGCAGGGCTTTGAGAGAGCAGGAACTGAGGGGCAGGGCTTTGAGAGGGCAGGATCTGAGGGGCAGGGCTTTGAGAGGGCAGGATCTGAGGGGCAGGGCTTTGAGAGGGCGGGATCTGAGGGGCAGGGCTTTGAGAGGGCGGGATCTGAGGGGCAGGGCTTTGAGAGGGCGGGATCTGAGGGGCAGGGCTTTGAGAGGGCGGGATCTGAGGGGCAGGGCTTTGAGAGGGCGGAATCTGAGGGGTTGGACTCTCCCTGTTCACACTGGTCGGCATATTTAACTGGGTAGAACTGAATTCCAATTGTGATCCATTCAATTCCGCCCAGCAACAGCACCGCTAGCTTTCAGAACAGGCTGTGTATGAAGGGGTTTCCTTCTTGAATAATGCTGTGATCTGTGAAGCTGGACTTTGGAGGTTTGGACTCTTCCTGTAGGTGTGACTGGGTGGGATTGAACGCTAGTTAGGATGTATTCAATCCCACCCACCATTATAGCTGTGGATGAAGTTACATAATTTGCAGAGTCTGAAAGACTACAAAGGGGAGTGTACAGACTCTAGCTGCTGCCAGGCTGCATGCTCGGCTAAGGGTCTGGTATGGATTGGGGAGGGGGGCCCATGCCGTGTTTTTTTGTTTTTTTTTCTTCTATTGCTGGCAATGGTTTTATGCAGCATGGAAAGTCAATTTAAATGTCTTTTTTTTTTTTTTTTAAGTCAGTTTTGCTGCAGCAGGTTCTATACATGGTACTGATGCACCACTTTACAGGCAGACTAAGGGGACCTTTCCAGGCACTATATTTAACCACTTGCCGTATTTGACGGCTGGGTGGTGCGGCTCTCGTTCTGGGTGCATGTCATACCCTGTTTCCCCGAAAATAAGACCTAGCATGATTGTCGGTGCTGGTTGCAATATAAGCCCTACCCCCCAAACAAGCCCTAGTTAAAGTCCTTGTAGGTCCTATATTCAGGGTAGGGCTTATTTTCGGGGAAACAGGGTAGGGCTTATTTGGGGGGTAGGGCTTTTATTGCAGCCATCACCGACAATCACGCTAGGTCTTATTTTTGGGGAAACGGGGTATGACGGCTTCCCAAAACAACAGCTCTCGCGCACACCCCCGGGGGGGGCGCCGTGTTGCTAGGACACGACGCGACCCGACCTGTGTAAAGAGCTGCGGCCGAATGGCTCTTTAACCATTTGATCGGCTGTGTCCAAACATGGAGATGCCGGTAATCAGCGCTCCTCGCCTCACACTGACAGAGTCTGAGGAGAGAAGAGCCGATCAGTGGCATCTCTTCACAGGGGACAGCTAGGTATGTAATCAGGGCACTGATCATCAGTGCCCTGATTACAATTAAGTGCCCACCAGTGGCAGCAATGATTGCCCACCACTGTCGGCAATCAGTGCCAACAATTGCCACCAATCTGTGCCCACAAGTGCCAGCAATCAGTGGCCATTAGTGATGCCAGTCAGTGCTGGCTATCAGTGCTACCCATCACTGCCGCTTATCCGTGCCGCCTATCTGTGCCCATAAGTGCGGCATATTCATCCCTCCTCATTAGTGCCCATCAGTGCAGCCTATTGGTGCCGCCTCATCAGCGCCCATCAGTGAAGGAGAATAATTTACTTATTTACAAAATTTACTGACAGAAACGAAGAAAACATTTTTTTTTTTTTTATCAATTTTTTTTTTTTTTTTTTAAGGATAAAATAAAAAACCCAGAAGTGATTAAATACCACCAAAAGAAAGTTCTATTTGTGCGCAAAAAAATGATAAAAATTTCACATGGTTACAGTGTAGCATGACCGCTTAATTGTCATTCAAAGTGTGACAGCGCTGAAAGCTGAAAAATGGCCTGGGCAGGAAGGGGGTGTAAGTGCCCGGTATTGAGGTGGTGAAAGGAATTTTGCATTTTTTGTTTCACTTTAAGCATCATTAAATCACTGCTCCTGTAAAAACTATCTTTTTTTTTTTTTTTTTTAATTGCATTGATATATGTCCCCCAGGGCAGTACCTGGACCCCCATACCCTTTTTATGGCCAATAACTTGCATATATACCTTCAAAATGGGCACTTTTGATTTTTCACATTCGGGTCCCATAGACTTTTTAATAGAGTTCGAGGCTCGGGTCCGAGCTTAATCGGGAATTCTGGTTGCGAACCAAACCGGGGGGTGGGTCTGGCCCATCACTAGTGGCCAGTATGGATTTGGACAGTGGAGCCCTACTGATTGTAGCAGGGAACTGTCACAGCTCTGTTCCTATAAACTCAGCAAGGAATACCTAACCGTACTGGCCTGACCTGAATAGCAAAGTCCTGAGCTAACTAAAACACATAACACGGGTTGTCACTGCTAACTGCAGGACTGTCACAAAGTGAAAACCAATATTCTTAGGGGTTGTCGGTGACTTCATCATTTCTGACCCTTTTCTTTTGTATTTTCACGTTCTCTATAGGTCCAGTACATCTCACAGGTCCGGGTCATCGCTAAGCAGTGTGTACAGGGAGGTGAGAGGCATGGGGAATGCACCGTGGACAAAGGTATGTAATGGGTCGTGTAATGACACTTCTTTGTAAATACCAATAACAGGCAGAACTAGGAGTACATTGAGTATACAGGTTAACTTAGAGGATGTGTAAACGTTATTTTTTTTTTTTTTTAAACAAACATGTCATACTTACGTCCTTTTGTGCAGTGGGTTTTGCACAGAGTGGCCCCGATCCTCGTCTTTTGGAGTCCCTCAGCGGCGCTACTCCTCTTCTCGAGTTCCCCGTCGGAGAAGAGCTCTCCCTTGGGGACACCCGTGCGAGCGAGCTCCCGTGTCCTGCTGCTGCGTCTATTGACACAGACAGCAGGTCTCGGCTCCACCCCCCGGCTCCCGCATCATTGGATTTGATTGACAGGGGGAGCCAATGGCTGTGCTGCTATTAATCTTTCAATTAGGACCTGAGACACCGACTGGCGCGGGTGTGTTCGTCCCCGGCGCAGGAACGATCGGGCTCAGGTAAGTAAAAGGGGGGCTCTGGGGGTTGGTGCACTACAAGAGGTTTTTTTTTTCCCTCAATGAATAGAATGCATTGAGGTGAAAAACCAGGAGGGTTTACAACCCCTTTAACCACTTGACCCCGCCCCCCGGGCTTTTCTGGCACTTTTTGTTTACATGTAACAATCTGGATTTTTTTGCTAGAAAAATTCTTAGAACCCCCCAAACATTTATATATTTTGGTTGTACTGAAATTTATCGATATTTGTTTAGTATCTTCAGGTTGTTGTTGAACTACAAGCACCCCCCATACCTGCTAATATCTCTCTGTTTTCTCTCTTACCCCAATCTTTTCTTTGCGCCCCCCTTTCCTTCAACCCCCCCCCCCCCCGCTGTTCTTTGTTCCCTGTTGTCTCTCTACCATCACCCCTGGCATCTCTCTGCCTACCTTTTTATCCTTCTCTGCCCCCCCCATTACTCATCTCTGCCACCCAACACCCCCCTCCCCCCCTCAAATCTCACCCTTTTGTCTCCGTTGTATCTGTATCTCCCCTCACAGGTTGGAAGGCAGAAGGAAGAAGGCTGGTTTGCCCTGACTGCACATGTTTCCTAAATGCCAAGTTATTTATAATCCTGTTTGATCAGTGTTCCCAGATTTTTTTTCTTGTCTTTTTATATATTTCTATGTTTAACTTATTTGTCATTTATTCAATAAATTTTTTTTTTTTCAAATTTTATTTGATATTTTGTGTTTTATTTAAAGACTCTGGAAGAGTTGTCCAAAACGAGACAAGCAGAGCCGGACTAGCCATCATTAGAGATCTCCCTGCAGCTGATCTTTTCTCTATTACTGAGTTACCATTCCTAGTTCTGCACTGTGTCTCTGTGGCGGTGGCCATCTTGGTAGAGGCAGGAATTTTCAATTCCTGAAAAATTGCCCCCCCCCAATAACTGCTGGGGGAATATATATTAAGCAACAGGAGAGTTGGAGGGAAGCACAGCTTTACAGAATGGATGAAGCAGAAGCAGGGATTTCCTTGCACTGTGGGTCCTTATGAACAGCTTCCTCTCCAGCAAGGAGAACATTGAACAGCACAGTAGTGACATCGCCAATTATCACTCCAAATCTGGTGAGATTAACAATCAGAGGCAGCAGTGCCTTAGATCAGGGGTAGGCAACCTGGGGCCCTCCAGCTGTTGTGGAACTACATTTCCCACAAGGCATTGCAAGGCTGGCAGTTACAATTACTCTTAGAGGCATGATGGGACTTGTAGTTCTGCAACAGCTGGAAGGCCCCAGGTTGCCTCTCCCTGCCTTAGATGATCTCACACTGCAGATCTACAGCTAGCTATAGAACAAGTGCCTAGGCATAGGAAATGCCCTACTATTTTTCTGGAGTAATTGAAGGCAAAGGATACATTTTGTAAGCGTTAACCGTTTGCCAACTGTATAACTTCAACGGCTATAACATATAGGGTGGCTCGGCTGTGCCAGATCACGTACCTAGACCTGGCCGTGCTGTGATTAACCACTTCCTGCAAATTCGCGTACCTGTACGTCATTTTTTGAGGAAGTGATTGTACCTGAGTGATGCCTGCAGACATCACCCCCACCCCCCTCGGTACTATTTTTTTTTTTTTTAGAGCGGACGTTCAGCTTTCATGTGATAACAACCGATGTGGAAGGAGACTCCCCTCCCGCCGCTCCGCCCGGGTCTCCCATCCCACTGGGAGACCCGAGCGACCATCCGGCATGTCCACCAACTGGCATCGGCTTTGATCGGCTCTCCGATGTAGTAACCCGGGAGCAACGTCATTTCCAGATTATTCAGCAGCCAATGGCGCTAATTTCCAAAAAAAATGATGAAAAAAATCCAAAGTAGAGCTGCACGATTAATCGTCAAGAATCGTTATCGTTCTTTTTTTTTTTTTCCCGTTGAGATCTTGAAAAAAGTGTTTCACGATTCTTGCTATGCAAAGAATTCTCTCTGCTCTTCTGCAGCCACAGCCCTCAAAAGAAAGGAAGAGAAAAACTGGGCAGTCTGCCAAGAATCACAACATTCTTTAGCAGTTGAACTTCAGTATAAACATTGTAACAATTTGTCAATGGAATAGACTTTGTGTGTAAGGGCTCTTTCACATGGGGCGGATCAGTGATGAACCGCCCCGTGAACACCCGCTTGCTCAGCGGGGATCGCTCCGCCGATCCCCGCTGAGCAGGAAAATGACAGGTCCGTCGCTGCACACTGTGCAGCGACGGACCTGTCAGAGCACCGCTCTCCCCTATGGGGGATCGGATGATGACGGACCGTAGAGTCCGTCGTCATCCGATCCGAAAACGGATTGGAAAAGTAGGGTTTTCCTCCATTACACTTTTCGGATTGGAGCGGGTCGGATGTCAGCGGACGTTCATCCTCTGACATCCGCTATTCCATAGGGATGAATGTATGTCTGTTTTTCATCTGAAAACGGAAGGATGAAAAACGGACATACGGATCGTCCATGTGAAAGAGCCCTTAGTGAGGAAAGTTTAACCACTTAAAACACTAAACCTTTTTCTGTCATTTGTTGATTTCAAGTTAAAATCATTTTTTTTTTTTGCTAGAAAATTACTTAGAACCCCCAAACATTATATATATTTTTTAGTAGAGACCCTAGAGAATAAAATGGTGGTTGTTGCAATATTTTATGTTACACTGTATTTGCGCAGCGGTCATTCAAATGCAATTTTTTTTGAAAAAATCACTTTAATGAATTAAAAAAAAAAAAAAACTAACCAGTAAAGTTAGCTCAATTTTTTTTGTATAATGTGAAAGATTTTACGTCGCGAGAATCGTGATCTTTTTATTCTAAGCAAAAAATAGTGATTCTCATTTTGGCCAGAATTGTGCAGCTCTAATCCAAAGTATTCAAAAATGTAGATTTTGGCGTTTTTGAATACTTTGAAGTGCAGATGAGGGGTTTGGGGTCTTTTAGACCCCCGATCCCTCCATAAAGAGTACCTGTCACTGCCTATTACTGCCACAAGGGATGTTTACATTACTTTTGACAGCAATAAAAGTGATCAGAATTTTTTTTTTTTCTAAAGGTACAGTGTAAAAAAAAAAAAAAAAAAAGAAAAGAACTATTTTTTGAAGCTTCCCACGTGCGCGCACGCCAGAGAAAATGCATACGTAAGTCACACTGTAAACCGTGTTCAAATCACACATATGAGGCATCGTCGCGATCGTTAGAGGGAGGGCAATAATTCTAGCAAAAGACCTCCTCTGTAATTCTAAACAAGTAACCATTACATTTTTTTAAAGGATCGCCTATGGAGATTTTTTAAGTGCCGGAGTTTGTTGCCATTTCACGAGTGCATGCAATTTTGAAGCATAACATATTAGATATCTATTTACTTGGTTCAATCACAATATACAAAAAAATTGGGCTGACAAACTTTACTGTTTTCGTTTTTTTTTTAAAAATTCGGTAAAGTGTATTTTTTCCGAAAAAAATTGTGTTTGAAAGACCGCTGCGCAAATACTGTGTGACATAAAATATTGCAATGACCGCCATTTTATTCTCTAGGGTCTCTGCTAAAAAAATATATACAGTATCTCACAAAAGTGAGGACACCCCTGACATTTCTGTAAATATTTTCTTCTATCTTTTCATGTGACAACACTGAAGAAATGACACTTTGCTACAATGTAAAGTAGTGAGTGTACAGCTTGTATAACAGTGTAAATTTGCTGTCCCCTCAAAATAACTCAACACACAGCCATTAATGTCTAAACCGCTGGCAACAAAAGTGAGTACAACCCTAAGTAAAAATGTCCAAATTGGGCCCAATTAGCCATTTTCCCTCCCCCGGTGTCATGTGACCTGTTAGCGTTACAAGGTCTCAGGTGTGAATGGGGAGCAGGTGTGTTAAATTTGGTGTTTTATCGCTCTCACTCTCTCATACTGGTCACTGGAAGTTCAACATGGTACCTCATGGCAAAGAACTCTGAGGATCTGAAAAAAAGAATTGTTGCTCTACATAACGATGGCCTAGGCTATAAGAAGATTGCCAAGACCCTGAAACTGAGCTGCAGCATGGTGGCCAAGACCATACAGAGGTATAACAGGACAGGTTCCACTCAGAACAGGCCTCGCCATGGTGGACCAAAGAAGTTGAGGTCACGTATTCAGTGTCATATCCAGAGGTTGTCTTTGGGAAATAGAGGTATGAGTGCTGCCAGCATTGCTGCAGAGGTTGTAGGGGTGTGGGGTCAGCCTGTCAGTGCTCAGACCATACACCGAACACTGCATCAAATTGGTCTGCATAGCTGTCATCCCAGAAGGAAGCCTCTTCTAAAGATGATGTACAAGAAAGCCTGCAAACAGTTTGCTGAAGACAAGCAGACTAAGGACATGGATTACTGGAACCATGTCCTGTGGTCTGATGAGTCCAAGATAAACTTATTTGGTTCAGATGGTGTGAAGCGTGTGTGGTGACAACCAGGTGAGGAGTACAAAGACAAGTGTGTCTTGTCTACAGTCAAGCATGGTGGTGGGAGTGTCATGGTCTGGGGCTGCATGAGTGCTGCCTGGACTGGGGAGCTACAGATCATTGAGGGAACCATGAATGCCAACATGTACTGTGACATACTGAAGCAGAGCATGATCCCCTCCCTTCGGAGACTGGGCCGCAGGGCAGTATTCCAACATGATAACGACCCCAAACACACCTCCAAGATGACCACTGCCATGCTAAAGAAGCTGAGGGTAAAGGTGATGGACTGGCCAAGCATGTCTCCAGACCTAAACCCTATTGATCATCTGTGGGACATCCTCAAACAAAAGGTGGAGGAGCGCAAGGTCTTTAACATCCACCAGCTCTGTGATGTCATCATGGAGGAGGGGAAGAGGACTCCAGTGACAACCTGTGAAGCTCTGGTGACCTCCATGCCCAAGAGGGTTAAGGCAGTGCTGGAAAATAATGGTGGCCACACAAAACATTGACACTTTGGGCCCAATTTGGACATATTCACTTAGGGGTGTACTCACTTTTGTTGCCAGCAGTTTAGACATTAATGGCTGTGTGTTGAGTTATTTTGAGGGGACAGCAAATTTCCACTGTTATACAAGCTGTACACTCACTACACTTAAACTTCCCTTTTAAGATATCAAAGCTTTTTTTGCTCTTATGTTTACTTTCACTTACACGGTAAGACAGCTTTGCAAAATAAAAACTTTTGAGTGAAAAAAACAACGGTTCACCTGAAATTACCAGCCTTTCATAATGATCCTCTGGCTTCATTATGTTGAATCGCTGATTCAGGTATTTGGTATGCAGATAATAAATTGTCCCGGTGGTCATTGACACGTGTTGTTTTGAGGTGGAAGCGGTTTTTAGAGCTTTGAAACATTGCATGCTTCACTGTGAATATTGATAGGCTCATTATGAACAAGAGATGTGCTGGAGATCTCCACCAGTCTCCCCAATGGGACATGGGCTACCAAAACCATCTGACATTTGGTTCCAACCATCCTCTACTCTTTTTCAAAACAAACAAAAAGTTTTGGTTAGACATACTTTTAAACCAAAAATTTGTTCAGGCAAAGTATTTGTAGACCTTTTGTTATAGGCTCATACCTTCAGGTGATTGGAAACTGGCAAAGCGTTCGAGGACATGCCTCCCCTAAAACCCCACACAACTCTGTGAGTTTTATGCTAGTGTCCTAAGGTGTTGGACCTGTTCTCCCTTGTGGAGAATTAACTCTTCGCTTAACTATTTATTTTATTTTCTGGATTCTTCAATAAACTCCTCAGCCATCTCCTTTGCCTTATACTACAGCAGAAGCAGTGCATTTGGCTGGGGACAACCTTGGTAAAACCTTGGAAACCATACCTGGACCCTGCACTGTGGGGACGCCATGTTGCTTAGGGCAATGAATCCTGTATGGGCACTCACTTTGGGTTATAGGCTCATACCTTCAGGTAATTGGACACTGGCAAAGCTTCTTGATGACATGCCTCGTCTCTAACTGATGCTGTTAGTCCTTTTGTTTTTGCTAGTGTCCTAAGGGGTTGGACCTCTTCTCCCTCGCAGAGATCTCACTTCAGCTTAACTGGTTTATTATTATTTTTTATTTTTTTTTAATTCTTCAATCAACTCCTAAACTATCTCTTTCAATTTTGCCTTATACAACAGCAGAAGCAGTGCTTTCGGATGGGCACAACCTTGGTAAAACCTTGGGAGCCATATCTGAAACCCCACGCTGTGGGAACGCCATGTTGCTTAGGGCACAGGATCCTGTAAGGGCACTCACGTTGGGTTATAGGCTTGTACCTTCAGATGGTTGGACACTGGAAAAGCTTTTTGAGGACATGCCTCCCCTCCAACCCTACTCCTCATTTTTTTGCTAGTGTCCTAAGGTATTGGACTTCTCCCTTGCAGAGACATCACTTTAGCGTAACTAGATTTTGTTTTTGGATTCTTCAATCAACTCTTCAACCATCTCGTTCACTGTTGCCTTCTACTACAATAGAAGCAGTGCATTCTGATTAGCGCAACCTTGGGAGCCATACCCGAACTCCACACTTTGGGGACACCATGTTGCTTGGGGCACTGGATCCTGTATGGGCGCTCACCTTTACACTAAGGGCTCATTTACACTTGCTTCCACTTTAACTCACATTATAGCAACTACTGCTTCAACATGCTTTATTGATGCTTCAATGGTGCTTTGATGATCCTTTTTTGAAGCTTTCATGAAGCTTGGCAAATGCCCTGTGTGTGTGTGTGTGTGTGTTGATTTTCTGTTTGTTTAAAGGGCCCAGTATAACCCCAGCTCAGTAGTACCCCCACTCAGCAGATCCCCAGCTCATTAGTACCCCTGTTCAGCAGATCCCCCCCAGTTTATTAGTACCCTCATTCAGCAGATCCCCTGCTCAGTAATACCCCCAGCTCTCCTAATGTCCCGCTTAGTAGTAACCCCCAGCTTTGCTCACCCCCCGCTCAGTAGTAACTCCCAGCTCTGCTGAGCCTCCTTTCAGAAGTAACCCCCAGCTGTGCTGCTCCTCTGGTTTGCTGGTCCTCCTCTCTCACTGGTTCCTGCTATAATGCTCCCACGCTGCTCACCGCCTGTGACATCTCCTAATTTCTCCTGCTCCGGTCCCCCAGTTCTCCTCATCCCCGATTTCTCTGCAGCTCAGCCTTCTCCTCTGTCCCCCGCTCACCTTCCGCTATAATGTGCCATCTGCTAGTTCCTCCACTCCGGTGCAGACCCTGCTCACCTTCCTGCTGCTCCACACCAGATGTGACGTCTGCACCAGACACTTTCAGGAATATTTGTGGGCGGCACAGTGGTGTAGTGGATAGCACTCTCACCTAGCAGTAAAAAGGGTCGCTGGTTTGCATCCCAACCACGACACTACCTGCCTGGAGTTTGCATGTTCTCCCTGTGCCTGCGTGGGTTTCCTCCTGGTACTCCGGTTTCCTCCCACACTCCAAAGACATGCTGGTAGGTTAATTGGCTTCTGTCCAAAATTGGCCCTAGTATATGAATGTGAGTTCGGGACCTTGGATTGTGGGCTCCTTGAGGGTAGGGACTGATGTGAGTGTGTGCGATGTATGTGTGGAGTGCTTTGTAAATTGACCGCACTATATGGGTACCTTAAATAGGGATAATTGTAGACACACCCACACTCACTCAGGTTGAACTGGATGGACTGGTGTCTTTATTCAACCTTACTAACTATGTAACTATGTACACATAAACCGGAAGTGACTGTTGATGACGCCTTTCCAGTTTGTTGGTCTCCTAGTGCATCCTGGGATATATCATACCTGCAATACCTCAAAAGTAAAGCTAAAGCCTCTCGAAAGCTGTAGGTGGTGTAAGCAAGTGTTATCATAGACTTCTATGGAGGCCTTGGGGATGCTTTGAAGTACCAAGAAAGCCACATGGGGCCTAATTTTTGAAGCAAAACGAACACAAAACTGTGAACAGGACTGTAAGGTAACCATTTTATTTGGTGATAGGGCTTTGATTAGCATTCAGAGTACTTTAAAGAAGCATGTCTAATGTCACATTTTGAAGCAAGTGTAAACGAGTCCTAAAGTGCCAAGAGCCAATAAAAGTTTTGTTCTCTTTTGGAAGTAGATTTTTTTTTAGATGAAATAAAGTGTGACATTAAGTTCTATGTTTACAGTTTATTATTTTTAATACCACCAATGCAGACAGACCGACCAGGTTCACCAATGTAGCCCCCTAAGCCCCCCCCCCACCCCTCCTGACCAGGCATCGGAAAACAAGTCGGCACCACAGTACGAGCAACTCACAGGTTTCAAACAGCCTTAACTGGGTACATATCACAAATATAAGGTCATCAATTACCACAGGTCAATAATTCACCTACAACGGGTCCGTCACTACTGCAGTTCTTCAAACTGGGAACGTGTTTTTTTTTTTATACAGCAAACAGAAAAATTGTCCCCAACAGGAAGTATATGTGAATATGAAATACCAAATATACGACATGTATACAATTCTATATGTTCCTTCAATCAGTCAACATTAATACACAGACGGAGAAAGAAGTCTCCAGTAAATTTAATGTACGTTCCATCCAGGATGAGTCTTTGTTCAATTTGAAAGATCTCATTCCCTATCAAGGTCAGTCCAATGGTAAGATCGTAATTAAGATTTAATCATATTTTCTGTGATCGTTCCATCAATCTCCTTCTTCATAATCTCTGTTTGAGCCGAGGAAGCCGCCATGCTTTGGTTTTCAGGGCCGGCTTGGCTTGTCGCCTCGTGATTCTCCGTCTCGTCGACATTGGAGGCCGTTCGGAAGCTGGACTCGCTTCCGCCATCACTGTTTTGGAGAGGGAGCAAAGCTCTATGTCTCATCAAACTATCATCACTGTTTTTACCTTCCAGGGAGTTCTTTGGCCTCATGACCTTGTTAGACACTGAATTCTTGGAAGGTTCATCAAAGCTCAGGGATAAGGTGACCGTGCCACTGCCAAAGCTGACTTTCTGCTTGCAGCTTCTGGCTCGCTCAGCAGCGCTGAAATGATCGTCGTGATTGCTCTTGCTGCTGATGGAGGATGATGGGGTGGAGCCTGCAGAACCTCCCAAGCTGTTGGACCTTTTGTGGGACACGTTACTGCGTCTAAGAGTAGCTCGGGCCGCAACTTTGAAAGCGTGAGCCACCGTGCTACAGCGGACCTCTTCGATGGTGTTCCTGGATGGTTTGAACAGGATGATGTAGACTTTGTTGAAGAAGATGCAAGCCAACAGGCCGAAACTGGAGGCCAGAATGGCAATGATCTCAACAGCCGAAACGTACTTTCCGTAGGTGCTTACATAAGCTGGAATGAAGGATATCCAGACAATGAAGAATATGAGCATGCTGAATGTGATAAATTTGGCTTCGTTGAAATTTTCTGGTAGCTTCCGTGCCTTGAAAGCAAAGAAAAAGCAGATCCCTGCCAGCAAACAAATGTAGCCAATCAGGAATCCAAGAGCCATCAATGATCCCTCATTACAAATGACGAAAATGATCTCATCCTCGTGATTCTTAGCAGCCCTGGGAGGCGCGGTGTATAGCCATATGATGCACGTAACAATCTGCACGAAGGTACACAGGAAAACCAGAAGAAACTGGAGGTTTAGGCCCCACCACTTCCGCTGGAAGCTCGTGGGGATTTTGGCCTCAAACACGAGCAGGATGCGGTTGGTTTTTACCAGGATGCAGGAGATGCAAAGCACAAAACTGATGCCAAATGCTGGTTGCCGCAGCCGGCACGTCCAATCCTCCGGCTCACCGATGAAGAAGAGGGAACTGGAGAAGCAGCACAACAATGAGAAGAGCAGGAGATAGGAGAGCTCCCGGTTTGTTGCCTTAACAATGGGTGTGTTGCGGAATTTTATGAATACGCTGAGTACGAAGGACGTCAGGAATATTCCCAAGATTGAGAACATGGTGAGCGCAATCCCAAATGGTTCCGTCCAAGACAGGAACTCTATCTCCTTGGCAACGCAGGATGTGTGGTTTTCATTGGACCAGTATTCTGCAGCACATTTCTCACAAGCGCTTGCATCTGGAAAAGAGAAGAGTGTTATCATAGGGAAAAATGCAATGGAGTCACTCCTACCTCTATGGATGGTTGTGGTTATGGAAGTGTCACTAAACCCACATCATAAAAAAACGATCAATAAATAGTGTATTACAAGCTGTTCATACTCACTCATTCACTGAGATTTGTTTTCTGCAAAAAAATAGTTGATCCTGCTGCTGTCTATCTCCACCTTCTGTCCAAGTCCCCAATTCAGCTGAGGATTTTGCAGCTGTGGTGGCAACTCTCCACATGCTCGGTTTTCAGAGAGTTTCTATGCTGAGCATTTTTCTCCCCATTACATCTGAGCAGCCCATGTGACTATAGAGTCACAGATGTGGGCGTACAGTGCCTTGAAAAAGTATTCACACCCCTTGAAAATTTCCACATTTTGTCATGTTACAACCAAAAACGTAAATGTGTTTTATGTGATAGACCAACACAAAGTGGCACATAATTGTGAAGTGGAAGGAAAACCTATAAATGGTTTTCAATATTATTAAATATGTGAAAAGTGTGGGGGGTACATTTGTATTCGGCCCCCCTGATTTAATACTTTGTAGAACCGCCTTTCTCTGCAATTACAGCTGCAAGTCTTTTTGGGGATGTCTCTACCAGCTTTGCACATCTAGAGAGGGACATTTTTGCCCATTCTTCTTTGAAAAATAGCTTAATCTCTGTCAGATTGGATGGAGAGCATCTGAACAGCAATTTTCAAGTCTTGCCACAGATTCTCAATTGGATTTAGGTCTAGACTGTGACTGCGCCATTCTAACACATGAATATGCTTTGATCTAAACCATTCCATTGTAGCTCTGGCTGTATGTTTAGGATCGTTGTCCTGCTGGAAGGTGAACCTCCTCCCCAGTCTCAAGTCTTTTGCAGACTCTAACAGGTTTTCTTCTAAGATTGCTCTGTGTTTGGCTCCATCCATCTTCCCATCAACTCTGACCAGCTTCCCTGTCCCTGCTGAAGAAAAGCATCCCCACAACATGATGCTGCCACCACCATGTTTCACAGTGGGGATGGTGTGTTCAGGGTGATGTGCAGTGTTAGTTTTTCGCCACACATAGCGTTTTGCTTTTAGGCCAAAAAGTAAAATTTTGGTCTCATCTGACCAGAGCACCTTCTTCCACTTGTTTGCTGTGTCCTCCACATGGCTTCTTGCAAACTTTCTTCCAACAATGTCTTTCTTCTTGTCACTCTTCCATAAAGGTCAGATTTGTGGAGAGCACGACTAATAGTTGTCCTGTGGACAGATTCTCTCACCTGAGCTGTGGATCTCTGCAGCTCCTCCAGAGTTACCATGGGCCTCTTGGCTGCTTCTCTGATGAATGCTCTCCTTGCCCGGCCGGTCAGTTTAGGTGGACGGCCATGTCTTGGTAGGTTTACAGTTGTGCCATACTCTTTCCATTTTCGGATGATGGATTGAACAGAGCTCCGTGAGACGTTCAAAACTTGGGATATTTTTTTTTTATAACCTAACCCTGCTTTTTACTTCTCCACAACTTTATGATGCTCTTTGTTCAATAAGTTTCTCTAACAAACCTCTGAGGCCTTCACAGAACAGCTGTATTTATGCTGAGATTAAATTACACACAGGTGGACTCTATTTACTAATTAGGTGACTTCTGAAGGCAATTATTTCCACTAGATAGGGTATCAGAGTAAAGGGGGCTGAATACAAATGCACGCCACACTTTTCAGATATTTATTTGTAAACAATTTGGAAAACTATTTATCCTTCCACTTCACGTTTATGTGCCACTTTGTGTTGGTCTATCACATAAAATCCCAATAAAATACATTTATGTTTTTGGTTGTAACGTGACAAAATGTGGAAAATTTCAAGGGGTATGAATACTTATTCAAGGCACTGTATACACAAAATGTTAAATTTCAGCCCACTCCCTTCCTCCTCCTCCATGCCAACTGATCAGCTAAACACAATGGGGACTGGATATTACATGTAGATTAATGGAGGCTTCATCTCCCTCTTATTCTAAGACACAGAAATCCGCCCACACCATGTTTTTGCCAAAAAAATAAAGATTTGATATCAAATATATATTTGTATGACAATTTAAAACCATTTATTAATATTATTTTTTTATTTTTACTCTGTATTCCATAGGCTGTTTTTTATGTTGATGTCTTATGTTTCCTTGCAGACAGGCTGGGAGAAATCTGGCAGGAACCCACCTCTCTTTTTTTTTTTAAATCATTTTTTATATTTTACTATTTGATTATCTTTTTACAATTTTTTTTTATTGTTATTTTTTTTTTACTATTTGTTTACAAAAAACCATTAGGGGGCTTTGTTGAAATATCAGGGGTCTAAACAGGGGTCAACTAATCTTCCCCACATGGGGTGATTAGGGTGTGCCCAGGCACACCTGGCACACCCTTTGTGCATGCCTATGCATGCAGGAAGAGGAGCGTCAAGGGAAATGCTTCATTTTAGAGTCCCTATGTATTCCTATGACTTTTTAGTTTTATGTTAGTTAGGTTTATTTTCAAACATTACTTGTTCCCCAGGGCATTGTACACCTCTACAGTATTAGGCAGTGACATGCTGGTCTGTAAATGGGCCTTTTTTGCGGGATCAGTGCATAGACATAAATGTGACGTCTCAGCTGTGACATGCAACTAATGTCCTTACATTTGCACATTATTTTGGATTAAACATGGGAAAAACACATATAAGGAGAGGTAATGGTGCTGCACACCCCGAATAATATATAATGGGAAAATTTCCCCAGAGGGTTTTTTTTAGCAGCGAGGTGAATAAATAGTAAGTAAATTTGAAAAGATATTCTTTATTAAAAGTTTTTGGCATACAATGCTTCCATGATAGTTAAAATATGAGCTCTAGAGGGGGCATACCCAAAAGTGCAAATGTTGCAAACACAGAAATGTACATAACATTACATGACAAACATGTCTAATGTATGAGAAAGGTTGACACGTTTCGACCCGTTTCGTTGGGGTCGTCTTCAGAGGAAAGGTTTGCTGCAAAGAAACTGCATTTAGCATATCAGATTGGAAAATGCACGACTGGCTATATGTACACAAAAAAATGGCCATCTCACATAGTTACCAAAGTACATACGGTGGGGACCTCCAATTTTTTGTGTACATATAGCCAGTCATGCATTTTCCAATCTGATATGCTAAATGCAGTTTCTTTGCGGCAAACCTATCCTCTGAAGAAGACCCCAACGAAACGAGTCGAAACGCGTCAGACTTTGTCATACATTAGACGTGTTTGTCATGTAATTTTATGTACATGTCTGTGTTTGCAACATTTGCCCTTTTGGGTATGCCCCCTCTAGAGCTCATATTTTAACTATCATGGAAACATTGTATGCCATTATTTTGGATTTTTTTTTTTGGTGTTGACAGCTACCAGCACTATGGTTGGGTATCCAGTGCCAATCACCGATCTTTGGTTCCTATAGAAGCGTCATGGCACAGACTCAACCAACAGTCTAAGGCTCCGTCATTTACCTGTCTCATCGGAGTACTCGCCATCGGGGCATGGCTCACACATAAAGCAGCAGGTCGGTTCACCTTCGATAATCCCTTTCCTGGTGCCTTCATGGCAGATCCGGCTACAGTTGGAGAACGGAACCTGCCGGAGAGGTGAGAACAACATCTTTAGTGGTAAGATTGATAAATAATAAACTTTTCAAGAAACTGGAATCAATAAGTTACAATCGATTTGATGATAAACAACGGGTTTCAGAATTAATAGCTTTTTAAAATTCTCTTATTAAAAGGATTATGTAATTATTAACTAATAACCACATTTTTTTTTTATTCTGCAGCAAATTGAGTTAGTGGTATTTCAATTGTTTACAACCTTCTGTTGTCAGTGCTTGAGGGCGCAATGAGAGAGTAATGAGAAATGAAGGGGTCTATTTATACAAAAATCTTCTGTTTCCTATGATCATCGCTCCATCTAGTGGCCATAATGTGGTATTTTCCCTGACTGAGGTATTTTAGAAAAAAAAAAACAGATTATTGACACTAGATGGAGCCGACACTCATAGGAAACAACATATTAAGCTAAATATGGACAGAAAATTTGCTGGGGATGCCTTTACCACCTTCCAAAAATGTAACTGCCTGGCAGTCATTCTTATCCAGCATATAATGCAAACTCCCTTATTGTGGTAAAACATACTAGACATGTGCAATTCGTTTAGTTCCCAATTTGTTTCTTTAACAAATTTTTACAAATTCGTTAATTCCGAAATTTCCAAATTTTTCAATTTCCACAATTTTCAAATTTTTCAATTTACGAAAATTCAAAATTTCAGAAATTCGGAATTTTGGAAATTCGGAATCTTGGAAATTCGGAATATCGGAAATTCGGAATATCAGAAATTCGGAATTTCGCAAATTCGGAATTTCGGAAATTGGAGAATTGGAAAATTCGAATTCGGAAATTCGAAGTTTCGGAAGTTTGGAAATTCAATTATTCGGAAATTCGAATATTTGGAAATGAGTGAATTCGGAAATTCAAAATTTCGCAAATTCAAAATTTTGGAAATTTGAAAATCTGAAAATTTAAAAGAATGAAAACCCGAAAATCTTAAATAATAACTAACTAATAATAACTATTAAATTATAGGTATTGGAATTTCCTTTCAAATTTGGCTGTTAGTGAATTATCTGAAATAACAAATGTCATCTAATGCAATCTAAATGAATGGAACGTAACGATCTAATAATAATAAATAATAATAAAACCTTTTTATTATTATTATTTATTGTTAATTTGTTTCATTCCATTTGTTTAGATGTGGCATTCTTCTTTTGGATAATTCGTAACTTCAGATGAATTTGTATTCGTTCACAAACAGCCAAATTTGAAAGGAAATTCCAATACCTATAATTTAATAGTTAGTTATTATTAGTTAGTTATTTTGAATTTTACAAATTTTTCTTTCTTTTTTTCAGATTTTCGAATTTTCGAAAATTTGGAATTCGAAAATCCATAAATTCGGAATTTGAAAATTGGTAAATTCGGAATTAAAAGATTTGTAAATTCGAAAATTTGAGAATTCGGAATTCCGAAAATTCGGAATTTGATAATTCAGAAATCCGAATTTTCGGATTTCGGAATTTCAGAATTTTTGAATTTCCGAAAAAAGCAAAAAAACGAATGAAACAAAAACAAACAATTTTTTTGTCAGTGCACATGTCTAAAACCTACTGCTATTTAGCATAAATTGTGTTAGAGAGTTCTTGCTGCCCATATGTACCCCGTTTCACCACAATAAAGGATTTAGTATTATTTGCTGGATTGTGCGATCATCCTTTAATTGGTGCATACTCCACAATGGTGAGCTGGATATGCACCAGACTGTGGATTGCGGGCAAGTGTAAACTAACCTAGAGTGGTATTACTTTAAAGAGCTTTACCTGCCACCTTCATAAAGGTATAGAACCTTTAATGATTATCTCCACTTCATTGACTACCAATAGCTAGGAGTGTCCTGCTCGGCATTCTGGCCAATCAGACTGGCCAGTAGCGTCTATGCTACCAACACGGCATCATTGCTAGAAGCTCACCTTAACCAACACATTTGTTTCCTATACTGGCTGAATTGTACAGGAGGAGTAATGACCTGGCACCCACAGAAAAATAATTGTAGCACCCTTCTGAATAGGTTTTCTAGGAAAGCTAGGCAAATTTAGTTCTTATTGGCACCACTGTAAATCATGGAGCAGTGTGTGTGATTGCTTCGGGCTGTTCTGGGCTGTGCAGCCTGCAGGTTTGATTGCTCTTCCCTGCCTTCTGGAGGACTCCAGAATATAGTGGGTTGGGGAGATGCAAACCAGCAGTCTGAATATTTATGTGATCTCAGCCAATCCCTGAGAGAGGGTGCCCTGTAGGTGGCTGCAGAGTGCATACATAGTCTGGGGCTTGAGGAAGCCCTGTTCTTGTCCAGGAGGAGAAGTTCCCAGCCTGAAGGCTACTTGCCCTTCTGTGCAGCCCTGCTGAAAATTTTACTTTCTCTCATTGGAGTCCCAGCTGTGGCAGAGCTGGGGGGGGGGGGGGGGGCTGTTCTGCTAAAAATCTCTTAACCTATGCAAGGGATTTTATTGGCAGGTCCAGTGTGGGAGACTCAAGGAGGAATGATCTGTCTGATATTGGAAGGAGGCATCTAAGTATCCATGGACACTGAGTACAGACCTGGATAGAAGATCCTAGTGACCGTTGCTGCTGATATCCCTAGCCTATCAATTCTAGTGCTTGCCTGGCCTAGGATATTACTGAAGGTGTCTCGGTGCGGTTCCATTTCTGGGCTTTTGCTGGAGGAACAGCCCTGAGAAGTAGGGAGATGGTGAAGAGTGTCCTCAATATATTGCTTAGTGTTCTTGGAGTATCCCACAGCTCCATATGCCCTATCTTAAAAAGGGTAACCCCTAGACTGTTTATTAAGCCAGAAGAGTGACTGTTAGCTGCTGCACTATCTGGGAAAAGAACCTGGGACAATTCAGAGGCCCTCTAGGAGGTGAGCTCTACACAAGCTCTACACAAGCTCTACACAATGGTCACCCAAAAATGGCTGAGGAAATTGACAAGTACCAAGTGTTAGTAGCTCCAGAGCTGCTTGGCCATAACAGAAAGGGCTGGTTTACACTTGCTTCAAAATGTGGTATTGGACACGCTTTTTTAAGCACTCTGAATGCCAATAAAATAGCCTCTCACTAAAAAAAAGGGTTACCTTACAGTCCTGTTCACTTGTGTTTGCTTTGCTTCAAAATGATACCCCATGTCACTTTCTTGGTGCTTCAAAGCATCTCCAAAGCCTCCATAGAAATCTATGACAAATCTCGCTTACAGCACCTGCAACTTTTGAGAGACTTTTATTCAGGTTTAGCTTCACTTTGTTTTGTAGGTATGGCAGGTATGAGACCTCCCAGGATGCACTGGGAAACCAGCTATCGAACGAGAAAGATGCCATCAGCTGTCACTTCCGGGCCATGTGTATATATTCTGAGAGTGTCTGGTGCAGACGTCCCATCTGGTGTGCAGCGAGGAGCAGCAGGAAGATAAGAGGGGTTTGTACTGAAGTTAGGCAACTAGCAGAGGGCACACGTGGTGTGCAACATGGGAACGCTATAGAAGAAGTTAAGCGGGGACCGAAGAGAGAGGACTGAGTGGCAAAGGATCAGCAAAGCTGGGGGGGCTGGGGGGGGGCGGAGCAGGAGAAACTAGCAATGTCACACGTGGCCTGCAGTGTGGGAGCAATATAAGCAGGGATGGGAGAGAGAGAGGAGGGTCAGCAAACCAGAGGATAAGCAGAGCTAGGGGTTACTACTGAGTGGGGGATCAGCAGAAGTGGGGGTTACTACTGAGTGGGGGATCAGCAGAGGTGGGGGTTACTACTGAGTGGGGGATCAGCAGAGGTGGGGGTTACTACTGAGTGGGGGATCAGCAGAGGTGGGGGTTACTACTGAGTGGGGGATCAGCAGAGGTGGGGGTTACTACTGAGTGGGGGATCAGCAGAGGTGGGGGTTACTACTGAGTGGGGGATCAGCAGAGATGGGGGTTACCTCTAAGTGGGTATCAGCAGAGCTTGGGGGTACTATTGAGCAGGAGATCTGCTGAATGAGGGTATCAATGAGCTGGGGATCTGCTGAACGGAGGTACTAATGAGCTAGGGGTCTGCTGAGTGGGGGTACATGGGATCCAACATGGGAACGCTATAGAAGAAGTTGAGCGGGGACCGGAGAGAGAGGACTGAGTGGCAAAGGGTCAGCAAAGCTGGGGGGGGGGCGGAGCAGGAGAAACTAGCAATGTCACACGTGGTCCGCAGTGTGGGAGCAATATAAGCAGGGACTGGAGAGAGAGAGGAGGGTCAGCAAACCAGAGGATAAGCAGAGCTGGGGGTTACTACTGAGTGGGGGATCAGCAGAAGTGGGGGTTACTACTGAGTGAGGGATCAGCAGAGGTGGGGGTTACTACTGAGCAGGGGATCAGCAGAGGTGGGGGTTACTACTATGTGGGATCAGCAGAAGTGGGGGTTACTACTGAGTGGGGGATCAGCAGAAGTGGGGGTTACTACTGAGCAGGGGATCAGCAGGGGTGGGGGTTACTACTGAGTGGGGGATCAGCAGAGATGGGGGTTACTATTGAGTGGGGGATCAGCAGAGATGGGGGTTACTACTAAGTGGGGCATTAGCAGAGCTTGGGGGTACTATTGAGCAGGAGTTCTGCTGAATGAGGGTATCAATGAGCTGGGGATCTGCTGAACGGAGGTACTAATGAGCTGGGGATCTGCTGAGTGGGGGTACTACTGGGCCCCTTTAAAATAACTACTAAATCAACACACACATAGGGCATTTTCCAAGCTTCATTAAGGCTTCAAAGAAGCATCACTTTAATGTGTGTGTTAAAGTCGAAGCAAGTGTAAATGAGCCCTTAAACAACTAAGTGGGTGGATGTTCAAAGCTGGACACACCGAGCAATTACCATCAGTCTGGCAAGTATAGAAGCTTTCAACCTCTACTATAATGTATTGTGGATTGTGCTCTTTTAATTCACAAATATGAAAAAAAAGACCTCCAGCGTCATCTGCAGAGACCCCCAAAATAACCACAAAATAACCACCTACCTCTCGGGAGAATCCACTCCACAGGATCTTGCTCTCGTTAATGAAAAGCCTCTCCCCCTTCCGGGCGTACACATTGTAGTGACCGACGTCTTCAAAGACCACTTCGTCCGAGCCATCCTCTTTGGACAAGTGCCAGTTGATGATGGTGTAATTCCCCACCAGGTCTCCAAAGTCATTGAAGTCCACTTGCTCCCCCATGTTATTGGTGAAATTTAGGTGCCTCAAATGTTTTAGGACCTAAAAAGAAAAAGGAGAAATATATTTCCGTAAAGGCAAGGCAAGGAACACTTTGATAAATGTTTGAAACCAAGGTGCTGCACCGTAATATTCAAAATTTGAGATTCAAAAGCATATCCAAAGTTTATAGCAGTCAAACTTTTTACCCCAGAGGAAGTGATATGTTGCCTCCTCACTGCCTGTTTTAACCTCATAATTGCCATACTACTGTAACTTATGCACTGCCCCCCCCCCGTGTGCCCAGTACAGGGGAACTGGTGGTATCTTCTTATCGGTGGCCCTGCGTACAGGAATCACTGCTTGCAGGCAGCAAGGTACCATGGGATATGTAGTCTTTAGAAATGGAGGAGAGGCTGCAAAGCATGCAGGGAAGTTAAAAGACGGGCAGCAGACAAGCAGAGCTCACAACATAGAAGGAGATTGTTCATATAAGCTTTATGCCGCGTACACACGAGCGGACTTTACGGCAGACTTTTCAACGTACTTTACGACGGACTTTCTGAATGAACAGACTTTCCTACACACAATCCACCAAAGTCTGTCGAATTCGTACGCGATGACGTACACCGGACTAAAATAAGGAAGTTCATAGCCAGTAGCCAATAGCTGCCCTAGCGTGGCTTTTTGTCCGTCGAACTAGCATACAGACGGCGGACTTTTCGACCGGACTCGATTTCGACGGATTGATTTAAAACATGTTTCAAATCTAAGTCCGTCCAACTTTTGAGAAAACAAAGTCCGCTGGAGCCCACACACGATCGAATTGTCTGACGAAATCCAGTCCGCCGGGCAAAGTCTGCCATAAAGTCCGCTCGTGTGTACACGGCATTAGGGATCGACCAATTATTGGTGTGGCCAATTCACTTTTTTTAGAAGTATCCCCCCGGTACCGTTCTTTAGAGCGGACAGTCGGCTTTATTGTAATAACAACCCATGCAGCTCAGCAGCCGTTTGGCTGTTATTACAAGCAGCGGGAGGGGACGTTCCCCCCCCCACCGCTTTCCGCTGCTTGCCCGGGCTCTACCGCCCCACCGGGAGGTCCGAGCAACCAGCCGGCACGTCCGCCGACTGGCCGAAGACCCGAACAAAGCCGATGCTTCGGATCTCGGATCTAGTAACCTGGAAGCAATGTCATGACATCACTTCTCGGATTACTGACATCTTAAAGGCGCCAGTTTTAAAAAATAAAGTATTCAAGAACGCTAATCTTGAAGTTTCGAATAGTTTGAAGTGTAGAGGAGGGGTTTGGGGTCTTATAGATACCCCCATCTCTCCATAAAGAGGACCTGTCACAGTCTATTACTGTCAATAGGGATGTTTACATTCCTTGTGACAGCAATAACAGTGATAAAAAAAAAACTAAAAAAAAATGTAAAATGACTGTGTAAAGAATTTTTTTTTTAAATGTAAAAAATATCTGCAAAAAATATTGGCTATCGGCAGGAGAGGTGGCCGAAATATCGGTATCATATCGGCACCAAAAAAAAACGTATCGGTCGATCCCTAGTAAGCTTATATTGGATTGTCTGATATACAGTGCCCTGCAAAAGTATTCACCCCCCTTGGCATTTTTTTTTTGTTGCCTCACAACCTGGAATAAACATGGATTGTTTGAGGATTTGCATAATTTAATTTACAGAACATGCCCACAACTTTGAAGATGTTTTTTTTTTTTTATTGTGAAGCAAACAACAAAAAGGACAAAATAACAAAAAAAGTCAATGTGCATAACTCATATATAAATCAAAAAGTCGCGCTAAAACTTGATTTATATATGATTTATGGTTTACTACTTTCTAGTCGCAGCTTATATTTATTAGTGTAAGCGCAATTTTTGTTTTTACCAATGTGCATAACTATTCACCCCCCTAAAGTCAATACTTTGTAGAGCCACCTTTTGCGGCTATCACAGCTCCAAGTCGCTTTGGATAAGTCTCTATGAGCTTGCCACATCTTACCACTGGGATTTTTGCCCATTCCTCCTTGCAAAACTGCTCCAGCTCTTTCAATTTAGATGGTTTGCGCTTGTGAACAGCAATCTTTAAGTCTGACCACAGATTTTCTATTGGATTGAGGTCTGGGCTTTGACTAGGCCATTCCAACATATTTACATGTTTCCCCTTAAACCACTCAAGTGTTGCTTTAGCAGTGTGTTTGGGGTCATTGTCCTGCTGGAAGGTGAACCTCCGTCCTAGCCTCAAATCACACACAGAGTGGTACAGGTTTTGCTCAAGAATATCCCTGTATTTAGCACCATCCATCTTTCCCTCAACTCTGACCAGTTTCCCAGTCCCGACTGCTGAAAAACATCCCCACAGCATGAGGCTGCCACCACCATGTTTCACAGTTAGGATGGTGTTCTTTGGGTGATGTGATGTGTTGGGTTTGCGCCAGACATAGCGTTTTCTTTGAAGACCAAAAAAGTTCAATTTTAGTCTCTTCAGACCAGAGCACCTTCCTCCATACATTTTGGGAGTCTCCCACATGCTTTTTCGCAAACTCAAAACGTGCCATTTTGTTTTTTGCTGAAAGTAATGGCTTTCTTCTGGCCACTCTGCCATAAAGCCCAACTCTATGGAGCGTACGGCTTATTGTCGTCCTATGTACAGATACTCCAGTCTCTGCTGTGGAACTCTGCAGCTCCTCCAGGGTTACCTTAGGTCTCTGGGCTGCCTCTCTGATTAATGCACTCCTTGCCCGGTCCGTGAGTTTTGGTGTGCGGCCGTCTCTTGGCAGGTTTGCTGTTGTGCCATGTTCTTTCCATTTGGTTATGATAGATTTGATGGTGCTCCTAGGGATCATCAAAGATTTGGAGATTTTTTTATAACCTAACCCTGACTTGTACTTCTCAACAACATTGTCCCTTACTTGTTTGGAGGGTTCCTTGGTCTTCATGGCAGTGTTTGGTTAGTGGTGCCTCTTGCTTAGGTGTTGCAGCCTCTGGGGCCTTTCAGAAAGGTGTGTATATGTAATGACAGATCATGTGACACTTAGATTGCACACAGGTGGACATCATTTCACTAATTATGGGGCTTCTGAAGGTAATTGGTTGCACCAGAGCTTTTTATTTAGGAGCTTCATAACAAAGGGGGGTGAATACATACGCACATGCCAATTATCAGTTTTTTATTTCTGAAAAATGGTTTTATGTATATATTTTTCTAATTTTACTTCACCAGCTTAGACTATTGTGTTCTGATCCATCACATAGAATTCAGAATAAAAAAAACAATGAACTAAAGGCTGTAATGTAATCTGTAAATAGGTAAAAAGCCAAGGGGGGTGAATACTTTTGCAAGGCACTGTAACTATTATTTGTCTTGTTATTACAATGCTGATTTTATAAAAATGGAAGTGTATGCTGTGATCATAGCTGAACACGAGAAAGAAAAAAAAAAACACTAAATATGCAGATGGAATACACATACAGGAGCTGTTTTACCTGCTAATTTGTATTTCTGTCCATTCAGTTCTGAGATTTCAGTCTCTGTCAAACGGCACAGCCAGTGTGATGGCACCACTTACATTTAAGGAATACTGCACAGCAGTGTATTATCTTCACCCTCCCAGCTGGCTAACTGGACAGTAATAAAGCAGAAGACTGAGGAAATCCTCCCTCTGCTCACTCTGCTCTCTCCTCCTATTAGCATATGCCTTGTCAGCATGCAGCACACCTGAATGGCTCCTAGTTAAGCCCCTCCCTCTCCCAGTGAAAAGCTTCTGTACTGGATGCAAGATGGTGGTACCAAGTAAAATTCAGATACACAATAGCTGAATAAAAAAAAAAAAAAAGCAAAAACATTTCATGATTTATTAAGGAAGACAAAGCTGCATTAATTTGTGTCTTCTTATAACTGCCTGGAGATCGACCTAAACTCTCCCCCCCGGGGTATTATCCATTGAAATGATTTATGTACAGGCTGAGCACTGCTAAGCGGGGTTTCTGCTGAATAAATTTATTGATTTACTATGAATTTTATACTAAATCGTGGCCAGCAGGGAGTGATTCCACCGGACTCCATCCACCCATTTTATCTGCTTATATTTTGCCTTTCCTTTTTTTTAAAAAATTTTATAAATCTTTTTATTAATTTTCATAACAGACAAACAAACCAAAACACAACAAGACATCAACAAGACATCATACACACTGAACCAAAAATATAATAATACAATTTCAGAATCCAGTATATCAATTAATAATCCACAAAGGAAAAAATAAATAAATAAAACAAAACTATATTTTATATATTATAATATTTATTATAGATTATAATATTTTGCCTTTCCCGGTTCATCAGAATTTACTGGGGATGCTTGAATACACGGGAACTTTAAATTGGAAAGGTGAACTTGGCCTTTTTTAACCACCTCGTTTTGAGACTTGTTGTTTACAAGTTAAAATCATTTTTTTTTTTTGCTAGAAAATTACTTAGAACCCCCAAACTTATATATATATTTCTTTTTTAGACACCCTAGAGAATAAAATGGCGGTCGTTTCAATACTTTATCTCACATTGTATTTGCGCAGCGGTCTTGCAAGCGCAAATTTTTTTGGGGAGAAAAAAAACACTAACTTTTTTGAGGTAAAAAATAAGACAACAGTAAAGTTAGGCCATTTTTTTTTTATATTGTGAAAGATAAAGTTAAGCCAAGTAAATTGATACCCAACATGTCACGCTTCAAAATTGCGCCCGCTCGTGGAATGGCGACAAACTTTGGCACTTGAAAATCTCCATAGGCGACGTTTAAAAATTTCTACAGGTTACCAGTTTTGAGTTACAGAGGAGGTCTAGGGCTAGAATTATTGCTCTCGCTCGAACGACGGCAGCGATACCTCACATGTGGTTTAAACACCATTTTCATATGCAGGCGCTACTTACGTATGTGTTCACTTCTGCGCGCGAGATCGGTGGGACAGGGCGCTTTAAAAGAAAAAATGTTCTTATTTAATTTACCTTTTACACTGTCCTGTTAAAAAAAAAAAAATTGTGTCATTTTTATTCCTATTACAAGGAATGTAAACATCCCTTGTAATAGAAAGAAAGCATGACAGGACCTCCTAAATGTGAGATCTGGGGTCAAAAAGACCTCACATCTTATATTTACAATAGAATGCAATAACATTTTTTTAATGTAATTTACAAAAAAAAAAATTCCCCTTTAAGAGCATTGGGCGGAGGTGACAATTGACGTCGCTTCCGCTCTCCAATGCTATGGAGCCGAGCGGGGGCCATCTTTCCTTCACTCGGCATCCAGGCAGCGAGGGGAGCAGATGCGGTCGTCTCCGTAGCTACTGGTGGGTCCGGTAAGCGGCGGAAGTGACCAGAGCACGGCGGGAGAGGGGGGGGCCCCTCTCCCGCCCCGTAAAAGTGATCTAGCAGCGAATCTGCCACTGAGACCACTTTTTATCTCAAAGAAAATCACACGCCATTCCTGAAAATACCAGAGTTTTACCAGAGCCCCAGTTTTTAACGTCAAAGTACTGACGTACAGGTACGTTAATTTGCGTTGAGTGGTTAAAGTGATTTTAAAGATTTTTTTTTTCTAAATAACAAATCTGTCATACGTACCTGCTCTGTGCAATGGTTTTGCAAAGAGCAGCCCCGACCCTCCTACTCTGGGGTCCCCCTCTGGCTCCTCCCTCCTTCCGAGTTCCCCCATAAGCTAGCCACTAAAAATGTATTTATTGGCCTTAATAACCTGTTCAGCCATTCCGAGACCTTGTTTCCGGTTTATAATGTTCATGTAATAATATTCACCAACCGGGTGAGGGGTTAGGAATGTGTTCAATGTAGAGTTTGCGGTAGTTGGAACGCATAGCGTCATCTTGAGAGATATTGCTTCCTCTTCCGTTATTTGGAACACACTAATTGGACGTCCAGTGTACCTATTGTATAAGGTGTGCTGATGATCGCAAATTAATGCCCTCCCGATGACATCAATCTGTGACGAAACGTGTAGGGTGGGACTTGTGACATTTGACGTCAGTATGCCAGATGAATTTTGAATTTATTTACATGTGAGAGTGAAATACCTTATCATTAACAGCTTTACGACTGCCCCATAGCAGATTTACTGCTACAGGACACCGCTCTGTGCAGAATCACACATTTATATTTATATACGTGATTCTGCAGTTCTGGGTTTTGGGAGCGAGCGTGCCCCGCCGGCGGCTCGCTCCCACTGATATTTTACACAGCCGAAGCCGATCAGCGGGTCCCACACACCCAATGTCTTGATGCCGGGACCTGCTGATCGTTCCGTATTCTGACAGAGAATTACAGTATGCCTACTGTATGTAAACAAGGCAGACTGCTCATTCTGTGAGTACAGAAGACGTGGATCCTGTGCTTCTGTGAAACAGCAACACTAATCCATATCTTCACATAGTAAAAGCACCTCCCCCCCACAGTTAGTAATCACTCCCTAGGCACACATTTAACCCCTTGATCACCTCTGATGGTAACCTCTTCCCTGCCAGTGTCAGTAGTAAAGTAAAAAATGTGTTTTTTTGTTTTTCAAAATTGTCGGTCTCACAACTGACCCTTGAGAGAGAATTTCTCGGCGTGGTGAAAAAAGAGGGAAAGGAGAAAAGGATAGAGACAAAAGAAGGAGAGAGGGAGAGGAGAGGGGGAAAGAAGGGGTTGTTTATTTTATGATCTTTGGGACAAGAGGAGAAGTGGGACAAAGATATAGAAACATTAGGGGAAGAGGAGCTCGGTGTCTGCACTATACCTATGGCCCCGATAAAGGTACATGAATGTATTATGCCCAGGGCTCCCACGTTCGTTCAAAGCACGTCGGTCATTGACAATACTAGCAATTCTTTTATGTATCATAATCCACGATATTTTGTGTTTAAATCGTCTGTAAGATACTAGGGGTGTCTTCCATGCGCCCGCAATAGTGATCATAGCTGCCAGCAGTATAAAGTAAATCAGACGTTTCAATGGACGCGGCAACTCATTAGGTACAACATTGAGCAAGGCCAAGCTTGGTTGCTGATCAATAGAGAGCCTTGTCTTCTTGCGATTTGCGAAGCATTGAGAACACCCTGTTACGGAATGCCCTCATTTTAGGGCACTCCCACCATATATGCAACATCGAACCCTGCAATGAACAGCCCCTGAAGCATTCCGAAGGTTGCCGTAGCATATATCCTTGCCAGGCAAGTCGGGACCAAGTACCATCTGGTGAGTACCTTAAAGCGGAGTTCCACCCAAAAGTGGAACCCCCGCTCATTTGTCTCCTCTCCCCCTCTGGTGCCACAATTGTCTGTTCCGGTTGCTTTAGGTAATTGGAAGCGGAAGTTCTCTTTCCCAAAGTCTTCTGGGACACATGACAGGTCCCAGAAGACCTGGGGACCAGTCACAGAGAGCAGCGCCACTCACACATGCGCAGTGGGCACCCGGCTGGGAAGCCGCAAGCTGTCACAGCCGGGTTGCCCACAGTGAAGATGCCGGCGCCACCGAGGGAGGGCACAGAGAGAAAACAGCTGGGGAGGGTGCACCGCTGGATCATGGGACAGGTGAGTGGTTGTTTATTGTAGCTGCTGACTCTTAATAAACACAGAAATGACTGGACCTTTGCTTTGATGGCATCCCAGTCTTAGGGTTGGTTCACACTACAGCGACTTGGGATCCGACTTGTCAGCCCTCAAGTCGCCCCAAGTCGCTTGACTTCCTCTACTACTTGAATCCGACTCCTAGGCGACCTGTACCCATAAAATTCAATGGAAGTCGCCTCCAAGTCGGATCTCCATCTATATTGAAGCGACTTCACAGGAAAAGAAATTAGTTTACCCAGGCAAACCCCTCCCTCCCAGAGAGCTGATTATTCTGTGATTGGCCACAGCCAAAGTCGCCTGTCCTGGAGGCGACTTGAAGTCACGTTGTAAATTGCTTAAAGTCGCGCTGAAGTCGCGTTGAAGCCGCGTTGAAGTCGGCTTGCAAAGTCGCGCTGAAGTCGTGTTGCCCCTGTGTGAATCGAGCCTTAATCCGTAGGGTTCAATAATCAGTTGGCCCACCCTTTGCAGCTATAACAGCTTCAACTCTTCTGGGAAGGCTGTCCACAAGGTTTAGGAGTGTGTCTATTCGAATGTTTGACCATTCTTCCGAAGCGCATTTATGAGTTCAGGCACTGATGTTGGATGAGATGGCCTGGCTCGCAGTCTCCACTCAAATTAATCCTAAAGGTGTTCTATCAGGTTGAGGTCAGGACTCTGTGCAGGCCAGTCAAGTTCCTCCACCCCAAACTCTCTCACCCATGTCTTTATGGACCTTGCTTTGTGCACTGGTGCGCAGTCATGTTAGAACAGGAAAGGGCCATCCCCAAACTGTTCCCACAAAGTTTGGAGCATTAAATTGTCCAAAATGTCTTGGTATGCTGACGCCTTAAGAGTTCCCTTCACTGGAACTAAGGGGCCAAGCCCAACCCCTGAAAAACAACCCCCACCCCATAATCCCCCCTCCACCAAATGATTTGGACCAGTGGTCAGAATGCCACCCTTACAGACAGCTATAAGGATAATTGGTGTCATGTTTATGGCTATACCAAGGGGCATTGGCCCTGGAACTATGCAGGGACCATTAAATGGGAGGTCAATCAGCTATAGCTCAAGGAACCTCTAGAGAAACCCTACTTGAGAATGACTGATTTAGAATTTAGTCCATGTCTGTAGTCAGGAGTGCAAACATGAGATTTTCCCTTACACCCCTTTTGTATTAGGTGAGGAGTACTTGCTATTTATAGGAGTATTTTCCTTCTCCAGCATCCAGTTCTAGTCTGTTTAGGTCAACTATACAAATATCATAGGGTTGAGATGTCTTCATTTCTCAGATTCAATAATACTATTGTCTCCACAGGGTCCTGGCATATCCCTATAAGTAGTCTCCAGGAGTTGGTATCCTCAGATAATTTGAGAGGGGATTAGTGATTGCTATTGGAAGTGATGTGGTGATATATGATTTAGGAGGCTTGCTATGCAGATGTATCAACTTTATAGAGCAGTGATCTCTAAATTGCAGCAGAGGGGCGAAATGCGGCCCTTTGCATATGTTTATCTGGCCCCTAGGAGAATATACCTTCCAATGATAAGAGGCACTATTCCTCCCACTGATGCCAACCATGGGACACTAATTTCTACACTGATACCAACAGTGGTGCACTATTGATTTCACTGATACCAATGATGGGTCACTATTCTTCCCACTGACACCAATAATGGGTCGCTATTCCTCCCACTGACACCATCTCTGGGGCAATATTCCTCCCACTAACACCAACTCTGAGGCATGATTCCTCCCACTGACACCAGTAATGGAGCACTATACTTCCCACTGACACCAATGATGGGACACTATTCCTCCCACTGACACCAGTGATGGGGCACTATTTCCCCCACTGACACCAATGACGGGACACTATTCCTCCCACTGACACCCATGATGGGTAACTATTACTCCAACTGACACCAGTGATAGGGCACTATTCCTCCCACTGACACCAGTGATAGGGCACTATTCCTCCCACTGACACCAATGATGGGACACTATTCCTCCCACTGACACCAATGATGGGGCACTATTCCTCCCACTGACACCAGTGATGGGACACTAGTCCTCCGACTGACACCAATAATGGGTCACTATTCCTCCCACTGATACCAACTCTGGGTCACTATTCCTCCAAATGACACCAGTGATGGGGCACTATACTTCCCACTGACACAAATGATGGGGCACTATTCCTCCCACTGACACCAACTCTGGGGCACTATTCCTCCCACTGACACCAGTGATGGGGCACTATACTTCCCACTGACACCAATGAAGGGGCACTATTCCCCCCACTGACACCAATGAAGGGGCACTATTCCCCCCACTGACACCAGTGATGGGGCACTATTCCTCCCACTGATACCAATGATGGGGCACTAATATTTCCCCTATTCCCCCCCCCCCAAAGTCTGAAGCACAATAAACTGTCCATTTGTTTATAACGTTTGGTCGAGTTCTCTGATTGACTATAGTGAATGAACGTTATGGGTGTTTTTGAATCTGGAATTAGGATTCTCATAGAGCTATAAGTGGGTAAACGTACCCCTCAAAATAGTAGGTGAAGTGAAAGGTATTACGCCGCTATACCTCAATACGGGAAACAACAAACGGCAATACTCTGATAGGCAAACAGACGGACATATGGGGGCCCCGTCTCACATCTGTTATGCAGTAAAGTATACATGGTTGTGAATGCATGCTGCGATGTAGCGATTGTAACAGATTACATTCTAAGGTGATTACTTTGTAACAATCCTCCTTCACACTCACAGCAAACATTATTATCTCAGTTTTCCTGGAAGCAGTGAAGAGTGCAAAGTTTTATACAAACAACAGATTGCTATTAATACACCATCAATGTAACCAGTCTGTGTACTGGATGGAGACAGGAAGCACCTTGTTTTTTGGCAGTCTTTATACTCTGTTAGTGTGTATTAAATCATGGCCTATATTCCACAAAAGGTGACATAGGGAATATCTTGGTGGTTAACACTTCTGCCTTGCTGCACTGGGGTCACCTGAATTCCAACCAAGACACTATCTGCATGGAGTTTGCATGTTCTCCCTGTGCTTGCATGGGCTTTCTCCCACTCCTTGAAGACCTGCTGGTTGGTTAATTCAGCCATTCTCAACCTTCTATCAGTCACGGTACCCCTAAAAAGTATGCAAAATCTTGAGGCACCTCAGTCTAAAAGTTAAAAACTATAAATGTTATTTATCAATGGGAAACCTGAGCCTGGGACGATGCACAGAACCACAATGACGACATTAACTTCACATCAGAGGTTCCTCATCACATCAGTGGTCCTCCCATCACATCGGTAGTCCTCTCATCACATCAGTGGTCCTCTCATCACATCAGAGGTTCCCCATCACATCAGTAGTCCTCCTATCACATCAGTGGTCCTCTCATCACATCAGAGGTTCCCCATCACATCAGTGATCCTCCTATCACATCAGTGGTCCTCCCATCACATCAATGGTCCTCCCATCACATCAGAGGTCCTCCCATCACATAAATGGTCCTCCCATCACATTAGAGGTCCTCCCATCACATCAGTGGTCCTCCCGTCACATCAGTGGTCCTCCCGTCACATCAGTGGTCCTCCTATCACATCACATGTCCCCCCATCACATCAGAGGTCCTCCAATCACATCAGAAGCAGCTCTTCATATCAGAGGTCCCCCCTTCACATCAGAGGTCCCCCCTCCACATCAGAGGTCCTCCCATCACATCAGAGGTCCTCCCATCACATCAGAGGTCCTCCCATCACATCAGAGGTCTCCTATCACATCAGAGGTCCCCCATCACATCCGAAGTCCTCACATCACATCAGAAGCTCCTCTTTATATCAGAGGTCCACCCTTCACATCAGAGGTCCCCCCATCACATCAGAAGCCCCAATCACATCAGTCGTCCTCCCATCACATCAGAAGCCCCCATCACAATAGAGATCTCCCATCACTTTAGAAGCCCCTCTTTATATCAGAGGTCCCCCTTCACATCAGAGGTTCCCCCATCACATCAGAGGTTCCCCCATCACATCAGAGGTCCTCCGCATCACATCAGAGGCCCCCCTCACATCAGTGGTCCCCCCATCACATCAGAGGTCCTCCCATCACATAAGAAGCCCCCCCATCACATTAGAGATCTCCCCATCACATCAGAGGCCCCTTTTTACATCAGAGTCTCCCCATCAAATCAGAGTAAACCCCAAACATCAGGAGCCCCCAATTACACCAGCGTCCCTCCCATACATAAGAGCCCCCAATTACATCAAAATACCCATGACCCAGTCCCTACATCATATTAGATTCCCTCACTACCACAGTGGTTCTCCCATCACATCAGGGGTTCCCCATTAGTTCATAGGTCCAGGTCCCTCCTTCACATCAGAGGTCCTCCCATCACATCAGAGGTCCCCCATCACATCAGAGGTCCTCCTATCACATCAGAGGTCACCCATTCACATCAGAGGTCCTCCCATCACATCAGAGGTCCCCCCATCACATCAGAAGTACCTCTTCATATCAGAGGTCCCCCCTTCACATCAGAGGTCCTCCCATCACATCAGAGGTCCTCCCATCACATCAGAGGTCCTCCTATCACATCAAAGGTCCTCCCATCACATCAGAGGTCTCCCCATCACATCAAAAGTCCTCCCATCACATCAGAAGCCCCTCTTTATATCAGAGGTCCCCCCTTCACATCAGAGGTTCCCCCTTCACATCAGTGGTCCTCCCATCACATCAGAACCCCCCCATCACATTAGAGATCGCCCCATCACATCAGAAGTCCTCCCATCACCCATCACATCAGAACCCCCCTCACATCAGTGGCCCCCCCATCACATCAGAGGTCCTTCACATCACATTAGAGGTCCTCCACATCACATCAGAGGTCCTCCCATCACATCAGAGGTCCCCCTCACATCAGTGCCCCCCCCATCACATCAGAGGTCCTCCCATCACATCAGAAGCCCCTCATCACATTAGAGATCTCCCCATCACATCAGAGGCCCCCCTTTACATTAGAGTCTCCCCATCAAAAACAAGAATAACCCCGCCTTCATTGGTGTCAGTGGGAACAAGAATAACCCCCTTTATTAGTGTCAGTGGGAGCAAGAATAACCCTCCTTCATTGGTGTCAGTGGGAACAAGAATAACCCCGCCTTCATTGGTGTCAGTGGGAACAAGAATAACCCCCTTCATTGGTGTCAGTGGGAGCAAGAAAAACCCCCTTCATTGGTGTCAGTGGGAGCAAGAATAACCCCCTTCATTGGTGTCAGTGGGAGCAAGAATAACCCCCTTCATTGGTGTCAGTGGGAGCAAGAAAAACCCCCTTCATTGGTGTCAGTGGGAGCAAGAATAACCCCCTTCATTGGTGTCAGTGGGAGCAAGAATAACCCCCTTCATTGGTGTCAGTGGGAGCAAGAATAACCCCCTTCATTGGTGTCAGTTGGAACAAGAATAACCCACCCTTCATTGGTGTCAGTGGGAGCAAGAATAACCCCCTTAATTTTTGTCAGTGGGAACAAGAATAACCCCCCTCCATTGGTGTCAGTGGGAACAAGAATACCCCCCTCCATTGGTGTCAGTGGGAACAAAAATAACCCCGCCTTCATTGGTGTCAGTGGGAGCAAGAATAACCCCCTTCATTGGTGTCAGTGGGAACAAGAATAACCCCCCTCCATTGGTGTCACTGGGAGCAATATTAATCCCCCATTTACTGGTTTAATTATAAGCATTAATAACACCCATTCACTGGTGTCAGTTGGAGCAATAATACCCCCCCCCCCCCATTCATTGGTGTCAGCGGGAGCAAAAATAACCCCCCTTTCATTGGTATCAATGGAAACAATAATAATAACCCCACTTCACTGGTGTCAGTGGGAGCAATAATACCCCACCCCCTTCATTAGTTTACGTGGGAGCAATAATAACCTCCCCCTTCATTGGTGTCACTGGGAGTAAAGGCAACCCCTCCTTCACAGATGTCAGTGACAAAAATAATACCATCCCCTTTTAATGGTGTGAGTGGGTGCAAGAATAACCTCCTTTCATTGTTGTCACTGGGAGCAAAAATAATCCCTCCTTCATCGATGTCAGTGGCAACAGTAATACCCTCCTACATTGGTTTCAGTGGCAAGAAATAATAACCTTACTTCATTGGTGTCAGTGGCAACAATAATAACCCCACTTCATTGGTGTGAGAAATAGTAACCCCCCCCCCCTTCATTGGTGTCAGTAATAACCCCCCCCCCCATTGTTATCATTGTAAACAATCATAATACCCCCATTCATTGCTGTCAGTGGCTGCAATAATCCCCCCCTCCTTTGGTGTCAGCAATAATATTCTCCCATCATTGGTGTCTGCGAGAGCAAGCCCTCTCCCTCCTCTCTGGTGTCAGTGGGAACAATAATAACCCAATTCAATGGTGTCACTGGGAGCGATAATTACCCCCCTTTATTGGTGTCAGCTGAAGCAATAACAACCCCCCCCCCTTCATGGGTGTTCATTGGTTACATAAATGAGCACACGTTCCCATCCCGCTGCTTCTCTCCCCGATGACGTCAGGCAGGTGATCACTCCACCTCCCTCCAGCACCCTTCTGCCACCCTGCATTGTGCCCTGGATCCTGCCGACACCAACACCGGGGGGGGGGGGCAGTGTGAAGAATCCGGGACTGTCCCACAGGAACCCCCTACTTATATCCTATACCCGTGTAATGAGAATTATGTGTATGAATTTTAAGAGGGAACCTATGCAAAAAGCGTGATGCCCCCTCCCCTTCCCCTCCATATTCTATACTACAGCCTTTGGGTCTGGTATAGACTTTAAGGGAGAACCCCACACAAAAATCAAGAAAAAAAAATAAAAAAGGGTAAGCCCCCCCCCCCCAAAATCCACACCAGACCCTTATCTTATCATGCAGCCTGACAGGCCAGGAGGAATGTAGAAGTCCCTTTTACCAAAAAGGGGGCACCCAGATAGGGCTACCCCCATGTGAATGGGTAAGGGGTATTCACAAAAATCTGATTCACATTTATCATTCACAAAAAACAAGAAAAGTGTAAATAAACGCGCAGACACGCAAGTCATTGCTTGAGAGGACCTCTCAAGCACCATCAGGTTGGATGGGGAGTGTCGGTACAGACATTTTCAGATCTCTCCAGAGATGATGAATCGGGTTCAAGTCTGGGCTCTGGCTGGACCACTCAAGGACATTCACAGAGTTGTCCCGTAGCCACTCCTTTGTTATCTTGGCTGTGTGCTTAGGGTTGTTGTCCTGTTGGAAGATGAACCTTCATCCCAGTCTGAGGTCCAGAGCGCTCTGGAGCAGGTTTTCATCAAGGATGTCTCTGTACATTGCTGCATTCATCTTTGCCTCGATCCTGACTAGTCTCCCAGTTCCTGCTGCTGAAAAACATCCCTACAGCACAATGCTGCCACCACCATGCTTCACTGCAGGGGTGGCATTGACCAGGTGATAAATGGTACCTGGTTTCCTCCAGACATGATACTTGCCATTCAGACCAAAGAATTCAATCTTTGTTTCATCAGACCAGAGAATTTTGTTTCTCATGGTCTTAGTCCTTCTGGTGCCTTTTGGCAAACTCCTGGCAGGGTCGTAATGTGCCTTTTACTGAGGAGTGGCTTCCATCCGACCACTCTACCATACAGGCCTGATTGGTGGAGTGCTACAGAGATGGTTGTTCTTCTGGAAGGTTCTCCTCTCTCTACAGAGAAACACTGGAGCTCTGTCAGAGTGACCATCGGGTTCTTGGTCACCTCCCTTCTCCCCCGATCCCTCAGTTTGGGCCAGGCAACCCGCTCTTGGAAAAGTCCTGGTGGTTCCAAACTTCATCCATTTACAGACGATGGAGGCCACTCTCATTGGGACCTTCAATACTGCAGACATTTTTCTGTACCCTTCCCCAGATCTGTGCCTCCATACAATCCTGTCTATAAAGGTCTACCGACAATTCCTTGGACTTCATGGCTTGGTTTGTGCTCTGACATGCACTGTTAACCTTGGGACCTTATTTAGACAGGTGTGCGCCTTTCCACATCATGTCCAATCAACTGAATTTACCACAGGTGGACTCCAATCAAGATGTAGAAACGTCTCAAGTAGGATCAGTGGAAACAGGATCCACCTGACCTCAATTTTGAGTGTCATGACAAAGGCTGTGAATACTTATGTTTTTTATTTTTAATAAATTTGCAAAGATTTCAAACAATCTTCTTGCATGTTGTCATTATGGGGTATTGTTTGTAGAATTTTGAGGAAAATATCAAAATGGGGAAAAAGTGAAGCACTGTGAATACTTTTTGGATGCACTGTATACTATTTTTTTTAAAATACTGGTAATGGTGGCGATCAGCGACTTATAGCGGGGCAGCGATATTGCGGCAGACAATCTGACACTAACTGGCACCTTTGACCCTTTTATGCGAACCAGTGACACTAATACTGTGATCAGTGCTAAAAACATGCACTGTCACTGCACTAATGACACTAGCTGGGAAGGGGTTAACATCTAGGGTGATCAAAGGGTTAAAGCCTGGGACACACTATGAGCCAATTAACCCACCAGCATGTCTTTGGATTGTGGGAGGAAACCCACGCAGGCACAGGGAGAACACCAAACTCCAGGCAGGTAGTGGCATGGTTGGGATTTGAACCGACGACCCTAGTGCTGCCAGGCACATGTGCTAACATATATGTAAAAATCTACTTTTTTTTTTGCTAGAAAATTACTTAGAACCCCCAAAACATTATATACTGTATATATTTTTAAGCAGAGACCCTAGAGAATAAAAAGGTGGGTGTCACACGGTACTAGAGCAGCGTTTTTTCAAACCGAACTTTCCTGGGAAAAAATACACTTTCGTGAATTTTATTGCACAAAAACACAATATAATATCCAATTGTCTGGTAAGATATAAAAGATGATGTTATGCTGAGTAAATAGATTTCCAACATGTCACACTTTAAAAATGCACATGCTCGTGGAACAGCGCCAGACTACGGTGCTTACAAATCTCCATAGGTGACGCTTTTTACAGGTTACCAGTTTAGAGTTACAGAGGAGTTCTGGTGCTAGAATTATTGCACTCACTATAACATTCTCAGCAATACCTCACATGTGTGGCGGGAACGCCATTTTCATATGCGTGCGGGACTGACATGTGCATTCACTTTGTGCACTAGCACGGTGGGACAGGGGCACTTTCAAAAGTTGTTTCATTATAAAATGTTATTTTAGTTGAATCTTTTTTTTTTTTTACCGCAACATCCCTTGTGATAGCATGGGCAGTGACAGGTACTCTTTATGGATTAGACCCCAGATCTCTCCTCTGCCCTCCAAAGCATCCAAAATAGAAGATGTATGAGCATTATGGGTCAGCAAAAATCACCCCCCCCCCCAAAAAATCGAGCACTAATCTGCATGCTTACCCCCTAAGCATAAATCCTCCTCCCAAAACAAATCTGCCCCCTGCTAAAATCTCCACTGCCAGCATGAGTCTTTGCCCCCACTCCATCTCCCCTCCAAGCTTACCAAATCCCCCAGCACAAATCCCACCCCCCCCAAAAAAAATCACCCCTCTTTGCACAAATCCTCTACCCCTCAAATTTCCCCTCCAAACACAAATCCCCCCACTCCAAATCCCCCCTCCCAGCACAAAATTTCCCCCTAATTTCCCCTTCCAGCACATATTCCCCCCACCCCACCCCCAAATTTACCCTCCTAGCACAAATACCCCGCAATCATCACTTCTAACACATGTCCCCCCCCCAAAAAAAAAAATCCGCTCCTGTTTTGCAAAGGGTTCAAATACTTATTTCACTCATTAAAATGCAAATCAATTCATAACTTTTTTGAAATGCAGTTTTCTGGATATTTTTGTAGTTATTCTGTCTCTCACTGTTAAAATAAACCAACCATTAAAATTATAGACTGATCATTTCTTTGTCAGTGGGCAAACGTACAGGGGTTAAAGGGATGCTGTGACTGGGTGGGAAGGGGGTTAAAGGGATGCTGTGACTGGGCGGGAAGGGGTAAAAGGGATGCTGTGACTGGGCGGGAAGGGGTAAAAGGGATGCTGTGACTGGGCGGAAAGGGGTAAAAGGGATGCTGTGACTGGGCAGAAAGGGGTAAAAGGGATGCTGTGACTGGGCGAGAAGGGGTAAAAGGGATGCTGTGACTGGGCGGGAAGGGGTAAAAGGGATGCTGTGACTGGGCGGAAAGGGGTAAAAGGGATGCTGTGACTGGGCGGAAAGGGGTAAAAGGGATGCTGTGACTGGGCGGAAAGGGGTAAAAGGGATGCTGTGACTGGGCGAGAAGGGGTAAAAGGGATGCTGTGACTGGGCGGGAAGGGGTAAAAGGGATGCTGTGACTGGGCGGGAAGGGGTAAAAGGGATGCTGTGACTGGGCGGAAAGGGGTAAAAGGGATGCTGTGACTGGGCGAGAAGGGGTAAAAGGGATGCTGTGACTGGGCGGGAAGGGGTAAAAGGGATGCTGTGACTGGGCGGAAAGGGGTAAAAGGGATGCTGTGACTGGGCGAGAAGGGGTAAAAGGGATGCTGTGACTGGGCGGGAAGGGGTAAAAGGGATGCTGTGACTGGGCAGGAAGGGGTAAAAGGGATGCTGGGACTGGGCGGGAAGGGGTTAAGCCTTTAACAGACTACTTTTTCCTAATTATTTTTTGTGTGATGAGCATCCCGATCAACTGCAACAATTTTGCATACATTATTAAAAAAAAAGAAAAAAAAGAAAAATCTGATGATGCATTTTTATCTCTGCTGGCGCAATGCTCTGTCTGTCCTGCACAGGGAGGGATTTTCTTAAATCTCCCCCCCCCTCTCTGCACGCCTCGGTTGATGAACGCAGACAGCCGATGACCGCACACTCAGCTTAAACTGCGTTTTCAGCATTCTTTAAAAGCTTTGATGAAAGGGGAAGGTTAGGACTTTTACCAGAAATAACTTTTTTGTTTTATCGAGTTAAGAAATAGCCGTGAGTAAAACTTTATTGATCCGAAGATTCTACAAACTCGGCAAGGTTACAAATGGATTCCTTTAAAGTGAATCCCCCCCCCCCGGAGCAGTCCCCGAGCAACTGCAGACATCGTACAACTCTACATAGACTTGGCTTTTAAAAAAAAATGACCCCTGTGTTTGGGAATTGGGGTGCAACTCCAATTAACAGCAAGCAGTTAGCACAGGGAGCACCCATGATGCTGGTTTTGCAAAGCATTCTGGAATTGTTATCGCTGTTATCTGATTATTATATCTTATTATATCTTTTTACATTTTTTTTTTAAATATGTTTTTCTTGTAGATCATTCTCTAACAAGTATACTCCTGAGGAAGCGGCTCACCATGAAACATGTAGAGTTTTCAACTGGAGAATTGTTTCCGTTGAAAATATTGCGGAATTTGTTGGATATTTCTTTTCTCAGATTGCATCAGACAATTGGGTGCCTCTAATGAGTAGCAGCCGGTGTTTAGTATACATTTGTCTATGTTTTTAACTACAAATAATTTTTGTATAATAAATGTATATTTTTCTAAATTCATTGTGTAAGTCCATACTGTACCACGCAGGGGCAGATCCAGGGGGGGGCAACGTGGCAATTGCCCCCCCCCCCCGAGAAATTAGATGCGGGTGAGAGAGCAGGCGGCCCGGTGTTGTGCTGAGATCAGTTTCCCCAACAAAATCTGTTTCCCCCATCTCTTGGCTGAGATCGGAACTCCGCCCCTCCACTGAATGCTAATCATCCTTCTAGCACCCCGTCCCGTGCATTCGGGGGAGAGTAGGAGGGGCAGCGATGCAGAGGGCTGGAGGGGCGGAGTTCCGATCTCAGCCGAGAGACAGGGGAAAGAGATTTTGTAGGGGAAACCAACATCTCTCACCTCCCACCCTCACTGTGCAGGCAGCCACGGGCAGCAGAGAGATTACATCATCTCTCTTCTGCCTGACTCTGAGACACAGCAAAAGACAATCCCCACCTTAGCAGCAAGTGACAGTCCGCAACTTGTGGCAGGTGATGTGGCAAGTGACAATCTGCATCTGGCAGCAGGCAAGAGACAACCAGCAGGGGAAGTGGCTTGGCGGCTGATGTAACAGGCAGCAGGGACGCGCTGCTCCGCCATACATCTGAGCAAAAATCCTGAAAAAGGTATAAAATACCGCTCGTTCCGCAGCACCGAGTACCGGCCCGGATAGCCACAGTCACCGGCTACAAGGAGACACCTTCAACTCCATCACGGCGGGGATCGGTGCCCCGCTCCACTCTGGACCAAGCTGGCCAAGAGGGGGGCGGGCCACCTCGTGCTGGGGAGACATACAAAGCTGCAGCTATGAAGCTTATTGCTAAGATGGCTCCCAGGGACTCCCCTCAGCATGCATCCACCCATCCTAAGCTGCTTAACAACCATAATGAAGCAGAAGACACCATACCGCTGGAGGATCCTGCTACGCCTTGTCTTCCATGGGACAGTGTGAGTACCCAAGTCTGCATGTCAGGTACACCGTCAGCTCATGCCCCTGACCAGAACAGCCCAGAACCCACTCTTAGAGACATTATGGCTGCAGTACCCTCCTGTAATACTTCTATAGCAGCTTTCACCTCAGAAACTAAGGGGGTTAAGGTGGAACTTTCTTTTGTTAGACAAGACATGCAAAAGTTGAGAGATCGTACTACAGCCTTGCAAGACAGACTAGGTACAGTGGAGGATGACTGGGCCCCTATACAACGAGAGGTCCACTACAATTCAATGGCGGTCGACAGGCAGGCGGCTCGCATTGACGACATGGAAAACAAAATGAGAAGAAACAATGTCAGAGTGATTGGCATTCCTGAAAAGACCGAAGGGAAAAACCCGGTTCAATTTATTGAACAGTGGCTTCTCCAGACTTATGGGAAGGAAGCGTTCTCCCCCATGTTCTCTGTTGAAAGAGCCCATAGGGTGCCCATGAGACCTTTACCACCGGGCAATCCGCCCCGTACGTTCCTGTTCAAGCTCCTTAACTACAGAGACGTCATACTTTCCAAAGCCAGAATCTAGGAGACGCTCTAAAAATGTCTAATTCTAAAATTTCACTGTTCCCAAATTTTTCCGCAGAAGTGCAAAAGCAGAGAGCACAATTTAATGACGTCAAGAAACGTTTGAGGGCCCTCAACGTACAGTACTCTATGCTGTATCCCTCCCGTCTCCGCGTGGTGGCCAGAGATCAGGTCCATTTCTTTGACAAACCACAATTGGTGTCACAATGGCTAGACAGAGAGGAACGCTCCATCAGGGAGGAAGCGGCAAATCGCAGAATGGCTGAATGAGACATATTCCCTCAACAAACTTTGACATTGTATATCATTTCCTACCGATAGCACACTCTTGGCAAGGCGGATGCCCTACATAATGAAACCTGTTGCAATCACAATCCCCGTCTTGTCTGGTGCGCCTTTAAGGCCCACGAACAGCATCAACATCAGGGTGAGAGCCACGTCTCCCCACACTCAGGACGCTTCTTGGTTCCAGGAGGACGAAGTTCATTATTTACAAGGTTTTTTTGTTGAGGCCCTGTTGGCCTGTTTGATGCCTCTTCTCACGGACCGGAACGCTTTACAGACCTCCAGGGGGATATCCCTTTTACATATTGGCGATCCTGCAACGGGGTTTGAACTGCAACTTGCTCATAGGAAAACCTTTATGCCTTTTTACCATATATGCCTCCACTGGCATAGCATGCATGTAAGTTGTGTAAGGGAGGTATGCGCACCTTTCAGAATTCCATTTGGTAGTCAAATATATGCTTTGTAGTGCTTAGTTGGAATGTGCGTGGACTGAGTAGCGGAGTGAAAAGGCTGGCTGTGTCACATGTAGCTAAACGCCTACGGTCCTCGATACTTTGTTTACACATATGCATACAGATCAATCTACGCAATTTTCAGCCCGTTTATTCAGCCGGCAATTTCACTCTGCATATTCTTCATTCTCTAGGGGTGTAAGTATCTTGATTCTCCAGGGGACCCCCTTTACATGTGCGCATTCCGTAATAGATTATAAGGGGAGATATATTTTTCTTAGATGTAATGTGGAGGGCTTGGAGTGTATATTGGCAAATGTATACATACCCCCCCCCCCCATTTTCTGCAGAAGTTTTAAAAATTTTTGCAGGTTTCATGGCTGGTCACCCTAATGTTCCAGCTCCTGTGGTGGGAGACTTTAATAATTATCTAAACCCCCAGTTATACAAATTTTCAATGAACCACCCTTATAGATTTAGGACGGGCGGCCCGACACCATTTGCCCATCTACTGACGGCGATGGGGCTGCATGATGTTTGGCGATTAAGAAATCCCCAAACTAAAGGATATTCTTGTCATTTGGCATCACACAGAGGCCTCTCCAGGATTGACCTTGGTCTTGTAATGTGGAGATGTTACCATTTATAGCTGATACCCAGTATGAACCGAGGACGGTCTCTGACCACTCACCATATTGGGTTAAGGTAAATACGGCAGGCCCTAGTAAACGGAATCATTGGAAAATAAGTCCATCCTGGCTATCCTTGTTCCCCACACCGGACCCAGTAATATCCGCTCTTGCAGACTTTATTGCCATTAATAAAAATACAGCGCCCTCAGGTATTTGCTGGGACGCGCTTAAAGCTTTTCTCAGAGGCCAGTTTATAAAAACAATCTCCTCCATTAAGACCAAGACCAAAGCCTGGGAGCTTTCTATCCTGCTGGAATCAGGGGAGGCGGAGTCGTTGTTCATAGCAAACCCGAATGACCATACTGAAAAGAGATGGTTGGAGGCACAAAAGTTGGCTAATACTATGACAATATCGAAGGCAGAAAACAAACGCGTTTTTTTTACAACAGAAATACTATGAGGAAGGGGAAAACACTGGACACATGTTGGCCATGATGGCTAAGGCAGGTAGAGACTCATCATTTATAGCGTCAGTACAAGACACCGGGTAGTGAGTACCCAATCGGAGGTTGTCAAGACATGTCAAACATTCTATGAAGATGTCTATTCCTCCAAGGTTACCTCCGCTCCCACTGCAACCTGAGATTTTCTTGAGGGGTGTAATTTACCACGGCTTGAGCAGTCTGACAGAGACGTATTGAATACCCCCCTCACGACTGATGAACTTTTGGAGGCATTGTCCCTTTCGCCCCCGGGCAAGACCCCGGGAGCGGACGGCCTGCCGGCAGAAGTATACAAAAAAATATGCAGACACGCTGATTCCACAACCTAAACAGACCCTAACAGAAGCTTTGGAACGAGGTCAATTACCTCCATCCATGACTGAAGCCACTATCATATTGATACTTAAGCTAGGCAAGGACCCCCTGCTTCCAGACTCTTATAGGCCCATCTCTCTATTAACAACAGACGTGAAGCTGCTGGCCAGAGTTTTGGCCACTCAGTTAGCGTCGGTCATTCAAAAACTCATTCACCAAGACCAATCGGGGTTTATACCCTCCAGATCTACGGCTCTGAACATACGACGCTTATTCCTTAATATGCAGATACCAGTTGACAATCTGGGCAATAGGGCAGTCCTATCCCTCGACGCTGCCAAAACATTTGACAGCGTCGAGTGGCCATACCTATGGGAGGTCCTGGAGAGGTTTGATCTGGGGGAGACGTTCATTAACTGGGTCTGACTTTTATATACGAATCCCACAGCCAGGCTGCGTGTTAATGGTGATCTCTCTGAACCCTTCAGGCTTTACAGGGGTACGAGGCAGGGGTGCCCTCTGTCACCCCTGCTGTTCGCCCTAGCCTTGGAACTGCTGTCGGAAACGGTGAGAGCGTCTCCGTTGATAGAGGGCTTCATGAGGGGTTCTGCAACTGACAAAATATCATTATATGCGGACGATACTCTCCTATATTTGGGAGATACCTCCACCTCATTATCAAACGAAATGTCTATAATCACACAATTTGGTACCTTCTCTGGCTTCTCCATTAATTGGAGCAAGTCGGCCCTCCTACCCTTGGGCAAACTTACAGCTCCGCTTCCAGAGTGTGCCGGGTCCCTCCAAGCGGTTACCTCATTCAAGTATTTAGGAGTACAGGTTAACTCAGATGCCTCCAAATATCTACCTCTAAATCTTCTCCCTATGTTTACCAAGTTACAAACCAAATGCGATGCATGGTGTGAGCTACCCATTTCTGTCACCGGTAGAGCCAATCCCATGAAAATGGTATGGGCGCCTCAGTTACTCTACATACTACATAATTCCCCACAATGGATCCCACGTAAATGGTTTACACGTATTGATACTATATTTCGAAGTCTCCTTTGGAAGAAAAAGATTGCCAGAATCAAGCTATCCACATTGCAGTACAGTAAGGACCAGGGGGGGTTGGCAGTCTCTAACATGCGACTCTGTTTCCTGGCCTCACAGTTACAGCACCTAGGTGGCTGGGGTGAGGTTGATATAACAGACCCTATCCGTAACATACTATTTCATGCGACATTAGACCTTCCCGCAGCCTCACATCTTGAGGCGGACCTTCCCCAACACCCCAAATCTTTACCTTCTATCAATCTACTGACCAAATTATGGGGCCATATTAAACGTAGCTTGGGTATGATAGGAGTCACGGGGTACACCCCGCTTTGGCGTAATCCATGTTACTAGAGGGGTTTCAGTCTTGGGAGGCAAGGGGCATCAGGTATATATTGCAACTCTACTTACAAACCATCTTTAAATCCTTCACTGAACTGCAGGAAGAATTTGGACTGCCAAGACACAACTTTTATAGATATCTCCAACTCCGGCACGCCGTGCAATCACAGGCACGAGCGTCCAGTTTGGTAAATACGGAACATCCGACCATAACTTACATTCTAAATACACAGAACAAAAAAGGCATGATCTGACATATCTACAACACGCTCTTATCTAGATCACAGGATGCAGCAAAACTACCGTGTAGACATCGGTGGGAACAGGACCTAGGAGAGATTGGAGGTGAAGACCGGGAGCAGTGTTTGCAGTCTTTGCCGATCGCCTCGGTATCCCCTTCCTACAGGCTCTCCCAACTCTTCATCTTACACAGAACCTACCGTACATCGGTACTGCTTCACAGATGGGGCAGGAGGGACTCCCCTCTGTGCCCCAGATGTGGGGGGGCTAACGGGACCTTGTACATCTGTGGCGCTGCCCGAAATTGTTCAGATATTGGAGTAAAGTAACTAACACCATATCACAAATATATCAGTCCACTGTTCCAATACATCCGGTTACATGCTTGTTGGGTGCGGTGGACGAGGAAATGTTTGTCCCTCCGGCCAATATAGCAGTCTCTAGATTACTATATATAGCTCGCCTATGGTTAACACCACATAGCCAAACAACGAAACAGTGGATCGAACAGGTCAATAACACTCTAATTAAAGAAAAACTGACATATCAACATAGAAATGCGGGTAATAAATCTGGCAGCCCTGGCTGGACACTCCAGGTTTGGCACCCACTCAGCTAGTCCTTGATAGGCTACTCCAAATGTAAACGTCTGGCTCCATACGGGTAGTGACCATCTACCTATACCGAGTCACAAAGCCCTGAGTCTACTTTAAAAAATTACGGTGTATTTCTATAATTTTCTACCCTGGGGGTTAATTAGCAATATGGTCCGTTGCGACCTAACGGAATCCGGTTGTGAGTGAAGGCCTCAGTTAGTTCCACCTTCCCGTTGGAAGGAACATAGTTCTTTAACAGTTCCTCTTTTGATTCGGAACTTTTAGTGTGTTGTGTACATTGTTACCAAGCTACTAGCAGTACTATATGGAACTAAAAGCATAAAAGGAACGTAGTTGATATAAATACATTGGTAGAATTGTCATGACTAAGTTCCATGCTTTAAACCATCAACTGTATAAAATACTGTTGCTAATGTATATCCTAAAAAGATTGTTACTATGTATTTGTATACTATGTACATCTATTTTTTTTTTTTTTATGACACAATACAATCTTTTCTCATTAAAAAAAAAAGAGACAACCAGCAATGTGTGGCAGGTGACACGCTCGGAGCTCCCACTGATTCTGCATTATGCTGAGTTAAACAATTTCATTTTATATAACAATGTAATAATAGAGATAATGCACTTCAATCATCCTGACACCGTAACAACCATGGTGCCAGGATGATTGAAGCGCCAACATCAGCCATTTCCCCAATAAATGAAGACGAGCTCGTGCCTCGTCGAAAACCTCGAAATAAAACCTTCATTATGATTTGTGCTTTCACCTTTCAAGACCCGTGAGTACCGCTCTCTGTTTTGGATGATATAAATAAATATAATATAATATAATAAAGAAAAAAAAATAATGATACATTAATTAAATATTAATAAATAAATAATATAAAATATAATATAATACATATAAACAAATAAATATAATATAATAAAAAAAAAAGAAAATAATAGTAAATACATTAAATAATAAATAAATAAAATATATTATAATACATACAAATATAATAAATAAATAAAATAATAATAAATAATTATTAATAAATAGATAATATATAATATAATAATAAAAAAAATTAATACATAAAATATAATATATAAAGAAAAAAAATAAACACACATATATATATATATATATATATATATATATATATATATATATATGTATGTATATACCGTATATATATATGTTTCTTTTTTTTTCTTTATATATTATATTTTATGTATTAATTTATATATATATATTTTATATATTATATATATATATATATATATATATATATATATATATATATATATATGTGTGTGTGTTTCTTTTTTTATGCATATATATATATATATATATATAAGTGCATTCCCTTTTAAAAAGTAAAGGTTAGGACTTTTATGGGAAATAATTGGCTCTGCTGTTCCTCTGATGTTCTAAGAATAGCGATAAGTAACACTTTATTGATCCGGAGATTCTGAAAACTCTGCAAAGTTACAAATTGATTTTTTAAAGTGAACTTGTTGCCCAAACTGTAGAATATAATAAATCATCATTAGGAAAGATCTGGCACCATAAAGACGGATCACATAGACTCAGCTTTTAAATCTGACCTCCGGCCTTCCCTTCAGTCTTGCACAGCTGTATCGCCTTCTCTCCTGGACTGAAATGGCTTCCTCTGATTTCACTGCACACTGTGAGCTTCTCACAGTATGCATTAGAAGCTACAGCAAGTCCTGACTGCCCCTGGCCCAGCCCTTTCATTGAATGGATTTCAGTTCTTTCAATTATGGAGGCTCAGCTTTAAATGTGGGTGTTATTTAGGGCTGTCTACATGCAAAGGAAAACACCCCCCCCCCCCAGACTGACACCCACCTATCAAGGCATTTAGAGATATGCAAAGCTCCTCCCAAGAGTCAGCTCACTGCTTGCATCGGGATTAAGGGAGAGGCGTACTGATGCGGGAAGCTATGTTTAGCATCCTGCCAGCCTTTTACACCAGCCATGATTTACCTGCATTGCATAGAGAAGAACAGAGACCTTGCTGTTTTGTGCTCTCACAGCACAGGCAGGACCTTCAAGCATATTATTCTAGCTGTACCCGGAGTTGGGCTTTAACCGCTTGCTGACCGCCTGCCGTTGATTGACGGTGGCAGAATGGCACTCCTGCGCAAAACGCCATAGCTGTACTGCGGGCGCTTTAAGGAGTATAGGGCACGCGCGTGTGCGCCCGCAGCATGACGTAGGAGCGCGTGTGCGTGGCCGGCGGCCCTACTTGCAATTGCTCCTGAGAAGGAGAGAACAGAGATCTGTCAAAGTAAACAGACAGATCTCCTTTATGTCAGGGGTGAGGAGAGCCATCTGTTGTTCCTAATGCTTAGGAACAGTGATCGCTCTCCTCACCCAGGCAGTCCCATCCTATCCCCCCCCACAGTTAGAATCACTCCCTAGGGAACACAGTTAACCCCTTTATCGCCCCCTAGTGTTAACCACTTCCCTGCCAATGACATTTATACAGTAACAGTGGCACTGATCGCTGTATAAATGTGAATGGTCCCAAAATAGTGTCAAAAGTGTCCGATCTGTCCTCCGCAATGTCGCAGTCCTGATAAAAATTACAGATCACCACCATTACTAGTAAAAAAAAAAAAAAAAAAAATGCCATAAATCTATCCCCTATTTTGTAGACGCTATAACTTTTGCGCAAACCAATCAATATACGCTTATTGGGTTTTTATTTTTGACCAAAAATATGTAGAATAATACGTACCGGCCTAAACTGAGGAAGAAATTAGTTTTTTATATATTTTTGGGGGATATTTATTATAGCAAAAAGTAAAAAAATATTGCTTTTTTTTTTTCAAAATTGTCACTTTTATTTTGTTTATAGCGCAAAAAATAAAAAAACCGCAGAGTTGATCTAATACAGCGGAACCTTGGTTAACGAGTAACGCGGTTATCGAGCGCTTTGAAAGACGAGCAACTTTTTAAAAAAGATCCTGACTCGGTTTGCGAGTGTTGTCTCGCAAAACGAGCAGAGTTCAAGCTAATGGGGTGTGCAGTACTGCATTTTGGCCAGAGGTGATATTTAGAACGGATCGGAGGCGTTCGGAAATACTCGGAATCGCTCGGAAATACTCAGAACCACTCGGAAATACTCAGAACCACTCGGAAATACTCAGAACCACTCGGAAATACTCGGAACCACTCAGAAATGCTCAGAACCACTCGTAAATACTCGGAATCACTCGGAAATACTCCGTTCCCGAGTGTTTCCGAGCCTTTCCGAGGGTTTCCGAGTTCAGCCGAGCGGTCCCCAAGTATTTCCAAGTCTCTCTGGTGCCCCCCCACCTCTGGCCACATGCGGTATTGCATGCAATAGAAGTCAATGCGGAACAAATTATCTTCGTTTCCATTGACTTCTATGGGGAAACTCGTTTTGATATGCGAGTGCTTTGGATTACAAGCATTCTCCTGGAACAGATTATTCTCGTACTCCAAGGTTCCACTGTACCACCAAAAGAAGCTCTATTTGTGGGGAAAAAAAGGACATCAATTTCGTTTGGGTACAGCGTCGCACGGCCGCGCAAATTGTCAGTCAAAGCGACGCAGCGCCGTATCGCAAAAATGGCCCCCAGTCATTAAGGGGGAAAATTCTTCCGGGGCTGAAGTTGTTAAGGGGGACAGGACCCTTTATTCTCTCTGTAATATGTTCAGTAATGGGAATCCTGCACTTTCTCAGCCCCATTCTTCAGGATGACGTGAACAGAGATCTGCACATATGTCACATGGAATAAATGACTTAATAAGGGTCAGCTGCCATGAAATGACAACACTGGGGGCCTGCTGGCATGGGTAATAAATGAAGGGAAGAAGAAAAATGCTACAAATGAAATCCAATGGGTGGCCGTATCTCCAGACCCCCCCCCCCCACCCCACACCCCCGTCTGCTCCATGTTCTGTATCTTTTGTGTTCTCTAATTAAAAGACTTCTGTATCCGGCCCGGGACCCAGGAAAAGGATTAATGACATCATGTCCTTCGGACACAGGAAGACATCGGGTCTGCTTCATGTCTAATTAATTCCATAGATAATTACACTACAAAGGTTCTGAAGGAGACGTGAGAGCTGCCGTGTAAAGGTGACCCCGCTCATCGGGGACAGGTAATCCGCAAATACAGATTTTTTTTTTAATGGTATAAACAATAAATATAATTGTTTAAACAAATAAACAAAAATACAGTCAAAAAAATATTTTTTATTTTAAATATTTGTATTTATTTTAATAATAATAAATATAAATATCTAAATAAATAAATAAAAATACATATTTAATATTTTTTTCTTTTAAATATTTTAATTTACTAGATAAAAAATATTTCACCATTTTTATAGTATGCTTGTTTTCATTATTTTTTTTTCAATATTTTTTATTTTAAATATTTGTATTTATTTTAATAATAATACATTTCTAAATAAATAACAATACATATTTAATATTTTTTTCTTTTAAATATTTTAATTTACTAGATAAAAATATTTCACCATTTTTATATTGTGCTTGTTTTCATTATATTTTTTTCTCTCAATATTTTTTATTTTAAATATTTTTATTTATTATAATAATAATAGTAATAAATATAAATGTCTAAATAAATAAAAATACACATTTAATATTTTTTTCTTTTAAATATTTTAATTTACTAGATAAAAAAAATCACTATTTTTATATTGTGCTTGTTTTCATTTTATTTTTTCTCAATATTTTTCATTTTAAATATTTGTATTTATTTTAATAATAATAAATATAAATATCTAAATAAATAAATAAAAATACATATTTAATATTTTTTTCTTTTAAATATTTTAATTTACTAGATAAAAAAATATTTCACCATTTTTATAGTATGCTTGTTTTCATTATATTTTTTTTCAATATTTTTTATTTTAAATATTTGTATTTATTTTAATAATAATACATTTCTAAATAAATAACAATACATATTTAATATTTTTTTCTTTTAAATATTTTAATTTACTAGATAAAAATATTTCACCATTTTTATATTGTGCTTGTTTTCATTATATTTTTTTCTCTCAATATTTTTTATTTTAAATATTTTTATTTATTATAATAATAATAGTAATAAATATAAATGTCTAAATAAATAAAAATACACATTTAATATTTTTTCTTTTAAATATTTTAATTTACTAAATTTAAAAAAATCACTATTTTTATATTGTGCTTGTTTTCATTTTATTTTTTCTCAATATTTTTCATTTTAAATATTTGTATTTATTTTAATAATAATAAATATAAATATCTAAATAAATAAATAAAAATACATACTTAATATATTTTTCTTTTAAATATTTTAATTTAGTAGATAAAAATATTTCACCATTTTTATATTGTGCTTGTTTTCATTTTCTTTTGTATGCAATATCACCTTTATTTAGGAGGAGATACTAAATTCAATTTCCCTTTTTGTCACTTTTCTCCCTTCTATAACCAGCTATACCTTTACGATCTCACTCCAAATATTCCTACTTTTCTAGATCTACGACTAAACAACACTTAACTGGATTGATATGCCCGCGCACACACGGTCGGAATTTCCGACAACAAATGTTCGATGTGAGCTTGTTGTTGGAAAGTCCGACCATGTGTAGGCTCCATCGGACATTTGCTGATGGAAATTTCCGACAACAAATGTTTGAGAGCTGGTTCTCAAATTTTCCGACAACAAAACTTGTTGTCGGAAATTCCAAGAGTGTGTACACAATTCCGACGCACAAAATTCCACGCATGCTCAGAATCAAGCAGAAGAGCCGCACTGGCTATTGAACTTAATTTTTCTCGGCTCGTCGTACGTCTTGTACGTCACCGCGTTCTTGACGTTCGGAATTTCCGACAAGATTTGTGTGACTGTTTGTATGCAAGACAAGTTTGAGCCAACATCCGTCGAAAAAAAAATCCACGGTTTTGTTGTCGGAATGTCCGATCGTGTGTACATGGCAATAGGCCATCAAACGCATCACATCCCTTATTATCATCAAGATAATCAATATTAAATATACTTAGGCCTTTAAAGGTGCCAGCAAAGACTAAGAACATTGAGGGCTCCTGGCATGAGATCTGAGCGTGTGCACTTTTTTGCTTCTCCTTGCATATTGCATTATAGGGCAGGCCAATAAATTTATTGAGCTGCTCTATGCATGTGAAAGACAAAAAAAAAAGGTGACGGCAAAAATGTAATAATATGTTTTGGTTATGCGTTTGGACCAGACAGGGTTCATACCAAACAGGTCAACTAGCATCAATATAAGGAGAGTGCGGCTCCTGGTGATACATAAAATAAGAGACTGGGATCCCTGGTCTGCTCCTGTCAATAGATGCTGAAAAAGCGTTTGACAGGGTGGATTGGGGGTTCATGCCAGACACATAGTGGCAATGGGATTGGGTCCCAGATTTATGCAGTGGATCAAAGCGCTCTAAAGGTATCCTACAGCAAGAGTAAAAGTAAATTGGTCTGTTTCTGGGTAAAAAGAAATATATATATATATATATATATGGAGAGTGTGGTTAAACTTGCAAGTTCCGATTAACAATGGGGGATCAAGGGCAATGTTGTCTCTGGACGCAGCCAAGGCTTTCGACAGCCTCGAATGGCATTATTTGTGGCAGACCTTGGCTGCCTTCCAGTTTGGCTCCAACTATGTTAGCTAGGTAAGGCTTCTGTATGAAAGGCCCAAAGCGGAAAGTGAGGATAAACAATATGTGCTCTGAGATGTTTTCTTTGACTCGCGGGACAAGGCAGGGGTGTCCTTTGTCACCCCTGCTATTTGCCTTGGCAATGAAGCCACTAGCTATAGCTATTAGGTCATCTGTCAAAGTGCAGGGATTTCTAAGGGCATCAGGAGCGGTGAAAATAGCACTATATATATATATATATAGGGTTGCCACCTGTCGGATTCACCCGGACAGTCTGGGTTTCGAATCACATGTCCAGGTTTCAGACTGCCTGAAACCCAGACACAATATTCATAATGGACCGTGGCTCCCCAAGTAACCAAGTACCACAACCGCCGAGTGCATAGGGGTGCGCACGGGCCTCATCCCTATACACGGACAGGAGAGGAGAAAGGGCTTGACCTGCTCCTCCTCTTCCTCCACCTCCTCCCACCCCCACCCCTCTATCTGCCCACCCATGCTCCAATCTACGGCGTTCTGTGCCTCAGCAAAGGGATGTGTGGGCTGGAAATTTGAAGCTCAGGAACCGGCAGATACATCATGGATGAAAGGTGTCGATATCTGAGCCTCCATCCTCGGGTGACTGATCTCACCATCCAATGTTTGTGACTGAAGTCTCCCTCACTTTTCTCTTTTGCCTCCGAGCAAAAAAGTACACTAAGGTAAGAGGGAGTTAGATGTAAGGGGTGCCCTGTGGACTCTGATGTAAGGGGGCCTTTGGGAATCCTAATTGAAGGGGGAATGCTGGGAACTCTGATGTAAGTGGGAAGTAAGAGGGACTTAGATGTAAGGGGTGCCCTGTGGACTCTGATGTAAGGGGGGCTTTGGGAATCCTAATTGAAGGGGGAATGCTGGGAACTCTGAAGTAAGTGGGAAGTAAGAGGGACTTAGATGTAAGGGGTGCCCTGTGGACTCTGATGTAAGGGGGGCTTTGGCAATCCTAATTGAAAGGGGTATGCTGGGGACTCTGATGTAATGGGGAAGTTTGGTGAGCAGAAACCACCTTCCATTGGACTTCTCGATCACATAAGGGTCCACAGCGTTCCCGCTTAAAAAAAATTTTTTGTTGTGCGTCTCTAAACTGTTCGGGTTTGGCTTGAGGAAAAGGTGGCAACCCTAGCTATATGCTGATGATGTGTTGCTGTTTTGGGGGATACACAGGTGTCCCTGGTGGCAGCAATGGACATAATTACAGATTTCGGATGGATATCTGGCCTAAATATAAACTGGGATAAATTAATGTTGCTTCCGGTTGACCCATTGAAGATAGATCCACCATGAGAGATTCCACGATTGGAAATAATCAACAAGATAAAATATCTGGGTATATATATAACTCCAAATCCCAAAGATGATATCAGAAACAATATCGCTCCGCTGTTGGATAAACTTAAGTGTAAGGGGAAGGTATGGAGACGGCTGCCCCTATCGGTAGCCGGAAGGTGTCATCTAACTAAAATGACTTGGAAGCCTCAATTGCTGTATGCATTGCATAATTCCCAAATCTGGATTAATAGGCAATTAGAAGATTGACATAATATTTTGAGAGTTAAAGTGGAGTTCCGGCGAAAATTATTATTTTCTAAATTTTTTAGTTAAAATGAAATACAATGATCATGATCGATTTTGCAAAAATATACATTTCTTACTCGAATATTTTCTGCCTCCGTTTGTGGCCGTTGCCATCATGATTGTGGGCATGTAAAGCCCAAATCGAGATCTCTTCCTGGATTCGTTTTGGCACTTCTCGATCTCATGCGCGGTTCACCGGCCGTAGCGTCAATTGTTTCTAAAGTTGCCTTAACAACGGGCGGCGACAGAGAAAGGTCCCGCCCTGTTGTTATGGCATCATCACTAGGGATGAGCTTCGAGTTCGAGACGAACTCATGTTTGACTCAAACATCGGCTGTTCGCCAGTTCGCTGAACAGCGAACAATTTGGGGTGTTCGCGGCAAATTCGAAAGCCACGGAACACCCTTTAAAAGTCTATGGGAGAAATCAAAAGTGCTAATTTTAAAGGCTTATATGCAAGGTATTGTCATAAAAAGTGTTTGGGGACCTGGGTCCTGCCCCAGGGGACATGTATCAATGGCGCGGGGTTCCCCTTATTATCCATACCAGACCTGAAGGGCCTGGTATGGAATTTAGGGGGACTCCCACGCCATTTAAAAAAAAAAAATTTTGTTCGGGGTTCCCCTGTGGGGAATTCCCATGCAGTTTTTATCAATGAACTTTTATGTGTATTGTCGGACCGACAAATCATTAAAAGCCGCGGGTTGTTTTAAATGACTTTTTTTCCTTTAAAATGTCATTTTGCTGTCAGACTGTTCCAAACACGGGAAACATGCGCCCCTTTACAGGCATACTATAGACACCGCCCAAGTACGAAATTTAAAGGGATATTACACTTTTATTGTTTCACTTTAGGCTTTATTAAAATCACTGTTCCTGAAAAAACGGCCATTTTTAAAAATTCTTTTTGCATTGATCCATGTCCCCTGGAGCAGGACCCGGGTCCCCAAACACTTTTTATGACAATAACTTGCATATAAGCCTTTACAATGAGCACTTTTGATTATTCATGTTCGTGTCCCATAGACTTTAACGGTGTTCGCGTGTTTGAAGGAATTTTTTGCCTGTTCGCATGTTCTGCTGCGAACTGTACTGGGGGGTGTTCGGATCATCCCTATTCATCACAGTACTGCCCACAGACTCCTGGGAAATCATGACACGTCATTTCCCAGGAGCACAGGCCAGGGAGGAAGTGACGGGGAGCTCCGCGGACCAGGAAGTGGCAGATTAGGAAGACTACATAGCAACAGGGCAATTCTGGTAAGTATAACATTTTTTTTTTCCTCCAAATGTTTTTTTTTTAGAGGAGTCCGATTCTGAAAAAAAAAATTTCAGGGTGGAACTCCGCTTTAATTTGGAATAGAAAAAAAAACAGTCAAGGATACGGTTGCCTACTTTACAATTTCCCAAAGGATAGGGGAGGGGGGGCTTGATAGTCCCGCTCCCATGGTGCTATTTTTTGGCATCACAGTTGCAACATTTAAGAGGATGCAACGATCTGTCTAAGCATAATCCAGGTAGGGGAATGTTGCTATTGGGCTCGAATCATGACACATTAAAGGAGGCCTTGGAGGCTGATTATTTTTCATTTAGACCCCTTTCACACTGGAGGCATTTTTCAGGCGCTACAGCGCTAAAAATAGCGCCTGAAAAAAGCCTCAGCTGCAAAAGCAGTGTGAAAATCATTTCTGGAACTTAAGGTGGAATACAACATACCAAATCAGTCTGTCTTTGACTGCTTGCCACCAAGGCCAATTCTGACATTTCTCTCCTATATGCACAAATTATAATTTTTTTGCTAGAAAATTACATAGAACCCCCAAATATTATATAGTTTTTTTTTAGCAAAGACCCTAGAGCATACAATGGCGGTTGTGACAACTTTTTTTTTTATCTCGCACAGTATTTGCGCAGCAATTTTTCGAACAGGTTTTTTTTGGAAAAAAAACAAAAAACAGTAAAGTTAGCCAAATTTTTTTGCATAATGCGAAAGATGAAGTTACGTTGAGTAAATAGATACCTAACATGTGACGCTTCAAAATTGCGCACGCTCGTGGAATGGCGCCAAACTCCGGTACTTAAAAATCCCCATAGGCGACGCTTTCAATTTTTTTACTGGTTACATGTTTTGAGTTACAGAGGAGGTCTAGTGCTAGAATTATTGCTTCTGCTCTAGCGATCGCGGCGATACCTCACATGTGTGGTTTGAACACCGTTTTCATATGTGGGCGGGACTTATGTATGCGTTCGCTTCTGTGTGCGAGCACACGGGGACAGGGGCACTTTACATTTTTTATTGTTAATTTTACTTTTTTTTTTTTAGTTTGATACTTTAAAAAAAAAAATAAATTTGATCACTTTTATTCCTATTACAAGGAATGTAAACATCCCTTGTAACAGGAATATGGCATGATCGGTCCTCTTTACAGTGAGAACTGGGGAGTCAATAAGACCCCATATCTCATTCTCCAGGCTGGGAAGCCTAAAATCCCCCAAAAATAAAAATGAAAACAATGTTTGTTTGAATGCAGAGGCCGGGCGTGACGTCATAACATTGCGCCCGGCCTCCGACGATCATAGAGACTCTGGCGACCATCTGGTCCACCGGAAATCTCTATGGTAAACATCCGGGGCTGGCGGATCTGTTCTCCGACTCACCGATGGAAGCGGTGAGTCGGCAGAGGCATTGGTGGGAGGGAGGGATGTCCCCTCTCGCCACCTGTAAGAACGATCAAGCGGCGGAACAGCAAATATGATCATTCTTATGGTGTAAGGGAATCGCCGGCTGAAAAAGCCAATATCTAAATGATGCCTGTAGCTGCACCCATCATTCAGAGATTCAAGTCAGAGATGCTCTGAAGATGCAATTCAAAGAGAGGCCAGTGGAGTGGAGTGAGGTAACCATTCTCCGAAAAATAATCAACACCGCTACTTCTATGGTAGTGATGGTGAACCTTGGCACCCCAGATGTTTTGGAACTACATTTCCCATGATGCTCCACTACACTGCAGAGGGCATGAGCATCATGGGAAATGTAGTTCCAAAACATCTGTGGTGCCAAGGTTCGTCATCACTGGTCTAGGGGGTTGATCTCATACATATACGATGGTAATAAAGGGAAATGAAGAGCTTCCCTGCAGGAGGGGATGGGAGGAAGACCTGGGGGACATAACAAATGAGCAGTGGAAACACGTCCTGGAAATAGGCCCCTTGAGTACCCTGTCACCATCACAGACAGTGTCGTTGGTTATTGCTGCTGCATAGAGCATATAAGACACCTCAGAAATTATTCTTATATGGGTGGAGGTCAGGCGCTAAATGCCCAAGATGTATGAATCCAAAGGGAGACCTAGTTCATATGAACTAGGAGGAGGTGGAGGTGCCCTAATTTAAATAGATACTGGAGAGAAGCTATTGGGGAAAATAAATAAGGTATTTGGAATAGTTCTTGACTTAGACCCCAAGATCTGCCTATTGGGCTATATGGAAGAGGAAAATAACGTGGGGGAGACAAAAACAAAGCAATAATTAGATGCCTTTTCCTGCAAACGGAAACTGATAGCAAGGAAGTGGCTGGCGTCAAATCCACCAACCTGCATAGAATGGGAGGATGAGGCTAATAAAACAATAAGAAAAGGAAAGATTTGTGTATATCAAAAGGGGAATTGCTAAAATGTTAAAAAAAATCTGGGAATGTTGGAAGGGTGCGATGCAGAATTAAGATTGACAGGGTTTTCTTTCTTTTTGGATTCCAGGAATCTCTTCTTTTTTTGCTTCTTGGGATGATGTATAGTGAATAAATGGAAATGGTATATTACTTTTTAAAGATGGGGGATAACGAATTGTAGCGCATTATATATATAAATGGGTGCATGTTAAATGTTGGGGTGGTGGGTTATAAGAGAATGTGAAAGATGTATGAAAATGTTTTTTCTCTTTATATGATTAAAAAAAAACTACTTGATCAAAAAATTTTTTTAATTTTTAGATAAAAATATTTCACAATTTTTATATTGTGCTTGTTGTCATTTTCTTTTGTATGCAATATCACCTTTATTTAGGAGGAGATATTAAATTCAATTTCCCTTTTTGTCACTTTTCTGCTTTCTAGAACCAGCTATACCTTTACTATCTCGCTCCGATATTCCTAATTTTCTCACTCTCTCCCACTCCCCCGTTCTCTCTCTCCCTCTCCCATTCTCACTCTCTCCCCCTTCCCCATTTCAAATTCAAATAAGCTTTATTGGCAGGACCACATACATGTTAGCATTGCCAAAGCAGTTGAGTTTCTTCCCCATTTTCTCTCTCCCTCCCACTCTCCCATTCTCTCTCTCGCTCTCTCTCTCTCTCTCTCTCGTTCTCTCTCTCTCCCTCCCTCTCCTGTTCTCACTCTTTCACCTTCTCTCTCTCCCCCCTCTTCCGTTCTCTCTCTCTCCCTCTTCCGTTTCTCTCTCTCCCCCTCTTCTGTACTCACTCTCTTTCTCTCCCTCTCCCATTCTCACTCTCTCTCTCTCCCCTTCTTCCTTCTCTCTCTCTCCCGCTCTCTCTCCTCCCTCTCCCCTTCTCACTCTCCCTCTTCCATTTTTCTCTCTCTCCCTCTCCCGCTCTCTCCACCTCTCTCCCGTTCTCCCTCTCTCCCTCTCCCATTCTCCCACTCTCCTCCTCTCCCGTTCTCTCTCCTCCCTCACCCGTTCTCACTCTCCCAATCATGTTCTCACTCTCTCCCACTCTTCCGTTCTCTCTCCCTCTCCTGGTCTCACTGTCTCTTCCCCTCTTCCCCATTCTCTCTCTCTTTCCCACTCTCTCGTTCTCTCTCTCTTTTCTCTCTCTCTCTCTTTCTCTCCCTCTCTCTTTCTCTCCCTCTCTCTTTCTCTCCCTCTCTCTTTCTTCCTCTCTCGTTCTCCCTCTCTCGTTCTCGTTCTCTCTCTCTTCCTCTCTCTCTCTCTCTCTCTCTCTCTCTCTCTCTCTCTCTCTCTCTCTCTCTCTCTCTCTCTCTCTCTCTCTCTCTCTCTCTCTCTCTCCTGTTCTCACTCTCTCTCTCCACTTCTCTTTCTCCCACCTCTTTCATTCTCTCTCTATCTTCCCCTCTTCCCCACTCTATCCCTCTTTCCCACTCTCCCATTCTCTCTCTCTTTTCTCTCTCTCTTTCTACCTCTCTCTTTCTCTAGTTCTCGTACTCGCTCTCTCCCTCCCCCCTTCTCTCTCTCATGTTCTCTCTCCCTCTCATGTTCTCTCTCCCTCTCCTGTTCTCTCTCTCCCTCTCCTGTTCTCTCTCTCTCTCTCCTGTTCTCTCTCCCTCTCCTGTTCTCTCTCTCTGGTTCTCTCTCTCCCCCTCTCCCGTTCTCTCGCTCCCTCTTCCCTTCTCTCTTTCTCCCTCTCTTCTGTTCTCTCTCTCTCCTGTCCTCACTCTCCCATTTTCTCTCTCTTTCCCTCTTCCGTTCTCTCTCTCTCTCTCTCTCTCCCCCTCTCATGTTCTCTCTCGCTGTCTCCCCTTCTCTCTCTCCCCTTCTTCCATTCTCTCTCTCTTTCCCTATCCTGTTTGCTCTCTCTTGTTATCACTCTCTCTCTCCCGTTTCCTCTCTCTCTCCCATTCTCTCTCTCTCCCTCTTCCGCTCTCCCCTTCTCCCTCTCCCATTCTCTCTCTCCCCCGTTTTCTCGCTCTCACGTTTTCTCTCTCTCTCGTTTTGTCTCTCTTTCATTCTCTCTCTCTCTTATATATAGCGGAGAGAGAGAAATATATATATATATGTTTAGAACTGCAAAATGCTGAAAATACCTGTGATAGTCAGTGCCCCATTAAGTGAGAGCTGTGATCTTCCAGAAGCACTACATCAGTAGGTAGGTAGGTAGGTGGTCAGTGTGCAATAGTAAAGTTGCTGGAGAAGCACCCAAAAGATCACAGCCATCATTGTATGTAGTGTAGACCACTACAGTAAATTACAACAACCCCAACGGTCCTCCAGATACCAGATATGAATACTCACATCGGGCCAAGGTGGACCAATATAAGTTTGCAAAAAATATATAATTCCTGGAGTTTCGCTTATTCGTTTTGTTTTTTTCTAGAACCTATTATAGCTTTTCATTCTCTTAATATCCCCTTTTACTTTTCCCTTAACATTTCCCATTGGTTCATTTCCTTTTCGATTTCCCTTTATATTCCTCTTTTTTTTCCCTGTGAGATCTCCTTGGGTTCATTTTTTTCCTAATATTCTCTGCTTCTTTTTCTAAAAAAAATCCTTTCCTTCTTGGTATCATCTCCTAACCAAAAATGCCCCCATAATCCATGTTTCAGCACTTTTCATGGTTTCTTCAGGGGATAAATGTGCACATAGTGCTTTTGCATGGTCAAGTGCATCAAAATACAAAATAGCTTCCTTTATGTGTATTTTATCTGAGTATTTAGTTGTTTTCTTGGAGCTCAAACAATAAATTATAACTATAATAAAATTAGGAAGGGCAAAGGGCCTACCTGCCAGGCTTCCACCTTCTTAATATCCGCGCATGATCCATTGGCGAAAAGTCCCTTCCCAGGTGTACATGTGTATATGTCCTGCAGGGCATGGGCAATTGAATATACGGCTAAATATACATTGTACGATATCCGCAAATGAGTATAATCCAGATAGGGTGTCTCCACACTGGTGATGTTCTCTAGGCCGGTGCAGGCAGTGATATTGGCATGTTCCTCGTTTTTTCCTCGCACACCAGACATGCGGCAGTTAAAGGTCTCCTCCCAGAATTCCTTGAGAAAACCATTGCTGTTAGACATTTTTGGGTGAACTTTTTGGAGGAATTCCCGAAAACCTGGAATTTGCCCAGCCCTCAGTGCAAATCCAATGGTTCCACCAATAACATGGAAGTATTCGGGGATAGCAATCAATGATGAGCTGGCCCAGGCCTCACTAGCAAGCCAGATGCGTCCCGTGATATTACGCCTGACTATTTCCTTGATAAGCGGCTCAAGGTCTGGCCCGCTGGAGAAGACAACGATGACTTTGGCCGTGGAGTTTTGGATGACATCCACCACTTTCTCAATTTCCTCTATCGGCGTGTACTGAGAAATGAGCTCGCTGAAGTCGATGCAGATATCTCGCTCTTCAGCCTCTTCTCGGAACTTCTCAATTCCTGGCCTACCATAGTCATCATCTGCGGCAATAGTTCCTACCCAGTTCCACTGGAAGTACTCAATGATGTCTGCCATGGCGGTGGCTTGGTGCTCATCATTGGGCATTGTACGCAAAAAAGATTTATACTGGTTCTTGTTACTGAGAAGGCGACTGGAGGATGCGTAACTGACCTGCAAGATCAAAGTCTGACATTACTTTCTCAACATAGACACATGCCTCACACTACTGTTTAGACCAGCCTTTCCCAACCAGGTTGGTGTGAAACCCTAAGGTTCCCCCCAGAAGTTGCTAAGGCTTCCTTGAGCAGTTAGCAGTTTTGGGTAAATCTCTCTCCTGATGGTGCCTGCATTGTTCTGACACCAATGACACAGAGCCAGTGGCATGGGACCAGAGGGCTTCTCCTTTGGTTTAACTGGTAAGTGAGCACTGACGTGTTATCTACTTGTAAAGTGGATGTGCTTCCCACTTTTCCCACAATTTTAAGGAGCATGCTTTCCCTGGTCCCCCAGTGTATAGGGTAACTACAGTGATTACTAGTGTATGGGGGCAATACACTGACCACCAATGTATGGGGTCACTACACTGACCACCAATGTATGTTCACACTACACTGACCACCAATGCATAGGGTGTATGGTGGCACAACACCAAATACCAGTGTATTGGGTCACTACACTGGGCGCTAATGTATAGTTGTGCTACATTTACCACCAATGTATAAGGACACTATACTGTCCCCCAATGTATGGGTGATCCACTATGACCACCAAAGGAAAGGGGAACTACATTGACCCTTAATGTATAGGGGTAATACACTGTCCTCCAATATACAGGGGCACTACAATGACCACCAGTATAAAGTGGCACTACACTTTTACCCACTGTATGGGGCTCTACAATGACCACCAATGGAAAGGGGAACTACACTGACTGCTAATATTTAGGGGGGATAAACTGATCCCCAATATACAAGGGCGCTACAATGGCCACAAATGTAAAGGGGCACTGCACTGTCACCCAATGGGGGCACTACTAACAGTTAATGGAATGAGTATTCTTTCAAATGACCACCGGCGTAAGGGGACCCTTCTCTTAATGACCACCAATTCTAGCATACCATAAGCTATAGACATCATTTTTAGCAAGGGTTATATTAGAACTGAACATTATTTAAAGGTTTCCTCAAAAGTGAAAGAAAAAAGGTTGAGAAAGGCTGGTTTAGACAAGATTAAGAAATGTTTGTTGAACGACATAAAAAAAATGGAAATAGCAATGAATTAATATCATAATTTCTGTGGCGGTGAGGTCAATATTTGCTTCACTAGAGGTATATTTGCATTCCATTACAGCTGTCACCCAACAAACAAGGCAAGGGGCATCGATGGTGGCTACATCATTGACCAAGTTTGGCCAGCAACCATATTTGGGTAGTGATGTCACTGCTATCTCTACCCTTTGCTGAAAAGGGATTCCCCCTGATGTTGGTAGTTCCTAGGGATAACGCGGGTGCAAGCAGCCATGGTTCCTTAGGAGCCAGTGACAGTGGTAAGCCGTGAACCAATGCAGAACTGCAGGTGCTGTTCGAGGTTCTAGCAGGTCCTATTCTGATAAACTGCTGGTAGTACAGGTGAGTATGGAGCTCGTCCCAACTCCATGGATACTAAGATTAAAAAGGAAAGTCCTTAGCTGCACATCACTGCATAAAAATGTGTGTGAAAAATGACAAACAGCCGGCTCCATCCAGGGCCACCTCCCGACGCGTTTCTGTTTATGAAAGTGAGAGGAAATCTCTTCAGTGTGAAGGAAATTCCCTCTTATACTGAACTGGTTATTCCCATTGAAAGATTTCCCCTTTATCCCTGTTCTGGTCAGAACTCAAAATTTTGGTTTCCCACCACTTTCTGTCCCAGTGACAAAGGTCACCAGTAGGGATGAGCCGATGGTGTGGACTGAACTTTGGCTGTTCAGGAGCTTGGACAAATGCCTGAACTTTAGCCCCGTTTAGCCCCCTGTTTGTCGAGAGCAGTGTTTCTACAGCTTCCCATTGTCACTAAAAAGGAACGTCCTTAGCCACACTTCTCTACAAAAACCTGTGTGTGAAAAGTGAAAAACAGCCTCAGCCCAGGCCCCATCCAGGGCTACCCCCAATGAGTTTTCATGGGGATGGAGCCCAAACTGAGACTGTTTTTCACACACAGGTTTTTTTTAGTGATGTACAGCTAAGGACTTTCCTTTTTAGTGACAGTGAGAAGCTGTCATATATACAGGCAGTAGAAACACTGCTTCTACATATGACTTCTGGCACTCAACAAACAGGAGGCCAAATGGGCTAAAGTTTGGGCATTTGTCCGAATGCCCGAACAGCCAAAGTTTGGTTGAAACTGTCAGCTCATCTCTACTGGTGACCTATGTCACTGGGACACAAAGTGATGGGAAATCAAAATTGTAAGTTCTGACCAGAACACGAGTAGAGGGGAAATCTTTCATTGGGAAAATCATTTCAGTATAAGAGAGAAATTTACTCTCACTTTCCTAAACAGAAACTAAAGGTTATAAGGTCATTCTCTCAAATGGGACTCAGATGGCAAGAAAAAACCTGACATGGGCTTTTAATCATGAACCTTGGTACAAAGTTTTATGTTTAAAAGTAGTGGGTGAAGAAAGATTTGTGGTTTTTGAGTGCAGTCTTCATGTGGCTAAAGAAGAAGCCTCACGATCAGTGAAAAATTAAATAATGGTTTATACACGCATGTAGTAATACCTTTCTTTGCTTTTCAAAAGAAATGTAAGGGGCTGATCAGAAAATCCCTTCTTTACTTCTTCTATTACTGCCAAACAGCTCCTCCCCTGTCAGAAGCCCGATTTGTGAACATTACTATTGTTTAGCTCAGCCTCCACAACCCCCTATTTGTGCTATAGCACAATTGTTGCATAGGCAATGAGGTGCTCTGTATTTTATATTGGGGCACATATGTAATTCCTTTTTTGAAATGCCAAGTGAGCTTTGAAAATGAATTGAAAATAAATTGAGCTCTATGTGATGATTATCATACACAGACATACTGTATATGGACTGCCAATAGCCTCAATGGTGTTGATTTACTAAAACTGGAGAGTGCAAAATCTGGTGCAGCTATTCATAGTAACCAATCAGCTTCCAGTTTTTTACTAGTCTACCTAAACTTTTAAACAAAAAGTTTAGAAATACTTTAAACCTGTACATAGGCTCACAGATGGATCAACAGTAAACATCTAATCTCCATGTTAAGCTTATGGGAACATTTAGGGACCCAACTTCTACAGTCACTCTCCTTTCACCTGAGGTATATGGAAAAGCCCCAGCAGGTTGGCCACTGCGGTAGATATTCCGGAGCCCGTAGCTCCAACCACGGCGATGGTGGAGGGCATGTGCTCTGAACAGTTACAGAAATCATCCAGGTTTAGCGAGTCAATCTTGTTCTGGGCCACAAAGCTGAGGGTGGCCTCCAGGGCCTTAGAGACTGTGTTGCAAGTGTCGAAAATCCTGTAGCCCAGAGTGATGTTCGGCAGCATGGTGGTTAAGTTGTTGATCTCCTCGATGGCGAATATCATGGCTTGTAGCCATCGGAACCCACGAAAGTTATATCTGCAACAAAGACAAAAGAGAGTTACGTGATATGTGGCCGGCATATTTTGGGATGTTTTCTAGGAACTGTTGACATTCCATTCATTAATAATCCTTTAATGACACTTTGATCAAATTTCAGCATTCCAAGGACAAGGCTACAGAAAATGGTTGGCACTCTCACCGCCTTCCATTTGGGAATAATCCATGTCAGATAAGTGTTAATATCTTCAATTGTTCTCAGCTGTAAAGGAAAGATCTAAGGACCAGACTTCCTTGACTTATTTCCTCTATATAGTTTTGTTCTTGTCTCTAAACTGAGGTAAAAGTGAAACTCTCACAGGACCAATTGTCTGTGATGAGGAAGCCCAAAACTGTACCTACAGGATTATTTGTTACACACTGTCCATATTACAAGGACAGAGCCATTATGTATTCTTTCAAATTGTGCCTGGAACATGTTCAAAGTGGAAGTCGTTGACCAGCCTTACTCAACCTTTTTTTTAAAAATACCCCTGAAATAATTTTCAGGTCCCAGGGAATCTCTGCTAGAAATGTATATATCTACAATTCAGTGATCAGTAGGAAAAATGTTTGTTACCCTGTCCCCCCATGTGCCCCCCTAAATATGAAAGCCGGAGACGCCAATGGAATAATGCTCCTTACATTGGTGGTCAGTGGGAAGAATGCTCCTTACATTGGTGATCATTATGAAGAATCCTCCTTACATTGATGGCCAGTAGGAAGAATGTTCCTTACATTGGTGATCAGTGGGAAGAATGCAGTGGCATCACTGGGGGGGGCAGAGGGGGCCATGACCCCCCAAAATTATACTGTGCCCCTTATGTTCCCCCAATTAAAAGAAACTGACACTGGGACCAGTCTAGAATGCAGGGGACTGGGACAGGCTGAGCCGCCGTAGCACTGGCTCCGCCTCCATCAGCCTCTACTTCTGGCCACTGGTTGCTAGAGCCACCTGGCATCTAGCAACCAGTGACGTCACGGCTGCGACTCCTCTCTGCCCAGCGTTGAAAGCAAGGGATTTAATTTTCTCCACCTCTGAGCCTAGCCTAGTGCTCCTGGGGCCAAAAACAGCTGCCCGGTGGGTCGTGGCGGCCTGGGTAGGAGGGGCAGCTGGGTAGCACATAGGGGAACCGAACCGTCCATTTCTCTTCTGCTGTCGCTGAATTGCTGCCCAGCCGCCCCTCCTACCCAGGCACCCACAGCCATATTGCAGGGGACCCATGCGGGTACAGCTATTTATGCAACCAGGGAGCCCATAGGGAACTATAGGCTACCTCTGGTTTCTTCTCCAGGTGCAGTGCAGCTTTTGTGCATGCAACCTCCTCTGGCTGGCAGACCTGACGGTCTCTCTCAGCCTGCAGCTACACGAGCTGGTAGGGGGCGGGGGTGTGGCCATCTTCACTTACATGCACAGGTGGCTGCTGAAAATTGTAGAGGACTTGGAGGAGGAGCATAGATGGCGACCACAGGAGGCTTCATGGGATTGACTCCTGCAGCAAGTCCCTCCATGTGCAATTCTTCAGCTCCCTACCATGGTTAGCACACTTTATGCCCTGCCCCCCCACTGTATAATGGTGACTGCCCCTCCCCCCCATATACTGCTCCCCATTGTATAATGGTGACTGCTCGGCCCGTATAATGCTCACTGCTGCCCCTCCACACTGTATACTGCTGTCCCCTGTATACTGCTCACTACCCCTCCCCCCACTGTATACTGCCCACAGCCTCCCCATTTTATACTGACCACCCCCCTCTCCTGTATACTGCTCACTGCCCCCCCCACTGTATACTGCTCCCCTCCACTATATACTGCTCCCCCTGTATACTGCTCCCTTCCACTGTATACTGCTCCCCTCCACTATATACTGCTCCCCTGTATACTGCTTCCCTCCACTATATACTGCTCCCCCGTATACTGCTCACTGCCCCCCCACTGTATACTGCTCCCCTCCACTATATACTGCTCCCCTGTATACTGCTCACTGCTCCCTGCTCCCCCCACTGTATACTGCCCACTGCCCGCCCTCCCCCATATACTGCTCCTCATCTTCCACCCCATCCTCTCACACCCCTCTCTCTCTCCCCCCCTCTCTTGCATGCAGGCAGGGGGAACCAAGTGGGCACTGACTAACAGGTGACAGCAAGTGAGCAAGCACTGCCACTGAACCCATCCCCCAAGCACGGCCACTCATTCACCCCCACCCCCACTGATCCCATCCTCCTAATGAAGGACTACAGGTCCCAGCATAAACCCCTGAGATCTAAGGGATCCCAATGGAGAGGGTAGGAATTAGGTAGATCAGTGGTAATGATTAGTATAGGAATCAGGTTGGTCAGTGTAGTGGACATTCTATTCTTGAAAAGAAAAAAAAAACTATATATATATATATATATATATATATATATATATATATATATATATAGCGTTTTATAGTTGGCCCCCCTACTTTTGTCCCTGTCCCCCCATGTGCCCCCCCTAAATATGAAAGCCGGAGACGCCAATGGAATATAGCTCCTTACATTGGTGATCAGTGGGAAGAATGTTCCTTACATTGGTGATCAGTGAGAAGAATGTTCCTTACATTGGTGATCAGTGGGAAGAATGTTCCTTACATTGGTGATCAGTGAGAAGAATGTTCCTTACATTGGTGATCAGTGAGAAGAATGTTCCTTACATTGGTGATCAGTGATAAGAATGTTCCTTACATTGGTGATCAGTGGGAAGAATGTTCCTTACATTGGTGATCAGTGGGAAGAATGTTCCTTACATTGGTGATCAGTGGGAAGAATGTCCCTTACATTGGTGGTCAGTGGGAAGACTGTTCCTTACATTGGTGATCAGTGGGAAGACTGTTCCTTACATTGGTGATCAGTGGGAAGAATGTTCCTTACATTGGTGATCAGTGAGAAGAATGCTCCTTACATTGGTGATCAGTGAGAAGAATGTTCTATACATTGGTGATCAGTGAGAAGAATGTTCCTTACATTGGTGATCAGTGAGAAGAATGTTCCTTACATTGGTGATCAGTGAGAAGAATGCTCCTTACATTGGTGGTCAGTGGGAAGAATGTTCCTTACATTGGTGATCAGTGAGAAGAATGTTCCTTACATTGGTGATCAGTGAGAAGAATCTTCCTTACATTGGTGATCAGTGGGAAGAATGTTCCTTACATTGGTGGTCAGTGGGAAGAATGTTCCTTACATTGGTGGTCAGTGAGAAGAATGTTCCTTACATTGGTGATCAGTGAGAAGAATGTTCCTTACATTGGTGATCAGTGGGAAGACTGTTCCTTACATTGGTGATCAGTGGGAAGAATGTTCCTTACATTGGTGATCAGTGGGAAGAATGTTCCTTACATTGGTGATCGGTGAGAAGAATGTTCCTTACATTGGTGATCAGTGGGAAGAATGTTCCTTACATTGGTGGTAGGTGGGAAGAATGTTCCTTACATTGGAGGTAGGTGGGAAGAATGCCCCATTACAGTTACCTGAAAAGTTAATTGGTAAGTGATAGCTTACCTGAGAGGTAAAAATTGCTCATTTGGTGATTTATATGTTGTTACTTTCAGACTGCTAGTTATATTACACGTTTACATGATATGTCATTACTTGTACTTATCCATCTTTATCATAGCTCATGTATCTATTTCCTTGGTTTGGAAGCTACGAAATCTGTATTTTTTGCTATGTTCAGTATTTTTATGTGTAGTCTGAAATTCAACTATGGAAAAAAAACATATTTTATCAAAGAACAGTTTTCCCCAAAATACCTTCACATCTGTATATGTATTGTCAATAAATCTAAATGTCTAAAAATTGCTAATTTCTCAAGGAACCTTTAGAAATCTTTGCAGGAGCCTTAGGGATCCACGGAACCCTGGTCGAAAAAGGCTATAGTTGACCAATGTCCCTGAGAAGAGAGCCTATCAATTTAATTGAAGATACGGACACCGTGTTATATACTTGGTCTAAACCCCAATAACGAATGTCTCTTATTTGCTTCCTTTTGGCCTGTTAAATATAGCATTGAAAGTGTTTTATAATAAAGAAAATAGCTGGTAATTCACCCAGAATCTTGTGAGTTGGTAACTTTTTGTGCGCTCCTCACTCTTTCTTTTGACTGTTATCAGTTTTTGTTCCTAGCTTTAGCATTGTTCCCAGCTATCTCTGAAGGTTACAGTACTCCTCCTCTCTACGGTATGGAAAGGGGGGATGTCCTGTAATTTTGTCAACAGTAACAACACTGCTCTTACACCTTAAGACAGGAAGTATGTTACTGGCAGGATCACCACGAAGGTCTGGTAAGCTCCAATATGTTAAATTTTTTGGTATTGGGTTTAGAAATGCTTTCATTTCATGGAAAGGCTGCACATGGTGACCAATGAATAATTAAATATTTGGAGGGATTATCCAATAGTACTGTTGGCATTGGACCCACAAATTGTATGCAGGACCTCTACTCAGCTTCAACAACTTGAAACTGTGTTCAGGCGGCAAACAGTGCCTTAGCTAAGTGTCTTATAAAATGAAACTTGGGACAAAGCTTTACATTTAAAAGTGGTGGGTGAAGAAAGGCTTGTGTTTTTTGAGTGCAGTCTTCATGTGGTAAGAGAAAAAAATCTAATGATTACAGAAAATGTATATAATGGTCTATACGTACATGCATTCAGGAATAGCTTTCTTTGCTTTTTAGAAAAAATTTAAAAGGTTCCATTACTGCCTGTCAGCTTCTCCCCTGCCAAAAGCCCGATTTGTGGACATTACTATTGTTGAGCTCAGTTGCCACCACCCCCTGTCTGTGGTATAGCAAAACTGAAGTATATACTGAGGTGCTCAGTATTTTATATTTGGGGCATGTATGTATTTCCTTTATTCAAATGCCAATCAGGTGAGCTTAGTGTGATGGTTATCATACACAGACATACTGTACATGGATCTCCTACAGTCATGTGCTGCCAATAGTCTCAGTGGGGGAGATCTACTAAAATCAGCTTCCAGGTTTTATTGACAAAGCTTAATTGAACAAGCTTAAGTTAGAAGGTGATTGGTTACCATGCACCTCTGCCCAAGAGCACCAGTGAACCAGTGTGCACCAGTTATAGGATATTTCCCCCAATGTGTCTCAATGGGAAACTGAGGTAAAAACTGTTACACCCTGTCCCTTGCACACATCGCTATTGTCGTGCTCAGGCTAAGCTCACTTGTTTCCACCCCTATCTGCTCTGACACATCCCTCCCTCTGCGCTGTGAAGGCTCTGGTCTCAGCCTGCTGGAGACAAGAGCTGACAATCACCACTGATTAATTATTCTCCTTCTATGGAAGATCATGGCCAGACATTGGGGGGGGGGGGGGGGGCGGTGGGGCCGTGCTGTCATTCACACTGCCCTGGGACTACTTCATCAAAACAGAGGGGAGGATAAAAAACATATGTGAGCAGTGAGACTTCTTCTTTAAAGTGGTCCTTATAGGATTTACTTGCATTAATGGACACAACACCCAAACTGCCTGTAGCAAGTTGAATGGCATGCAGCAGGTTGAATGACGTGTGAATGTGCCACAACGTTTGAGATGTAACATGGTCAGGTCCCAAAGCCCCCCGCTAGGGGCTTTCAATGTTAGTCAAAGGACTTTCAAGGCCAAGTGTGCCCTAAACCCTCTAGGGTAAGTGAATTATGACTTGTTGTGATGCTCAGTCTTGAGTTCATGGTGGATGTGGCTCTATACAATATTTCAGCCCATGCTTGGAGGCTGCCCAGGAACATGTGTCCTCTAAATAAAACCCAAGTCTTAAGAAGACCATTACTGGCCCCAATAATAGCACCTGCCTGGCTGGATATAAAATAAATGGAGTGGTTAGATGGACCCCAACATTAAATGGTTTTGGTAAATCTGCAAAGATTGTACAATTTAATTGTGGGATGAAGCCTGTTGGTTGCGTTTATCTGGCCAGTGGCCACATGTTTCACCTTAAACCTGGCCACACACTTTACAGTCACACAATTTCTGTACCATCTTATTGGGATTTACCAGCAATTATTTCATGTGTGGGAACTGTATTTAACTTGTGCAAAATATCAGTGACCTCTCACGTGGATTTCTTACTGTAAAGTGACCCGTCCTGTCTGTGCGGAGATCAGGAAATAGTCTTGTAAATATCCGTTGCACAGTCTGTAGGGTCCTTCACAGGTCAGATTATGTAGAATGACTGCCAACAGCCTGACTCTCTGTCTGCAGGTACAGAGAATCACAGGGGATGTTAGCAGTTCTGGGATTCTCAGTTTGGTCTCCACAAGGGACATATCTCCATGGCATTTATATGCTGTCCCTGTGTTTTTAGTTTTAATTTTCTCCACTGAGGGATCCAACAGCAAGCCTGTTGCCTTATCCTGCATGACAAAAACATGTGTTGACTTCTAGTGTCCCTTCACCTCTCACTTCTTCCTCCTGCTGACCTCAACCCATCACAAGGAGCGGTAGTATGGTCCTTCTTTTACAACCAAATCTATTGGTCTCAATTTTGAGTGGGATATCACACACTTCTATGAGTGACAGTTGTACGGATATTGTTAGTGTATTAGGCTTGAGATCAGTATGGGATTCCCCTATTCTAGAATGGTCATTTGTTCCACCATGTTTCTTGATGGGTGTTTATGTTGTCTGCTGTTTGTTGTAATTTTCCATCTGAGTTCTGTTTTACTCATCGCTTCTTTTTCTGCTATGCAATTTCTCTTCTTTCTTCTTCCTATCGCCTTTCATCTTATTATTTTTCTTCGTCTCCCTTGTTTTCATAATTTTTTCTGAGATTGGGACTATTTTTAGAGCTATATATATATATATATATATATATATATATATATATCTATCGCTGGACATATGCTATAGCTACCCATTTTTTCAATCTACAGATAACGTTCATTTTCCCAGTTATTTCATCTGTCTATGGACACATGCATATGCCGATATACGTGTACGCTTCCCACATGTTTGTACGTTTCTCCTGATGTTTTTTCCTTGGTAGCGAATATTTTGATTATTTTTCATATGTTTATATGAATTGGCATGACTCTATGGGTCTATATCGGGAGGTACTGTACATACATTTGATTTTATTCCATCGGTCAAGTGTGGTCTAGCCTTGGTGAGGGAGGCTTTGATGGAATTATAATGGACAATAGAAGATTAGAAGAATTTATTCATTTGATCAAAATGCAATTAAACATTAAATAATAACAATAACAATTTAAATATAAATCAGTTTTAAGAAAGGATTGTATTACGTTTTAGCAGATCAGAATCTTTGAGTATCTTGCAGCGGCATTGATGCATGGGTGGTAGACGTATTGGTCATCTCCCTCGTTGCATATGTTAGTGCCTGTGAGTTTTATTACACATGGTATCATTTTATATTATTATGTCATGTTTTCTTTGTTGCACCTGGTGTTACTCTTTCTATATTCTTTATCTTTACATATTTTGATATGTAGAATCTCCAGTGGGGGGGGGGGGGGGAAGGGGCGGGCGGGGGGTCTCTTTCTATTTTGTAGATTCTAGATGTTCACAGGTGTTTTCAACTTGACTACTAATGGTACACATGTTTTGGCCGTTTGTTTAATCTTTAAGTTGTGTGTGTGTGTGTGTGTGTGTGTATATATATATATATATATATATATATATATATATATATATAAAAATAAAATCTGTTTGTATATGTAGCACTTAGCTATGACTAAGCACCACATTCGGTGTGAAACGCGTCAGCTGCTCTCAGGTATGCAGTAGTGATGCGAAGTCAGCAGGAGGAACCAGTGAGATCCACACTCCAAGAAGAATCAAATTCCCTACATGACTTGATGGACCATTTTACAGCATCAGAGTGAAAGAACCCGCTGCTTTCCACTAAAGTGGCCCCCAAACTCCAACCTATGCAATGACCCACCTAGATTGTTTGGAAGGGGCGTTGGCTCTTCCTTTTCCATGCCTTCCTATTGGTCTTCAGGGCCGCTCATCATAGTGATGGACCAATTACATGTAGCAGGAGAGGCAGGGCCAGAACTAGTGACTGGGAAGCTTGGTAGATAATTACACCTTGGGTTTTGGGTCATTCTTAGATTGTAAGCTCCTTGAGGGTAGGGACTGATGTGAATGTACAATGTATATGTAAAGCGCTGCGTAAATTGATGGCGCTATATAAGTACCTGAAATAATAAATAAATAATTCTAGGACACTCTGCAGTGGATCCAAAATGATGTTAAGTCCCCTTGAAATGCCCCCTAATTACAGTAAATGTCATTTTAGAAAAGTTCTTCCCCCACAGCTTTGCATTAAGGTAGATATTTGTTTTACTGGAAGAATGCAATTTGGCCTAAACAGTTTTCTTTGGTTACTATTTTCTGTATTCACTTCCACAATGACTTGTTGGCTACATTTGGTTTTCCTATTGTCTCCACCCCTTGCACATCCAATGTAATTAAGCCATAAAAAATATCTAAACCCAAGAGCAAAAATGTAATATGTCCTTAGATGTGGTGGCTCCATTCTTTTTCTTTTTAATGCTTTATTTTCACCTAATTATCCTGCCCGAAGCACACTTTCTGCTCTAGGGTGACAAGGCTCACTCGTTGTATTGTCTCCATGGTGGAATAGTGTTGTCACCATAGGCTGCTATCCTGCTTTGGACTTTAAATCCTCCTCTCTCCTCGTTTCCTTTACACAGAGGTATAAGGTTTTGTAGCTGGAAAAAATTATAATGTTTGAGATTTGAATTAACTGCACCTAACGTTACAAGAGCACTGGATTTCTGAGAGGATCAACAGGTAGGTTTCTGAAAAACCTGAGAAAAACTAACGTGGTCACTACATTAATAGACTATTAGGCTGCAATATATTACATTTTTGGGTGTAGCTGGGTGCCCCCCATCTGGGTGCCACTCTCCCTTTTCCCCCACTGGCTAAGGAGCCGACTGTGTTCCTTTGCCTGCTTCTCCCCTCTTTCTCCTGCCACGGCCCTGAGGACAGAGTGGCTGTGGCCAGGATATGTAGTTCAGAAGGAGCTCAGGGCAATGCAAGTCAATGGAGATAAATGTGCTATGGATTACAAGGGGCACAAGGCTCTGCACAACAGAGGGGGAGAGGACTTTTCCTGGGCAATTCTAGAGAGATCAGGGTCTTTGGCCAGGGGGAAGCAGAGTGTTCAGACCTTCAGTTGGACCTGCTAGTGCCCACCATAGAGATCAACTGAGATACTGAGCCACAGAGAGTCACTGAGTTTTGGGACCAGAGTTGGGGAGACCCATTGCCGTGTGTGCCTACATCAGTGAGGACCTGATCGCGAGGACATGATTGGAGGGACCTGATCGTGAGGACTGAGGCTTCTGGAACAACTAACCACCAAATGTATGGGACCAGGCCTGTTGTATGCTGGAAGTGGTGAGCAGAACTACCTACAGTAGCTTAATCCTTTGCTGCACACAGTGAATGCCAATAGAGACTGCTCCTTACCTAGCAGCCCATCAACCATTTATTGTATCTCATTAAAGGGACAGCTTCATTTGCACTACCTCACAGAAGGGCCCCAACATCTGCCGGCTTAACATTTCACACTAGGCGCCAGGTATCACTGCAGTGTACACATGAGGACATTTTTTTTTTTTTTTTAGGGTGAGGTAATGCCTATATCTTTACAGTTCAGCTCATCGCCATCTTATGGGTCAGCATTCACATCAGTACAGCATCTTTAAACCCGTTCAGTTGCATGTTTGTTGATTCATGTATTGTTTAACTACATTGCCATATTACATCCTTTTAGTCTACCAATGTAAGAAGCTTTCTTCCCACTGATCACCAACGTAAGGAACATTCTTCCCACTGATCACCAATGTAAGGAGCATTCTTCCCACTGATCACCAATGTAAGGAGCATTCTTCTTACTGATCACCAATGTAAGGAACATTCTTCCCACTGATCATCAATTTAAGGAGCATTCTTACCACTGACCACAGATGCAAGGAGCATTCCTCCCACTTATCACCAAAGTAAGGAGCATGCTTTCCAATGAACACCAATATGAGGGGCATTCTTCCGACTGACCACCAATGTAAGAAGCATTCTCCCGACTGATCACCAATGTAAGGGACATTCTTCTCACTGATCACCAATGTAAGGGACATTCTTCCCACTGATTACCAAGGTAAGGAGCATTCTTCCCACTGATCACCAATGTAAGGGACATTCTTCCCACTGATCACCAATGTAAGGAACATTCTTCTCACTGATCACCAATGTAAGGAACATTCTTCCCACTGATCACCAATGTAAGGAACATTCTTCTCACTGACCACCAAGAAAAGAAGTGTGCTTTCCAATGACCACCAACGTAAGAGGCATTCTTCCCACTGACCGCTAATTAAGGGACATTCTTCCCACTGACCACCAATGTAGGGAGCATTCTTCCTACTGACCACCAATGTAAGAAGCATTCTCCCCCCTGATAATCAATGTAAGGAACATTCTTCACACTGACCACCAATGTAAGGAGCATTCCTCCCACTTATCACCAATGTAAGGAGCATTCCTCCCACTGACCACTAATTAAGAGAGCATTCTTCTCCTTGACCACCAATGTAAGGAGCATTCGTCTCACTGACCACCAATGTAAGGAACATTCTTCTCACTGATCACCAATGTAAGGAGCATTCTTCCCACTGACTATCAACGTAAGGAACATTATTCCCACTGATCACCAATTTAAGGAACATTCTTCCCACTGATCACCAATGTAAGGAGCATTCCTCCCACTGATCACCAATGTAAGGAACATTCTTCTCACTGACTATCAACGTAAGGAACATTCTTCCCACTGATCACCAATGTAAGGAGCATTCCTCCCACTGATCACCAATATATTGATCGTTATTCCAACTGACCACCAAGCTAATGTACTGTGACCTGTAGATATGGTAGTTTTTAGAAAGAGTTCCTGAACCTGCACTTTATTTTATGGGTTCTTCCATGTTAATAAAAAGTTGAGTATAGCTGTGTTACAGTACACAATCTGTAGTATCTACCAAAACTAGGTCATAAAAGCCCTACCAAAAGTATCCATTCCATTTGCATACAATTAGGTAGACTTTCGTATGACATTTCATATTTTCTGGGATGTTAAGATGGAGTTTCAAGTGAAAGGGTTCATGCCTGTATTACTCCACCAAATCCATTTCCTACCTGGTGCACTCTAGGGATTCTGGCCTTGATTGTAAGATCTCGTCCTTTGAGTTGACTCCGAAGTGGATGGGGAAGAGTCCACCAAGAATAATGTCTCCTTTCTTCTGGGCTCTGGTGTTTGGCCCATAGGAGGATGAGTCCAGAGCAAAGCTCAGTAGCAGCAGTAGAAGGTAATGGATGTATTGGCCCATCCTTCTCCTGTCTGGTGCCTGGGGTCGGAGGAAGGAGGTGGACCACATGGGACATGAAGTACAATGTCAGCAAGAACCTCAGAAAGCTGATAATCGCCGTCCTGACTATGGAGTACCGAGGCCCGTGGCCTCATTTCTACCGTCCAAGGAAGGCTGCCGGCGTGTCAGTAAAGTCTCCAGTCTGGTTTTTTCCATTACCGTTTTTCTGAAAGACAGGACTCTTTGTCATGTGAAGGCCATCACCCTAGAGATAAAGATGAGAAGGTTGAGGACTGTATATAAAAAAAGAATCTTTTCAATGTGTTTTTAGCTTAAACGAGATCCACTACATGTACATAATGTCATCAATATATGTAAGGGCTCACACTTTGACTTCAACACATATTAAAGCACCTACTCCTTCAGCATGCTTTTTTGATATGTTTTTTAAGATTTGTTGATGCTTTGGTGATGCTTTAGTTACAGTATGTTTCAGTGATACTTTTTTTAAAGCTTTAATGAAGCTTGGCAGAGGGCCTGTGTGTGTGTTGATTGTCTATTTGTTTTAAAGAGGCCCAATAAAACCCTGGTTTAGTATTACCCCCACTCAGCAGATCCCCACCTCCTTAGTACCCCTGTTCAGCATTGGTACCCTCGTTCAGCAGATCCACAGCTTATTATTACCCTTGTTCAGCAGATCCCCTGCTCAGTAGTACCCCCAGCTTTACCCAAAAGAGATAAGAAAGGTGCGTGGCCTGATCCATGAGTCCTTTTCAAATGTTTATTTGGAACGAATAGGTATATACAGACAACACCACGTATTCATAGGTGGCTGAGTTACAAGAATAATAGCACTAAAACAAACGGTATTACATGTTACATCTGTTGATGCCCCACTCAGTAGTAACCCCAAGATCTGCTGATCCCCTGCTCAGTAGTATCCCCCAGCTGTGCTTATTCCCCACTCAGTAGTACCCCCAGCTCTGCTGATCCCCCACTCAGTAGTACCCCCAGGTCTGCTGATCCCCCACTCAGTAGTACCCACAGCTCTGCTGATCCCCCACTCAGTAGTAACCCTCAGCTCTGCTGATCCTCCTCTCTTTCTGGTCCCCAGCACCCACTCACCTCCCACTATATTGCTCCCATGTTGCGCACCACATATGTCATTGCTATTTTCTAGAGCTCTGCTGATCTTTTGCTGCTCAGTCCTCTTTCTCCAGTCCCTGCTCACCTTCCAATATAGTGTTACCATGCTGCACACCACGTGTGCCATCTGCTAGTTGCTATGCTCAAGTCTGGACCCCACTCACCTTCTTGCGGCTCTATGCTGCACAACAGATGTGACGTCTGCACCAGACACTCCCGTATTATATACACATGAACCAAAAGTGACTCCTGATGATGTCTTTCTGGTTTGCTTGTTGGTCTCCCAGTGCATCCTGGGATACCTCATACCTGCAATACCTCTAAAACAAAGCAAAGCTAAAGCTGAATAAAAGCCTCTCAAAAGCTTCAGGAGCTGTAAGCAAGCTTTGTAATAGACTTCTGTGGAGGCTTCAGAGATGCTTTGAAACACCATGAAACCGACATGGGGCATCATTTTTGAAGCAAGGCAAACACAGCATGTAAGCAGGACTGTAAGGTAACCAATTTATTTAGTGACAGGAGCTTTGAGTGACATTCAGAGAGTTTTACAAAATTGTGTCTATTGCCCTGTTTCTTTTCCTTGTGCATAATGTGTAATGATATACACTTTATTGTCAAAAGTATTGGGATGCCTGACTTTACACACACATAAAATGTAATGGCATCCCAGTCTTAGTGAATATTAGGGTTCAATATTGAGTTGGCCCACCCTTTGCAGCTATAACAGCTTCAACTCTTCTGGGAAGGCTGTCCACAAGGTTTAGGAGTGTGTCTATGGGAATGTTTGACCATTCTTCCAGCTGCAAGAAGCTGCAAAGGGTGGGCCAACTCAATATTGAACCCTACGGACTAAGACTGGGATACCGTTAAAGATCATGTGTGTAAAGGCAGGTGTCCCAATACTTTTGACAATATAGTGTATGTAAATGAGAACAGATACATTTACTCATTACAAAGCAGCCTCTGCTTCCTGCTGTGCTGCACAATGGTTGTACATTACTGCTCCTTCCCACAATGCACCTGTGTTGTAATGTGCATTAATGCGTGTTGGGCATGCACCTGATCCTCAACACACCACAATGCTTAATATTGCATTAATATTAGGTTTTGCACAGGATCACTTATATATTTATTTATATATTCCTTCTCTTTACACATTGAGGACCCATAGGAAATGAATGGGCACAGGGACCACAACATGCACCGAAGCATCAAACAACGTGCTTCAAAATACATGATAACATGAGCATAGGTATGAAATAGTCCATAAAACAGAATTCATTATAAAAATAAAAAAATGCCCATTACAAGCTGTCTCCTGCAGTACTTTTTGTGCACCACAAGATGTCCTCAATCCTTCAGGTTGAATGACGGTCAGCATTATTCAACCCCCCTCTTCTGTTGTCACAGGGCTGGGACAAGGGGTGGGCAGTGGGGAGGGTACTGTGCTATCATGTGAGATGGGAGGTGGCACCACAAGGAGGTTGGGGGGAGGGGATTTGTGTTGGGAATTTGGGGATGGCAAGGGATAAGAATTATTCTAGGAGGGGAAATTAGAGGGGGTGTGCTAGGAGTGGTGATTTGAGGGGATTTTCGTTGGGATGGGGGGAGAAGACTTGTGCTAGGAGGGGGAATTTTAGGGGGTTTGTGCTACTAAAGATAATATGGTGAGAGCGAGGGGATTTGTGTTAGGAAGGTAATTTTTTTTTTTGGGGGGGGGGAATTTGTGCTAGCAGGGATAAGTGGGGATATTTGTGCTAGGAGGGGACATTTAGGCAGGGGGGGAGGAATTGTGCTAAGATGGGGGATTGGGAGGAACTTGTGCTGGGAGGGGGAATTTGGAGGAGAGGATTTGTGTACACAGGGGACATTTGAGGGGTAGAGGATTTGTACTAAGAGGGGGGATATTTTTGGAGGGGGTGGAATTTGTGCTAGCAGGGATAAGTGGGGATATTTGTGCTAGGAGGGGACATTTAGGCAGGGGGGGAAGGAATTGTGCTAGGATGAGGGATTGGGGAGAATTTGTGGTGGGGGGGGGGGATTTGGAGTGGGGGAAAGGATTTGTGCTCACAGGGGGAATTTGAGGGGTAAAGGATTTGTTCTAAGAGGGAGGAATTTTTTTTGGGGGGGGGGATTTGTACTAGCAGGGATGATTGGGGGTATTTGGAATGGGAGAGGATTTTTGCTGACACATAATGCTCATACAGTTTGGGGGGGGGGGGGGGGGGTTTGCAGTTTGGCATGTTTACCATGGGCTATAGCTGACCTTTTCCCACTTTTCCTGGCACTGGGCATGTATATTTATTCTAAGACACGTTCCGCCCTCAACCTGTGACTGGACAGTGAAGGAGAAGTAGCACAGTGGTGAGCCAATCTCTCTCTCACTCTCCTATCGGCATGCTTCTTTGCAACACCTGAACTGATTGGCCTTTTGTGCCGCTGCTTCCTTCCCCTCTTTGAGCTCTTCTGTACAGGGACTTCAAGAGGCTGAAATCAAATCAAATTGATCTTACACTGCTTGTATTTAAAAATACATGTAATGATAATTACAGAGCTGCATTATTCTGTGTCTCTTCTATCTGCCTGGAGTTTGGCTTTGAAAAACTCAGAATTCTAATAGCATAGTGTCTTATACAACCCCTTCATTCCACTTCCTTACATAACTTGGTGTACCATTTCCTAAACTGTAAATGACGGATTACCTTGAATTACCTTGACCACTGTACAGTTACAGTCCTTTGCCTGAGGGCACAGCAGAGCTCGGTAATGACTGCACATGTAATTCAGTACAAGAAGTCCGTGCCATTCACAGGCATATAGTGATTTCTGGCACTGGTGGCATTTCTCGGTATAGGGAGACGATGAAAGAAATTCCCAATGCGTTAAGCAGGGTAGAAGTATAGATTAGAGGGTGTTGGGCTATGTTTAAGGTTTTTAGGAAGATGCTAACCTGAAATCTTTTTTGCCTTCCCTGGCTCCCCCCCCCCCTTATCAACGTGCTAATGAAAATTTTTAATAATGATTTTTTGGTTTTCATTACATCTTTTTTAAAAAATTTTTTACTAGTAGACATACACTATATTGTGAAAAGTATTGGGACGCCTGCCTTTACACGCACATGAACTTTAATGGTATCCCGGTCTCAGTCCGTAGGGTTCAATATTGAGTTGGCCCACCCTTTGCAGCTATAACAGCTTCAACTCTTCTGGGAAGGCTGTCCACAAGGTTTAGGAGTGTGTCTATGGGAATGTTTGACCATTCTTCCAGAAGATTTGATGAGATTGTAGACAACTTTGAAAATGATATTAAAATGCTAAAGCTTACGTATAGGAGGTTTTAGTGATTCTATTTACATCTTCTTCAGTCAATAATCATGACATGTGGGGTACATGAAGACTATTAAGAGATGAGAAGGTGTTAGACTTCACAGGGCTTTATTTACTTATTTATTTAGTTTTACTTTCGTACTTTCTACGAGGATGGCCTTCCAGAAGGTTTTAGTGGGCACATCTTCATAAATCATTTGTTACACTTAATGCAACAAATTCTGTTTACAGGAATTGCTTCAGATGGAATTATGGGAAATGTGATTTCAACATTTTATGTTACCGAACTACATGGAATCCAAACAGAAAAGATAAACGTTTATGTATTATTAATTAACTAGCTTCTTATATATTCATGTATTATTCCTTTTTTTTTTTTAAACGAAAAATTATTTTGCTGATGAGCTAACATTTCAAGGTGACAACACCAACTTTTTCCATTTACATAAGACTTGTGACATTCCTGAGAATTAAATCTAACCATTCACTAAAGACCGGTGACATCACTGAGAATGCAGCCGATCCATTCACTAAAGACTGGTGACATCACTGAGAATGCAGCCTATCCATTCACTAGAGACTGGTGACATCACTGAGAAAGCAGCCTATCCATTCACTAGAGACCAATGACATCACTGAGAATGCAGCCTATCCAATCACTACAGACCGGTGACATCACTGAGAATGCAGCCTATCCATTCACTAGAGACTGGTGACATCACTGAGAATGCAGCCTATCCATTCGCTAGAGACCGGTGACATCACTGAGAATGCAGCCTATCCATTCGCTAGAGACCGGTGACATCACTGAGAATGCAGCCTATCCATTCGCTAGAGACCGGTGACATCACTGAGAATGTAGCCTATCCATTCGCTAGAGACCGGTGACATCACTGAGAATGCAGCCTATCCATTCGCTAGAGACCAGTGACATCACTGAGAATACACCCTTTGGATTCACTAGAGAGTAGTGACATCATGGAGAATGCAGCCTATCCATTCACTAGAGACCGGCGACATCACTGAGAATGCAGCCTATCCATTCACTAGAGACCGGTGACATCACTGAGAATGCAGCCTATCGATTCACTAGAGTATGGTGACATCACTGAGAATGTAGCCCAGACCTCAAAAATTCACATTTTGTGAGTGGAATTTAGTGCTGGGCAAGTGAGGAGCAGGGGCAGATCAGGCTGAAAGTTTTCTGGCTGATCGCTTCTGGCAGAAGCAGTGCAGGCTTTTTTACAGGACATCAGAGCGGCCCGAAGGGGGGACTCACTGCTCCCCCGGCCTCTCCGATATCCTGTGAAAAGGCCTGCACCACTTCTGCTAGAAGCGGTCAGCCAGAGGACACAGAGCGGCAGCACCCTGGGGCCGGTCTGAGCTGAGGCTGCAGAGCTCCCCTCCCTTTCTCTCTCCTCTTCCTCCTCTTGTGTATCACACACACACAGAAGGCATCTCCCACTGTGTGTCACAGAGCTGGGTCTGTGTTAGATGGGGCACAGTGAGGCTGCATTGATGGGCTGAGGCTTCATCCACGGGCACAGTGAGGCTGCATTCATGGGGCACAATGAGGCTGCATTCATGGGGCACAGTGAGGCTGCAATGATGGGGCACAGGGAGGCTGCATTCACGGGCACAGTGAGGCTGCATTTGATGGGGCACAGTGAGGCTGCATTCATGGGGCACAGTGAGGCTGCAATGATGGGGCACAGTGAGGCTGCATTCATGGGGCACAGTGTGGCTGCATTCATGGGGCACAGTGTGGCTGCATTCATGGGGCACAGTGTGGCTGCATTCATGGGGCACAGTGAGGCTGCATTCATGGGGCACAGCGAGGCTGCAATGATGGGGCACAGCGAGGCTGCAATGATGGGGCACAGTGAGGCTGCAATGATAGGGCACAGTTGGGCTGCAATGAAATGGTACAGTGAGGCTGCAATGATGGGGCTCAGCGAGGCTGCATTCATGGGCACAGTGAAGCTGCATTCGATGGGGCACAGTGAGGCTGCACTCATGGGGCACAGCGAGGCTGCATTCATGGGGCACAGTGAGGCTGCATTCATGGGGCACAGTGAGGCTGCATTCATGGGCACAGTGAGGCTGCATTCATGGGCACAGTGAGGCTGCATTTGATGGGGCACAGTGAGGCTGCATTCATGGGGCACAGTGAGGCTGCATTGATGGGGCACAGTGAGGCTGCATTCATGGGGCACAGTGAGGCTGCATTCATGGGCAACGTGAGGCTTCATTTATGTGGCACAGTAAGGCTGCAATGATGGGGCACAGTGAGGCTGCAATGATAGGGCACAGTGAGGCTGCAATGATGTGGCACAGTGAGGCTGCAATGATGGGGCACAGCGAGGCTGCAATGATGGGGCACAGCAAGGCTGCAATGATGGGGCACAGTGAGGCTGCATTCATAGGCACAGTGATGCTGCATTGATGGGCACAGTTAAGCTGCATTTGATGGGGCACATTTACGCTGCATTGATGGGCTGAGGCTGCATTCATGGGCACAGTGAGGCTGCATTCATGGGGCACAGTGAGGTTGCATTCATGGAGCACAGTGAGGCTGCATTCATGGAGCACAGTGAGGCTGCATTCATGGGGCACAGTGAGGCTGCATTCATGGGGCACAGTGAGGCTGCATTCAAGGGGCACAGTGAGGCATCATTCTCGGGCACAGTGAGGCTGCATTGATGGGCAGAATTAAGCTTTATTCATGGGCACAGTGAGGCTTCATTCATGGGGCACAGTGAGGCTGCATTGATGGGCACAGTGAGGCTTCATTAATGGGCACAGTGAGGCTTCATTGATGGGCACAGTGAGGCTGCATTGATGGGCACTGTAAAGCTGCATTGATGGGCACAGTTAGGCTGCATTCATGGGCATCGTAAAAATGTATTTGATGGGCACAGTGAGGCTGCACTGATGCTTTATGTTAATATTGTTAAAGTTGTTGTTAATATTTATTTTTGAAACTTAATTCTACATAAAACATTTAACAGTGTAATTTCATGAGATCATTTACGAAGGGCGTGTTTAGGGGCGGGGGAGGGGTTGGGTGGGGCAACTGGTGGCGAGTAACTCTTAAGGCCTGGCTAGTGGTTCAGGACTTGAAATTTTGAGCCCTGATGTAGCCTATCCATTCACTAGAGACCAGTCACATCACTGAGAATGCAGCCTATCCATTCACTAAAGACCAGTGACATCACTGAGAATGCAGCCTATCCATTCACTAGAGTATTATGTGTAGTTTGGGATTTTTGTTGTTCTGTCTCTCTCTGTGGTTGTTGAGTTTTCTCTGTGGTTGTTGAGTGGTGCCTTTTAGCGGGGGTCTGAAACAATCTCTCCTGATTACTGTATAGGTTTCCACCATTAGCCTCTGAAGAAAAACATCATAAGCCATTAAAAATACGAGAAAGCGACTTTTATCATTAATAACAGGATTTCATTAGGAAGCCCACAGCTCGTTTTTCTGCCAGAAAATTGGAGCTTGTTCCCACTCTCACAATGGAGCACAGCCTCGCTGGCGATTTTTTTTTTTCTTCCAGAGGACTCGGTATCGTGTTTCATAGCCTATTCCTTCCATTAAAAGCCAATTTCAGCGGAAAAAAAGTCGCAGAATTGCCAGATAATGAGTTCAGCGAGGGCAAGAGGCTCGTAATCTAAAGGACGTCAAGGAAATTGATTTACACGGGCGGGTAAGTGGCATCTGCCCACCGCTCTCTTCTCCCGAATTCAGGGAACAAACAAGCATCAGCGGTAATAAATTATTCAGAAGGCACTGAGTACAAACAACGCGTCCGCCGCGTGCGCCCTCTTGCCCCCTCTCCACATCACTTTAGCGTCTTCCGCTGGCATTGCCGAGTTATCTCTCCGAGCAGTAAGTAAACAGCGACCGATCAGCCTCCGCTTTCCCCTCGTCCATTAAGCCGGCAGGTGGAATCGCTCCAGGTCCGTAAATCTCTCTCTTTCTGCCAACCGTTCAGCCGCAGGCCCGCGGCAGTAATGAAAAGAATTCGCCATTAGCCTGGCGGAGAAATTATTTGAATGGAACCATTAGAGGGGCACTCGAGAGAGGACGGATACTTTGTATCACTGGTTTCTGGTGACACCATGTAGAGGGAAGAAGACAAATGTATCGAAAATTCAAAGTCTCCGAGGGCTCTTCAAAAATCTCAGAGCATCTGGTTAGCCGAACATTCACCGTTGGGACCCCATCAGGTAGAAGGAGCAGCAAGCAGATGAATTTTTAGCCTTAGGCCCCATTCGCATTCAACAAAAGTTGCACGCTTGCGATTTTTGTTGAGTGATTTTCACGTAATTTTGTGTATAAGAATCTCGAATAGGGCAGCCCGTTTTCCCTATGCGCGTTTTTTGCCCAAAAGAAAGCTTGCGGTCCTTTTTGGGCAACAAGCTTAGCGTGATTTATAAATGTGCGTATTGCCATGTGATTCTGTCGTGTGAAAATCACGGCAGAATCGCACTGAGTATGGGGTGCCGTTAGAATAATATCACCCAAACGCACGTCACACATTTTGCTGCGATTTGCTGCAATTTCACAGCAATTCTGCCGGCGATTCCAATTCGCCAAGTGTGAATGCAGTCAAAAATTCCAAGGTTCTTTTCCATAATTTTGCCCTATTTACCCACCATTAATTGGTTTTAGAATTAGCATTTACCTATAGAACACAGCGAACAGCGAACAAATATTTATATGTATTTTTTATTGCATACCGTAACGGTCAGAACCTATTATACAGGGCGCTAAAGCAACCAGTGCATTGCATACTAGAAAACAGCTATATAATGGCGCTGGCACCGCCTAAGGACTCATTCACACGGGCAGAAAAAACATTGAATTTAGATGCGCACAGCATATAGTTTTGTACGCATCAAAATGCAGCACAATAATAATCAATGAAGTAATATGCACGGCTGCATCTACATGCAGAAATGTGCACTGCGTTTACCTCCGCACATGTGCCAGGGTCTGGGATTCCCGTCATCTATACCAGATCCAGGGTCTGAGATTCCCTTCATCTATACCGGGCCAGGGTCTGAGATTCCCTTCCTCTATACCAGATCCAGGATCTGAGATTCCCTTCATCTATACCAGATCCACAGTCTGGGATTCCCGTCATCTATACCAGATCCAGAGTTGAGATTCCCTTCATCTATACCAGATCCAGGGTCTGAGATTCCCTTCATCTATACCAGACCCAGGGTCTAAGATTCCCTTCATCTATACTAGATTCAGGGTCTGAGATTCCCTTTATCTATACCAGAACCAGGGTCTGAGGTTCCCTTCATCTATACCAGACCCAGGGTCTGAGATTCCCTTCATCTATACCAGATCCACAGTCTGGGATTCCCGTCATCTATACCAGATCCAGGGTCTGAGATTCCCTTCATCTATACCAGATCCAGGGTCTGAGATTCCCTTCCTCTATACCAGATCCAGGGTCTGAGATTCCCTTCATCTATACCAGATCCACAGTCTGGGATTCCCGTCATCTATACCAGATCCAGGGTCTGAGATTCCCTTTATCTATACCAGAACCAGGGTCTGAGATTCCCTTCATCTATACCAGATCCACAGTCTGGGATTCCCGTCATCTATACCAGATCCAGGGTCTGAGATTCCCTTCATCTATACCAGATCCAGGGTCTGAGATTCCCTTCCTCTATACCAGATCCAGGGTCTGAGATTCCCTTCATCTATACCAGACCCAGGGTCTGAGATTCACGTCATCTATACCAGATCCAGGGTCTGAGATTCCCTTCATCTATACCAGATCCAGGGTCTGAGACTCCCTTCATCTATACCAGATCCAGGGTCTGAGATTCCCTTCATCTATACCAGATCCAGGGTCTGAGATTCCCTTCATCTATACCACATCCAGGGTCTGAGATTCCCTTCATCTATACCAGATCCAGGGTATGAGATTCCCTTCAACTATACCAGAGCCAGGGTCTGAGATTCCCTTCATCTATACCAGATCCAGGGTATGAGATTCTCTTCATCTATACCAGAGCCAGGGTCTGAGACTCCCTTCATCTATACCAGATCCAGGGTATGAGATTCTCTTCATCTATACCAGATCCAGGGTCTGAGACTTCTAACATCTATGCCAGATCCAGGGTCTGAGATTTTCTTCATCTATACCAGATCCAGGGTCTGAGATTCCCTTCATCTATGCCAGATTCAGGGTCTGAGATTCCCTTCATCTATACCAGATCCAGGGTATGAGACATCTATCATCTATACCAGATCCAGGGTCTGAAATTCCCTTCATCTATACCAGATCCAGGGTATGAGATTCCCTTCATCTATACCAGATCCAGGGTCAGAGACATCTATCATTTATTACAGATCCAAGGTCTGAGACTCCCTTCAGCTATGCCAGATTCAGTGTCTGGGATTCCCTTAATCTATACCGGATCCATGGCCTGAGATTCCTTTCTTCTATACCGGATCAAGGATCTGAGATTCTCTTCATCTATACCAAATCCTGGGTTTGGGATTCCCTTCATCTATACAAGATCCTGGGTTTGGGATTCCCTTAATATATACCAGATCCAGGGTCTGAGATTACCTCCATCTATACCAGATCCAGGGTCTGAGATTCCCTTCATCTATACCAGATCCAGGGTCTGAGATTCCCTTCATCTATACCAGACCCAGGGTCTGAGATTCACGTCATCTATACCAGATCCAGGGTCTGAGATTCCCTTCATCTATACCAGATCCAGGGTCTGAGACTCTCTTCATCTATACCAGATCCAGGGTCTGAGATTCCCTTCATCTATACCAGATCCAGGGTCTGAGATTCCCTTCATCTATACCAAATCCTGGGTTTGGGATTCCCTTCATCTATACAAGATCCTGGGTTTGGGATTCCCTTAATATATACCAGATCCAGGGTCTGAGATTACCTCCATCTATACCAGATCCAGGGTCTGAGATTCCCTTCATCTATACCAGATCCAGGGTCTGAGATTCCCTTCATCTATACCAGACCCAGGGTCTGAGATTCACGTCATCTATACCAGATCCAGGGTCTGAGATTCCCTTCATCTATACCAGATCCAGGGTCTGAGATTCCCTTCATCTATATCAGATCCAGGGTCTGAGATTCCCTTCATCTATACCACATCCAGGGTCTGAGATTCCCTTCATCTATACCAGATCCAGGGTATGAGATTCCCTTCAACTATACCAGAGCCAGGGTCTGAGATTCCCTTCATCTATACCAGATCCAGGGTATGAGATTCTCTTCATCTATACCAGAGCCAGGGTCTGAGACTCCCTTCATCTATACCAGATCCAGGGTATGAGATTCTCTTCATCTATACCAGATCCAGGGTCTGAGACTTCTAACATCTATGCCAGATCCAGGGTCTGAGATTTTCTTCATCTATACCAGATCCAGGGTCTGAGATTCCCTTCATCTATGCCAGATTCAGGGTCTGAGATTCCCTTCATCTATACCAGATCCAGGGTATGAGACATCTATCATCTATACCAGATCCAGGGTCTGAAATTCCCTTCATCTATACCAGATCCAGGGTATGAGATTCCCTTCATCTATACCAGATCCAGGGTCAGAGACATCTATCATTTATTACAGATCCAAGGTCTGAGACTCCCTTCAGCTATGCCAGATTCAGTGTCTGGGATTCCCTTAATTTATACCGGATCCATGGCCTGAGATTCCTTTCTTCTATACCGGATCAAGGATCTGAGATTCCCTTCATCTATACCAAATCCTGGGTTTGGGATTCCCTTCATCTATACAAGATCCTGGGTTTGCGATTCCCTTAATATATACCAGATCCAGGGTCTGAGATTACCTCCATCTATACCAGATCCAGGGTCTGAGATTCCCTTCATCTATACCAGATCCAGGGTCTGAGATTTCCTTCATCTATACCAGACCCAGGGTCTGAGATTCACGTCATCTATACCAGATCCAGGGTCTGAGATTCCCTTCATCTATACCAGATTCAGGGTCTGAGACTCCCTTCATCTATACCAGATCCAGGGTCTGAGATTCCCTTCATCTATACCAGATCCAGGGTCTGAGATTCCCTTCATCTATACCACATCCAGGGTCTGAGATTCCCTTCATCTATACCAGATCCAGGGTATGAGATTCCCTTCAACTATACCAGAGCCAGGGTCTGAGATTCCCTTCATCTATACCAGATCCAGGGTATGAGATTCTCTTCATCTATACCAGAGCCAGGGTCTGAGACTCCCTTCATCTATACCAGATCCAGGGTATGAGATTCTCTTCATCTATACCAGATCCAGGGTCTGAGACTTCTAACATCTATGCCAGATCCAGGGTCTGAGATTTTCTTCATCTATACCAGATCCAGGGTCTGAGATTCCCTTCATCTATGCCAGATTCAGGGTCTGAGATTCCCTTCATCTATACCAGATCCAGGGTATGAGACATCTATCATCTATACCAGATCCAGGGTCTGAAATTCCCTTCATCTATACCAGATCCAGGGTATGAGATTCCCTTCATCTATACCAGATCCAGGGTCAGAGACATCTATCATTTATTACAGATCCAAGGTCTGAGACTCCCTTCAGCTATGCCAGATTCAGTGTCTGGGATTCCCTTAATCTATACCGGATCCATGGCCTGAGATTCCTTTCTTCTATACCGGATCAAGGATCTGAGATTCCCTTCATCTATACCAAATCCTGGGTTTGGGATTCCCTTCATCTATACAAGATCCTGGGTTTGGGATTCCCTTAATATATACCAGATCCAGGGTCTGAGATTACCTCCATCTATACCAGATCCATGGTCTGAGATTCCCTTCATATATACCAGATCCAGGGTCTGGGATTCCCTTAATTTATACCAGACCCAGAGTCTGAAATTGCCTTCATCTATACCAGATTCATTGTCTGAGATTCCCTCCATCTATACCAGATTCAAGGTTTGAAATTTTCTTCAGCTATACCAGATCCAGGATCTGGGATTCCCTTCATCTATACTAAATCCATTGTCTGAGATTCCCTTCATCTATACCAGATCCACAGTCTGGGATTCCCTTCATCTATACCAGATTCAATGTCTGGGATTCCCTTGTCTATACCAGATGAGTGTCGGGTATGAATGTTAATGGGGAACCCCAAAAAACAACAGTATGGGGTGCCACCTAAGGATACATACCAGATCTTTTTCCTTGATGCGGGTTCTGTTTTTTTTTTTTAAACCCCATTGCGTGTGAAACACACTCAAAAACTTCACCCGGTGCAAAAAAAATTCTTTTTCCGGGGGATCTGCTGAAACAGACCCACCCAAGTACTTGGTGGGGCTCCCCCAAAGGGAGACCCCATGAGAGAGGTTGAACCAAGCCAGAAGGCCATGTCCACCCCCTCCCAAGACTTTCAGGGCAGGCCCGAGGACCTACACCCTACCAGTCACACGTGCAAAACCCTGTACAAACATAAAAATACAAAAAGTGACAAACACGGGCTTAAAAAAAAGAAAGTGGGGGAGAAGGAAGTGGAAAGGAGAGTGAAAAGTGGTCATTGTGTGAAACAATGACCAGGCCAAAAATTCCTCCGGCCCCAGCCAAAAAGCCCGGCCCAGGAGGCAGGTGAGAAAAAAGTGTGATATGGTGCAGTGACCGTGGTGCCATAAATCAAAGTGACCCTCACTCACAGTGATCTTACGGCACCCCTGGACTGCCACTCCAGGGGCACATACACCATGGGCTTTTTGCCAACCCTGCCCCACAGCCAGACCGGCACAGCCCCCACCCCTACCAGGAAGGCCTGGAGCTCTGAGAGCTTAGGGAGAGCCCTGGACGCAAGGGCTCAACCACCACTCCCATCGCTTCTACCTAATTACATTCAGGAAGTACTAACTGCCCCCCTGGTGGGAAAGGCCAAGGACCGCACCAATCTAGGCCAGAAGGCCAGGGACCCGACCCTTCGGCCAGACCAGTGCAGCTCCCATCCTCACGAGGAGCACCCTTCTGGCCTGCTCAGACACAACCAATCATCAGCCTCTACAGTATGACCAAAGAGCGCTGACGTGGCCCCTACCAAAACAGACCATCCAGGTACAAATACACCATCGGATTTGCATCTGCCCTCCCCGTTTGGGAGTAGCATAGCACCTCCTGTGGCAACTGATAAGAACAGATACTACACTTGATCTTAGCCAAAAGGCCGAGAAGTGATGCAGGTTCTGTATGGATGTCAAGGAGAACCTTATGCAAAAAAATAATGATTCTTGTCCCCAAGTTGATGAGGACAAGGGCCTCTTCTCTACAACCCTGGCCCGGTGAGTGTGTGGGGGGTCTGGGGGAGGAGGGCTTTTCAGGATCTGGAAGCCCCCTATAACAATAAGGGGGCCCCCAGATATCTTCCTCCCCATCTATGAATGAGTAAGGGGTACATTGTAAATAAACACACTGAAAGTCCTTAAAAAACAAAAACAAAAATGGAATGTCCCATGATGTACATCCATCGTAATCACTACCCCCCCCCCCTTTCCTTTCATTAGATCTAAGTTCCTCCAATCATGGTGATTCGGCATTACATGTGGGTGTAACTGGGATGGTCTACATGCAAATACAGCCTGCCAGGGAACGCCCACTCCTCCAGACAGACAGCCACCCATCAAAGTACAGTATTTCGATTTTGCATATCTCCTCCCAAGAGCCTTCCCACTGCTTGCATTAGGACTGAGAGCTCTTGGGAGGAGTACAGAGTCAGGGTGCTGTGAGGTTCTCAGGAAGCTATGTACAGCACTCTGCCAGGCCCTCCCACCAGCCACAATCTGCCTGCATTGCACAGAGATGTACAGAGACCCAGTGATGACATCACTGGGTGTAAAATAATGTGCGTAAAGCAATCAGAAAGGTTTGATTTAATACTTTCATGACTATGTTGCTGATGGGAGGGAGGGAACCAGGGAAGGCAAAATCTATTGGGATTAGAGTTCAGCTTGAAGAATGTGAAGGTGATTCTCTGGCAGAGGGCGGTACAAGGAAAGGAAAGTTGACTCTCCGTCACGCCCGGCTGCCCCTCACCAATCCCAGCCCGGTGGCCGTCGCTGGGGTGACGGTGTGACTTTCAGAGGCTCCATGCCTCATTTAGTCTTTAGTAATAACCTAATTGGACTGGAAAAATGCAAGGACAGGAGCGTGAAAGCAAAAAAGCAAAACAGCTTAGCCGAGTTTACCGAGCCATCGGAAAAAGAGATGGCACAGATAAGGGCGAATTTACACATTTGCTGCCCGTGATTAGTTATAAACGATCCAATGGTGGAAAATTAACATTTAACCCTTCGACAGACCGACCACGATGGGGTGTCACCGGAATGAATGAGATACTGGGCGTTGGGAGAGGACCCAGGTGGGAACAGTCTCCGTGTTATAAAGGAGAAAGCTGAAACATGAAGCAGGATGGCCGATACAATGTATCTTTTCTTTAAGAAGAAACGTTTATATTTCAGAGTCACTGATGTCATTCAGAGCCCTTTGATATCTTTTGTAACAAGCACGTCAACAGACATTATACACATTGCATTACTGTTTATGACAGCTCAATTGTCGAAGGTAGTGGTCTCCAAACTGCGGCCCGGGGGGGGGGGGGGGGGGGGGGGCGAATGTGGCCCTTTGCTTGCCTTTATCTGGCCCTTGAGGCACTATTCCTACCACTGACACCAACAATGGTGCAATAATGTGTGCACTGATATCAACAGTGGGGCACTATTCCTCCCACGGACACCAACAATGGGGCACTATTCCTCCCACTGACACCAACAATGGGGCACCATTCCTTCCACTGACAAAAAAAATGGGGCACTATTCCTTCCACTGACACCCATGGGGCACTATTCCTCCCACTGACACCAACGATAGTGCAAAAATGTGTGCACTGACATCAACAATGGGGCACTATTCCTCCCACTGACACCCACAATGGGGCACTATTCCTCCCACTGACAACAATGGGGCACTATTCCTCCCACTGACACCAACAATGGGGCACTATTCCTTCCACTGACACCCACAATGGGGCACTATTCCTCCCACTGAAACTCTCAATGGGGCACTATTCCTCACACTGACACCAGCAATGGTGCACTATTCCTCCAACTGACACCAGCGATGGTGCAATGATGTGTGCACTGACATTTAACAATGGGGCATTATTTCTCCCATTGACACCCACAATGGGGCACTATTCTTCCCAGTAATACCAGCGATGGGGCATTATTCCTCCCACTGACACCAAAGACTGAGCACTCTTCCTCCCACTGATATCAGCGACAGGGCACTATTCCACCCACTGACACCAATGATTGGGCACTATGCCTCCCACTGACACCAAAAGACAGGGCGCTATTCCTCCCACTGACACCAATAATGGGACACTATTCCTTCCACTGACACCAATGATGGGGCACTTTTCCTCCCACTGACACCAAACACAAGGTGCTATTCCTGCCACTGACACCAATAATGGGACACTATTCCTCCCACTGACACCAATAATGGGATACTATTCCTCCCACTGACACCAATGATGGGGCACTATTCCTCCCACTGACACCAGGGACGGGGCACAAATAATTCCACAAATACCAAAGATAGCACATTGTTTACTCCCACTGGCCATGGTCCGGCCACCCTAAAGACTGAAGGACTGTAAACTGGCCCTTTGTTTAGAAAGTTTGGAGACCCCTGCTCTAAGGCAATGCACATGGGTTAAGCAAAAGTAAAAGAACCCCCCTGCATTTATCTACAATATACACTAAAAAATTCCTATACAATAAATACACAAAGCACAATATATAATAAAAAATACACTGCTCAAAAAAATTAAAGGAACACTTTTTAATCAGAGTATGGCATCAAGTCAGTTAAACTCCTGGGATATTGATCTGGTCAGTTAAGTAGCAGAGGGGGTTGTTAATCAATTTCAGCTGTTTTGGTGCTAATGAAATTAACGACAGGTGCACTAGATGGGCAACAATGAGACGACCTCCAAAACAGGAATGGTTTTACAGGTTGAGGCCACTGACATTTTTTTCCCCACTCATCTTTTCTGACTGTTTTTCACTAGTTTTGCATTTGGCTAGGGTCAGTATCATTACTGGTAGCATGAGGCGATACCTGGACCCTACAGAGGTTGCACGGGCAATCCAACTCCTCCAAGATGGCACAGCAATAAGCATACCTCCCAACATTTCGAGATGGGAATGAGGGAAACCAACTAACAAATGTATGTAGGTATAGGACACGCCCCCTGCCACACCCATTTAAAGGAGAATTAACCAAAAAAAAGGTTAATCAAATCCACAAGGACTTTTTTTTTACCACTAACTACTATTCCTTTATATTGGCTTTTAAAATGTACAGATGCAGCAATTTAGAGATTGGATGAAAGGTTTAGTGCTGGGAAACACTTTTTGAAAGATAAAAAATGGATTTTATACACCACTATATAGATCAAACCAAAATGAGGGACAAATGAGGGACAGAGGGACATTGCTCCAAATCAGGGACAGTTGGGAGCTATGCAATATGTGCCATTGCCAGACGGTTATCTGTGTCTCCCAGCACAATCTCAAGAGCATGGAGGAGATTCCAGGAGACAGGCAGTTACTCTATTAGAGCTGGACAGAAGGTCCTTAACCCATCAGCAGGACTGGTATCTGCTCCTTTGTGCAAGGAGGTACAAAGCCCTACAAAAATGACCTCCAGCAGGCCCCTGGTGTGAATGTCTCTGACCAAACAATCAGAAACAGACTTCATGAGGGTGGCCTGAGGGCCCGGCGTCCTCTAGTTGGCCCAACGTCCTCTAGTGGGCCCTATGCTCACTGGCCGGCACCGTGGAGCTCGACTGGCATTTAGAATTGAACACCAGAATTGGCAGGTCCACCACTGGCGCCCTGTGCTTTTCACGGATAAAAGCAGGTTCACCCTGAACACATGTGACAGACGTGAAAGGGTCTGGAGAAGCAATGGAGAATGTTATGCTGCCTCTAACATCGTTCAGCATGACCGGTTTGGTGGTGGGTCAGTGATGGTCCTAATGGCAGCCTAATGACTGCCATTAGGTATCGGGATGAAATTCTTGGACCTATTGTCAGACCCTATCCTGGTGCAGTGGGTCCTGGGTTCCTCCTGATGCACAACAATGCCTGGCCTCATGTGGTGAGAGTATGCAGCCAGTTCCTGGAGGATGAAGGAAATGATACCATCGAATGGCCCCCACGCTCGCCTGACCTAAATCTAATAGGACATCTCTGGGACATTATGTTTCGGGCAATCCAATGCTGTCAGGTTGCACCTCAGTCTGTTCAGGAGCTCAGTGATGCCCTGGTCCAGATCTGGGAGGAAATACCCAGGACACCATCCGTCGTCCCATTAGGAGCATGCCCCGACGTTGTCAAGCATGCATACAAGTACGAGGGGCCATACAAACCACTGAGGACCATTCAGTGGTTCCTGCAATTAAATTTCAGCAAAATGGACTAGCCTGTTGCATCATTTTTTCACTTTGATTTTTGGGATGTCTTTGAATTCAGCCCTCTGTAGGTTGATTATTTTCATTTCCATCAAATGATGTGGTATCCATCCGTTCCTATCTCATTACCCAGTCCATATCAGTATAGATATCCAGTATGATATTTTTCCCTATTGAGATCTGATGTGTTTTCAAAGTGTTCCTTACATTTTTTTGAGCAGTGTATATCGTGATATATAAAAAAAAAGGCAATAATAAAGGAAGAAGCTTTCACCAAAAATTGTGTGTGAGGCCATTGGAGTACAGGGACCTCATTGTCCGGTGCTGAGATGATTGGAGCTTTGTGACATGGTGCATTATCCTTCTAGAAAGAGCCATCAGAAGATGGGGACACTGTAGTCATAAAGGGATGGACATGGTCAGCAATACTCAGGTAGGCCGTGGCCTACTAAACGATGCTCAATTGGTACTAAGGGGCCCAATGTGTGCCAAGAAAATATCCCCCCCACACCATTACACCCCCACCACCAGCCTGAACCAGTGATACAAGGCAGGATGGATCCATGCTTTCATGTTGTTTACGCCAAATTCTGACCCTACCAACTGAATGTTGGTCAGACTAGGCAACGTTTTTCCAATCTTCTATTGTCCAATTTTGGTGAGCCTGTGTAAATTGTAGCCTCATTTTCCTGGTCTTAGCTGACAGGAGTGGCACCCGGTGTGGTCTTCTGCTGCTGTAGCCCATAGGCTTCAAGGTTCGGTGTGTTGTGTGTTCAGAGTTGGTATTCTGCATACCTTGGTTGAAACGAGTGCTTATTTGAGTTGCTATTGCCTTTTTATCATCTGGAAAAAGTCTGCCCATTCTCCTCTTACCTCCTCTGACCTCTGACATCAACAAGGCAAGCCCTGTAAGGGCTTTTTTTTTTCTGTGCCCACAGTTGGGCTTTAAGAACACATACACCCAGGTAAGTCAGGAGAGACACCCCCTCCTATTTCATGCTCTGTATAGTATCAATTAGACAGAGACAGCCCACAAGGAAGCTGGGAGTAAACCATACCGTGCTGCTCTAGGTTGGCCCGCCTCCATGGTTCTACACACACACCCCCTGCTAGAGTGCAAGCTCAGCTCGTCACACTGAACACAATGTAAACTCCAACAGTCCAGACAGCTTCACTCCAAATATATCTGTCTTTATTGTGACATAAAAAGCAACACAATACAGCAACAAGACACTGTAGGGACCAGGCCCAAACTGGCTATAGGGCACACTGGGCATTTGCACATGTCCTGGCAGGAGCGGCCTGTTGGTGACCAGGCCTTGCGGCAGGAGGTGGGCTGCAGGAAGGGTCCAGACGGGGCTGATGCAGGCCGACCCGAAGAGGCAACTAAACTCAGTTAACTCCTTACATGCCAAATGGTCGGTGGGGACACAGGCACAACACAAGCTCTAGCACCTTGACAGCCAAGTGGGGACTGTAGCATGAAGATCTGGAGGGGGGGGATATTAGTCTGTCAGTAGAGGGAGGGGGTGGTATTGGGGGGGCTTTGGGGTCAGTAGTTGAGTGGTTAAGTTCTGTGAGCGGGGGGGGTGGTGGTTGAGGGGAAGGGGTATGTCAGTGATGAGAGGAGGCGGTAGTTGCGGTGGGGGAAAGGGCAGTAGGTGGAGGGTTCTGTCGGTGGTGGTCTTTTGGGGGGGGGGTGGCAGTTGGTGGGGTTTGCATTGCAGTTGACACCATAGCTGTCCCATCGCCAGCCGCAGCCACACCCAGTCCCTGGTGGTGGGGACTGAGAAATGTCAACGTGTTTTGCGCCATGGCAGGGCTTAATCATGACTGAGCGTGAAACGCGTTGACTATTCTCAGTCCCTACAGTGTCTTGTTGCTGTTTTACATTATTTTTTATGCCAAAATAAAGACGGATATTTTTGGAGTGCAGCTGTCTGGACTTTTGGAGTCTATAAAGTGAACTGCTACTGTTGATCTGTTTTATTGGAAAGTTCTGCAACCTAAAAGCACCATTGCAATTAATAATCATTTCTATAATGGACATTTTTAATATGCAATAAACAAAAATTACATGATTACAGCGGCGGCCCGTCCATAAGGGACGCATAGAGTTCTATGAGGTTTTTTTGTGAAGCACATGATTAGAGCCGGAGGCTCTAAGGCCTGACTCACAACTATGCAGTTTTAGTGCTTTTTTGCATTTTGCAGATTTGCACTACAGTCCATTCAACATTGTTTGCTATGGAACACTTTCTGTAATGCAAATCTGCAAAATGCAAAAAGCACAAAAAATGCATAGGTGTGAATCCAGCCTAATTGGCTTCCAAAAGGGTGGGCTCGGGGCGCAGTGCTCACACACTTGTGACATTAGCGAATGTTGATTTACTATTGTCTTCCTGCTTCTCCTCCCGACCAATTGAATCCTGAACAGATTGATGGGGAGGAGAAGCCGGGGAAGCCGCTGAAGCTGCCCGAGACCTGGATGGAGTAAGTGCGGTGGGTGGCGGGCTTGGGAGCGCATGAGTGGGGCTGGCAAGCGGGTGGGGTGGGGAGGTTTGTTTTCCGCCCTCCCCAAAAAATGGAGCACCAGCCGCCACTGCATGATGATCTCTTTGTACTTGTACAATGTAATCAACAGTACAACGTAGACAGACACATGTGACTATGGCAGGGTCACCTGTGCAGCGGGGGTACCTTTTGCACAGGGCAAAAAAAAACAATATTTTTTACTTTCTGCATATACTACATATATACTACATATTCTACATATCCAAAAAAAATTTAAAAAACAAATTTATTAATTTGTTTGGACCAATATGTATTCTAAATATTTTTGGTTAAAAAAAAATCCCAAAAGGCATATATTGATTGGTTTGTTCAAAAGTTATAGCATCTACAAAATAGGGGAAAGATTTATGACATTTTTATAATTATTATTTTTTACTAGTAATGATGGTGATCAGCGATTTTTATCGGGACTTCGACATTATGGTGGACAGATTGGACACTTTTGGCACATTTTTGGGACCAATGTCATTTATACAGCATTTATACAGCGATCAGTGCTATAAAAATGCACTGATCACTGTCTAAATGTCACATGCATGGAAGGGGTTAACAGTAGGGGGCGATCAAGGGGTTAAATGTGTGTCCTAGGGAGTGATTCTAACTGTGGGGATGGGACTGCAGAACATGCGAACAGGCAAACAATTTGTGCGAACACCGTTAAAGTCTATGGGACACGAACATGAATAATCAAAAGTGCTAATTTTAAAGGCTTATATGCAAGTTATTGTCATAAAAGGTGTTTGGGGACCTGGGTCCTCCCCCAGGGGACATGGATCAATGCAAAAAAAGTTTCAAAAATGGCCTTTTTTCGGGAGCAGTGATTTTAATAATGCTTAAAGTGAAACAATAAAAGTGAAATATTCCTTTAAATTTCGTAGCTGGGGGGGTGTCTATAGTATGCCTATAAAGTGGCGCATTTTTCCTGTGTTTAGAACAGTCCCTGCACAAAATGACATTTCTAAGGGAAAAAAAGTTAAAAAAAAACGGCCTGGGATTCCCCACAGTCCATTGTTCGCTATTCGGCGAACACCCAATGTTGGAGTCGAACTTACGTTCGACTCGAACAACCGGCAGTTTTTCATACTGTATGACGAACAGATCGCTCTCTTCACCCCTGACAGCACAGAGATCTGTCTGGTTACATTGACAGATCTCAGTTCTATCCCTGTGTGGAGTGATCGCGCGTGTCCGACGTCCCCTAGTGGTCAAAAGGTGAACCGACATAAGGTAATGGCGTTTTGCCCAGGGGAGCCAACCTGTCACAGTACAACTGTGGCGGCTGGTCGGGAAGGGGTTAACATGCACGGACCGATGTACGGGAGAGACGACCTGCTGGCCGTATACTGTATACAGTCAGTGGCTGGTCAGCAAGTGGTTAATTTCATGGCTACAGTCACCGTCTGCCATGATCTTGGAGGTTATGAAGATAAAATTTGTCACTGTTTCCACTTCTCCTTCTAGTTGCCAAGGAGTGATGGGACTGGTTTCCATGATCTTAGGTTTCTTAATGTTCAATTTCAGGCCAGCTTTTGCGCTCTCCTCTTTCACCTTCATTAACCCCTTTAGATCCGCACTATAGCCGAATGACGGCTACAATGCGGACCTACTTTGCCGGGAGGCCATCAATAGATGTCCTCCCCTTTGCACGCTCCCCGTGCGCCCCCTGCAGGGCACGCGCGGCGCACGCCGTGTTCACCGAGTCAGTGAGACTTGGGTGATCACAGATCTGAGTAAGGGGTCGATCCCGACCCCTTACCACGTGATTAGCTGTCAGATAAGTTGTCTGACAGCTGATCACATGATGTAAACAGAAGATCTCCTCACACTGTCTCCTGACAGTGTGAGGAGAAAAAAAAGCCGGTCACCGGCTTCTGTTGAAGGAACATTGGTCCCGAAGAGGAAGAGGCAAAGCCGCCTCATCTGTGCCCACCAGTACCGCCTGCCAGTGCCACCTGCCAGTGCCCACAGTGCCACGAATCAGTGCCAACAGTTCCACAAATCAGTGCTCACCAGTACATAAAAATGCCAGCAATCAGTGCTGCCTATCAATATCCACAAGTGCCACCTATCAATGCCCACCAGTGGTGCCTCATCAGTGCCACCTAGCAGTGCTGCCTATTAGTGTCACCTACCAATGCCAATCAGTGCCCATCACTGCTACCCATCAGTGCCAGCTATCAGTGCCCCCTTTTAGTGCCCTTCAGTGCCACCTATCAATGCTCTTCAGTGCCGCCCATTATTGCCACCCATCAGTGCCACCTCTCAGTGCCCACCAATGCCACCTCTCAGTGCCCACCAATGCCACCTCATCAGTGCCCACCAGTGTCTATTAGTACCCATCAGTGCTGCCTTACCAGTGCCCATCAATGCAGCCTATCGGTGCCCATCAGTGCCACTCATCAGTGCCACCTCTCAGTGCCCACCAATGCCACCTCTTAGTGCCCACCAGTGCCACCTCATCAGTGCCCACCAGTGTCTATTAGTGCCCATCAGTGCCACCTTATCAGTGCCCATTAGTGAAGCCTATCAGTGCCCATAAGTGTAGCCTCATCAGCGTACATCAATGAAGGAGAAAATGACCTGTTTGCAAAATGTATTAACCAAATATAAAACGGTTTTGTATTTAAAAAAAAAAAAAAATTGGTCTTTTTTAATTTTTTTTAACAACAAAATGAAAAACCCAGAGGTGAACAAATACCACCAAAAGAAAGCTCTATTTGTGGGAAAAAAATGATAAAAATGTCATTTGTGTACAGTGTTGTATGACCGCGCAATTGTCATTCAAAGAGTGACAGTGCTGAAAGCTGAAAATTGGTCTGGGCGGGGGGGGGGGGGGGGGGGGGGTGGGGGGGGTAGGGGGGGTGGAGGGGGGTTTAGGTGCCCAGTAAGCAAGTGGTTAAGAGACGTTTTGGTTCTTCTTCACTTTCTGCCATTATTGAGGCATCATTTGCATATCTCAGGTTGTTGATTTTTTCTCCCAGCGATCCGGCTTGTGTGATCAATCAATCCAAGGTTTTACTATATATATATACACACACACACATCTCTCTCTCTCTCTCTCTCTCTCTCTCTCTCTCTCTCTCCCCCTCTCTCTCTCTCTCTCTCTCTCTCTCTCTCTCTCTCTCTCTCTCTCTCTCTCTCTCTCTCTCTCTCTCTCTCTCAAATCTATCTATCTATATCTATCTATATACACACACACACACATGTGTTTGAGCTTTGGGGTGCCCACCCTAATGCAATAGCCTGCGCACACCTATGGTCATGTGGTCCATGTGTTTTTTTTAGCACATTATGGTGCTTTGGCAGCACATTATTTTCAATGGGCGGCTTTAATGCAACACGAGTTAATACTCAGCCTAACATGTGTTACCAGACTGCAGAGAAGTAAATGGGCCTTGAAGCACGAGTAATCAGTAAAGTCTAATCTGCACACTGTGTTGACAATAATCCAATGTGTACAGAATCTGTTAGACAAATAGCACTTGAATAGTTACAAGATGATACAATGTAACTCAAATGAATTATAAATACAATGCAATAGTGAACTAGGGAATAACTGAAACACATAAAATCAACAACATTGTATCAATATCTCCAATTCTACACCATCAAAAGTTCACAGCTCCAGCCTTGCAGTTCAGGCCCCGTTCAGACATTGCGTTGTGGGAACGAGTGTCCCAGCTCGCGATTTTCAAAAAGCAATTTACGCGTGTTTGTGTCACGCATAGGGCAGCCTATTAATTTCAGTAGGCAGCCTTATGCGTGTTTGTCGCCCCAAAAGAAGCCCGTGCTCCTTTTTGGGGCGACAAGCTCAGCACAATTTTTAAAATTGCATTTTACCACGATTGCTGCATGATGCTGTCACTCGACAATTCGAATCGCACTGCATTTGGAGTTGCCATGACAAATAACGCCAACCCAAAATGTGCGCTGTGTGTTTTGCTATGATTTTCGAATTGCGGGCACAATCGCAGCAATTCTGTCCACGATTCCAAATCACCTAATGTGAGGAGAATGGAGGGCATCTTCACAAAATAACACAAATAGAGAGGGTGAAGAGTACCGGCATATCGTAGAACTGCCCTCCGGAAGATTTACCCCTCTTCATGACCGGGCCATTTTTTGCGCTACGACACTGTGTTACTTTACCTGACAATTGCGCGGTCATGCAATGCTGTTACTAAGGCTACTTTCACACTGGGGCTGCCAAGCATAATCTTTAGGGCGCCGCTCGTTTTACCGCGCTTTACCATCCCAACGGTTGCTGCTTCTCCTCCCGGCCAATAGGGTCTTCAGACTCCCGGCCAATTATGTCTCAGGACCCGCTTCCTGATTGGGGGGGGGGAGAAACAGGAAGACATTAGCGAATACTAATTCACTATTGTTACACAACTGGGTGGGCTCCGGGCGCCCCAAACCCACCCTTTTTTGATGCCAATTAGAGCCTTGATATATGCCTTTAAATAGCTTGTATTGTGAGCATTTCAATTGTTGTGAACAGGCACAGTTCTTTTCGCGTGAAACGCGTCACCTGATCATCATTGCAATTTTGTCTGCCTCATGACAATAAAAAAATTTCTACAGCATCTTTTGGATCTAAGTGTGCGATCAATCTTTTCTTCTCTTCTTGCTATCAAACATATCCAATAAAAATGTAAAACATCAAATTTCTTTATAAATCTAGGCCAATATGTATTCTGCTACATATTTTTGGTAAAAAAAAAAAAAATCCCAATAAGCGTATATTGATCGGTTTGCGCAAAAGTTATAGCATCTACAAACTATGGTATACAGTATATACTGGAATTTTTACTTCTTTATTGTTTACACAATGGCAGCGATCAGCGATTCATAGCGGGGCTGCGATATTGCGGCGGACGTTCGAACACTAACTGACACTTTGTGGGAACCAGTGACACTACTACAGTGATCAGTGATAAAAATATGCACTGTCACTGTACTAATGACACTGGCAGGGAAGGGGTTAAACATCTAGGGCTATCAAAGGGTTAAATGTGTGCTTAGCCAGCTTTTATGTGTACTATGCACGGGATGTGCTTTGCAAGGAAACAAAATCCATCACATGCCAGCTGATAGGATGGAGCTCTATATTGTTTACAATACGTCTCCTCGACGATCAACGGGTGGCGGTGGACATTCATTGGCCGGCACCCGCTGATCAGCTTCTGCTGTGACTTACCCGAGGGCATCAGCCACATATGGAATATACATAGTTACATTTGTCCAAGCTATGTATAATTAAGCCTTACCTGAAATGGTTCTTTAGTCTTGTCTTATCAACATAACAGGTCAATTTTCTGGGTGTGGCAGTGCCAGTAAACGATCAAGGTAGTGGATCGCTAACCCCCAGAGGAGCCGCTGAATACGACCCAGGTGTCTCACAATGATACAGAGACTGCCAGTCACAAGCCCAGCTCCACGCACACCAACAATTCGGGCTCAGTCCAGGGGATGTCTTTGTACCATTTATTGCTGAAGAACCTGGACAGGAGAAGGGTTTAGGGTCACAGGATACCGGGGGGGCAGCAAACAAACCTGAGACATCTACCCCCCTGGTTGCTCCAGCCTACCACCACACACCTACCCCCCCCAGTCACCGGCTCAATTGCTCACCAATTGATCGGCACTTACCCCATCCAAGTCGCGGCTGCGGCTTCCCTCCTCCATCTCCTCACTGTCCCACCAGTCGCTGCTTCTCCTCCCGGCCAATGGGGTCTTCAGGCTCCCGGCCAATAGGGTCTTAGGACTCCTGGCCAATTATGTCTCAGGATCTGCTTCCTGATTGGCCGGGAGGAGAAACAGGAAGACATTAGCGAATATTAATTTGCTATTGTCACACAACTGGGTGGGCTCAGGGCGCCCCAAGCCCATCCTTTTTTGATGCCAATTAGAGCCTTGATCTCTAATCACATGCTTCCAACCACCCCCCCTGAAAAAAAACCCATTGGAATCCATGTCCTGCACGTAGATTAAGGGCCAGGTGCATGAATTAGGGGGCGGCGCTCCTGCACCCCGTATGGATGGGCCGCCACTGCAGGATACTCCAAAACATTAATAGCCACCAATGGGAGGACATACTTTCTAGTAGAAAATCAATACAGGAGCAGCACAAGCTACAGCCCCAAATCAAGTCTTACAATGTCCCAGGAGCTGTCTGCCACTCAGCCTCCACAGGTAGATCCTCCTCAGTGAGGGAGATAAAAGATCCTTCTACAGACCAAGACTTCAGGAAAGTGCCCACCAGCAAAGTCCATTAGCAATCTCGCCCAGGCCCTTAACCCAGCTCCCGCTGAGGCCCAGATAGCAATCTCTCCTAGGGGCAGCAGCCCCAGAGAGACTGGAACCCTCCCCCAGGAAGGAAGAACATTCTGCCCAGGCCTCCCAAATATTTATTACCTCCCCAGCCACCCTTTGGATGCCTCCTTCAAGGGATTGGCATAAACAAAATAAATATTCATGCTGGCTATTTTAAGCTCCCTGCCCTATATTCTGGAAGCTTCTTATAGAAGCAGGTGAGAGAAATCAAACAGCCTGCTCAGGAAACCCTGAACAGACTATACAATAATTTTCTGCAACACTTATTACAGTGAAGCCAAAAAAGAAATGTAACCCAGCAGCCTAACTACAGGAGGGTGCTACAGTAGTATCATAACAAGCTTGCACTCTAAACCCAAAGATATAAATAAATTAGAATACAACTGTCAGCACTCACATGAAGAAAAGGGGTACAAACTTTTGTTGTTGATAACAGGGGCGTTGCTGGGTCTACAAAAAAAACTGGGTCTAGAGCCCATAGCAGCGAAGAAAAGAAAGTCATACGCTTGGGGAGGCATGCACATGTACAGTGGGGACGGAAAGTATTCAGACCCCCTTAAATTTTTGTTATATTGCAGCCATTTGCTAAAATCATTTAAGTTCATTTTTTTTCCTCATTAATGTACACACAGCACCCCATATTGACAGAAAAACACAGAATTGTTGACATTTTGCAGATTTATTAAAAAAAAAACCTGAAATATCACATGGTCTTAAGTATTCAGACCCTTTGCTGTGACACTCATATATTTAACTCAGGTGCTGTCCATTTCTTCTGATCATCCTTGAGATGGTTCTACACCTTCATTTGAGTCCAGCTGTGTTTGATTATACTGATTGGACTTGATTAGGAAAGCCACACACCTGTCTATATAAGACCTTACAGCTCACAGTGCATGTCAGAGCAAATGAGAATCATAATGTCAAAGGAACTGCCTGAAGAGCTCAGAGACAGAATTGTGGCAAGGCACAGATCTGGCCAAGGTTACGAAAAAATTTCTGCTACACTTAAGGTTCCTAAGAGCACAGTGGCCTCCATAATCCTTAAATGAAAGATGTTTGGGATGACCAGAACCCTTCCTAGAGCTGGCCGTCCGACCAAACTGAGCTGTCGGGGGAGAAGAGCCTTGGTGAGAGAGGTAAAGAAGAACCCAAAGATCACTGTGGCTGAGCTCCAGAGATGCAGTCGGGAGATGGGAGAAAGTTGTAGAAAGTCAACCATCACTGCAGCTCTCCACCAGTCGGGGCCTTATGGCAGAGTGGCCCGACGGAAGCCTCTCCTCAGTGCAAGACACATGAAAGCCCGCATGGAGTTTGCTAAAAAAAACACCTGGAGGACTCCAAGATGGTGAGAAATAAGATTCTTTGGTCTGATGAGACCAAGATAGAACTTTTTGGCCTGAATTCTAAGCGGTATGTGTGGAGAAAACCAGGCACTGCTCATCACCTGTCCAATACAGTCCCAACAGTGAAGCATGGTGGTGGCAGCATCATGGTGTGGGGGTGTTTTTCAGCTGCAGGGACAGGACGACTGGTTGCAATTGATGGAAAGATGAATGCGGCTAAGTACAGGGATATCCTGGACGAAAACCTTCTCCAGAGTGCTCAGGACCTCAGACTGGGCCGAAGGTTTACCTTCCAACAAGACAATGACCCTAAGCACACAGCTAAAATATCGAAGGAGTGGCTTCACAACAACTCTGTGACTGTTCTTGAATGGCCCAGCCAGAGCCCTGACTTAAACCCAATTGAGCATCTCTGAAGAGACCTATAAATGGCTGTCCACCAACGTTTACCATCCAACCTGACAGAACTGGAGAGGATCTGCAAGGAGGAATGGCAGAGGATCCCCAAATCCAGGTGTGAAAAACTTGTTGCATCTTTCCCAAAAAGACTCATGGCTGTATTAGATCAAAAGGGTGCTTCTACTAAATACTGAGCAAAGGGTCTGAATACTTAGGACCATGCACCCCACTGTAGTGTTCTCTGTCCCCTGCACCCCCCCACCATAGTGTCCTCTGTCCCCTGCACCCCACCCCACCGTAGTGTCCTCTGTTCCCTGCACCCCCTACTGTAGTGTCCTCTGTCCCCTGCACCCCACCCCACCATAGTGTCCTCTGTCCCCTGCACCCCCCACCTTAGTGTCGTCTGTCCCCTGCACCCCACCCCATTGCAGTGTCCTCTGTCCCTTGCACCCCACTGTAATGTCCTCTGTCCCCTGCATCCCCTCACCGTAGTGTCCTCTGTCCCCTGCACCCCCCACCGTAGTGACCTCTGTCCTCTGCACCCCCCACATAGTGTCCTCTGTCCCCTGCACCCCCCACGTAGTGTCCTATGTCCCCTGCACCCCCCACGTAGTGTCCTCTGTCCCCTGCACCCCCCAACGTAGTGTCCTCTGTCCCCCGCACCCCCACTGTAGTGTCCTCTGTCCCCTGGACCCCCCCACCATAGTGTCCTCTGTCCCCTGCACCCCCCATGTAGTGTTCTCTGTCCCCTGCACCCCAGCACACAAACACACACTGTGTAGGTAGAACTCTCCTACCTTACACAGGTGTACAGCAAGCAGAGCATCTGAGATTGGCATCACAGGGCTGGATGGGGGTGGGAACTACCGAAGTTAACTTCTCACATTAACAGGCCGGTGATTGGTTGCTAGGATTGTCCAGCAACCAATCACCTGCTGTTTGATTGTCCAGCAACCAATCACCTGCTGTTTAATGAAAAAAGTTAACTCTTGCGCTTCCCGCCCCCCATCCAGCCCTGTGATACTGGCGGCTCGCTGCTGTCCAATGAAGAGGAAAATGTCCACGGGCTGGGTGCCCGCATTCAGCGGTGGCGGGCTGGGATGCCGACCCCTGCCCTAGAGACTCGGAGCTATGGGTCCCAGATTCGGGGCTATAGCCTCAATAGCCACCCCTAGCGACACCTCTGGTTGATAATAATATTAATTAATAATTCGTAATTTATTATCGTGGAAACATGAAAGCAGAGTATAGAATGTAATCTTCTCCCAACCAATTCCAGGCAACCTCGGTTCTTTCCCAGGGAGTGTAGTGATTACTGGATTACAGCAACAAATGACACATCCAACAAAGTATATACAAAATTATACAATAACCAGAACCCTTCAGAGTCCCCTTCACAATACTTCTGTCACTAAAAGTTCATCAAGTATATAGACATCAGTCCACATCCAGCATGTATGTCCGCCGCCCGCCACCCGGAGCTCTGCCCACGAGATGGTGGTAAGTGGGGGGCCCTGATTACTGACTGACCTACTGGGGGGGGGTGCCACCCGTGACCCCTGTGACCCAGCTGACCGAGCCGCCACTGATATGCACCTATGCGTCTTTCATGCTAGGGCATATGTCCATATACCCCAAGCCGGGGGTGTCCAAATTTTCTAAGCAAACAGCCAGTATACTGTCCTTCAGACTTTAGGGGGGCTGGACTGTGGCCAGCGGAAGTAGAAATGTCCCAGCATCAGTGGTCTCTCTCTTCTCATTGGCTCACACAGCCACAGCTAAGTATAGCATTTTTTTTTTTAAATTCTTTCCTTCAGAATCACTTTAACTTTGCAAACTGGTGGCTGGATGGAGGCATGATGAGATTTGTAGTTCAGAGGCAAGTGTGCATTTGTAAGGCACTGCGCTCCATCAAAGCCGGTGAGCGGCCCCCATACTGTGCTCACCGCTGGCGCAGGTTAATCAGTGACCACAGGAAGCCAGGAAGTGGGGGAGGGGAGACATCTAATCACTTTGTATTACTTATTCTGCTAATTTACCATCCATGGCTGCTGCCTCTAATACAGAAAAGAGAATATTTCCTACTATGATTATACCCCCCCACCCCCCTCCCCCCACCGCCACAGAAAAGGACGTCGGTAAAATCAGCTAATCAATGGAAGTAGTTCCAAAGTTTCCAACACGTGAAAATAATTAGGGGGAACGCCTCTTGAAGGCGGCGTGCTTCGTGTGTCGCCTTTCGGACACGTGGGTCAGAAAAATGGGCGTGGCTCTTGCAGGTCCTGTGATACTGCACAACTTTTTTTTCAAAATTACAATTTCAATAAAAATACCCAAAAAAACTTTTAAAGCACATAAATGCAGCATAACTTAGAAAATTCTTACTAAATCTAAAGCATAAATCTTTATTAGGTTAATAAATATATATATATATATATACACACTCACCGGCCACTTTATTAGGTACACCTTGCTAGTAACGGGTTGGACCCCCTTTTGCCTTCATTCTTGGTGGCATAGACACAACAAGGTGTTGGAAACGTTCCTCAGAGATTTTGCTCCATAGTGACATGATGGCATCACACAGTTGCTGCTGATTTGTCAGCTGCACATCCATGAAGCCAATTTCCCATTCCACCACATCCCAAAGGCTCTCTATTGGATGAGATGTGGTGAGTGTGGAGACCATTGGAGTAGAGTGACCTCATTGTCCAGTGATGAGATGATTGGAGCTTTGTGACATGGTGCATTATCCTGCTGGAAGGAGCCATTAGAAGATGGGGACACTGTAGTCATAAAGGGATGGACATGGTCAGCAACAATACTCAGGTAGGTCGTGGTGTTTAAACCATGATCAATTGGTACTAAGGGGCCCAAAGTGTGCCAAGAAAATATCCCCCCCACCATTACACCCCCACCACCAGCCTGAACTGTACATGGATCCATGCGCCAAATTTTGACCCCACCATCTGAATGTCGCAGCTGAAATCCAGACTCCTCAGACCAGGCAACGATTGTCCAATTTTGGTGATCCTGTGTGAATTGTAGCCTTAGTTTCCTGTTCTTATCTGACAGGAGTGGCACCCGGTGTGGTCTTCTGCTGCGGTAGCCCATCTGCTTCACAGTTCGATCTGTTGTGCATTCAGAGATGGTATTCTGCATACCTTGGGTGTAACGAGTGGGTATTTGAGTTACTGTTGCCTTTCTATCATCTCCAACCAGTCTGCCCATTCTCCTCTGACCTCTGACATCAACAAAGCATTTTCCGCCACGCCACTGCCGCTCACTGGATATTTTCTCTTTTTCCCACCATTCTAAGTAAACCCGAGAGATGGTTTTGCGTAAAAAGCCCAGAAATACTCAGACCGGCCCGTCTGGCACCAACAACCACACCACATTCAGAGTCACTTAAATCCCCTTTCTTCCCCATTCTGATGCTTGGTTTAAACTTCAGCAAGTTTAAACGGATAGTCAGCCAAGCCAGAAGTCGGGGATCAATTCAGTGAAACAGCAAGCAAGATCTGGAGCCAGAAGGGATGTCAGTAAAGCAAGTCTTGAACAGGATCGCAGGCGATAGTTTCTGTGATGTGACCAAGGTGAAGGCAGAGATCCTCTGGTCTGGACAGCTTAAGTAGGCAGGACTGACGAGCAAGATATCAACAGCTGAGTAACTGTAGAGAGATAGGAGCTGGCAATTAGCCAACAGCTGAGCAGCCAGCTCAGAGAAGGAAGGGCTGAGCCCAGCCCTGACAGTATGCACAGGTCCAAGATAAATTTAGCACTGGAGATGAGACAGATTTTCATTCCCAACAGATGCACAAGGCAGAAGTGGTCAGGGTCAGGTTGTATTTATTCAGTTCCGATGTTATTTTAGAGCAGCAGAGGAAGGAATTTTTCAATGAAGCCAAAGTCATATACTGTAACTCTCTCATAATCTGTCTCATGGATCCTGTTAAGCCTTGCCATGGCTGTGCACCAACATTTATAAATGTCCCCTAGAGAGCAGAGATGAATTAAAAGAGTGGAAGAGTGGGCAGCAATAGAAGGTGAATCTGAGTCAAGGAAGAGGATAAAAGGTAAATTGGATGTGTGGAAAGGAGTAAAGTTGTGAAATGTGAGCGGGAGGCTCTTAGGTTGTAGAAGTTGAATTAGAAATGAGGGGAAGAAGGTGAATTTGAGGTGGGAAGAGGTAGAAGGTTAATTGGAGGTCGAAAGCGGATAGAAGGTGAGTTGGGGTGTTTAAGGGGTAGAATGTAATTTGGAGGTGTGGAGTGGTTATTTGAGTTACTGTTGCCTTTCTATCATCTGGAGCCAGTCTGCTCATTCTCCTCTGACCTCTGACATCAACAAGTCATTTTCCTCCACACAACTGCCGCTCACTGGATATTTTCTCTTTTTTTGATCATTCTCTGTAAACCTGAGAGATGGTTGTGTGTGACAATCCCAGTAGATCAGCAATTTTCGAAATACTCAGACCAGCCCGTCTGGCACCAACAACCATGCCACATTCAAAGTCACTTAAATCCCCTTTCTTACCCATTCTGATGTTCGTTTTTAACTTCTACAAGTCATCTTCACCTCGTCTAGATGCTTAAATGCATTGAGATGCTGCCATGGGATTGGCTGAATAGCATAGTTACATAGTAAGTGAGGTTGAAAAAAGACAAGTCCAACCTATGTGTGTGATTATGTGTCAGTATTACATTGTATATCCCTATATGTTGCGGTCGTTCAGGTGCTTATCTAACAGTTTCTTGAAACTATCGATGCTCCCCGCTGAGACCACCGCCTGTGGAAGGGAACTCCACATCCTTGCCGCTCTTACAGTAAAGAACCCTCTACGTAGTTTAAGGTTAAAACTCTTTTCTTCTAATTTTAATGAGTGGCCACGTATCTTGTCAAACTCTCTTCTGCGAAAAAGTTTTATCCCTATTGTGGGGTCACCAGTCCGGTATTTGTATATTGAATATTGAAATCATATCCAGAGAGAATAGGTTCAGCGCTCGCAACCTTTCCTCATAACGAATATCCTCCAGACCCTTTATTAGCTTTGTTGCCCTTCTTTGTACTCGCTCCATTTCCAGTACATCCTTCCTGAGGACTGGTGCCCAGAACTGGACAGCATACTCCAGGTGCGACCGGACCAGAGTCTTGTAGAGCGGGAGAATTATCGTTTTATCTCTGGAGTTGATCCCCTTTTTAATGCCAATATTCTGTTTGCTTTGTTAGCAGCAGCTTGGTATTGCATGCCATTGCTGAGCCTATCATCTACTAGGACCCCAGGTCCTTTTCCATCCTAGATTCCCCCAGAGGTTCTCCCCGCAGTGTATAGATTGCATGCATATTTTTGCCACCCAAATGCATTATTTTACATTTTCTACATTGAACCTCATTTGCCATGTAGTTGCCACCCCATTCATTTGTTCAGATATTTTTGCAAGGTTTCCGCATCTTGCGGTAATTTGTGTTACCAAGAAATTAAACAGGTGTACCTAATAAAGTTGCCGGCGAGTGTATATTGTAGTGTATTGGGTCTTCAGCAGTCTCACACGACCCCCTGAACTCTGCTCCAATCAACAAGTCTCGCACCCCTGGAGAAGTGCTGTTGATTGGAGCAGAGTATAGGAGCCAGACTCTTCAATGGACTGCCAGCACCGAGTATTTTAATCCTTTTTGCAAGTAAGAAAATACCTAAAAGACCAGCTTATGTATTACAGTATATGCAGCTGGACTGCTTTACATTCAGAAAATTCAGTTGAGCTTTAAAGTAAACCGTTACTATAATTTAAAACCTATTTTCCCTGTCTTCTTCCTCCTGCCTCTCTCAGATTTGGACATGAATGATGTTCACCTCCCTTCCTTCACAGATGTGCCACGGGGCATCAGGTCCCCGCAGATGTGCCACAGTAATAAAGTAGAAGGGGGGGCATGGCAGGGGCGTAACTACAGGGGTCGCAGGGGTCGCCACTGTGACCAGGCCCCATCCCAAAGGTATTCTATCAGGTTGAGGTGCGCAGTCATGCTGGAACAGGAAGGGACCATCCCCAAACTGTTCCCACAAAGTTGGGAGCATGAAATTGTCCAAAATGCCTTGGTATGCTGACGCCTTAAGAGTTCCCTTCACTGCAACTAAGGGGCCAAGCCCAACCCCTGAAAAACAACCCCACACCATAATCCCCCCCCACCAAATGATTTGGACCAGTCCACAAAGCAAGATCCATAAAGTTCTGGGAGGAGGAACTTGACTGGCCTGCACAAAGTCCTGACCTAAACCCGATAGAACACCTTTGGGATGAATTAGAGCTGAGACTGCGAGCCAGGCCTTTTTGTCCAACATCAGTGCCTGGCCTCACAAATGCTCTTCTGGAAGAATGGTCAAACATTCCCATAGACACACTCCTAAACCTTGTGGACGGCCTTCCCAGAAGAGCTGAAGCTATTAAAGCTGCAAAGGGTGGGCCAACTCAACATTGAACCCTACGGACGAAGACTGGGATGCTATTAAAGTTCATGTGTGTGTAAAGGCAGACGTCCCAATACTTTGGACAATATAGTGTATGTGTATATAGATTGAAAGTGTGCCCCTTGTCCTATTGTGAAAGAGGACCTTATGGATAGAGGAAAGCTCATTGGGTTTCAAGATGAGAGATTACCTTTGTTCAGTCCATGGGCGGTGTGACCGATGGTTTTACATTTTGACCTTTGCTACAACATATAACAAATAAAAAAATAAAAAAAAGCCAAAAGACCAGCATACGTATTGCTGCATACACAGCTTGAGTGTATTACAGTAATTATTACAGAGGGTTCAGTTGGGCGTTAACATTTGTAGGCACTCATAGTCCTTAACTTTAATTTCCTGTGTGCTTTGCTTGGCTCCTGGGATTTGTTCAGCCGTTTTTAGCGATCAGTTACAGGTTTTATCCCAGGTACAGCGTGATTCATTCATCATCACGGTCCTATCACATGATCTGGTGGGAAGCCGTGAGATGGGAATGTGAGGGATGGAAGGCATGTTCTATACATTTCCTTTTATCACAGGGGGGGAACACATCATTACACATGTAGGCTCCTTCACGTGGTGTGCTCTACTGCACTGATCAGTTCAATAACTCCTCGCAGTTCATTGTGGGTAGCAGCTGCATGGTGATTGGTAGAGAGTCTAAGGCCTGATTTCTAAGTAGGTAATAATTAATACAGTATTCATTCTTTAAGAGTAGGGAAACCAGCCTCGGGCCCCAGGTAATATGAAACTGAATGACCTCTTTTACCGTCACCCAAGATGTTTATATTAAAGGCTGTTAAATAGTTATGCAGAGTCAGTAAGCAAAGCTGATTGGGTTGCAAGACTGTTCATTGGTGGTGTGACCGGAGGTCCTACATAGGGACCATTTTCCCACTGACCATCAATGAAAGAGACATTCTTCCCACTGGCCTCCAATGAAAGGGACATTCTTCCCACTGGCCTCCAATGTAAGGGACATTCTTCCCACTGGCCTCCAATGTAAGGGCTATCTTCCCACTGGCCTCCAATGTAAGGGGCATTCTTCCCACTGGCCTCCAATGTAAGGAGCATTCTTCCCACTGGCCTCCAGTGTAAGGAGAATTCTTCACACTAGGGACCAATGTAAGGCCCACATTTCCCACTTACCTCCAATGCAACAAGCATTCTTCACACTAAGAACCAATGAAGGGACCATGCTTCTCACTCGCCTCCAATGTAAGGAGCATTACTGACCATCAATGATAGGGTCATTCTGCTCACCAACCACTGATCTAAGGAACATGCTTTCCACTGACCACCAATGTAAGGCCCCTTCCATAGATCCCCCGCTTGTTTAGCGGGGGATCTCTCCGCTTATTCCTGCTAAGCTGGCAGATGGCTGGTCCGTGTCTGCTCCGCTTATGTAGATTGCATACAGACACAGTCCGCTCTACTCTATGGGCATTCAGATGTAAACGGACCACCGACCTGTTCATTTACACCTGACTGCCATCCAATCCACTAGATGGAAGGGGAATGGATTCCCATGCATCTGTTTTTAGCCGATCGGGTGTTGGCGGGTGTAAACGGACACTTGTAAGGAGCATTCTACCCACTGATCACCAATGTAAGGAACATTCTTCTCACTGATCACCAATGTAAGGAGCATTCTTCTCACTGATCACCAATGTAAGGAGCATTCTTCTCACTGATCACCAATGTAAGGAACATTCTTCCCACTGATCACCAATGTAAGGAGCATTCTTCTCACTGATCACCAATGTAAGGAACATTCTTCTCACTGATCACCAATGTAAGGAACATTCTTTTCACTGATCACCAATGTAAGGAGCATTCTTCCCACTGATCACCAATGTAAGGAACATTCTTCTCACTGATCACCAATGTAAGGAACATTCTTTTCACTGATCACCAATGTAAGGAACATTCTTCTCACTGATCACCAATGTAAGGAACATTCTTCTCACTGATCACCAATGTAAGGAGCATTCTTCTCACTGATCACCAATGTAAGGAACATTCTTCTCACTGATCACCAATGTAAGGAACATTCTTCTCACTGATCACCAATGTAAGGAACATTCTTCTCACTGATCACCAATGTAAGGAACATTCTTCTCACTGATCACCAATGTAAGGAACATTCTTCTCACTGATCACCAATGTAAGGAACATTCTTCTCACTGATCACCAATGTAAGGAACATTCTTTTCACTGATCACCAATGTAAGGAACATTCTTCTCACTGATCACCAATGTAAGGAACATTCTTTTCACTGATCACCAATGTAAGGAACATTCTTCTCACTGATCACCAATGTAAGGAGCATTCTTCCCACTGATCACCAATGTAAGGAACATTCTTCTCACTGATCACCAATGTAAGGAACATTCTTCCCACTGATCACCAATGTAAGGAGCATTCTTCTCACTGATCACCAATGTAAGGAACATTCTTCCCACTGATCACCAATGTAAGGAGCATTCTTCCCACTGATCACCAATGTAGGGAGCATTCTTCTCACTGATCACCAATGTAAGGAACATTCTTCCCACTGATCACCAATGTAAGGAGCATTCTTCTCACTGATCACCAATGTAAGGAACATTCTTCCCACTGATCACCAATGTAAGGAGCATTCTTCCCACTGATCACCAATGTAGGGAGCATTCTTCTCACTGACCACCAATGTAAGGAGCATTCTTCCCACTGACCACTGATGGCCTGCCATAGCACAATGCACATTAACACCCATGCATTAGAGCCTGTGCGTTAATGTCCTACGAAGTATCTGAACACCTGTAGGCCATTGTTAGTGCTCCAATCATATATTAGGTGAATGGCCAGCAGTTTAACAAATACATATGACCCTATAGCTGCCAGATACTAGCACACTGAGACTTGTAGTCCCTCTACATATGGAGGGGGGGGAGGTGTTCCTGGCCTGGTAGCAGCTGGCGAGAGATTAGAGTAATACAGCGGAATAGAAATGTGTTTACATGCTGAGCAGAGCAATGTTTGTTCAGTGTCAGACATAATAGATGCTGCACAATATGTGAATGGTTTGAGCTGGAGGGGTCAGCTACGAATACATTCACTCAGGGTCAGGTCACCTCATTACAATACATTCCGTTCTCAGGTTAATGGCACACCTGCCAGCAAAGGACCATTTAACTCCATATTGACTATCAGGCAGAATCCTTGGATTCTCCCCCTGCATGGAACCTTGTTATAGGAGAAACACCAATGCCAACTACCAGCCTTTATGGATCTCCTCTTCTGAAAATGGCAGTTGTCCTGCTATAATGCTATTTCCTAATAAGACATTGACAACCGAAAACTGTCACGTTCGTCTACAACACCAGAGGTCTTTAAACATTCTAAGCAAAGGGTCACTTTACTGTCCCTCAGGCTTTAGGGGGGCCAGCGGGAGTTAAAAATGCCCTGGAATCAGTGCCCCATCATCAGTTTAATGGTAGAAATAGTGCCCCTTTGTTGGTATTAACAGGCAGAACAGTGCCCCACTGATGGTGTCAGTAGGGGGAATGGTGCCCCATCATTGGTGGCAGTTGGCAGAACAGTGCCCCTGTGCCCCTCAAAAAACTCCTGAAGAAGCTCTTCTGAGCGAAACATGTATAGTAAGAAGTGGTTGTATATGTCCAAAGAATTAATACGTGACTCCTGTGAATGTTTACTGCGATTTTAAAGAATTGTTTAAATTAAATTTATATTTTTTTTCAAATTGATTGTTTATTCTATACCATTGGTACCTTAAAAGCCCCACCTGCCCTTTCTCTCTTTTTTTCCTGTATAAATGGGATGTGGTACCGAATTTTGACCTCTTGTCGCCCAGTTCCTAAATACATATACAAAGATGTAAGTACCAGTATACATATAAAATCATGGTAAAATGTAATGTACAAAATGGTAACAAAATACAGTATACTAAGTGTACAACATGATTTTTCAGGAATAAGCATACCAAAGAATTGTGATCACAGAGAGAGGTAAAGTCAGGCAGAGCGTGACAAAGGAATGAGGTCCTAAAAAGAACTGACTTTGGGTATACTTACACCCCTTTCTAAAGTGGGTCTTATTTAAAATTACACTAAATGTATTAATCTGGTTCAAAGCATTGCAAAGTTACTTTACAGATTTTTTAATGTTTATTTTATTTTTATTTTTTTTCCAACACTAAAAATTTAGGGAGCAAAGGAATAATAAAGAAACAATTATTAAATAATATTAATGGTTGGAAAAAAAAAAAGTAACATGATAGTTATGGGAGGAAGGGGTGATTGGGGGTAAACTAGGGGTTAAATGGAACAAATATTATAAATATATATATATTACTTGTTAAGTTGCTTTAACTGACATCATTGCCAAATGAAAGTTTATCCCATTGATCTGCAGATGAATGAAACAGAGTAGATATATATACACCATACTTTTAACAGAGTAGATATAGATAGGCAAATAGACTATGCACTTTGCACTTAGTAAATACAGTAAAGCTCTGATGATTTCCATCATCCAATCATGTGCAAGCAAAAATATATATATTTTTTTCCTTGCACCTGAGTGGGTATTCTTTGCAGAGTGATGCTTTACTGCATTACATTTACTAAGGAAATTGAGTTTAACTGCACATTGCTTTTCGTAAATCAACCCCTTTGTCTTTCTATCTCCTGTCCGACAATGTTTATAAACAATGTTACTTTGTATCTCTCTATCTGAACAGTGTTTATAAACAAGATTTCATGTTATCTCTATCTGCCGTCTGATCAATTTCTATAAACAATTTTACTTTATATCTTTCTATACGAACAGTGTTTATAAACAAGATTTCATTTTATCTCTATCTGCCATCTGATCAATGTCTATAAACAATTTTACTTTCTATCTTTCTATCTGAACAGTGTTTATAAACAAGATTTCATTTTATCTCTATCTGCCATCTGATCAATGTCTATAAACAATATTACTTTGTATTTCTCCATCTCCCGTCTGATCAGTGTTTATAAACAATATTACTTTATAGCTCTCTATCTCTGGTCTGATCAATTCTTATAAACAAGGTTACTTTGTATCTCTCTGTCTGTCATCTGATCAATGTTTATAAACAATGTTACTTTGTATCTCTCTGTCTGTCATCTGATCAATGTTTACAAAGAATGTTACTTTGTATTTCTCTATTGTCTGTCTGCTCAATGTTTACAAAGAATGTTACTTTGTATTTCTCTATCTTCTGTCTGCTCAATGTTTATAGAAGAATGTTACTTTTTGAGGCAGATTTAGCCAAGACAAATAGACTATGCACTTTGCCAGTGCAGTTAATTTATTTCCCCCGAACTCTGATGATTTCCATCATCCATCCAAGTGCAAGCAAACAATTTTTTATTTTTTTTACATTTTACTTGCACCTGATTAGGTATTCTTTACAAAGTGAAGCTTTACCACATTATATTTACTAAGGAAATCTAGTTCAACTGCACATGCAAATTGCACAGTCTATTTGCCTTTAGTAAATAAATCCCTTTGTCTCTCTATCTCCTGCCTGAACATAGTTTATAAACAGTGTTACTTTGTATCTCTCTATCTGAACAGTGTTTATAAACAATATTACGTTTTTATCTCTACCTGCCGTTTGATCAACGTTTATAAACACCAAACTTTTTATCTCTCTATCTCCCATTTGAACAATGTTTATAGACAATGTTACTTTGTATCTCACTATCTCTCATTTGAACAGTGTTTATAAACAATATTACTTTTTATCTCTATCTTTTGTCTGATGGATGTTTTTAAAGAGTGTTAGTCTGAATCTCTCTATCTCCTGCTAATCGATGTATATTCACAGTGTTACTTATTATCTCTCTATCTTGTTTCTGAACTATTTTTATAAAAACAATGTTACTTTGTATCTCTCTATCTCCCATCTGATCAATGTTTATTAACAATGCTAATTTGTATCTCTCTATCTTCCATCTGATCAATGTTTATAAACAATGCTACTTTGTATCTCTCTATCTTCCATCTGATCAATGTTTATAAACAGTGGTACATTGTATCTCTCCATCTCCTGTCTGATCAATGTTTATAAACAAAGTTACTTTGTATCTCTCTATCTCCCATCTGATCAATGTTTATAGACAATGCTACTTTGTATCTCTCCATCTCCTGTCTGATTAATGTTTATAAACAGTGTTACTTTGTATCTCTCTATCTCTATCTGAACAGTGTTTATAAACAATAATACGTTTTAGCTCTACCTGCTGTTTGATCAATGTTCATAAACACCATACTTTTTATCTCTCCATCTCCCATTTGAACAATGTTTATAGACAATGTTACTTTGCATCTCACTATCTCTCATTTGAACAGTGTTTATAAACAATATTACTTTTTATCTCTATCTTCTGTCTGATAAATGTTTTTAAAGAGTGTTAGTCTGAATCTCTTTATCTCTTGCTAATCAATGTATATTCACAGTGTTACTTAAGACGAGTTCCACCCAGGGGGGCCGTCAAAAAAAAAAAAAAATTAAAAATCAGCAGCTACAAATACTGCAGCTGCTGACTTTTAATTGGACACTCACCTGTCCCTGGGTCCAGCGATGCGGGGGATCGAGGCCCCGCTCTTCCCCCCCTCCGCTCGTCGGCGCCGACATTTCAACTGTGGGCGCCGGGCTGTGGCTTCACAGCCTGGCACCCACTGCGCATGCGCGAGCGGCGCCGCTCGCCGTGATTGGCCGCTCAATCACCTGGGACCTGTAATGGGTCCCAGATGATTGACAGGAGGGCGGGAGCAGAGCGGAGCCCTTCCTGTGCCTGGGGGAAAGTGATGTCACCAGCCCAGGCAAAGCAACAGGCAGACTACGTGGGACCACCTAGCAACAGGCATTTAGAGGTAAGTGAAAAAAAAAAAATATCCAAATGTTTTTTTTTTTTTTTTTTTAGATTTTTTCCAGGTATTTTTGTTTTTTGGGTGGAACCCCACTTTATTATCGCTCTATCTTGTGTCTAAACTATTTTTATAACCAATGTTACTTTGTATCTCTCTATCTCCCATCTAATCAATGTTTATAAACAATGCTAATTTGTATCTCTATCTTCCATCTGATCAATGTTTATAAACAATGTTACTTTGTATTTCTTCATCTCCTGTCTGATCAATGTTTATAAACAAAGTTACTTTGTGTCTCTCTATCGCCCATCTGATCAATGTTTATAAACAATGTTACTTTGTATCTCTCTATGTCCCAATGTCTGCTTTTGACAGCAGCAGCTAGTACAGATTCTGTATTTCAACTCTGAACTGTCATTTAGATAATTGTGAATTGCAGGCAAGTTCTCGGACTGGGGGAGTCTGCAGTGGGACAAAGGGACAGAACATACTGTACATATGTCTTTTCTCTAGTTGTTCTGGATATTTGTAGGACAACTAGTTAAAGTGAATGTCAAGTCAGAGAACCTTTCTCTAGTGTTGGATTGCGTGGAAAGTATAGAACTCCAGACCTGCTAGGGTTTATGTGTCTATATAATAGGTGAAAAGCTGCCACTGAGTGTATTTTCATGATTATTCAACACTTGGAGTGTTCATAAGGTGGTGATCAGCTCATGTTCTGGAACAATTCACAGTCCAGAGGCGTATCCACAATGTGTGGGGTGTGTGCCGGGTACAGGGGCCCCAAGACCCCACTGACTGCATACATTGAGGATTGGGGATAGCCGGGGGGCTGTTTGTGCTCTCGGCAAACATTGGGGCTCTGATACCAACTGAGAGACTCTGATGCAATCTCAGGGCTCTGATATGAATGTGGGGGCTCTGATGTGGTTGTAGCAGCTTTGTGATCGCAAGGGGCTCTGGTGTGCAAGCTGGGGCTCTGATGTTTACTGGGGGGACTCTGATGTGAACATTTGGGCTCTGATGTGGTTGTGGGGGATTCTGATGTGATCACAGATGCTCGGATATGAACTGGGGGAATCTCATGGGCAATGGGGAGCTCTGATGTGAGTGTAGAGGCTCGGATGTGAACTGGATGGCTCTGATGTAAATGTGGGAACTCTGATTTGAATGTGGGAGCTCTGATGTGAGCATTATGGCTCTGATGTAAACTGGGGGCTCTGATGTGACCATGGGACATTTAATGTGAATGTGGGAGCTCTGATGTGAATTGAGAACTCTGATGTGAACGTGGGGGCATTCATATGAATGTGGGGGCTCTAAAGATGAACTGGGGGACTCTGATGTGAATGTGGGGGCTCTGATGTGAACTGGGGGACTCTGATGTGAATGTGGGGGCATTCATATGAATGTGGGGGCTCTGATGTAAACATGGGGCCTCTAATGTGAAATGGGAACTCTGATATGAATGTGGGGGCTCTGATTTTAACTGGGGGACTCTGATATAAATGTGGGGGCTCTGATGTGATCATGAGGGCTCTGATGTGATCATGAGGGCTCTGATGTGATCACGGGGGCTCTGATGTGAATGTGGGGGCTCTGATGTGAACACGAGGGCTCTGATGTGAACATGAGGGCTCTGATGTGAACATGGGGACTCTGATGTGAATTTGGGGGCTCTGATGTGAACGTGGGGGCTCTGATGTGAATGTGGGGGCTCTGATGAGAACTGTGGGACTCTGATGTGTACTGGGGGAATCTGAGGTGAATGTGGGGACTCTGATATGACCGTGAGGGCTCTGATGTGAATGCAGGGGCTCTAATGTGAATATGGGGACTCTGTTGTGTACTGGGGGACTCTGATGTGAATGTAGGGACTTTGATGTGATCATGGTGGCTCTGATGAGAACTGAGGAACTCTGATATGTACTAGGGAACTCTGACAAAAAACGTGGGGGCTCTAACGTGAATGTGGGGGGGGTCTAATGTGAATGTGGGGACTCTGATGTGTACTGGGGGAGTCTGATGTGTACTGGGGGCTCTGATGTGATCACTGGGGGCTCTGGTGTGAATGTGGGGGCTCTGATGTGACCTGGGAGACTCTGATGTGAATGTAGGGGCTCTGATGTGATCATGAGGGCTCTGATGTGACCTGGGAGACTCTGATGTGAATGTAGGGGCTCTAATGTAATTGTAGGGGCTCTGATGTGAACTTGAGGGCTCTGATGTGAACGTGGGGGCTCTGATGTGAATGTGGGGGCTCTGATGTGAATGTGGGGGCTCTGATGTGAATGTGGGGGCTCTGATGTGAACGTGAGGGCTCTGATGTGAATGTGGGGGCTCTGATGTGAATGTGGGGACTCTGATGTGAATGTGGGGGCTCTGATGTGAACGTGGGGGCTCTGATGTGACTGTGGGGGCTCTGATGTGACTGTGGGGGCTCTGATGTGATCACGGGGGCTCTGATGTGAACGTGAGGGCTCTGATGTGAATGTGGGGGCTCTGATGTGAATGTGGGGGCTCTGATGTGATCACGGGGGCTCTGATGTGAATGTGGGGGCTCTGATGTGAATGTGGGGACTCTGATGTGAATGTGGGGGCTCTGATGTGAACGTGGGGGCTCTGATGTGACTGTGGGGGCTCTGATGTGACTGTGGGGGCTCTGATGTGACTGTGGGGGCTCTGATGTGATCACGGGGGCTCTTATGTGAATTTGGGGGCTCTGATGTGAACGTGGGGGCTCTGATGTGAATGTGGGGGCTCTGATGTGAATTTGGGGGCTCTGATGTGATCATGGGGGCTCTGATGAGAACGGTGGAACTCTGATGTGTACTGGGGGAATCTGAGGTGAATGTGGGGACTCTGATATGACCGCGAGGGCTCTGATGTGAATGCAGGGGCTCTAATGTGAACATGGGGACTCTATTGTATACTGGGGGACTCTGATGTGAATGTAGGGACTTTGATGTGATCATGGTGGCTCTGATGAGAACTGAGGAACTCTGATGTGTACTAGGGGACTCTGACAAAAAACGTGGGGGCTCTAACATGAATGTGGGGGGGTCTAATGTGAATGTGGGGACTCTGATGTGTACTAGGGGAGTCTGAAGTGAATTTGGAGGTTCTAACGTTAATATAGGTACTCTGATGTGAACTGGGAAAGTCCAATGTGAATGTGGAGAACCTGATGTGAACACGGGGACTCTGATATTAAGTAGGGCCTCTGATATGAACACGTCTGCATTTATTACACTGCTGTGGACCACATTTTTTTTAATTCTCATATATTTTCTCCTGCAGCATCCGCCCCTCCCCCCACATCAAAGGGTACTGAGCTTCTTCCAAATCTCAATTTACAAACCTAATAAGCCGGTTATGTATCGATCGTCACCCCGCTGGCGGAAGCCGGGGACTGCGCCAAGCAGTGAAAGCCTCAGCCTCTTACTAAGCACCTTGTTTAAATGGCGCAGACTATTTCCTGCCATCCCTGCGGTCAGGTTCATTAACTCTCTGAGATGGTCATGAATTGCCCTTACAGCAGATTCTGAAAATTGATTTAAAATAAAAAAAATGATTGAACAGAAGTTTGCAGAAAATGTATTATATTTGCAACATTTTAAAACAGTTGTTAAGAAAATACTAAAGATACTCTGACTGTCACCGACTTATAATATTGCAGGTAAAAACACCAGAGAGTCAAATATTTGAAATGCTTCCTTGCAGTGTTTTTCCACAAATATATATATTTTTTCCACTTTCAATGTCCTTCTGAACTTGCTAGATAATTTGACTTCTTCGGGAAGAGTCAATATCCAAGCATAGCCCCGCCCCCCCTTTTCATGCCATATCCCTCTTCTTGGAATGTCTAATTACTGTCTGTGATGGCCCAGCTCCTCCGCCCCCCCTCTCCACATTTTCATTCATAACCTAAATTGTAGCTTCCAGGGAAAGAGCAAAGGGGAATATTCACAGCTCCCAATTGTCCCTGATTTGGAGGGACAGTCCCTGATTTGGAGCAATGTCCCTCTGTCCCTCTTTCCTCCTCATTTGTCCCTCATTTTGGTCTGATCTATAGAGTTGTATATAAAATGCACTTTTTAATCCTTCAAAAAATGTTTCCCAGCGCTAAACCTTTCATCCAACTTCCTAATTGCTGCATTTGTCAATTTTAAAAGCCAATAAAGGAATAGTAGTGGTAAAAATAAAGCCCTTAAGGATTTAATTAACCTTTTTTCTTGGTTAATTCTCCTTTAAAGGGGTGTGGCAGGGGGAATGTCCTTTACCTCCATACGTTTGCTATTAGGCATCCCTCATTCCCATTTTAAGAATGTTGAGAGGTACGGAATATTTGAGTTATAGCTCTGAGTCTGCTGTGGCTCTTGACATCAAATCCAAGATGGCGGCATCCAGCAGCGGTCTCAGGACTTTTGGATGTCTACACAAGGGAGGCTTTTACAGGTAAAAAATAAAAAGCATGATAAAGTGGAACTTCATCCGTGTAAAAAATGAGAAATTGTGACCAATCACATGCAGATTACATGACAATTGTAAACAATGGATGGCTTCCTTTTATGCCATCCATTGTAAACAATTGTGTCGCTAGCTGTGATTGGTCACAGTGATCACATGGTACAGACAGAGCCAATCACAGCCCATCTGTACCATGTGATTTACTCTGGCCAATCTTGGCTAACCACAACAAAACAAACTGAATGAATCGATTTGATTAAGTAAAATGCTTGCTTATAGCAATTAAATTCACTGCTATAAGCAATTATAATGTGTAAAAAATAAATAAATAAATAAATAAAAAATCCTGATCACTTCCCCAGAGTAGTACAGTGCTACGTTGGTAACACTACCACAGTAGCACTGTACTACTCTGGGGAAGTGATCAGGTTTTTTTATTCATTTTATTTATTTATTTATTTTTACACATTATAATTGCTTATAACAGTGAATTTAATTGCTATAAGCAAGCATTTTACTTAATCAAATCGATTCATTCAGTTTGTTTTGTTGTGGTTAGCCAAGATTGGCCAGAGTAAATCACATGGTACAGATGGTCTGTGATTGGCTCTGTCTTTACCATGTGATCACTGTAATTGTATTGCTGTGTCACAATGTATTAGAAAAAAAAATCGTAAAAAAAATAAAAAAAATTATGAAAATGTATTAAAATTGTTAAAACATTTTTTACATACTATCAGCAGTCAGTGTCCCTGATCACCGCCACACCAGTTATATGATGATGCTGTACTGTGCTGGTGACAGTATGAAAAAGCAAAATTGTGAATTTCTTTTTTTAATTTTATTTCTTCATTTTTCAAATAATTGTGACAAAAAAGTACAACTTCAAACAACTCGCCATATGCCTCTTACTACAAACCTTGGACTGTCTACTTTACAAAAAAGGGGTCATTTGGGGAATATTTGTACTGTTCTGACATTTTTGGACCTCATGAAAATGAGATCGGCCGCCAGTACATCAGGATCGATCAATTTTCAGATATTTATCCCAAAGTTTGTGGACTCTAAACTTTCCTACAGAAAAAATAATAAACACTGATTTGTTTTTTTTTTGTTTTTGTTTTTTTACCAAAGAAATATGCAAAATATTATAACAGAAATGAAGAAAGACGCAATTTTTTTCACAAAATTTTCCGTCTATTTTGGTTTACTTAGCAAAAAATAAAAAAATACTATTTAATGATTTAAAAAAAAAACAGAACACAATATATACCCCAGTTTTTTTTTTTTTTTTTTTTTTTTTAATAATGTGAAAGATGATGTTACTTCAAGTAAATAGATACCTTAACATGTCATGCTTTAAAATTGCACACGTTCGTGTAATGGCGACAAACTACGATAATTTCCATAGGCAATGTTTTAAACACCTTTACGCCGTTACCTGGAGGTCTAGCACTAGAATTATTGCTCTCACTCTAATGTTAGCATTGATACCTCATGTATTTGGTGCAAATACCGTTTACATATGCGTGCACAACTTACGCATGTGTTTGCTTCTGTGCGCGGGCACAAAGGGATGGGGGTGCATTACTTTTTTTTTTTTACACTGACCCTTTCATTTTTTTTATTGCTTTTATTCTAATTACAAGGAATGTAAGCATTATTTGTAATAGAAATAAGGCTGACAGGTCCTCTTTATGAATGGATCAGGGGTTGAAAATCTCTTCTTTACCTTTAAAAGCAAAAGATCAAAAAAAAAAAATTACTTGATCTGTTGCTTTAAAAAAAAAAAAAAAGCAAAAAGCTTATTTACTTCCACCCTGGATCATGACGTTGCTCCGGTCCTCCAAGGCCATAGAGGTGATCAAAGAGAATCTTCTCTTTGATCGCCTGTGTGACCAGTTGGCAGCACCATCGGGTCATTTCTCGGGTGAGCCAGCGGAAACAGTAAGTCCAAGAAACACCAGCGAGTGGCGGGAGGGGACATCTGTTCTTAAAAGCGTTCCAGCAGATCATGAGCCGCTCAGAATGTTTTCAAGGGAAAGCCTGCCACCGGCTGAAAAAAAACAATAACGGGGTTATCTTCAGCCCTAATGCCGAGGAACCACTTGCAACGCAAACGTTGATATACGAATTGCGGTTGGCTGGTCTTAGATATTTGGTGGTTAACCAGCAACAGCCTTAGCCCTCATTCACACGAGGTGGACTCTGTTTCCACGGAGCCCGCCTCGGTCCGCCGGCTCAGCGGGAGATCCGTCCGTTGATCTCCGCTGACCCGGCGGATGACAGGTCCCTCTCTGCTCACTGAGTGGGAAGGGGCTTGTCAGGCGCCGCTGCTGCCTATGGAGGGATCGGATGAAAACGGACAGCATGTCTGTTTTTGTCAGATCTCACACGATCCGATCCGCCAGCGACGGACCTGGACGTAGGGCCATCCGCCTGCTTTTAGCAGATCGGACGGGGTCGGATGTCAGCGGACATGTCTCCGCTGACATCCGTCGCTCCATAGGCTAACATGGAGCGCCCGTTCAGGTCCGCCGTCAAAACTGACAGGCGGACCTGAACGGTCCGATCGTGTGAAAGGGGCCTTACTTAGCACTCACAGGACTCCCCCAGGACAATGCCTTCATCTGATTTTCTCTCCTTAAGGATGGCCAGTCATGTTCCTCCACCCCAAACTCGCTCATCCACAGTATATTGCAAAAAGTATTCGGCCACCCCTCCAAATCATTTGTTGGGGGGGGGTGGGGTGGTGGTGGGGGGTTGTATTGCTGGGGTTGGGATTGGCTCCTTAGTTACAGTGAAGGGAACTCTTAAAGCAGGGGTCCACCTATCTATCATTTTTTTTTTTTTTAGTTCATTCACAAACTTTTCTTCTCAGCATTACATACTCACATATTGTGTGTAATATGTCCGCCTGTGTCAGATTTCGTCGGAAAGAATAACTTATATTATTCACTGCAGGCGGTTTCCATCTTCATTGTGGGCATTTGAAGCCCACAAGCATTTATTTCCTGGATGTGGTGAATGCTGTGCTCCCAGCATTCACCGCTCGTTCCCGCACATGCTCAGTGGCATCCTGGGAAGCCTGAGACTAGCTCCCAGGAGTCTGGGAGAGGCTAGAAACACGCCTACTCCCACGGGAGGAGAACCAGGAAGTGCAAAGAAGAATAGAAAAATAAAAGGTAATTGCGGCGATTTAAATTTTTTTAAACGGCATGTCAGCATCTAGGCAAGGAAGAGAATACATACAGATATTGTTCAAAATTTGGGTGGAACCCCGCTTTAAGGTGTCAGCATACGAAGACATTTTGGACAATTTCATGCTCCCAACTTTGTGGGAACAGTTTGGGGATGGCCCCTTCCTGTACCAACATGACTGCACGCCAGTGCTCAAAGCAAGGTCCATAAAGACATGGATGAGCGAGTTTGGGGTGGAGGAACTTGACTGTTCTACACAGAGTCTTGACCTCAACCTGATAGAACACCTTTGAGATGAAATAGAGCGGAGACTGCGAGCCAGGCCTTCTTGTCCAACATCAGTCCCTGACCTCACAAATGTGCTTCTAGGAGGAATGATCAAACATTCCCGTGGACAGCCTTCCCAGAAGAGTTGAAGCTGTTATAGCTGCAAAGGGTGGACTAACTCAATATTGAACCCTACGGACTAAAACTGGGATGCCATTAAAGTTCTTGTGTGTGTAAAGGCAGGTGTCCCAATACTTTTGACAATATAGTGTAAGTTGTCTTTGGGTCATCTAGAGACGATAAAGAGAGTCTCAGGTGTATAATGAGGATCACATGCCAGGGTTAATCCTGGTATAGTTGTCATCCATAGCAGCATACTAGGTCCAAAAAAGATTACACTAGTCTATACCTGCCTGGTGCCTAGGCAGGGGTCCCTTTAGGGTTAAATTATTATTAGGAAGGGTTGGCCCCTTCCTGTTCCAACATGACTGCACCAGTGCACAGAGCAAGGTCCATAAAGACATGGAAGAGCGAGTTGGGGGTGGAAGAACATGACTGGCCTGCACAGAGTCCTGACCTCAACCCAATAGAACACATTTGGGATGAACTAGAGTGGAGACTGCGAGCCAGGCCTTCTCCTCTATACTATATCTATGGAGGAAGCCATATTAGTCTGATACTAGTCTTCATTACATAGTAGATGGAGGAATATGTCGTTTACAGAAGATAGCTTGTAAGAAGGATAACATTGAACATTTTGATAACATGTTCATAGCCTGAAAAAAGAAAATGAATGCAGCCACATCTAAAGACTGGTATGCTGCAATATATTACATTTTTGATTTTGGGTTTAGATATCCAATAGACATAAGGCTATAATGTAATCTTAGATAAACATTTTCTACACCAATTGCATCAAACATTTGCAAATAATATGACAAACTCTGAGCACCTTTTTGAAAACCTTACAACACATTTCAGCCCCAGTCCAGGTGAGTTGAATACAGACCTTAATGGAAATTCTGGCTGTAGCTTTAAGCATACTACACATGCCCAGCCCAGAAAAAAACCTGTAGTACTCCCTGTCCTTTTGCCCCAAAAGCCATTCCCTCCTTTCACTTGCTGGCAGTTCCCTACTGTCAAAATGACAGCCAGGAGTTGCTGTATAAATACAGAAGCTGTTACTTTTCAAAAGATGGACCATCTGATGCAGTGGTGTTGATTTACTAAAACTGGAGAGTGAAAAATCTGGTGCAGCTGTGCATGGCAGCCAATCAGCTTCTAACCTTAGCTTGTTCAATTAAAGGGGTTGTAAAGGTATATGCATTAAGGTGAAAAAACTTTTGACAATACCGCCGCCCCCAGCCCCCCCCCCCCCCGTTTTACTTACCTGACACCTCGAATCTCCGCTGCTCGTTCCCGTCATCTCTATTGCAGCTCAGCCTGTTCGCTGATTGGCTACAGTGGATGGATTGAAAGCAGCGCAGCCATTGGCTCGCGCTGCTGTCAATCACATCCAATGACGCGGCGCGCCGGGGGGCGGGGCCGAGTGATACAGTGAGCGGCTATAGCCACCAGCTGTATCACAGGCGCGCGCCCGCAATAACTAACCACCATGCGAGGGAGCTCGCATTAAGGTGGTTAGTTCTTGCGGGGAGGAGCTGAAACAGCCGCCAAGGGGCCCCAGAAGAGCAGGTTCGGGGCCACTCTGTGCAGAACGAGCTGCACAGTGAAGGTAAGTATGACATGTTTGTTATTTAAAAAAAAATTACCTTTACAACCCCTTTAAGCTCTGGAAAAACAAAACAAAAATGGAAGCTGATTGGTTTATATGCAGACCAGATTTTGCACTCTGCAGTTTTAGTAAATCAACTCCAGTATTTATAAACATTGATCAGACAGGAGATAGAAAAATACAAAGTAACATTGTTTATAAACTTTGATCAGACTAGAGATAGAGGGATACAATGTAAATAAATAAGTTCCTATTTAATCCGTTAACCCTTAGTTTACCTTATTTAACTCTTTCATCCCCATCACCCCTTAATAATTATTTACCTGCTGACTTTTTTTATTTCTATATTTTTACCCCATTAACATGTTCATTTTAATGCTTTTATTTGTTATTTTTTTGTTGCGTCAATTAAAAGAAAAAAATGTTATTTTATTTGTATATAACTTTGCATTGCTTTGTACCAGAATCATAATTTTAGTGTCTTTTCAAATGGAACAAATGATAGAAGTCACTTAATACTTTTTATCTAGAATAACATTATTTATCCCTTTCTGGACCACCCCACGCAGATATACTGCGGCAGGGCGGCCCTCCTGTGCGAAATCATGTACCTGTATGTGATTTCATGCACTAGGTCTAGGACATGCCCCACCCTAGACCCAGTGATTGAATACAGCGGGAGCCAATCAGTGGATCCAGGTTCGCCGACACCCCGCGGTCATTCTCAGGAGAGGCAGAACGATGGTCTGCCTATGTAAAGAAGGCAGACCACCGTTTTATGAGAGGGGAACATGAAGATCTTGTGTTTCTGCTAAGCAGGAACAGGGATCTCTGTCTTCCCCCAGTCAAATCACCCCCCCCCCCTCCTGAGTTAGAAAGCACTCCCAGGGAACACATTTAACCTTTTGATTGCCCCTGATGTTAACCCCTTCCCTGCCAGTGTCATTAATACAGTGACAGTGCATTTTTTTTTAGCACTGATCACTGGATTGGTGTCACTGGTCCACAAAAAGTGTCAGAAGTACCAGTTAGGTGTCTGATTTGTCCTCCGCAATGTCGCAGCCCTGCTAAAAATCCCTGATCGCTGCCATTACTAGTAAAAATAAATAAATAAATAAAAATTCCATAAATCTATCCCATAGTTTGTAGACACTATAAATTTTACATAAACCAATCTATATACGCTTATTGGGATTTTTTTTTTACCAAGAATATGTAGCAGAATACATATTGGCCAAAACTGGTGAAGAAATTTGATTTTTAAAAACATTTTTGGGGATATTTCTTATAGCAAAAAGTAAAAAATATTGTTTTTTTTTCAAAATTGTCCCTATTTTTTTGTTTATAGCTCAAAAAATAAAAACCACAGAGGTGATCAAATACCACCAAAAGAAAGCTCTATTTGTGGGAAAAAAAGTAAATTTTGTTTGGGTACAGCATCACACGACAGCGCAATTGTCAGTTAAAGCGACGCAGTGCCGTATTGCCAAAGATGGCCTGGTCAGGAAGGGGGTAAATTCTTCCGGGGCTGAAGTGCCAGTTGTTAAGGAACGGGGCCTCTGCGTCCTTAACAACCGATGAATCATTCAGCTGTCAGAGGAGATCCCCTGTTGACAGCTGAAGAGTAAACAAAGTCCCAGGAATCGGAGCTGCCAAAAAAAAAAAGCAGCCGGGCAATATTTATCAACAACATTGCTCAACTCCTGAAACAGAAAGATAAAAAGATTTTTTTTTTGTATCTTTGTGTTTAATCATCTACAGATCAAAGAGATGAACTTCGATCTGCAGATGAAGTCAGTTTAAAGCAACCCGTCAAGTAGAAAATGTTTTAATTAAAGGTTCCTCTGTTTAACCCCTTATTAACCCTTAATTTACTCTAATTAGCATTAATTAACTCCTTATTCTCCTCCTCCATTTATTTATTTTTTTAGGGTTTTTTTTTTAATTCTATTTTATAAGCTATTAATAATTAAACCTTTTTTTTTTTTGTTTGCTTTGTTTGTTAATATTTTTACACCTTTAAGATATATTTACACGTTTCACATTGAAAAAAGGGCAAAATGTAAAAAAAAATATTGGTTTTCATTTGTAAATAACTTTTTAATGCTTTGTACCATTGCTGACAGCTGAAGTGTACGCAAAACAGTTGCGGCAGGTATTGGTAATTTACTAAAAAAAAAAAAGTAGCGGTACTTGTACTCGTAAAAAAAAAATGGTATTGGTGCATCCCTAATTTAAAGCCAAAGTAAATCTGAAATTACACTTTAAAGTGGTAGTAAACCGCTGTGTTTTTTTTTTTTAAACCTGCAAGTTAAAGCCATAATGTGCTAGTATGCATTGCATACTAGTACATTATGTGAAACTTATCTTACATCGTAGCCTTCCAGTGGCAAGCTGTCACCGCTGACAAGGCTTCCATCTTGCCTGGTCTTCCTTCTGGGTTTGCGGACTTCGCTGTGTCAGTGCCTGGAGCGGCAATGACATCACTCCCAAGCATGTGCACGGGAGCAGCCGTTTACGGCAAAGGACTCTGAAGGGATGGCCCGGGTGAGCGTTTCTCCAGAGCACATGCGCCAGTGACGTCACCGGATGCTAGAACAATAAATATCTCCTAAACGGTGCACAACCTTTACGGTATCTATAGGTAAGAGTTATTATAGGCTTACCTATAGGTACAAAATATGCATGGGAGTTTACTCCCACTTTAAACAAGCTTTTGGCATGCCATGGAAGGCTTCAGCTTTAATCTTGCTAAATGCCTTCTGAAGCCTGACGAAAGTTTTCAAAGCTTCAGCCAACACATCAACCCCCCCCCCCAGGGAACAATGTGGTCATCATTGCTGAGCTCTTCTTGAAAATGAATGTTGCCTGATTTTCTGTGGTTTCAGTACATTCTGAACAATGGATCCAGAAAAGATATGTGGTCAACAAAGTGAGAATAGAGACAGAAATACTGATCTGCGGCTCAGTGACTGAAAGGGGGCGATTTACTAAAACTGGAGAGTGCAAAATCTGGTGCAGCTCTGCATAGAAACCAATCAGCTTTTAGGTTTATTGTCAAAGCTTAATTGAACAAACTGAAGTTAGAAGCTGATTGGCTACCATGCACAGCTGCACCAGATTCTGCACTCTCCAGTTTTAGTAAACCTCCCCCAGAGGATCATGGATGACAGCCACTCAGCTAGCATTTTCAGACGATCGCACTCACTATTACACATCAAACTGTTATTGTTAAGCTTGCAGCAGTGGAAACTCAGCCACTTTAGGGGTCTTTTTTTGAAATTTGCAACTGTGGCTGAGAGCAGCCAAGAAGCTGCATGTAATCTGTGCCTGGATGATACAGAAAATAATTCAACATGAATTTGTTAAAAGACATTTGATATCCATAGTTAATTTGTCTAATTAGAGAGCTGTGGCTGGAACAGCTGTTCTTTTGTACAAACTGAATCTGTTTAAAGCGTTACAATAATTAAAGTGCCATTTTAGTTATAGGTAGGACTTCAATGCTGAGGGACAGTACTGAAGGGACTTCAATGCTGAGGGACAATGCCAAAGGGACTTCAGTGCTGAGGGACAGTGCCCGAAGGGACTTTACTGCTGAGGGACAGTGCCCGAAGGGACTTTAGTGCTGAGGGATAGTGCCCGAAGGGACTTCAATGCTGAAGGACAGTGCTGAAGAGACTTCAATGCTAAGGGACAGTGCCATAGGGACTTCAATGCTGAGGGACAGTGCCAAAGGGATTTCAATGCTAAGGGACAGTGCCAACGGGATTTCAGTGCTGAGGGACAGTGCCAAAGGGACTTCAATGCTGAGAAACAGTGCCAAAGGGACTTCAATGCTGAAGGACAGTGCTGAAGGGACTTCAATGCTGAGGGACAGTGCTGAAGGGACTTCAAAGCTAAGGAACAGTGCTGAAAGGACTTCAATGCTGAGGGACAGTGCCAAAGGGACTTCAATGCTGAGGAACAGTGCTGAAGGGACTTCAATGCTGAGGGACAGTGCCAAAGGGACTTCAATGCTAAGGGACAGTGCCAAAGGGACTTCAATGCTGAGGGACAGTGCCAAAGGGACTTCAATGCTGAGGAACAGTGCCAAAGGGACTTCAATGCTGAGGGACAGTGCTGAAGGGACTTCAATGCTGAGGAACAGTGCTGAAAGGACTTCAGTGCTGAGGGACAGTGCCAAAGGGACTTCAATGCTGAGGGACAGTGCTGAAGGGACTAATAATAATTCCCAGCTCTGTCCCCACCCACCTGGAAATTTTAGGAGTTCCACTGGGGTTGGGGTTTTTCCATTCCTTCTGTTGCATTCCCCAGAATGTAAAAACAAATACAGCAACAATCTCATAATAGGCACAGCAAGAGAACACATTCCAAAGTCTCTCAGAGATGGTGGGAGCACCTCATAATGAGGACAGCAGGTGTACAGAGGTGGGAACTCAGCACAGGGATGGTGGGTGCTTCCAGAGACCAGGGGCTAGAGTTGCTTCTCTGCCCAGGAGGGATGCTGGATCCTGAGGAGGACCCTGGCGGGGGCCCCCTGGATGGGCCTCAGCCTGTGGAAGACACTGGGCCTGTCGACCTTTAGACGGAAAAGAGAAGAGGAGAAATTGATAGCTTTGATAACTGAATTTAGGAAGAAAAAGCTGGTTTGTGCCAAAGTGTTCAACAAGAAGAGACCGGCTCTGAGGCCTGAGTTGAAAGACTTGGAACAAGCTGTGCAGAAGCAGAAAGAACTGGTGAGCTCTCTGAAGGAGAATAGTGGAGCATTTAAAGAGAAATATAGGAACAAAGAAAGGATTAGCCAAATGAGAAGTGGAGCCGCTTCCTGCATGGAAAGTGACCCAATCAATGAGGAGATGCAGGTACTGACAGAGTAAGCAGAGAGTGAGAAAGTGGGCCCGGAGGATGAGACCAGCTCTTCAACACCTTAGGCATCTGCTGAGCCCTCAATGGTGGAGGCCTCTGTCCCCCCTCCCCCTGCAGTAGCAATATGGAACATCTGAGCAGGAGGTTGAGGGAGGTACTGGCATGCTGGAGTTTATGACTAAGCTGGCTTCCCCTTTGGATGTGGCTTCCCCGGATGATGATGAGAAGATGGACACCATTCCTAGCCCTGTGGAAGAGAGACCTGTGGAGAGAGCAAGATCCACCATGAAGTCTTCAACAACTGGGGGGAACTCTGATCCCACTGTCAGCCATAACATTGCAGAAGTAACAGCACAGCAAGCAGGTACAGTGTGTGTGTGCACGACGGTGGTGAACTTTAATGACGATGGGCTTGCTGAGGGTTATAGTGCTACGGGCAATCAGCCAGACCCATAGACAATGTACAGCATGCAATGCAATCTGAATTACCTGCTGAAAACAAAGCTTCAGAAGAGTAACTGTCAGCTTCTGGGGGAAGAGTCTGCAGACAGGAGCGCCATGGACAATACTGTGACTTTGCCTGAACCAGACACAGCGGCTGTTCCTGAGAATAGTGGATGAGATGCTGGGAGCAGTAGTGCTACAACTCTCCAGGAGTCTGCAGTGGACAGGACTGTGCTGGAACCCAGGAAAGACGATGAGTGTTCAGAGCAGATGGAAGGGCAGGTCCTGCCTCTGTTGATCCAAATACTGTTATCCCAGCTGATTCAGACTCTCTGTCAGCAGGTTTGATTGTGTCTACGACTGATTTGTCCTTTATCTGTCCGGAGTCTTTGGACATATTTTGGGAGAAATATGAGCATGTGTGTAGGGGCCTGCCGGACTGGAGAGGGCTCATCCCCAAGCTTGTATCACGCCAGCCACTCATTAAAATGGTGACAATTCTTCTCTGCAATGAGTCCATACCACAAGGGGATTTATCTGTATGGTTAAGGAGGTATGGAGACATCCTGAGCCCCCTAAAGAAGATTTTGGATGATCTGGGAATATGGATGGGGGGGAGGTCTGTGCAGTTAAAATTAAAAGTCATGGACAATGTCATCCAGCTTTCCTGGAGAGAGACAGGCTGACTATCTTCTACCCAGGCCAGCCAAAGCTATGCAACAAGTGTGGACATAAAGGGCATCTTGCATCCTCCTGTCCAGTGATAAAGTGCTCTCTGTGTCAGGGTGTAAGACATTTGGCAAAGGATTGTAACATTATAAGGTGCAACCTGTGCAATGCAGTGGGACATCCTTACAGTCAGTGTCCTGAGACAATGCACAACAAGCCTGAGCTCATAAGAGAGTTCTTCCACCTGGACATGGAGGATGCTCAGAACTCAGCAGCTGGAGTGCCTGTAAGTCCATCTGAGTCTGTGACAATACCCAATATGTCTGTGTCTTCCAGTCTGTGGTGTCCCAGTCTCTGCGTGTGCCTAGTGTACCCGTGTCTTTCCAGTCTGTGTGTTTGCCTAGTGTGTCAGTGTCTTCCCAGTCTGTATGTAAGGTATCAGTTGCAGAGAATGTGTCCAATCCTTCTGTGTCTATGTCTTCCAAAATTGCAGAGGCAGCAAGAGGTGCTGGGGCAGGTGCATAAAGTGTGGTGCCAGTCCCCCTCCCCCCGACGCTGCAGGGTTTCTATTGAGGATCATGGGGTGCAGAGGAGTGGGGAAAATGGTGAAGAGGCTGGCCTGGTGGTAGATAAGGGAAGGGAGAGTGGGGGGTGGGTAAGAGTGGGGGGAGGGTAGGAGTGGGGAAGATGTTGATTCCAGTAAGTGCTCATCATATGGCCTTATTTTTGCTCAGCGAGTTTGATGCTAACATTTTGTTTTTGCAAGAGACCCATCTGAGTAGTTTGGCCAATATACATCTGGCAAAGAAGGAGTGGAGATGTGGTCCCTCATTTTGTTCTCTTGCGGCTGAGCCTTACAGCGAGGTTGCGGTCCTTTTTTCTGGTATGGTAACATGCCAGCGGGTGATTGAGGTAGAGATTGGGAGATGCATGGTCTTGGATGTCTCTGTGAGGGGGCAGGACCTACGCCTGATTAACATCTATGGTCCCCAGACAAAATGGGACAGGAAATGTCTTTTTACAAAGATTAAACCCCTTTCTTTTTACGGCCCAGCAGGTTATCTTTGGAGGTGATTTCAACACCATTACTAGGTCTAAAGACAGAGGTTTCAGAGATAAACTGGGATATGACAGCCCTTTTCTCAATGCGATAGTTAGGGAAGCAGGTCTGGTAGATGTGCACATTAAGAGCTGCCCAGACAGCACTGGGTTCACTTTTCAGCGAGGTAGTACTCAGAGTAGGATAGATGGGTTTTTTAAAGGGAGACTCTGCTTTTTCGGCACCTGTGTGTCAGGCAGTGGAGTTTTACAATCACTGTATTCTATCTGTGACTCAGAATGCCTCAGATATGTCACCTAGGGGGAGGGGTATCTGGAGATTGAATTCGGCCCTCCTGGAAGACGAGAGAGTAAGACAATCCTTTGAGGATTTTTTTCAAGCACAGGTAACGATCCTAGACTTTGGAACAGTAAGTCAGAATGGTGGAGCTGTAAAACAATGGACTGTTGCGCTTTTCAAGGCCATAGGAAGAAGGAAGCAGCAAGATAAGTATATCACCTATCAGCGCTTGCGGAGGAAACTTGACCACCTTGTTTCGAATGGAGGAGATTCTGGGGTGATCTCTGAGGTGAAGCTCCTCCTTAGGAGACATCAATATGACCAGTACACCTCTTTGGTTTAGGAGAGTAATTACGGGAAATACCATTCGCCCGACCCTTACCAGAATTGTAAACAGAGCATAGCAGATGGTCAATGGCCTGAAGGACAATACAGGCTCTCTGACGAAGTCTAGGTCAGGGTTCCTGGAGGTTGTCAGGTCATACTATGCCGATCTCCTAGGAGGAAGGAACCTTGATCGGACAAGGATGTTGGGTTTTTTGGACTCTACACTACGTCTGGAAAGTAATGTTCCTTTGATGAATTTGATGGATGAAATCACTGCAGATGAGGTAATCCAGGCTATTGATAAACTAGCCATCAAGAAAACGCCAGGGCCAGATGGTATGACAGCCGAATTTTATAAATGTTTTAAGACGATCCTGGCTCCCTACCTTGCGGAGGTTATTAATGGCTGTTTGTATGAGGGTTCTCTCCCTCCCTCCATGAGGCAATCTGCAGTGATCCTTCTATCAAAGGGTAAAGATCCTTTGATGATTAGGAATTGGCACCCTATTAGTCTTCTTAATGTCGATAGAAAGATACTGGCAAAGATTTTTTTCTGGCGATTATCACCAGTGGCAGGCAGTTTGTTATCCCACCACCAGCACTGCTCGGTCCAGGGTAGAAGCACTTTCTCAGAAGGGTTAGCTGTCCGGTAGGCCTTGGAGCGTTGTAGGGCTGCTGGTTAGGGTACATTTTTGCTGACATTGGATCAGGCTAAGGCCTTTGATCTGGTTAATCATGAGTACTTATGGCTCCTTCTTGGCAAAAATGGCCTGGAGGGGGGTTTCATTGATTGGCTCAAGATTTTGTACAAAGGGGCTGAAAGCTTTCCTCTGGTTAATGGTTGGGTCAGGTAGCCCTTTGTTGTCGGCTCGGGTGTGCGTCAGGGGTGTCCATTGAGTCCTCTGTGTTTGCAATTGACCCCTTCATTAGAAAGCTAGAGAGTGGACCATTTTGTGGAGTACCTTTAGGCATCGCTGGTGAGCCTCCTTTGAAGGTTGTGGCCTATGCTGATGATGTTTCTGTTTTTGTCTCTGGGACTGGGGTGGAGCAGGAGGTGGTCTCAGTGATAAGGCAGTACATAGAGGCATCAGGTTCAAAGGTCAACTAGGACAAGTGTGAAGCTTTCTGGATGGGAATGGAAGGTGAGAGCTTTGTTCTCCCGGATGACTTCCCAGAGCCCCAACAAAAAGTTCTAGGCATTGAATTTGGCCCAGGTGACTATGGTCATGCAAATTGGGTGAACAGGCTGGAGAATCCTGATGCCAAGGTGGCAAGCTGGAAAGGTTGGCGACTTTTCTTGAGGGAAAAGGTTGATCTGATCAAGACTTACCTGATACAGATTTTTCTGTATGTCAGTTTTGTTTGCGTTTTGCCAGTTTCTCTCTATACCAGGGTCTATAGTTGTTTCTTCCAGCTGTTATGGGGGAACAAAATAAACCTTGTCAAAAGGAATGTGACTTACCTTCTTGGTGGGAGGGTGGTCTGGGGATGATCAACCCTGTAGTATTTTTCTCTCTGATTTTTGTGAAGTACAATCTTGGTTACATTGGTAAAATGCTTTGGCAGTAGCAAGTAACAGCAGGAGAAGTCAGATATCTTCCAAGGAAACTTCTTGAGAAGCGGATCATGAGCTCTGCTTTTTACGAGCCACTGGCCTTAAGGGATTGCCCAAGCCTGGTTTTGGGGGTGGGTTTGTGATTGATTAATTTGGAGAGAATCCCAATGAAGTTTAGGGATCAGGCTTGGCTTGCCTTTCATGGAAAACTATATGCGAAGGGCAACTTGAAGTTTCTTTTCATGAGTGATCGGAGCTGCCCGAGAGTGGAGTGTGGAGGAGTGGTGGAGTCCACGGATCACTTTCTACTTCAGTGCCCTTTCAACATAGAGGTGTACAAGAGGGTGGGGAGGGCTCTGAGTATGCCCTTCCTCGCCCATATGAGTTCTGCAGAGTGGGTGTATGGGGCATTCCAGACACGTCGGGATTATGATTTGGAAACACTTTTTTTAGTTAGTCTAGTAGTTCATTATTTCACGTGGAGTGCACGGTGTCAGGTATACTTATAGAGTAAACAGCTCCCTGTCCAAGTGGTGATGCAGGACATTTTGGGTGAAGCTGGGAAGATTCAGGGTCTTGAGAAAGATAGGTGGTGGCCAGAGGCCTGGACAAGGGCGTGGAGGAATATCAGGACTCTGTAGCTGCTGCCTGTTGATCTCGGGGTGTGCGGCTTTTCTTGTATTCTTGTTTCACTCCCCTAGATTTTCAGATCAAATATATTTTTGATAAAAGGCTACATGCATGGTGAAGGTGATGTTCCTTAGTCTGGCTCTCTCATAGGGATTATGTTGTGCGCAATTTGGTTTGCACCATTTATTATGTTCCTGTTTTGTATAGTCATATTCAATTATTTTGTAAATATGTTTTATTTATTTATCATGGTTTTATTGTATATAAGTTGTTGTTTGTAAGATTTTTCAATAAAAAAATTAACACTTCATAATGGGCACAGCAGATGTACAGAGTTGGGGACTCAGCACAGGGATAGTGGGAACCCCTCATAATGGGCACATCAGGTGTACAGAGTTGGGGACTCAGCACTGGGATAGTGGGAACCCCTCATAATGGGCACAGCAGATGTACAGAGTTGGGGACTCAGCGCAGGGATAGTGGAAACCAAGCCCGCTGATAAGGCAGTACAGCCAGCCCTCCTGTACTGGGCCCGGGCCCCATCAGTTCAAAAGGGGGGCCCATGCAACTGCTATGCAGGAGGGCTGGCTGTACTGTCTTATTGTAGACACTGCTCCTCTTTTGTCTTTCACTGCAGTGCTGCCAGCTTCTCCTCTCCCTCACTCTGGCTGCACTGCAAGGGGAATGAACACCTCATAATGGGCACAGCAGATGTACAGAGTTGGGGACTCAGCACAGGGATAGTGGGAACCCCTCATAATGGGCACATCAGGTGTACGGCGTTGGGGACTCAGCACAGGGATGGTGGCCTCAGAGGGCTTCCTATTCATTCATCTGAAGAAAAAGGGACTGATAACTCTATGTCCTCAGTCACTTTCAGCCCAGAAGATGGCAGGCCCTGTCAGATATTGATTTCCAACAGCAGCTCTGGTGGGAACCCCTCATAATGAGCACCACAGGTGTACAGACCTGGAAACTCAGCACAGGGATGGTGGGAACCCCTCATAATGGGCACAGCTAGTGTACAGACCCAGGAACTCAGTACAGGGATGGTGGGAACCCCTCATAATGGGCACAGTAGGTGTACAGACAAACCTGGAAACTCAGCACAGGGATGGTGGCAACATCTCATAATAGGCACAGCAGGTGTACAGATCCAGGAACTCAGCATAGGGATGGTGGGAGCCCCTCATAATGAGCACAGCAGATGTACAGACCCAGGACCTCAGCGGAGAGATGATGGGAGCCCCTCATAACAGGCACAGAAGGTGTAAAGACCTGGAAGCTTAAAACAGGGATGGTGGGATCCCCTCATAATGGGCACAGCAGGTGTACAGACCCGGGAATTCAGCACAGGGGTAGTGGGAACCCATCATCAAGGGCACAGCAGGTGTAAAGACCCATAACCTCAGTGCAGGGGTGGTGGGAGACTCTTATAGAAGGCTCAGCAGGTGTGCACACCCAGTTACTCAGCACAAAGATGCTGAGAGCCCCTTATAAGGGGCACAATGGGTGTTTTTGTGAAATTCCATGCAGTGATATTACATATGTTCTAGGGCCACTCAGGTTCTTGTTCCTTAAGACACACACTGACAACAGGTTACAGACCTAGGAACTCAGCACAGGGATGGTGAGAAACCCTCATAATGGGCACAACAGGTGCACAGACCCGAGAACTCAGTGCAGGGATGGTGGGAACCCCTCATACTGGACATTGCAGGTGTACAGACCCAGGAACTCAGCACAAAGATGGTGGCAACATCTCATAATGGGCACAGCAGGTGTACAGACCCAAAACTCATCACAGGGATGGTGGGGACCCTTTATAATTGGCACAATAGGTGTACAGACCCAGGACCTCAGCATAGGGATGGTGGGAGCCCCTCATAATGGGCACAGCTGGTGTACAGACCAGGGAACTCAGCACAGGGATGGTGGGAAGCCCTCATAGACAGCTCAGCAGTTGTGCAGACCCAGGAACTCAGCGCAGGGATGGTGGAAACCCTTCATAATGGGAGCAGTGGGTTTACAGACCAAAGATGGAACCCATTATTATTTTTTATTGCCCATAAAATCCCAATTTTTCGGGTTATTTACACATTATCAAGGGATGGTGGCAATTCACATGTATGGTTCACGAATCATTATAATTATCAAGATGGCACCCATTACCCATGCCTGCGTAACCATATTACTGCAATTTTTTCAGTTTTATGCATTGAATATTCAATTTCCTCAATATAGAAAGACCTGAAAGATCTCTCTGTTTATAAAACACTCTTTTTTTTTAGAAGTCTGAGGAACTGACCTCAAGACGAGTGCCGTTTTATGTCTGCGCCTCAATTAGAAGGGTTTTTCTTTTTTTTTTTTCCAATCTTTCCTTCTGTGACACTTAAATGTGTCAAAGGGAACGGGGGAATAAAATGAATGACGCTTTCCTTCACAAAGGCAGGAATTGCCGACAATTATATGTAGCAGACACGAAGGGAAAACATGAAAAGGTTTCTCAGGGACATGCCCTTGATCAGGAATCACACGAAAGATTGCTCGATTTTTTTTTTTTCCACTAACCAACGCAAAAGGTTACTTGTCATAAAATCAATTATTCTAATTGACCGGTCATCAGCCCTGGTTATCCTAATCCCAAGATTTAATTGGTCATTTACAATAAGGGACAAAAAAAAAAAAAACGCACCATGAGATTTAATGAGAGAAAACACTTGGTAACTCATTGACAAAAACCTCTTTCCACCGGAGGAAAGTACTTAAAGAATGACTTGCCCCCTGGCTTTAATGTATATGGTAATCCAAAAGATTAATTTCAGTTATTTGCTCTCTTTAGGTCTGTTATATATATCATTGAAAACATTTTCTTGTATAAAAAAGTTAACCAAACACATCAAGCCCATTCAGTGTTGGGGGTATATTGCAAATAAATATTTGTTGATCCTGCCACAAATCTTATGAGCTAATAATTTTCTTTGCTACACTCTTATCCGTTATATTGTTCTCAACTATCTCTGAGGACTACAAAACATCTCCCCTACATGTTTTTGGTAAAAAAAATCATAATAAGCGTATATTGATTGGTTTGCGCAAAAGTTATAGCGTCTACAAAATAGGGGATAGATTTATGGCATTATTATTAGTATTATTTTTTCATTAGTAATGGCGGCGATCTGCGATTTTTATCATGACTGCGACATTATGGTGGACACATCGGACACTTTTGACACATTTTTGGGACCATTGTCATTTATACAGCGATCAGTGCTATAAAAATGCACTGATTACTGTGTAAATTACACTGGCAGGGAAGGGGTTAAACACTAGGGGGCGATCAAGGGGTTAAGTGTGTCCTAGGGAGTGATTCTAACTGTAGCGGGAGGGGCTACTACTCACATGACAGCGATCACTGCTCCCGATGCCTGTTATGTCACTAGGCAGAATAGGGAAATGCCTTGTTTACAAAGGCATCTCCGCGTTCTACCCCTCCACACCGCAATCGCGGGCCGCCGGCAAACATCGTGTTCCCGGGACCCACGGGCACGCTTCTGCGGCGTGCGGCGCGCAAGATAGACGGAAAATTTAAAGGGTCGTACAGGTACGCCCATTTGCCCGCCAGTGCCATTTTGCTGATGTACATCTGTGCGGCGGTTGGCAAGCGGTTAAAGGCAGATTTTTTTTTTGGCACAGAGCAGACCCGATCCTTTTCTTCTCGGGTCCCCTGCTGGCTCTCCTGGCCCCTCCCTCCTGCCGAGTGCACCCACAGCAAGCAGCTTACTATGGGGGTGCCTAAGCAGGCTCGCTCCCAAGCCGCTGCTCTGTGTGTCCATTCACGCATGGAGTGTGGCTGAGCCCCGCCCCTGCTCTTTCCTTGTTGGATCACTGGCTGTGATTGACAGTAGTGGGAGCCAATGGCTCCTGCTGCTGTCTCAGCCAATGAGGAGGAAGAGATCTGGGCACATCACTGGATCGAGATGGGGCTTGGGTAAGTATTAGGGGGGCTTCCGCACATAAAAGGTTTTTTTTACCTTCATGCATAGAATGCATGAAGGTAAAAAACCTTGTGCCTTTACAACCACTTTAAATTCTTAAATGATATCTAAACCCAAGATCAAAAAGTCATATAGCCCTTAGATGTGGTGGCTCCATTCATTTTCTTCTTTTCTGTTTATGTTTCCCTTTATTTCACCTGGTGATGCTCATTCAACATATTGGGGGAGATTTACTAACACTGGAGCCCTCAGAATTGGGTGCATCTGTGCATGGCAGCCAATCAGCTTCTAACTTCAGCTTGTTCAATTGACCTTTGACAATAAAACCTGGAAGCTGATTGTTTTCTATGCAGAGCTGCACCAACTTTTGCACGCTCCAGTTTTAGTAAATCTCCTTCATTGCATCTACATTGTATTCTAGGATATCCCTAGGATAGGACTGCAAAACAACTCCCTATGTTATGAAGAAGGGGAGAGGGGAAGTTGTTTTGTAGTCCTGTCCGAGGGTGAAAGCACTGATCCTATGTGGAAACAATACGTTGAGTGAGCGTTCTCACCCTAGAACAGGAAATGTGTTACTGGCAGGATCACCAGGTGACAATAAAGAGAGAAAAGCTAAAAAAAAAAATAAATAATGAATGAAGCCACAACATCTAAGGACCGGGAATCTGAAATGTGTGAGTTTTTGATCTTGGGTTTAGATAGGATTTAAGATTTATGGGGTCACAGTTAAATTATATCCACTTTAATGGGAGATATTTTGCTAGTTCAAAACACCACTCTCTTCATTACATAGGGGAGACGTTTTGTAGTCCTTAGAGATAGCTGGGAAAAATATAACTGATAACAGTGTGACAAAAGAAGATGTCAGCTGATAGGATTTCTTGCAGGATCAATGGGTATTTATTTGCTCTACATCCCCCACACTGGATGGACTTCATGTGTTTAGTTCCTTTTCTCCTTTGAGGAAAAAAGCCTGAAAAAGGGAAATAAATGGAGCCACCACATCTAAGGACTTTTTTTGATCTCGGGTTTAATACAATTTAAGATTTAAGGGATGGCTGTAGCTGTGTCCTATACCAGCCAGGTCATCTCTGTATTGAAAATTGTTACAAACTTACAAAGATACTGATACAAATGTTACTATAACTTAATGGTCAAAAATGGCAAGCTTTAAGAAACCACAGAGCCAATCAATGAAGCACTCTACTACAATGGTTAGGTAGAGATGAAACCAGATCAGTTCAGTATTCATTTTGCAAAATTTCCAATACTGATCAATATAAATGAGGTAGATTGTATCAAAGAAAGTTATTCTGATTAAGTAACCTGCTCTGGACTAGGGTACCCCCACAATTACAATGTGTGATTTTTGTTTATTTACTACAGATTAACTATTATTATTATTATTATTATTATTATTATTATTATTATTATTATTATGCAGTTAGTTTGTTGATTGTCTGTCTAAAATATATGAAGACTCAGACTGGATAATACATTCTATAAATAAATAAAATAAATCTTCATTTGCATTTTCTTTAGTATTTTTTTAATGAATAATTTACAATATACCAATTGGAGATTGCACTGATTTTATTGAGATCCAGTCTGAGTTGGCACATATTTAAAATGGTAATTATCAATAAACTATAAAGGAACTGAGGAACAGAAGTAATCTACAGTAAATAAAGAAACTATTTAAATATATAATATATAAAATAAAGACGCACTTCCACTCCTCCAATTTACCTTCTACTCCTTTCAAACCTCCAATTTACATTTCACCCCTTCAACATAGCCAACTTACCTTCTATCCACTTCCACACCTCCAATTCCCCTTCTACCCCTTCAACACTGCCAACTTACCTTCTAGCCACTTCCACACCTCCAATTTACCTTCTACCCTTTCCATACCTCCAATTCACCAAATACCCCTTCAACACTGCCAACTTACCTTCTAACCGTTTCTACACCTCCAATTTACCTTCTACCCTTTCCATACCTCAAATTCACATTCCACTCCTTCAACACTGCCAACTTACCGTCTAGCCACTTCCACACCACCAATTTACCTTCTACCCTTTCCATACCTCCAATTCACCTTCTACCCCTTCAGCACTGCCAACTTACCTTCTAGCCATTTCTACACCTCCAATTTACCTTCTACCCTTTCCATACCTCCAATTCACCTTCTACCCCTTCAGCACTGCCAACTTACCTTCTAGCCATGTCTACACCTCCAATTTACCTTCTACCTATTCCATACCTCCAATTCATATTCCACCCCTTCAACATTGCCAACTTACCTTCTAGCCACTTCCACACCTCCAATTTACCTTCTACCCTTTCCATACCTCCAATTCACCTTCTACCCCTTCAGCACTGCCAACTTACCTTCTAGCCATTTCTACACCTCCAATTTACCTTCTACCCTTTCCATACCTCCAATTCACATTCCATCCATTCAACACTGCCAACTTACCTTCTATCCACTTCCACACCTCCAATTTACCTTCCACCCTTTCCATACCTCCAATTCACATTCCACCCCTTCAACACTGCCAACTTACCTTCTAGCCACTTCCACACCTCCAATTTACCTTCTACCCTTTCCATGCCTCCAATTCACCTTCTACTCCTTCCACACCTCCAATTTACCTTCTACCCCTTTAACACTGCCAACTTACCTTCTCGCCACTTCCACACCTCCAATTTACCTTCTACCCTTTCCATACCTCCAATTCACCTTCTACCCCTTCAGCACTGCCAACTTACCTTCTAGCCATTTCTACACCTCCAATTTACCTTCTACCCTTTCCATACCTCCAATTCACCTTCTACCCCTTCAGCACTGCCAACTTACCTTCTAGCCATTTCTACACCTCCAATTTACCTTCTACCCTTTCCATACCTCCAATTCACATTCCATCCATTCAACACTGCCAACTTACCTTCTATCCACTTCCACACCTCCAATTTACCTTCCACCCTTTCCATACCTCCAATTCACATTCCACCCCTTCAACACTGCCAACTTACCTTCTAGCCACTTCCACACCTCCAATTTACCTTCTACCCTTTCCATGCCTCCAATTCACCTTCTACTCCTTCCACACCTCCAATTTACCTTCTACCCCTTTAACACTGTCAACTTACCTTCTCGCCACTTCCACACCTCCAATTTACCTTCTACCCTTTCCATACCTCCAATTCACCTTCTACCCCTTCAGCACTGCCAACTTACCTTCTAGCCATTTCTACACCTCCAATTTACCTTCTACCCTTTCCATACCTCCAATTCACCTTCTACCCCTTCAGCACTGCCAACTTACCTTCTAGCCATTTCTACACCTCCAATTTACCTTCTACCCTTTCCATACCTCCAATTCACATTCCATCCATTCAACACTGCCAACTTACCTTCTATCCACTTCCACACCTTCAATTTACCTTCCACCCTTTCCATACCTCCAATTCACATTCCACCCCTTCAACACTGCCAACTTACCTTCTAGCCACTTCCACACCTCCAATTTACCTTCTACCCTTTCCATGCCTCCAATTCACCTTCTACTCCTTCCACACCTCCAATTTACCTTCTACCCCTTCAACACTGCCAACTTACCTTCTCTCCAGTTTTTAATAAATTCAATAAATAAATAAAATGAATCTCCATTGGCATTTTCTTTAGTATTTCTTTTTTATAAATATTTTACAATATACCAATTGGAGATTGCACTTATTTTATTGAGACCCAGTCTGAGTTGGCATACATTTAAAATGGTAATTATCAATAAACTATAAAGGAACCCGAGAACAGTAGTAATGTACAGTAAGTAAAGAAACAATTTAAATATATAACAGAAAAAGTAAAGAGACATTAAAAAATCTTCATCATAAAGACTGTATAAAAAAAAAGTGTTCTTAATAAGGATTGTATTAAAAAAAAAAAAAAAAAGGTCATCATTATAAAGATTGTATTAAAAAAATTGTCTTTATCATAAAGATTGTATTAAAAAAAAGGTCCTCATCACAGCTAGTTAACTTAATTATTTTTTAATGGGGGATATTTTCTAATTAGACGCAACTGTTTCCTGTTTTGTGCGCTCAACACAAAAAAGAACACAGTCAGTTAAACCAATTCTTCTTTAATGGGAGTAATTTACTAATTAGATGTGACTGTTTCTTTCATTGTGCGCTTTAAGGCAAAAAAGAAACAAAAACACACCATAGAGTACCCATATATCATACAATCTTATATGTTTGGTGGGAGAACTACAACTCTCAGCATGCTCTATTAGGTTTTGCACAGTTTCTATACACAAGGGTCCCTTGCAGATGTACAAGACATTGATAGGAGTAAGATAAAAATGTAGGACTTACCTGGATGGAGAAGTTTGGGCTGGGGTTGGCTCCAGTAAATAGTTAGGGGGTCCTCAGTTCTTGGATCTCGGTCAGGTCCCCCAGAACCCCTTCCCTCTGTCCACAGCAGCAAAGACAATGTCCCTACACTACAGAGACCTAGCAAGTGACCTACTGGCCATTACTAGAGCTGGATCATGCAGAACATATCTCTATGCCTTGAAATCTCTAGAGAGGGACCAGCAAATCATGATAGCAGTCCTGATCTCCCCCCATCTATGCAGAACATACTCTAGTACTCTGTAGTGTCCCCCCTACAGCCTGCACTGCTGAGCTCTAATACAGAGGGGTCCCTGCCTTCACCCTGCACAGCTGAGATCACTCTCCAGCAGCACAATGCAGCCTGAAGCCACTTCATCTACTTTAAGCTCTGCTCAGCCCCCTCTACAGAGCAAGCAGCTCTCTGTATTCCAATGCATAGCTGAATATCCCCATCACAAAAGTCAATGGGCTGCAAGTCAACAAAGGCGCTTAGAAGTCCCTAAATAAATATGGATCTGAAAATCTATGGAGGGTTATTGCCTGAGCTGAGAGTCCTCTGTGCATTAATCTACACATTAATATCCCTGTGGATTTCTTTACCGCAGCTGAGCAAGCATCAAATGCACTTCTAATATTGAAGATTGAAGACTTATTAAAGTTATTATTTTTGTTTAAATTGGAGACCTGAACAAGGTGGCGTTCTTGGATTGTCCACAGAGTAGGAGGAGAAGGCCAGTATGGAGATACGTCCCTATAGAGATAGACTCCCCCTACACACACATGTAGAGAGGAGTCTCCGCAGACTTGGTCACTGTGCCCAGGCCTCGCCAGGCCTCATGTAAAAAAATATTGCGCAAAAATTGCACCCGCTCTACCAATCTTATTATGAGGGATTGCTAAAAGATTTGTTAAATACCAACTATGTATGTTTATTTATAATTTTGCAGTGACATTTACAACCCCCCCAAAACAAAAAAACAAAAATCAGATTTATAAGTTCTAGAGCTTTATTGAATTGCACTGTATTTTCAGGCTCACATGTTTCAAGTGCTGGGAGCTGAAGGGGGAGGTGTGTAGGCAGCTGGCAGGAGGAGGAGGAGGTCCTTAGAAGTGTTAATACACTTCAATAACTTAAACAGCAGGTAGCGAAAACAGAAAGTTAAAATAATGAATGGTCATTTTACCCTCTTTGCTACACCTTCTACCCCTTCCACACCTCCAATTCACCTTTTACCCCTTCCAGACCTCCAATTCACCTTCTACCCCTTCCATACCTCCAATTCACCTTCTACCCCTTCCATACCTCCAATTTACCTTCTACCCCTTCCATACCTCCATTTACCTTCTACCATTTCCACACCTCCAATTTACCTTCTACCCCTTTCACGTCTTCAATTCACCTTCTACCCCTTCCATACCTCTATCTACCTTCTACCCCTTCCACACCTCCAATTCACCTTCCACCCCTTCCATACCCCAAATTTACCTTCTAACCCTTCCACACCTCCAATTCACCTTCCACCCCTTCCATACCTCCAATTTACCTTCTACCCCTTCCATACCTCCAATTTACCTTCTACCCCTTCCACGCCTCCAATTCACCTTCTACCCCTTCCATACCTCCAATTTACCTTCTACCCCTTTCACGCCTTTAATTGACCTTCTACCCCTTCCAAACCTCCATTTACCTTCTACCTCTTCCACACCTCCCATTCATCTTCTACCCCTTCCATACCTCCAGTTTACCTTTTACCCCTTCCTTACCTCCAATTCACCTTCTACCACCTCCATACCTCCAATTTACCTTCTACCCTTTTCACGCCTTCAATTGACCTTTTACCCCTTCCATACCTCCATTTACCTTCTACCCGTTCCACACCTCCCATTCATCTTCTACCCCTTCCATACCTCCAATTTACCTTTTACCCCTTCCATACCTCCAATTCACCTTCTACCACTTTCATACCTCCAATTCACCTTCTACCACTTCCATGCCTCCAATTTACCTTCTACCCCTTTCACGCCTTCAATTGACCTTCTACCCCTTCCATACCTACAATTTACCTATCCCTTCCAAACCTACAATTTACCTTCTACCCCTTCCATACCTCCAATATACAGTACCTTCTACCACTTACATACCTTGAATTTACCTTCTACCCCTTCCATACCTTAATTTACCTTCTACCCCTTCCATACCTCCAATTCACCTTCTACTACTTCTACACCTCCAATTCACCTTCTACCCCTTCCACACCTCCAATTTACCTTCTACCCCTTCCACACCTCCAATTCACCGTTTACTCCTTCCATACCTCCAATTTACCTTCTACCCCTTCCATACCTCCAATTCACCTTCTACCCCTTCCATACCTCAATTTACCTTCTATCCCTTCCATACCTCCAATTTACCCTCTACCCCTTCCATACCTCCAATTTACCTTCTACCCCTTCCATACTTCCAATTCACCTTCTACCCCTTCCATACCTCCAACTTACTTTCTATCCACTTCCACACCTCCAATTTACCTTCTTCCCCTTCTACACTGCAAACTTACCGTCTATCCACTTCCACACCTCAGATTTACCTTCTACCTCTTTGACCACTTGCCTACCGGGCACTTTTACCCCCTTACTGCCCAGGCCAATTTTCAGCTGTCAGCGCTGTCACACTTTGAATGACAATTGAGCGATCATGCAACACTGTACCCATATAACATTTTTACCATTTTTTTTTACACAAACAGAGCTTTCTTTTGGTGGTATTTAATCATCACTGGGTTTTTTATTTTTTGCTAAATAAAGACCGAAAATGAAAAAAAACAAAAAACGTTTTCATAGTTTGTTATAAAAGTTTGCGAACAGGTAATTTTTCTCTTTCACTGATGTGCGCTGATGAGGCTGCATTGGTGAGTACTGATGAGGCTGCATTGATGTGCGCTGATGAGGCTGCACTGATGGGCACTGATGGGATTTACTGATTGCCACTGATGAGGCAGCACTGATAGGTAGCACTGATGGGCACTGATTGGTGGCACTGGTGGGCACTGAGGAGGAGGCACAGATGAGGCTGTATTGATAGGCTACATTGATGAGCACTGATAGGCAGCACTGATAGGTGACACTGATGAGGTGGCACTGATGGGCACTGATTGGCAGCACTGATGGGCACTGACAGGTGGCACTGATAAACACTGATTGGCAGCACTAGTGGGACTGCACCGATAATCAGTGCCCTAATTATCAGTTCCAATGTCCCTTTATGAATCACATATTGGTGAAGTTTGCTTTTTGTGTTTTTTGTGATAATCACATAAGGAGAGTCTGTTCACTCATTTGGCATACTTTGTAATTTTTGTTTATTTTTTCAATATTGATATTCATCATTACATTTTTTGTTTTTTTTCATCACCTTGTCTCAGCAACTTTATAGTATGTTGCATATCGTTTGTATTATGCACTAGCACTTTATAGATATTGCACATTGAATTGGTTTAACGCCTATATATGTACACATGTAAATGTTGCATAATTGGTTTAAACACATACATACACATGTTATAATTTGTAGTTTTCACTATTTTAGATTGCAAAGTTTTTTTGTGTGTGGATTAGCGCTATTCTTATCACTTTACACAGTACCTAATAAAGTGGCCTGGTGAGTATACATTCATGCATTATGATCACATGCAATAAAATGTGCATTATTGCAATGCATAGGTGTGAAGCCATGCTTATTCTGTAGGGGCCCAGTTCCTCCTCTGTACACAGAACCTGGTTTAGGTACCCACTAGGGATGAGATATGAGTTTGAGTCGAACTCATGTTCGACTCGAACATCGGCTGTTCGCAAGTTCGCCGAACAGCAAACAATTTGGGGTGTTCGCGGCAAATTCGAATGCCGCGAAACACCCTTTAAAAGTCCATGGGAGAAATTAAAAGTGCTAATTTTAAAGGCTTATATGCAAGTTATTGTCATAAAAAGTGTTTGGGGACCTGGGTCCTGCCCCAGGGGACATGGATCAATGCAAAAAAAAAGTTTTACAAACGGCCGTTTTTTCAGGAGCAGTGATTTTAATAATGCTTAAAGTCAAACAATAAAAGTGTAATATCCCTTTAAATTTCGTAGCTGGGGGGTGTCTATAGTATGCCTGTAAAATGTTTCCCGTGTTTAGAACAGTCTGACAGCAAAATGACATTTCAAAGGAAAAAAAGTCATTTAAAACTACTCGCGGCTATTGCATTGCTGGTCCGACAATACACATAGAAGTTCATTGAAAAAACGGCATGGGAATTCCCCACAGGGGAACCCCGAACCAAAATTTAAAAAAAAAATGACGTGGGGGTCCCCCTAAATTCCATACCAGGCCCTTCAGGTCTGGTATGGATTTTAAGGGGAACCCCGCGCCAAAATTAAAATAAAAACAGGGTGGGGTCCCCCCAAAAATCCATACCAGACCCTTATCCGAGCACGCAACCTGGCAGGCCACAGGAAAAGAGGGGGGAACGAGAGAGCGGCCCCCCCTCCGGAACCGTACCAGACCACATGCCCTCAACATTGGGAGGGTGCTTTGGGGTAGCCCCCCAAAACACCTTGTCCCCATGTTGATAAGGACAAGGGCCTCATCCCCACAACCCTGGCCGGGGGTTGTGGGGGTCTGTGGGCGGGGGGCTTATCGGAATCTGGAAGCCCCCTTTAACAAGGGGACCCCCAAATCCCGCCCCCCCCCTGTGTGAAATGGTAAGGGGGTACAAAAGTACCCCTACCATTTCACTAAAAAACTGTCAAAAATGTTAAAAATGACAAGAGACAGTTTTTGACAATTCCTTTATTTAAATGCTTCTTCTTTCTTCTATCTTCCTTCATCTTCTTCTTCTTCTTCAGGCTCTTCTGGTTCTTCCTCCGGTGTTCTCGTCCAGGATCTCCTCCGCGGCATCTTCTATCTTCTTCTCCTCGGGCCGCTCCGCACCCATGGCATGGGGGGAGGCTCCCGCTCTTCTCTTTATCTTCTTCTCTTCCTCATCTTCTTCTTCATCTTCTTCTCTTCTTCTCTTCTTCATCCTCTTCTCCTGGCCGCTCCGCACCCATGCTGGCATGGTGGGAGGCTCCCGCTGTGTGACGCGTCTCCTCTTCTGACGGTTCTTAAATAACGGGGGGCGGGGCCACCCGGTGACCCTGCCCCCCTCTGCCGCACGGGACATGACGGGACTTTCCTGTGGCATTCCCCGTGATGTCACAGGGAAGTCCCGTCAAGTCACCGTGCGCCAGAGGGGTGCGGGGTCACCGGGTGGCCCCGCCCCCCGTCATTTAGGAACCGTCAGAAGAGGAGACGCGTCACACAGCCGGAGCCTCCCTCCATGCCAGCATGGGTGCGGAGCGGCCCGGAGAAGAAGATGAAGAAGAGAAGAAGATGAAGAAGAAGATGAAGAAGAGAAGAAGATGAAGAGAAGAGCGGGAGCCTCCCCCCATGCCATGGGTGCGGAGCGGCCCGAGGAGAAGAAGATAGAAGATGCCGCGGAGGAGATGCTGGACGAGAACACCGGAGGAAGAACCAGAAGAGCCAGAAGAAGAAGAAGAGGATGAAGGAAAATAGAAGAAAGAAGAAAGAAGAAGCATTTAAATAAAGGAATTGTCAAAAACTGTCTCTTGTCATTTTTAACATTTTTGAGTTTTTAGTGAAATGGTAGTAGTACTTTTGTACCCCCTTACCATTTCACACAGGGGGGGGCCGGGATCTGGGGTCCCCTTGTTAAAGGAGGCTTCCAGATTCCGATAAGCCCCCCGCCCGCAGACCCCCACAACCACAGGCCAGGGTTGTGGGGATGAGGCCCTTGTCCTCATCAACATGGGGACAAGGTGTTTTGGGGGGCTACCCCAAAGCACCCTCCCAATGTTGAGGGCATGTGGCCTGGTACGGTTCAGGAGGGGGGGTGCTCTCTCGTCCCCCCTCTTTTCCTGCGGCCTGCCAGGTTGCGTGCTCGAATAAGGGTCTGGTATGGATTTTTGGGGGGGGCCGCGCCGTTTTTTTTTAAATTTCGGCCTGAGTTCCCCTTAAAATCCATACCAGACCTGAAGGGTCTGGTATGGAATTTAGGGGGACCCCCACGTCATTTTTAAAAAAAATTTTGGTTTGGGGTTCCCCTGTGGAGTATCCCCATGCCGTTTTTATCAATGAACTTTTATGTGTATTGTCGGACCGGCAATGCAATAGCCGCGAGTAGTTTTAAATGACTTTTTTTCTTTGAAATGTCATTTTGCTGTCAGACTGTTCTAAACACGGGAAACATGCGCCCCTTTACAGGCATACTATAGACACCCCCCAGCTACGAAATTTAAAGGGATATTACACTTTTATTGTTTGACTTTAAGCATTATTAAAATCACTGTTCCTGAAAAAACGTCAGTTTTTAAAACTTTTTTTTGCATTGATCCATGTCCCCTGGGGCAGGACCCAGGTCCCCAAACACTTTTTATGACAATAACTTGCATATAAGCCTTTAAAATTAGAACTTTTGATTATTCATATTCGTGTCCCATAGACTTTAACGGTGTTCGCGTGTTCGAACAAACTTTTTTCCTGTTCGCATGTTCTGGTGCGAACCAAACAGGGGGGTGTTTGGCTCATCCCTAGTACCCACACTCACTGATAATACTAAATGTATCCATCAGGTGGTATGAGACAAAGAGCTGACATTTGTATTCTTAACATATGCAGATTATTTGTCTTTTTATCACTCAGTGAATGCTCACGCTGTTGTTAGTACCCAATAATTGTTGGTAGGTAAGAGAAGGAGGGATCTCATATTTATATATATATATATATATATATATATATATATATATATATACACACATAACTGCTGATGCCGCTTTTTAAACTCTACGCTGCCCTGGTCCTGTAGGTAAGGAGTAAATATTGTACAGACCGAGCAAACTCCGATGTGATGTGTCTTCGTGCTGCGTAGGCGACTCAGGAAATAAACACATGAAGTTGTCCTGTTGATGCCAGATATCCTTCCAATCTTACAGGATGCAGGTGGCACTGAGGTTGGCTGTTCTGGGCTAAAAATAACATCAGCCGAAATACAGATATCACATATCACTGCAGCCTGGACAAGTCTTCTATCTTGGCAAAATAGGCAATTGCCAAAATGTACCCTTACACTGTGAGATGACAGTTGCCCAAATTGCCTGCGGTTGCTGGAGGACTCTGCTCCTTCCTCTTTAACTTTCCTCTCCTGAAATACACTGCACTGCTGGAGGACTCTGCTCCTTCCCCTAAATCTTCTCTCTTAAAATACTCTGCACTGCTGGAGGAGTCTGCTGATCTTTTATTGAAAAGAATCAAGCAACAAATTTTATACAAAAGTAAAAAACAAAACCATAGTACAATACTTCAACTGAAATCAAAGGAATACACATCCATGTTCAGAATATATACAATATATACATAGTCCACTACCAACATTTTTTAGAAAACTATTTACATAAAGCAGCAGAGAGGGCCTAATGCCACGTACACACGGTCTGACTTTTCGACTGGTCCGACAGACTTTCCAGCGGACTTTCGACGGACTTTTGACGGACTTTTTCATGAACGGACTTGCCTACACACGATCACACCAAAGTCCAACGGATTTGTACGTGATGACGTACACCGGACTAAAATAAGGAAGTTGATAGCCAGTAGCCAATAGCTGCCCTAGCATCGTTTTTTGTCCGTCGGACTAGCATACAGACGAGCGGATTTCTGGGTCCGGCGGAGTTACTGCGTAAAGATTTGAAGCATGTTCCAAATCTAAAGTCCGTCAGATTTGCGACTGGAAAAGTCCCATGAAGGTCCAGTGAAGTCCACACATGATTGGATTGTCACCTATGTACACAGCCATTTATCAAAAATTCGTCATAAAGAAAAAATCTAGGGTGATAAGGGACAGACAGTCACACCCGGGAAAGAGACTCCTGTCAGTCAGGGAGGCTTGAAATGCTTCCATGCCTTTAACCAAGCCCCCTGACGCCACTTGTCTCTCTCAAGCACCCAAATCTTCCCAACCTCATGCAAAATGTTACACACCACCACCTCAACAGGAAGGATTTTTGTGGTGACCTGACATCGTGCGTTCCAGGTGAAATAACGGACTACTAGACTAACTAAAAAAAGTGAATCCAAACAAAAAAACCCCCACCAGTATTAAATGCTCCCTACACCCACTCAGCATAACCCAGTCTGGAGAGGAAAGGAACACCAAGGGCCCATCCCACCTGTTTGTACACCTCCATGTTAAAAGGGCAATGAAGCAGAAAATGGTCCATAGTCTCCTCCTCATCTGCACACTCCTTCCGAGGACAAAGACGATCCATCCCACTGCGGTATTTCAAATTGCCCCAAACATAGAGCCTCCCGTGGAAGCAGAACCAGGCCAGATCCCTAAGTTTAAGGGGGACTCTATCCAAATTAATCAGTCTTAACCCTGCCCTCAAAATTGGGCCTGGGCAATCCCTTAAGGCCGGTGGGTCATGAAAGACTTCACCCAAGACTCAGCTCATAAGGACTTTTCTCAGGACCGATCTAAAATCTTCAACCGACAATCACCACTGCCGCAGTAACTTCAGGCACGGAGCGACATAGCCTGAAAGCTGACCATGATGACCCCTGAGATTCTTCACTTGGCCACCTTCTTCCCAAAGTTTTAGAAAAGGTCTAAACCAAGATGTAAACATGCCTGCCCATCCAGGAGGTTCCACTGCAAGCATATTACCAATATTAAGCTTGAGAAATAGCAGTGAAAGAAAAGAACTGGGTTGACCATACCTAAGCCACCCTCCCTTCTGGATAGGTAGGTGACATTCCTTGATGAGGTTCAGTCTGTTCCCCCACAACATCCGGAAGAACACACTACTGACCCTAGCATAGAGAGACACTGGCAAGATGCAGACAAAGCTGACATACAAGAAATCAGGAATCGGAATCAGGTAAGTCTTAATCAGATAAACCCTTTCCCTCAGAGATAACTTCCATCTCTTCCAGCTAACCACCTTAGTATTGGCAATTTCCAGTCTGCCTTCCCAGTTTTTGAGGCCATAGACGACGGGTCCAAATTCAATGCCTAGTATCTTTATTTTTTTCCTGGGGCACTGGAAAGGTGTCCGGGAGATCAAACCCCTCACCTTCCTTTCCCATCCAGAAAACTTCACTCTTTTCCTGATTGATCTTGGAGCCTGATGCTTCAGAGTACCATGATGTCAGAGAGACAACCTCCTCCGCTTCATCCGTCCCAGTGACGATCACCGACACATCGTCCGCATAGGCAACAACCCTCAAAGGTGGCTCACCCGGGAGCCCCACTGGTACCCCACAAAACATGCTGTTCTCTAGTCCCCTGATGAAGGGGTCGATTGCAAACACATAGAGCAGGGGACTCAGGGGACAACCCTGGTGCACCCCGGAGCCAACCTCAAAGGAATGCCCAACCCAACCATTAACAAGAGGGAAGCTTTCTGACCCCTTATACAAGACTTTCAACCAATCAACAAAACCACCCAGCAGACCATACTTACTAAGGAGCAACCACAGGTACTCATGGTTAACACAATCAAAAGCCTTTGCCTGATCCAACGCCAGCAAATACTTTCCCAAGCCTGCAGCTCTGCACTGCTCCAAGGCCTGCCGGACAGCTAAAACTGCTTTGAAGTTGCTCCTACCCTGGACTGAACAGTGCTGATGGCGAGAAAGCAAAGACTCTGCTACTCACGATAGACGCCAGAAAAGTATCTTGGCCAGTACCTTTCTATTGACATTGAGAAGGCTGATGGGGCGCCAATTCTCAATCATCGAAGGATCTTTACCTTTTGAAAGACGAATCACAGCTGAGGTCTTCATGGAAGGGGGAAGCACCCCCTCAGCATGGCAACTGTTAAAAACCTCTACCAAATGTGGGGCCAAAATAGACTAAAAGGCTTTGTAAATCTCAGCCGTCAAGCCATCTGGTCCAGGTGACTTTTTTATGGCAAGCTGTTCAGTTGCCCTCATCACCTCTTCAACTGTGATCTCCTCTGTCAAATTCATCAATGGGACATCTCCATCATTTAGACCTGCAGTAGAGTCCAAAAAGCTTTCCATCTTGTCGTGGTCAAGCTCTTGTCTCCCAAGAAGATCAGCATAAAAGGACCTCACGACCTCCAGGATCCCTGACCTGGACTTTGTCAAGGAACCAGTTCTATCCATAAGGCCAACAACCATCTTAACAGCTACACTTTGTTTGCAGTTCTGGTAAGGGTCAGGTGAGTGGAACTTCCTATAGTCCCTCTTCAGAACCAAACTCCGAAGTGAGGAGGAGTTTCACTTCGGAGTTTGCCCCAGGATCTCCTCTTCTCAAGACAAGAATATACAGCTTTGTCCGCAAACGTTGGTAGGTTGTGTATCTATCAAACTGCTTTCTATTGGCTAGGCCCCTGAAGAATCCAGCGATCCTCTTTTTGGTCAGCTCCCACCACTCAGCCTTGCTGCTACAAAAGCCCAGGATGGTCATCTGTGCCTAAAAGAATTCCTCAAAGGATTGTCTAACATGTTCTTCTTCGAGGAGAGTCCAATTCAATCTCCAGATGCCCTTGCCCCTTTTAGGGGAATCTGAAGCATTCAAGACCACAGATAGCATACAGTGATCAGAGAACTCCACTGCCTGCACCACTGGGGGCGAGAAAGCAGAGGTCTCCTTCAAGAAAAACTATCTATCCTACTCTGAAGATTACCTCAATGAAAGGTGAACCAGGTGTCATCTGGAAGATGCTTAATGTGCACATCCACAAGACCAGCATCTCTATCCGTACTATTAAAAAAAAGCTATCATATCCCAGCTTGTCCTTGAAGCCCTTCCTGTCCTTGGGCCTAGTTACTGTATTAAAGTCACCTCCAAAGACCATTTTCCGGGATGTAAAAAGAAATGTGTTGATCCTTTTAAAAAGGATTCCCGTCCCAGTTTGTGTGAAGCCCATAAACATTAATTAGGCGCAGGTCCTGCCCTCCCACAAGGACGTCTAAGATCATACATCTCCCAATCTCCACTTCAACAACCCGTGGAACCGTTACCATGCCGGTTTTAAACAACACCGCCACACCGCCATAAGGCTCAGCTGCAAGAGACTAGTAAGATGGACCATACCTCCACTATCTCTCAGCCATATGAATATCTGCCAAGGAGGTGAGCCTAGGCTCTTGCAAAAATAAAATTTCGGCATCTAATTGGCTGAACAAAAAGAAGGCCATAGAATGAGCACTTACTGACTTAATGCTGGCGACATTGATTGTCACCGCTTTTAATGGAGGGGGAACCGCCATTTGGGTAATTGGGTGGATTGCTTCTTAGCTCCCCTCTGCTGCTCATCACCAGAAGCCTCTCTCTTTCTTGAGGCCTCCTCCAACTTCATTTCTGAATCTTAACCTCGAAGCCCCAGAGGAGGAAATTTCTAACCTGCCTCTTCTGCCTCCCAACCTTCCTTCTCTCCTCTAGGTACTGCGGGTCGGATTCAGAGATGCTGTCATCTCTTGCTTTTTTCTTTGAAGTCTTCAGAGAAGACTTCTTTACAGAGGAAGAAGCAGCACCCTTTTTGATACTCTCTACCACTCCTGGTGGTGGGGGGCTTACTTTAAGTCAGAAAGTCAGACTTAGGAGGGGTAGAATCATGGGGGGTAACTGACTCAGGGGGCACAGGTTCTGACACATGAGGAGAGGGTACAGTAGGCTGGGGGGACACAGAGACAGACACAGAAGGAATACTTACAGACACAGGAGGGGTGGCCACATGAATTGGGGAGGGATCCTGAACAGGACCAGGGGAGATGGTCACTGCAGAGGAGGATGGCACACCAGGGGCCTCACCCTCCAACCTATTCAGCCTCAACAAGTCATCTATTACCTTCTTCTCCATATTGTGCCAGGCTTCAGGACATTTGCTGTAGGGGTGGCCAAGGCGCAGGCACAGGTTGCACCTGATCATCTGGGTGCAGTCCTTGGCCATATGACCCTGACCCTGACACACTGAACATATCAAGGCTGAACAGGAGGTGCTAAAATGTTGCTCCTTACTCTATCTAACTCTCCTCTCCTTAAATACTCTGCACTGCTGGAGGAATCTGCTCCTTCCTCTATAACTCTCCTGTCCTGAAATACTCTGCTCTGCTGGAGGACGCTCTTCCTTCTGCTAAGCTACATAGCGGATGGTAGATCTAAAGTAGATTGTACAATCAGATTGCAAAGTGGGAGATGGATGGAAATGCGGTGACCGACCCTCCCACCGCAGAAGACGGGCGGGAAGCCTGCCACTCCCTGGCCAATCGGGTCTCAGGACCCGCTTCCTGACTGGCTGGGAAGAGAATCAGGAAGACAATACTGGATATTAATTTTCTACTGTCACACAACTCTCTTGAAATACTCCGTACTGCTGGAGAACTCTTCACCTTCCCTTATCTAACTCTCCTCTTCTGAAATACTCTGCACTGCTATGATCACTCCCAATCACCCAATTGGCTGCTGCAATCCTCCAGACTGTCAGAGGGCCGGTGATAGGCGATATATATATATATATATACGTTTTAACCGGGCCAGATGAGTAATGCTGATATCTTGAACTAGATGTGACTGCCGCGTTTGGTGCTCGATTGTAACATGAGGCCTCTGCTGAGTCTGCAGAAGAGCGAAACTGTCTCTCCATCGAGCTGTCACAGGCGGGACTGAAACCCGAACGCTGTGAGAACTAATCTGCCGGATTTGTCTGTAAGGACACTCGCCCATTTCTACTTAGGAGTGCTGAGCAGAAATATCTAGACAGAGAATGCCCTACAGGAGGGTTATATTTATTTAGAAGCTTAGAAGCAATATATATATATATATATATATATATATATATATATATATATATATATATATATATATATATATATATATATATAAAATTATTATTATTTTTATTTTATTTTTTTTTGTTTAAAGACAAATACTAATTGTTGCATTTGTTCCTATTAATAAATGTGAACAATTTCTTCACTTGCTTGTTTTCACCTTCTGCAAAAATATAATTTGCTCATTTTGCCGATATGGAAATTGTAGTTTTCTCAATGTGTTTACTTGTTGCTACTTTTTATACACTTCTTTTCCACATTCCTCTTCTGTTGAAAACAGATATGTCAGGCTAATGTAGAATTTTTTTCAACGAACATGCAAGAACATCAGGCAAGGATATACATTTCGTGCCTATGGAGGAGGGAGGGGGAATGGGTTGGAGGGGAAACAGTAGTGATTGGCTGGAACGATCTACTACAGCCAATCAACTTTCCCCTGGATAAGTTTGGGGGAGAAATATTGGCTGGGTTGGCAACTGTACAAAATGAACATTCTCTAACCACTTTAGCTCTTGTACCTGTACACCCCCTATAGACCAGAGGGATTTATGTTTTTTTCATTTTTACCATAGGCTTGTTTCTTCACCTATAACTTTGTCATTATTTATTATGCATGCATTGTACTTTTGGGGAAAACTTTGGCTTTCTCTGGAAATATTGGGGGAGATTTACGAAAACTGGTGCACACAGAATCTGCTGCAGCTGTGAACAATAACCAATCAGCTTCTATAGTTTTATTGTCAAAGCTTAAATGAACAATCGAAGTTACCTATGGACATTTTTTTTATATATTTTGACCAGTGTTAGCTTTATAAATAGTAATTGTACTATAAATAAAATGAATACATTTTATTCCTTAACCGCTTAACCGTCATTATACTGCGGCAGGTTGGCAGGGCTGCGCGAATCGCCGTAGGTGTACGTTGGCCTCTTTAAGAGCTCTAGGGGGCGCAACGCCGGAGCCGATATCCACTGGTGACCCGCGATCGCTCCTCAGAGAGCTGGAACAGAGATGTAAATGTCAATGTCAATGTAAAGAGACAGATCCCTGTTCTGTCAGGGAAGTAGAAAGAGAACTGCTGTTCCTACTGATCAGGAACAGCGATCTCGCTGTACTCCCTGTCAGTCCCCTCCCCCCACAGTTATAAACATCACCCTAGGGAACACTTAACCCCTTGATCGCCCCCTAGTGTTAACCCCTTCCCTGCCAGTGACATTTATACAGTAATCAGTGGCAGATTTTAGCTCTGATCGCTGTATATATGTCAATGGTCCCAAAAAAGTGTCAAGTGTCCGATCTGTCCCCTGCAATGTCGCAGTCCCGCTAAAAATCACTGATCATCGCCATATCTAGTAAAAAAAAAAGTTTATATTAAAAATGCCATAAATCTATCCCCTATTTTATAGACGCTATAACTTTTGTGCAAATCAATCGATTTATGCTTATTGCGATTTTTTTTTAACCAAAAAATATGTACAATAATACATATTGGCCTAAACTGATGAAGACAATTTTTAATTTTTTGGGGGATATTTATTATAGCAAAAGTAAAAAATATTGTTTTTCCAAATTGTTGCTCTTTTTTTATTTATAGGGCAACAAAAAAAAAAAATAAAAACCACAGAGGTGATCAAATACCACAAAACGAAAGCCCTATTTGTGGGAAAAAAAGGACATAATGTTGTTTGGGTACAGCGTCGCACGACCGCGCAATTGTCAGTTAAAGCGACGCAGTGGCATATCGCAAAAAATGGCCTGGTCATTAAGCGGGTAAAGGTAAATCCTTTCGGTCCTTAGGTCAAAGTAGAAGTCCACCCTAACACTAAAATCCCTGCATCTACAGACATCCATGATCTAACACTAACCTATCTAGCCCTGTAAAGAAGAAATCAGTATAAATACCTTTTTTGAAGCCAATACAACCCGATCCCACGCTAAGCTGTCAGCCGCGGCTTCTCTGTGGAGGAGGGTGCAAAGGACACAGCCTACATCGGAAAAGCCCCATAGTAAGTCTATGGGTGACGTCACTCCCCATTCATTTCACAGCCGTTGCCGGCTGTGTCCTCTGCAGAGCTTCTGCCGCCGGAGATCGGTTTGGATCGGATTAAAAAGATATCTATACTGATATCTTCTTTACAGGGCTAGATAGGTTAGCGTTAGATCGTGGATGTGTGTAGATGCAGAGATTTTAGTGTTAGGTTGGACTTACACTTTTTGTCTTGTTTAACCACTTCAGCCCCGGAAGGTTTTACCCCCTTCCTGACCAGGCCATTTTTTGCGATACGGTACTGCGTTAATTTAACTGAGAATTGCGTGGTCGTGCAACACTGTACCCAAATAAAATTGATGTCCTTTTTTTCCCACAAATAGAGCTTTCTTTTGGTGGTATTTGATCATCTCTACGTTTTTATTTTTTATTTTTTTGCGCTATAAACAAAAAACGACCGACAATTATGAATGAAAAACAATATTTTTTTACTTTCTGCTATAAAACATTCCCAATAAAAAAAAAAAAAATCTAATTTTTTCATCAATTTAGGCCAATGTGTATTCTGCTACAGTATAAAAAAATCCCAATAAGCATATATTGATTGGTTTGCACAGAAGTTATCATGTCTACAATTTGTGGGATATTTTTATGGCATTTTTATTTTTATATTTACTAGTAATGGCAGCAATCAGTGATTTTTAGTGGGACTGCCACATTGTGGGGGACAAATTGGACACTAAGTGACACCAGTACTGCAGCTCCTCCAGAGTTACCATGGACCTCTTGGCTCTTCTCTGATGAATGCTCTCCTTGCCCGGCCGGTCAGTTTAGGTGGACGGCCATGTCTTGGTAGGTTTGCAGTTGTGCCATACTCTTTCCATTTTCAGATGATGGATTGAACAGAGCTCTGTGAGATGTTCAAAGCTTGAAGCTTGGGATATTTTTTATAACCTAACCCTGCTTTATACTTCTCCACAACTTAATCCCTGACCTGTCTGGTGTATTCCTTGGCCTTCACAATCCTGTTTGTTCACTAAGGTTCCCTAACAAACCTCTGAGGGCTTCACAGAAGACTTGTATTTACTGTACATGGCCAAGCATTCGCATTGCAGCTGCTAGAAGAAATGTGCGCATGCGTGGTGTGTTTTTTGAGTGAGCTGTAGGCTGAGGGGTGAAGAGCGGGCATGTTGGAGGGTGATGTGACAGTAGTTGCTATCAGAGCAGACATGAAGCTGTGGGCCTGCTGGTTGCTGACCAATGATCTGGACTGTGCATGTGGTGTGGACCCCTCTCACACCCACCCTTTGTCCTAGCCCTGGCGCCTATTCCTCTTCTTCCCACCACAGTACATCCTATTAATTGACATTATTATACATTTAGCAATTTTTTTTTCTCTTCAGCTCATTCCATATTTCACAGGCTGAGGAGGAGAAGTGGCCACGCACAGAAGCTAATATTCAAATCCTTGTGTAGATGGTGGTTGGAGGAATGGGGTTGTCTTATTTTATTTTCACAGAAAGGCTTGTCGGTTTTTATTAAGGCTAAAATGAAGTTATGTGTTTTTTTTTCATACACATAATGCATCACAGGGTTCCTCCTTCAATTTCCCAATATAGATTAAAAAACAAGCAAAAAAAAAAGGAAAAGCTAAAAACTCCCTGTTTGATAACGGAGGTCGGTCAGATCACAGAGCGCACTTCTTCTCCTTCAGTCTGGGAATTCCGCCTCTCGCTGTTTACAATACGCAGAAGAGAAGTTGATGACCTTGGAGTATTTTCGTGTTGTTGCCTGTTGTTTCCTTATCTCAGTTTTCGGTCTCAGTGAGATGTGAATGAGCTGGATGTTGATATCTGCCCAAATCTCGGGCCCCTATGGGTGGACTGAGCGGAACTGACATCTCAGCGTGCTGACACAGGGGCTCCGTCACTGGAAAATTACTCACAATGGAGAGGAGGCCAGAACGATGGAGAAGAGAAGAGCTACTGATGCCAGCCGCTCCCTCCATACACACACATTCACCATTAGGCACTGTAGGCTTCTGCCTATAGGCTGCAGAGACAAACAATCAGCTCTATAATTATTAGCCATGCTTTTAAAAAAAAAAAATTTATAGCAAGAAAAAATATAGGGTATCACACATATACGGCCAGTGGTGGCTGGTGCTCAAAATTTTTTGGGGGGCTCAAACAAACTAAAAAATTCTGAAAAATACTGGAAAAAACATCACTGTGCCCATCAATTGCAGCCACTGTCCCCTCAAATGCAGCCACTGTGCCATCACATGCAGCCACTGTGCCCCATCAAATGCAGCCACTGTGCCCATCAAATACAGTCACTGTGCCCATCAAATGCAGCCACTGTGTCCATCAAATGCAGCTACTGTGCCCATCATTTGCAGCCACTGTGCCTATCATATGCAGCCACTGTGCCCCATCAAATGCAGCCACTGTGCCCATCAAATGCAGCCACTGTGCCCATCAAATGCAGCCACTGTACCCAACATATTCAGCCACTGTGCCCCGTCAAATGCAGACACTGTGCCCATCATATTCAGCCACTGTGCCCATCATATCCAGCCACTGTGCCCATCATATGCAGCCACTGTGCCCCATTAAATGCAGCCTCACTGTGACCCCCAGCCCCCCCTCTCCTGCCCGCCAGCCCGCTCACTGTCTGACCGGCACTTACCACATCTTGGTGGCAGGTCAGGCAGTGGGTGACGGCAACGAGCTGTGGGACGGGCCAGGCGACTGCTTCTGTGTCCTCCATGCGTCTCTTCTTCCCTTCTGCTAGGCATCCAAATGGATCGTCTGTGGCTTCAGCCAATCAGGTGACGGGTAATAGATTGGCGGAGAGGCGGTTCAGTGTTAGAAAAGCAAATATTCATTTGCTTTCCTAACACACCTGGGTGGGCTCCAAATGCATTGCTCTGCGCTCTGAGTCCACCTTTTTTGAAGCCTATTAGAGCCTATGGCTCTAATCAGATACTTAAAAAAAAACATCCCCATCGCTAAAATTCAGACACCCAGCATCCGAAAAGGGGATGGACCCCTGAATAGGGGGTGGCCAAGGCGGCCATGAATCTATCCATTACTCATATAGGGGGGTGGCGTGATAGAGGGGGCGGCGCCTGTTCGCCCTTAATGGGCGGGTGCCACTGCATACTGCTATCAATATAGAAACAGTTCTGGTCCCTATCTATAATTTCAATTGAGTTCCAACAGTCTCCCGCCACAATGGGATTTGTAAATAGAGACTTCCTCCAAAATCAATAAATTATATTTGTAACAAGTAAATTATTTTCAAACAAAATATCACAAATACATCAAAACAAAACACAATTAAAATATCTCACAAAAGTAAGTACACCCCTCACATTTTTGTAAATATTTTCTTCTATCTTTTCATGTGACAACACTGAAGAAATGACACTTTGCTACAATGTAAAGTAGTGAGTGTACAGCTTGTATAACAGTGTAAATTTGCTGTCCCCTCAAAATAACTCAACACACAGCCATTAATGTCTAAACTGCTAGAAACAAAAGTGAGTACACCTCTAAGTGAAAATGTCCAAATCGGGCCCAATTAGCCATTTTCCCTCCCCGGTGTCATGTGACCCGTTAGTGTTACAAGGTCTCAGGTGTGAATGGGAAGCAGGTGTGTTAAAGCGGAGTTCCACACAAAAATGGAACTTCCGTTTTTCAGAACCCTCCCCCCCTCCGGTGTCACATTTGGCACCTTTCAGGGGGGAGGGGGGTGCAGATACCTGTCTAAGACAGGTATTTGCACCCACTTCTGGCATAGACTCCCATGGGAGTCTATGCCTCTTCCCGTCCCTTCGCGCTGTCTCCTGGGAAACACAAAGTTCCCAGGAGAGAGCAGTGAACCACTTACAATGCGCAGCGCGAGCGGGTTCTCGGCGTCGCCTGCCGACATTGCTGGACCCTGGGACAGGTAAGTGGCCATGTATTAAAAGTCAGCAGCTGCAGTATTTGTAGCTGCTGGCTTTTAATATTTTTTTTTTTGGCGGTGTGGGTGGACCCCCGCTTTAAATTTGGTGTTACAAAATATTTTACAGCGCACACATACAAGAATGACATTTCCTGCAGGGCTAGTTAAAAACACCTGAACATATTCAAAAAATACGGGGGTTTGGTCACACTATATGTTCATATTCTTTTCTACCCTTAATTCCTTACTTCACCCCCCACTGCCCCCTCCCACCAACTTGCTTACCGCTCAACATATTGCCAACCACTTCAATAGCAAAATCAACACAATTCGCAAGGAGATATCCAGCATTCAAATTCCTCTCCTACCCAACACATCAGGTCCAACACCACACTCAATACTCTCCTCCTTTTGCCCAGTTACCACAGAAGAAGTTGATAAACTCCTCTCCATGGCCCACCTCACTACATGTCCCCTGGACCCTGTCCCCTCTCAATTACTGCGACCATCTTCCCACTCTATCCTCAACTCCCTAACCCACATCTTCAACCTCTCCCTCTCCTCCGGCACCTTTCCTTCCCCGCTCAAACATGCACTGGTTACCCCCATACTCAAAAAACCCTCACTAGACCCCACCTGTCTGAATAACTTACGACCTATCTCCCTTCTCCCGTTTGCCTCCTGACCAAATGAGTCGCTACCTCACGGACAACAACCTTCTCGACCCCCTACAATCTGGCTTCCGCCTACAACATTCTACTGAAACTGCCCTACTAAAAATCACCAATGACCTAATAACTTCCAAAACCAATGGCCACTACTCCATACTTATACTTTTAGACCTCTCTGCTGCCTTTGACACAGTTGACCACCTGCTGCTCCTCAGCAAATTACACTCATTTGGGCTCCGTGATTCTGCATTATCCTGGTTCTCCTTCTACCTATCTCAGCGCACTTTCAGTGTCACTTACAACTCCATCTCCTCCGCTCCCCTTCCTCTTTCTGTTGGGGTACCCCAAGGCTCCGTCCTTGGGCCTCTCCTTTTCTCAATCTATAGCTCTTCCCTGGGCCAGTTGATCACCTCCCATGGCTTCCAATACCATCTCTATGCCGATGACACCCAGATCTATCTCTCCACTCCTCAACTCACCCCCACTATCTCCTCACGGATCTCAAACTTGCTGAATGACATACCGATATGGATGTCACACCACTTCCTCAAACTTTATCTTTCTAAAACTGAGCTTGTTATATTTCCTCCTTCACGGTCCCCTCCTGTGACTTCACCATTAATATCAACAACACAACCATTGGTCCCTCCACACATGCCAGAGTCCTGGGTGTAATCCTTGACTCTGACCTCTCCTTCAGCCCCCATATCCAATCACTGGCTAAATCCTGCTGCCTTAACCTCCGCAACATCGCCAAAATTCGACCCTTCCTGACTAATGACACTACAAAACAACTTATTCACTCCTTGATTATTTCCCACTTCGACTACTGCAACTCTCTCCCCAATGGCCTACCCTTAAGCAGGCTATCCCCCCTTCAGTCTATTATGAATGCTGCTGCTAGACTAATACACCTCACTAATCGATCCGTGACTGCTGCTCCTCTCTGTCAATCTCTTCACTGGCTTCCCCTACCCCACCGTGTAAAATTCAAAATGCTAACCATAACATACAAGGCCATTCACAACATCGCCCCCATCTACATCACCAACCTCATCTGCAGATATCGCCCAAATCGCCCCCTCCGCTCCTCCCTGGACCTCCTGCTCTCTAGCTCCCTTGTTACCTCCTCTCATGCTCGCCTTCAGGACTTCTCCAGAGCCTCTCCCATCCTCTGGAATTCCCTGCCCCAGTATGTCCGATCAGCCCCTGCCCTGTCCACCTTTAGGAGATCCTTGAAAACCCACATAACTGTCCCTGAGCCACCCCCATCAAATCATTCTTTGCAGCTGTTACCTTTTGTACCACCACCCCCTCCCTTTAGAATGTAAGCTCTATGAGCAGGGCCCTCCTGTACCTTTTGTATTGAACTGTACTGTAATTGTGTTGTCCCCCTTATACATTGTAAAGCGCTGAGTAAACTGTTGGCGCTATATAAATCTCGTATAATAATAATAATAATAATAATAATAATAATAATAAGAAGAAGAAGAAGAAGATTGCCAAGACCCTGAAACTGAGCTGCAGCACATACAGCATAAGACCATACAGCAGTTTAACAGGACAAGTTCTGCTCAGAACAGAACTCGCCATGGTCGACCAAAGAAGTTGAGTGCACGTGCTCAGTGTCATATCCAGAGGTTGTCTTTGGGAAATAGACGTATGAGTGCTGCCAGCATTGCTGCAGAGGTTGAAGGGGTGGGAGGTCAGCCTGTCAGGACTCAGACCATACGCCGCACACTGCATCAAATTGGTCTGCATGGCTGTCGTCCCAGAAGGAAGCCTCTTCTAAAGATGATGCACAAGAAAGCCTGCAAACAGTTTGCTGAAGACAAGCAGACTAAAGACATGGATTACTAGAACCATGTCCTGTGGTCTGATGAGACCAAGATAAACCTATTTGGTTCAGATGGTGTCAAGTATGTGTGGCGGCAACCAGAGTACAAAGTCAAGTGTGTCTTGCCTACAGTCAAGCATGGTGGTGGGAGTGTCATGGTTTGGGGCTGCATGAGTGCTGCCGGCACTGGGGAGGTACAGTTCATTGAGGGAACCATGAATGCCAACATGTACTGTGACATACTGAAGCAGAGCATGATCCCCTCCCTTCATAGACTGGGCCGCAGGGCAGTATTCCAACATGATAACGACCCCAAACACCTCCAAGATGACCACTGCCTTGCTAAAGAAGCTGAGGGTAAAGGTGATGGCCAAGCATGTCTCCAGACCTAAACTCCATTGAGCATCTGTGGGGCATCTTCAAATGGAACGTGGAGGAGGGAAAGGTCTCTAACATCCAACCGCTCTGTGATGTCATCATGGAGGAGTGGAAGAGGACTCCGGTGACAACCTGTGAAGCTCTGGTGAATTCCATGCCCAAGAGGGTTAAGGCAGTGCTGTAAAATAATGGCACTTTGGGCCCAATTTGGACATTTTCACTTAGGGGTGTACTCACTTTTGTTGCCAGTGGTTTAGACATTAATGGCTGTGTGTTGAGTTATTTTGAGGGGACAGAAAATTTACACTGTTATACAAGCTGTACACTCACTACTTTACATTGTAGCAAAGTGTCATTTCTTCAGTGTTGTCACATGAGAAGATAGAAGAAAATATTTACAAACATGTAAGGGGTGTACTCACTTCTGTGAGATACTGTATTTGTTTTGTTACTTTGTATTTGTTATATATACATTTGATAACTTTTGTTACAAATAGAATGAATAGGTTTTTAGGACAAGGCTTTATTTAAAGCTGAACTCCAGGAATGATTTTTTTTTTTAAACTTTTATTGGTCCAGTTTGGTTACATCTAATTTTTTTCTCACAACTGGAGGGTCACTGGGGATGCAGAAATTCTGCAAACTGTAACATGCTGGTGGGATGTGGCACTTTACTTGACTTTATCCAATCAGATGCAGGAACTGTTCGGTTTTTCTGACAGCCATCTGGCCTGACTGGCAGAATACAATAGCCGCAGTTGGATATTCCTCCAATGGCCTACACTCGGGGAACTATTCCTCCCACTGACGCGAATGATGAGGCCCTATTCATTCCACTGACACCAATGATGGGGCACTATTCATCCACTGACACCAATGATGGGGCACTATTCATCCACTGACACCAATGATGGGCACTATTCCTTCCACTGAGTGGTGATTTGGGGAGAGAGAGTATTTGAGATGGCCGGATTAGGGGGAAGTTTGGAACATTCACCCTGGGCTCTAGATGACCTTGTCCCAGCTCTGGGTTCAGCTTTAGGCTGCCAAAATCTGTGTGCCTAAACATTTAGAGAAGATCAAAATCACAAATTTCACAAGGAGATCATAATTAGGGATACCTCAGTGATTCAGTTTACCTTTTGCCTGTTTGACCCCCTGTTCATACATCAGACACGGCTCTGGACAGCCAGCAGGCACAGAGCACTTAGTCTTTCATGGGTCATTGTGGTTCTCAGATAATTCTTAATCAGTACCAATTTGCTGAACAACCTTTCTCTTGGACCAACTATTGACCATCACGCTCAAATACACTATATTACTGTAGCAAGGGCCCTGGCCCCTAGAGGCCTAGTGGTGACCTCTAGAGTCAGGGAGAGCGGACATCCTTCTTTGTAAAGTTGGGTACTAGGCGTAGTGGGTTTAATGAAAGATAGAATGATTGGGCGCCAGTCACTTTTTGAATGGGAACAAAAGAGGGGGAGCGAGGGTTAGGGCCTGAACACCCTTAGGCAGTAGCAATTGGCAGACTCCGAGTAAAAGTAGGCAGACAGCTTTACAGGTAGAGGGCCTTTAAGCTGGTTGCAGCACTGTATTTGCTGTCTCCTATGGCAACTGAACTTGTAGGTTGACTTCAACTTAGATCTGTACACATACCAGACTTGGTATCCCCGTTGTGTAGGACCTGGCCTCCATCTCACCTCCTCCCGCTGTAGCTTTTCTCACTGAGCTCCCAGTCTTCTCACCCGACCTTCAGATCCCAGCCACCCGCTGGATCCCCTAAGCTCTTCCACAGCTAACCCGCTGTACACTCCAAGCGTCACCCCCGCTACCTGCTGGGTCCCTGGCTTGACTGTCGGCCAACCCGCTGAATCCTCTTCAAGTGTCACCCACGCTCACCCGCTGGGTCCCTGACTTGAACGCTGAAGCTTTCCCAACCTGTGCCCGGCTAGTGAAAAGGACTGCTCTGGTGCTTCTTCAGACTTCACAAGCCTGGCCTCTGATAACAGGAGTAGTTGCCCCTTAGTGGCGACGGTGTCCCCTTTATCTCTGACTTCACTTGCCGCTGGTAACAGGAGTGGTCATCCTATGTGGCAACTGCTTCTCCTTCACCTCTGGCAACACTCGGTTCACTGTCTGGCTGAACCTCTGTAACAATCAAGCTCCCCTTGGGCTGAGCCTCTACACACGTGGCTAGGCCTCAGGCTTAGGTCTAAACTTCAGCTGCTGCTTCACATACAGCCCCCAGGCCTCAGCCCGGGGCCAAAAGAACACTGCTCACCTGACTCATTCCCATTAAATAGACTCTCCCAGCATGCTTTACACAAATATGATTGGCTGAGAAATGATGCCTATTCACAACCTGAACTCACTGTGCTCTTGTCATTCTAATGCCAAAGGCAGCAGTGCCACCTATTGACAGAAGAGGGAAATGCACCAGGTTCAGGCTTAGGGCAGAAAACCAGTGGTTACAACTACCAATTAGCCAGGCTAATGACCACCTAGCATAACCAAATTTGTTAGCAACCCTGCCTAATACCAGGGTTCTACATTACCAAAGTATTGGGACGCCTGCCTTTACACGCACACTTTAAAGTGGTTGTAAACCCTTACAGACCACTTTGTGCTACTGGTAAGCCTATAATAAGGCTTACCTGTAGCTACCCTGGATATTTCCTAAACCTGCACGGTATAGGAGATATCCCCTGTATTTGCATGTGTCACATGGCACATATGCATGGCACATATGTGAGTGTGGGCCAATCACAGTCCCCTGAGCCGCGATACCCGGAAGTAACCCCCGGGAGTGATGTTGGCTGCTGGAGCAGTGTATGGGCACCGCAGCGAGGGCTTCAATCTCAGGTGAGTATTACATAATGAGCTAGTATGCTATGCATACTAGCTCATTATGCCTTTGTCTTGCATGTGTTAGTTTTTTTTTTGTAAAGTGGGTTTACAACCACTTTAATAGCATCCCAGTCTTAGTCTGTAGGGTTCAATATTGAGTTGGTCCACCCTTTGCAGCTATAACAGCTTCAACTCTTCTGGGAAGGCTGTCCACAAGGTTTAGGAGTGTGTGTGTTTGACCATTCTTCCCAAAGAGCATTTGTGAGGTCAGGCACTGATGTTGGATGAGAAGGTCTGGCTCGCAGTCTCTGCTCTAATTCATCCCAAAGGTATTCTGTCAGGTTGAGGTCAGGACTCTGTGCAGGCCAGTCAAGTTCCTCCACCCCAAATTCACTCATCCATGTCTTTATGGACCTTGCTTTGTGGACTGGTCCAAATCATTTGGTGGAGGGGGGATTATGGGGTGGGGTTGTTTTTCAGGGGTTGGGTTGGCCCCTTAGTTCCAGTGAAGGGAACTCTTAAGGCATCCGCATACCAAGACATTTTGGACAATTTCATGCTCCCAACTTTGTTGGAATAGTTTGGGGATGGCCCCTTCCTGTTCCAACATGACTGTGCACCAGTGTACAAAGCAAGGTCCATAAAGACTTGGAGGAGCGAGTTTGGGGTCGAGGAACTTGACTGGCCTGCACTGAGTCCTGACCTCAACCCAATTGGGATGAATTAGAGAGGAGACTGTGAGCCAGGTCTTCTCATCCAACATTGGTGCCTGACCTCACAAATGTACTTCTGGAAGAATGGTCAAACATTCCCATAGACACACTCCTAAACCTTGTGGACGGCCTTCCCAGAAGAGTTGAAGCTGTTATAGCGGCAAAGGGTGGGCCAACTCAATATTGAACCCTACAGACTAAGACTGGGGTGTCATTAAAGTTCATGTGCGTTAAAGTTCTGGCTCTAATCATGTGCCTAAAAAAAACACGCCCGCTGCTGTAATTCATGTGCCTGGTGCCCTGAAAGGGGCCGGACGCATGAATAGGGGGTGGCGGCCGTGGATAGAGGATGAATAGAGGGGGCGGCGCTCGGGCGCCCCAAATGGACGGGTTGCCACTGCTGCCTATGTAAACAACAAGGAAGGCAGATTGCCTTCCTGTGAGATAGGAAGGTAGTGATCCTGTGTTTCTGCTAAGCAGGAACACAGATCTTTGCCTTCTCACAGTACAAGCACCTCCCCCACGCAGTCAGTAAGCACTCATTAGGCACACATTTAACCCTTTGATCACCCCTGGTGTTAATCCCTTCAGTGACAGTGTCATTTATATAGTGACAGTGCATATTTTTTAGCACTGAAAACTGTGTTAGTGTCACTGGTCCCCAAAGAAGTGTCAAAAGTGTCAGTTAGTGTCCGATTTGTCCGCCGCAATATCGCTGTCCTGCTATAAGTCGCTGATCGTCGCCATTACTAGTAAAATAAAAAAAAAATTTAAAAAATCCCATAATTTGTAGACATGATAACTTGTGCGCAAACCAATCAATATACACTTATTGGGATTTTTTTATACCAAATATATGTAGCAGAATACAAATTGGCCTAAATTGATGAAGAAATTCGATTTTTTACATGTTTTTATTGGGTATAATTTATAGCAAAAAGTAAAAAATATATATTTTTTTTTTTTTCAAAATTGTTGAATTTTTTGGTTTATACTGCAAAAGATAAAAACCGCAGAGGTGATCAAATACCACCAAAAAAAAGCTCTATTTGTGGGGAAAAAAAAGGGACATCAATTTTATTTGGGTACAACGTCGCACGACCGCGCAATTGTCAGTTAAAGTAAAGCAGGGCCGTATCGCAAAAAAATGGCTTGGTCAGGAAGGGGGGTAAACCTACCAGAGCTGAAATGGTTAAAGGACATTAAACTGGTCCTTTGTTTAGAAAGTTTGGAGACCCCTGTCCTGTGGTATTAAGGCCTTTGGATTGAGCCGGACAGTAACATTACCAGCCAGACAACTGGTATTTTCTAAAGGAGACTTCAGAAACAGCCGTCTACATCTTCTTTTATTATGAGTACCTTTAATATTATGTTTATATATCCTCAATATCCTGTATCCCTGGGCTGGTTTTCTTTGTTTACCTCTAGTGACATCTAGTGATCATTTTGTATATTGCGGTTAGTGCAGCTCCGCATAGAAACCAATCCGCTACCAGGATTTATTATCAAAACTTAAGCTGAAGTTAGAAGCTGATTGGCTGCCATGCACAGCTGCACCAGATTTGGTACTCTCCAGTATTGGTAAATCAACCCCTTAAGCCTCGTACACACGATCAGATTTTTCGGCAGGGAATTGTGTGATGACCGTTGGCCTAAAATCCGACCGTTAGGATGTGGATTTGTGCTAGGATGAGTGATTTTATTTATCGGGGGATTTGGGGAGAGAGAGAGTATTTGAGATGGGGGGGGGGGGATTAGGGTCTGTTTTCAGATTTTCGTATCGTTTGTACACAAGTCCGTCATGCAAAAGTCCAAAGTACAAACACGCATGCTCGGAATCAGTGCTCCCCAAACACGACATTAGCAGAAGGTGCCCAAAGGGTGGCGCTCAAGAGCTGAAATTCCTCGTAGTACGTCACTATGTTCGTGTTTGTTGGCCGACAATTGTGTACCGTTAGTATGCATGACAAGATCCTGGCACACGCCCTTCAGATAAAAGTCTGACGCTCGGTTGGCCAACAATTCGATTGTGTGTACGAGGCTTTGGGCTGCATTCACACCTGATAGCATCTTTGAGTGTTTTTTTGTTGTTTGTTTTTTTTTCTTTTTGCTTGCGTTTTATGCAGGATTTTGGCGTGCTTTTATACAGCGTTTTTGAGCTTTGCCGTTTTTTTATTAGCCAATAGAGAAAACTATTATTAGTTGCATCATTTGTTGTTAGGTATTTCAGCTTTTTTAGCTTTTCCATTGGCTTTTATTTCTTTTATTATTATTATTATTTATTATTATTAATAATAATCTATTATTTTATTTAAGTCCTGACTAAAATAATCTATTATTAAGTCATATATTAAGTCCTGCAAGCAGCATCGTTGGGGCGGTGGAGTACTACTACTACTACTAATAATAATAAATTAATACACAAATCTAACATAAATACACATATAAATAAAAATAATCATAAATAAATATGAAATACAGTCAATCAATAAATACTAAGTAATAATAAATAAATAATTAACCCCTAACCTTAACCCTGAACTCTTAAAATAAATAAAATATAATAATAATAAATAACAAAACACACCCTAACACAAAATAAATAAATACATTATTATTATTATATTTTTTTTGTTCAGGTTTGGGTGTTTATTTATTATTTTATTATTATTATTATTATTAATAATAATAATAATAATAATAATAATAATAATAATAATAATAATAATAATAATAATAATAGTAATAACAATAACATTAATAATAATAATAATAATCTTTTTTTAAATATTTTTTAAGATTAGTGGTTAATTATTATTTATTTGTGTATTGCTACATATTATTATTTTATTTTATTTATTTATGATGATTTTTAGTTATTTGTGTATTTATTTTACATTTATTTATTCATATATTCTTACTATTTTATTTATTTATTTTCATTTGAGCAGAAAATCGCACAAAACACTCAACAAAATGCGCACAAAAACAAAAAGTGAATGGCGCATTTCCATTAATTTCTATGGGAATAAAAACGTGCCAAAAATGCTCCAGAATTTTTTGTGTCCTTCAGACGACTTGGAGTGGAGATGTGAGCCATCTCCATAGAGAATAATGTATTTTTTCCTCCTCCAGAGTTTTGGAGCTTCGAGCTTCCAGCTACAAAACGCTGAGGTGTGAACGGGGCCTTGAGCCTCGTACACACGATCGGATTTTCCGACGGGAAATGTGTGATGTCAGGCTGTTGGCGGAAAATCCGACCGTTTGTGCGCTCCATCGGGCAATTTGTTGTCAGATTTTCCGCAGGCAAATGTTGGATGGCAGGCTTTAAAATTTTTCGTGAACACGCATGCTTGGAAGCAAGGAAGAGCCAGAAGCGGTCGTTCTTGTAAACTAGCGTTTGTAATGGAGAATTAACATTCGTGACGCGGCAAATTATGAAATCTCCAAATGCAGCGCACAATTCTCTTCTTCTTTAATGGGATAATAATGAAGCTGCTTTGCTGGTGATACTGATGGAGTTATTGCAAACAAATTTTCAAAGGCTTTTTTTTCTAGTGATATCAAGAATAATATTATTATGTTTTTTTTTTTTTATTTGGGCAAGTTACCACAACACCATTATTCTGTTGGTGTCCCTTGTCAATTTTACATTGTATTTTTTTTAAATGTAACTGCCGACTCCCAAACTGTCATTTGAAGTAAAACACATAGCCAAGTATTATTTTACACAATTTTTTTATTGTGCATTTAAAAAAGAAAATAAATAAAATTAGACATGCTATCTGCCAATAGAACTTAACCAAAAAGTGCATTCTATGCATCCAAAAATATAGAAAATATAACAAATCAAATCATTTGTTTGACCATTCTTCCTGAAGCCCATTTGTGAGGTCAGGGATTGATGATGGATGAGAATTCCAGGCTTGCGGTGTCTAATTCATCCCGAAGGTGTTCTATCAGGTTGAGGTCAGGACTCTTAAGGTGTCAGCATACCAAGACATTTTGGACAATTTCATGCTCCCAACTTTGTGGGGACAGTTTGGGGATGGCCTCTTCCTGTTCCAACATGACTGCGCACCAGTGCACAAAGCAAGGTCCATAAAGACATGGATGAGCGAGTTTGGGGTGGAGGAACTTGACTGGTCTACACAGAGTCCTGACTTCAACCTGATAGAACACCTTTGAGATGAAATAGAGCAGAGACTGCGAGCCAGGCCTTCTCGTCCAACATCAGTCCTTGATCTCACAAATGTGCTTCTAGGAGGAATGGTCAAATGGGTGTGTAAAGGCAGGCGTCCCAATACTTTTGACAATATAGAGTAAGTTGCCTCTGGGTCAGCTAGAGAAGGTGAAGAGAGTCTCAGGTGTATAATGGGGATTACATGCTGGGGTTAATCCTGGTATAGTTGTCATCCATAGCAGCATACTAGGAACAATAGCCAAAAAAGATTACACTAGTCTATACCTGCCTGGTGCCTAGGCAGGGGTCCCTTTAGGGTAAAATTAAAACCAATGTCTTTAGCATGAGCAATATCACAAGGTAGAAGGTAGACTAGGTACAGCAGGTATTACTAGAGGAACCCTAAGTGTAAGAATGTTCCATAGATATGGAAGCAACTTTTCAGGATGATGTAGGTGGAGCCTCCAACTTTGTGTCTGTGTGAGGAAAGGAGAGACGTTAACCAGCAAGACTGTCAGTACATTGTTTACACTGAAAATCAGGGCACTAGTCATCAGTGCCCTATCAGTGCTGCCTATCAGTGCCCATCAATGCCGCCTATCAGTGACACCTATCAGAGCTCATTAATGCTGCCTATCAGTGCCCATTAGTGCAGCCTATCAGTGCCACCTATCAATGCTCATCAATGCCGTCTATCAGTACCCATCAGTGCCGCCAATCAGTGTCCATCAGTGCTGCCTATCAGTGCCACCTAAATTCAAAGAAAGAAAGAAATTGCGCTAGGTGCATAAAAATTGTGATTAAGTAAAAAAGGTCCTGCTGCTATGCACTATAACCCCGATATAAGGGTACAAAAAAACTAGATATAATATAGAAAGTGCAGCGCTGGACATATGAAGTGAATGGTGAAATATTACTAAACCATATAATAAAATTTGATCAACAACAATATATACAAATAGTGACCTATAAATATAGGTAGTGAATTACTTATGACCGTGAGCATATAAATAAAGATAGTGAATTACTTATGACCGTAAGCATATGGAATTACAGAAAAAATTCCTGGAGATAAAACTTTTAAAGGTGCATAAAAGTCCAAAGCAATAATTTTTCGTGCAATGTGAATGAGCATATGGAATTACAGAAAAAATCCTGAAGGTAAAACTTTTAAAAGGTGCATAAAAGTCCAAAGCAATAATTTATCGTGCAATGTGAGTTTCAGGGGTGCATCTTCGATAATCGGTGTTGCCCACCACCGGATAGGTGAATGAATAAAAGGCTTACCAGAAAGCCTGTGACCGCCCTTATTCAGGGGGGTCAAAACAGGCTTAGCAGATATGGGGGGACCACCACACGGATACTCCGTTTGATAGATGGATCAATGGGTCAGGACTCCTTGCCAGGTAATTCTCCAGCCGACAGCCACTGTGGATATTCTCCCGACTCCTGTCCTCTCATAGAGCAGACTTGAAGCTTCCACAGATTCAGTACAGGAAGATGTAATATAAAGTTGCCAAAAAAAGGGAATAAAGAAAAAATGCTCCGCTGGTGCAGATAACTTTGGGTTTCCTTTAATGGTATATTACGATCTCAAGCATTAAAAACAAAAAAAACGGAACAAAACAAACAATATAAAAAAACGACACTACCGCCGTTTGTTTAAAGATCGCGCACGCGCGGTGCGTGCAATGTTGTGACAACATTGCACGCACCGCGCATGCGCGATCTTTAAACAAACGGCGGTAGTGTCGTTTTTTTATCTTGTTTGTTTTATTCCGTTTTTTTTGTTTTTAATGCTTGAGATCGTAATATACCATTAAAGGAAACCCAAAGTTATCTGCACCAGCGGAGCATTTTTTCTTTATTCCCTTTTTTTGGCAACTTTATATTACATCTTCCTGTACTGAAACTGTGGAAGCTTCAAGTCTGCCCTATGAGAGGACAGGAGTCGGGAGAATATCCACAGTGGCTGTTGGCTGGAGAATTACCTGGCAAGGAGTCCTGACCCATTGATCCATCTATCAAACGGAGTATCCGTGTGGTGGTCCCCCCATATCTGCTAAGCCTGTTTTGACCCCCCTGAATAAGGGCGGTCACAGGCTTTCTGGTAAGCCTTTTATTCATTCACCTATCCGGTGGTGGGCAACACCGATTATCGAAGATGCACCCCTGAAACTCACATTGCACGATAAATTATTGCTTTGGACTTTTATGCACCTTTAAAAGTTTTACCTTCAGGATTTTTTCTGTAATTCCATATGCTCATTCACATTGCACGAAAAATTATTGCTTTGGACTTTTATGCACCTTTAAAAGTTTTACCTTCAGGATTTTTTCTGTAATTCCATATGCTCATTCACATTGCACGAAAAATTATTGCTTTGGACTTTTATGCACCTTTAAAAGTTTTATCTCCAGGAATTTTTTCTGTAATTCCATATGCTTACGGTCATAAGTAATTCACTATCTTTATTTATATGCTCACGGTCATAAGTAATTCACTACCTATATTTATAGGTCACTATTTGTATATATTGTTGTTGATCAAATTTTATTATATGGTTTAGTAATATTTCACCATTCACTTCATATGTCCAGCGCTGCACTTTCTATATTATATCTATCAGTGCCACCTATCAATGCTCATCAATGCCGTCTATCAGTACCCATCAGTGCAGCCTATCAGTGCCCATCAGTGCTGCCTATCAGTGCCACCTATCAATGCTCATCAATGCCGCCTATCAGTGTCCATTGGTGCAGCCTATCAGTGCCCATCAGTGCCGCCTATCAGTGCTCATCAATTCCGCCTATCGGTGCCCATCGGTCCCACCTACCAGCACTCATTGATGCCACCTTCAGTGTTCATCAGTGCTGCCTATCAGTGTTCATCAATGTCACCAATCAGTGGCTATTAGTGCTGCCCATCAGTGTGCCTATCAGTGCCTCCTCAACAGGGCTTTGTGCTGAGAGCGTCTCTCTCATATGGCCCAGAGTCTGCACTGACAGTTCCCCCTTCCTCCTCCCTCACACGGATGGGAGAGGAGAGAGCTGATCTGCTCCTTCTCCTCCCACCCTCTCTTCCTGTGTGCACTGTGAGAACTTGTAGAGCCCAGAAGCTGAATTTGATCATTCAGCTACTGGGCTTCACACGGTGCATACAGGAGGAGAGGAGTGGGAGGAGAAGGAGCAAATTGTCTCTCTCCTCTCCTATCTGTGCGAGGGAGGAGGGAGGGGGAACTGTCAGTGCAGACTCTGGGCCGTATGAGAGAGACGCTCTTCGCTTCGCCCCCCAAACAGTGGCGGAACGCCAGGCCCCCGGTCGCAAGTGAGGCCTTTGTGACCCTGGTAGTTCCACCACTGGCTTCCAGTAATGGCTTAACAGCCAGAGTTTTCCTGGTTTTAGCTGGCAGCAGAGAAATCTGGACCCCATCACACTCTATAGGAGTTTTGTGGTGGGGCGTGGCCATAATGTCTTCTTAAAGATGATAATATACGCTCTAGGTTTCATGGGGTCGGAATATTTTGGAGTCCAGGTCCTGTGGGCTCTATACATGAGCTTCTCACAATGCCCATTGGAAGCCTCATTTTCTGGCTGGAGTACATCCCGTATAATCTAACCCTTTCCTCCCTAGCCTAAATGTTCCTGGCCCATCCCTTTTTATTCATTGGATTTCAGTCCTTTTAAACATGGAGACACAGCATAACATGCAGGAGTTGCACCCTGCCTCGGAATACCCACTCTTGTTTTCAGAAAGCTATGTACAGCATCCTGCCAGCATCTCCCATAATGCCTACACTGCACAGGGAAGCACAGAGGCCCAGTAATATGAGTCTTAAGTAAGGTATGTCTTTAAAAAGGCTTTATTTAAACATTTATTAGCATTTTGACAAGGGGGAGAAAAAACAGGGAAGCAAAACATAAGCAGATTACACTTCAGATTTAAACAAAATCATAACACACTGCCCACTACGCAGATGGAAATTAAAAGTCACACTTATACAGGATGTGGTCAGAGCAGAGTGACCATCATATCGTGTGGAATCTGGGTGTAGAATTTACCGAGAAAAATTCTGTATAACACAAATATTATCTGATATACTGTACATCATACATACTGTATGTGACACTAATTTCTTCTGTGTACTGATCACTACAATGACCCGGCATCCCAATAGTTTTCCTTTAATCTGTCTTTACCTGTTCCTGGCTCCATGTATCCATTCATTATTAACAGAAACATAAGTTTGCTGTTCATGTGCTGGAATAAAGGGGAGAGAAGGGAGAGGAGGTGTTCGTTCTCCCTTCCGAACAGTTGGCGAGGGTGGAGGAAGCGATCTTTCCTTCCCAGTAAAGATCCATGCACCTGGGAGACAGTACCAGATACATGTCGTCCCAGCAGCCAGATGAGAGTAAGGGAGATGGAGCAGCCGGCTCAGCAGCAGATGGCACCCCAGAATGATGCCACCAACCCAGCAGGAGAGCTGGCATCAGGGCCAGACATCACTGAGCTCTGCCCAGCACCAGTAACCTCTTCTTCGTTCTACAGAAAGGAGATAGTGAACCTCTATCCCCATTCCCCAGACACAAGTTATAGAGATTGGGGATTTGATAGACTGTTCTGCTGAGGAAAAACATCCTGGTGAGCCTCCAGCAGAAGAGCTGGTATCAGGGCCAAACTTCACTGAGCTCTGCTCAGCACCAACAGCAGCATCTGTGGAGTTACAAGAGACTCCTCCAGCTGAAGCGCTGGCCACCGGACAGAGGGTCCAAGTCTTCTGCCCCCCACCTGCGGCCAGTTCCAGGGGCCCATGGTGAGAATGTGACAGTCACTCTCCAACAGTTAGCCGGAATGGATGATGTGGGGTCCTCAGCTAAAGTGCTAACAGGGCAGAATGCTACTGGCCTCTGCACACAACTGCAGCTTGAGCTGATATTGGTGGATGGGACTGCGGTCTCCACTCACAGCAATTCAGCAGAAGGGCTGACAACAGGGCAGAGTGCTGCTGGCCTCTGCCCTCAACTAACAGAAGAGGGACTTCCTGTGGTAGTGGATGGGACTTCAGTCTCCACTGACACAACCCCAAAAATTGGCGTGGCACTGATACAGGAGGATATCAGCCATGTTTTGCAAGCACTGTGGGATTTTCATCTACCAAAAGTGGATGGGACTTCAGTCTCCACGTGTATACCCCAGGGATGCTGGGCAGCCGACTCAGATCCCCAACGGCATGATGGAGTGAGCCCAGTTACCCTGTCTTTTCTCCAGCGGCTGAAAGGACTCCAGGGAGAAGGGCCAGTCCGCGCCTCTCCCCAGCGGCGGGCATGTTCTCTGAGAGAGGCAGAGGTTGGCTCGGTGAGTAATGCTATGTTTGGGACAATTTATTTGGGGTACTGTGTGGATACCGGCATTGGGGGACTGGAACTACTGACTAACTTTGGAGTCAACCCATCTGGAGTCTCCTCCTGCGTTAGCCTCCTGTCGAAAGGGGGCCTTTGTGTGACAAGAGTCACTTTTGGTGGGGGTTTTGTGCAACTGAGCTTACCTTGGAGAGCTCTGGAAACTCCGTGTCCAGCTTCCCCGGACCCTCTTATGTGTAAATCACCCTGTGTCCATTAGTGGCACAGGGTGCCTGAGAACCCCACTATGATCTGTGCTAGTCAGACTTAATGTTCTATATATGTATATATTGTGTGTTGTCTCATGCTGTTGTGGACTCTTTGCTGTGATCGTTTGGGGTGTGGTTGTATTCCATTGTTTGTGTCTGTCTTCCTTGGAAGAAACTTATATTATGGGATGGATGTCTATGTGGAAGGGGGATTCCTCCAACAGCTCTCCCTGTTGATAAGACTGTTTACTGATGAGAAGTTTGAATACACCTGACCTGTGTGTCTATTGTCATTGGACAGCTTACCCCGCCCTAAATCCAAGGGTGGGGGGAAGTGTCTCGGAGTTGGATATCTGTGGTAACATGTGCTGGAATAAAGGAGTCTTGATGTTGTTGTTCACCCTACACTGAGTTACGGCTGGTGACTGGGAGAGCTAAGGGGTCTTGGATAGTGCTGGTTCTGGACAGAGGAAGCATTTACCGCGAACATAGTCCTGTTGAGGACAAGGGTTCGTCACAGTCACAAAAACAAAAAAATAGTAAATAGGTGTAACTATTGATACTATAAAGTGACCAAAACCACTTTGGAACAATGAATTGAAAGTAAAGCAAACCACAATAAACCACAACAAGTGTGTCCCTAAAAACTGCCCACAGCATGTCGGTTTAAATGCTAAAGACAGATGTGTCAATCTCGTGAATAATATACATGAAAAATGAAAACAATGTTTTACAATATAATATGTTCATATAAAAATAAAAGTGAGCGGCAATAGTGTGAACCCAGCCTAAAATCTGTGTGGCTATTCACCTACAGGGAGGATTCATACAAGCTCATATGATCTCTTGGTGGGATCATTCTTTCTGGTAAGCAGTTCACCTTATATATTCAGCACGGTGGTGATATCTTCATAATGTGGGATTAGTGGATTCCCAGTACGATCAATCATTTGGAAACACATATGGAAAGCTGCATTCACAGACTTGTATTTTTTTATCTGTCTTTTTCATTGCACCTTGTTTTTTTTCTATTTATTTTATTTTTATGTGAACATATTATATTGTGAAACATTGTTTTCATTTTTCATGTATATAATTCATGAGATTGGCACATCTGTCTTTAGCATTTAAACTCACATGCTGCGGGCAGTTTTTTTATTTTTAGGCTAAGCGCAACTTTGTTTTTTTTTTTATTTAATCCATCCATTATTCTTTATATTTATTATAGGAAATAGTAGAGGCGTAACTTGAAGCTTGTGGGCCCTGATGCCAAAGTTGACCTGGGGCCCCCCACTACCACCAACCACTTCCTCCGTGTGTAGATATACTCTAGGAGACCAGATCTTTATTAACATATTGAGAGGCAATTTAAAAGATTTAGGAGGAACTGTCCAAATTTTGACATGACTCTCAAATTCTTTTCAATACTCTGGAGCAGGGGGTAGGCATCCTTTGAGCAGGGCCGGACTGGGAATGAAAACCAGCCCTGGAAAAAATGTCATACCAGCCCCATAGCAATTTATGGGTACAGTGGCTGCGTTTGATGGTACAGTGGCTGTGTTTGATGGGCACAGTGGCTGTGTTTAATGGGCACAGTGGTGGCAATTTATGGGTACAGTGGCTGCGTTTGATGGTACAGTGGCTGCGTTTGATGGTACAGTGGCAGCGTTTAATGGGCACAGTGGCTGCAATTGATGGGTACAGTGGCTGCATTTGATGGTACAGTGGCAGCATTTAATGGGCACAGTGGTGGCAATTTATGGGTACAGTGGCTGCGTTTGATGGTACAGTGGCTGCGTTTGATGGTACAGTGGCAGCGTTTAACGGGCACAGTGGCTGCAATTGATGGGTACAGTGGCTGCGTTTGATGGGGCTCAGTGGCAGCAATTTATAGGTACAGTGGCTGCATTTGATGGGCACAGTGGCAGCGTTTAATGGGCACAGTGGTGGCAATTTATGGGTACAGTGGCTGCGTTTGATGGTACAGTGGCTGCGTTTGATGGGCACAGTGGCTGTGTTTAATGGGCACAGTGGTGGCAATTTATGGGTACAGTGGCTGCGTTTGATGGTACAGTGGCTGCGTTTGATGGGCACAGTGGATGCAATTGATGGGTACAGTGGCTGCGTTTGATGGTACAGTGGCAGCGTTTAATGGGCACAGTGGTGGCAATTTATGGGTACAGTGGCTGCATTTGATGGCACAGTGGCTGCGTTTGATGGGCACAGTGGCTGCAATTGATGGGTACAGTGGCTGCAATTGATGGGTACAGTGGCTGCGTTTGATGGTACAGTGGCTGCGTTTGATGGTACAGTGGCAGCGTTTAATGGGCACAGTGGTGGCAATTTATGGGTACAGTGGCTGCGTTTGATGGTACAGTGGCTGCGTTTGATGGTACAGTGGCAGCGTTTAATGGGCACAGTGGTGGCAATTTATGGGTACAGTGGCTGCGTTTGATGGTACAGTGGCTGCGTTTGATGGTACAGTGGCAGTGTTTAATGGGCACAGTGGTGGCAATTGATAGGTATAGTGGCTGCAATTGATGGGGCACAGTGGCAGCAATTTATGGGTACAGTGGCTGCGTTTGATGGGCAGGGCACAGTGTTGGCCACCTATGGGCACAGTGGCAGCGTTTAATGGTATACAGCTTTTCAAAGATAATCTGGCACTTGAACAAAACATGGGAGAGAGAGAGAGAGAGCGGGGGAGAGATGGGGGGAGAGAGGGGGAGAGAGAGAGAGAGAGAGAGGGGGGGGAGAGAGGGGGGGGAGAGGGGGGGGGAGAGAGAGAGAGGGGAGAGAGAGAGAGAGAGAGAGAGAGAGAGAGGGGGGGGAGAGAGAGGGGGGGAGGGGGAGAGAGAGAGAGGGGGGAGAGAGGGAGAGGGGGGAGAGAGAGAGAGAGATATTTTTAATACCTTAGTTCTTGTGCTGCAGCAGCTGCACGGCCGGCCATTCACTTCTATTCTCTCCTCGTGCAGATAGTGGGCGGTGCTGGCGCCGCACGGGACGAGTCATGAAGGCAAAAATGAAGCAGCATGGCGTTCTCCTGCTCCTCCCCCTCAGACACACAGGCACACAGACAGAGGCATGATGAGTGTGGTGGGCAGTGCCGGCGCCCGAACGGAGGAGACACAGACAGCAGTGAGTGACCCAGTGACACAGCCATTGCATAGTGCAGCAGCGGCCGCCGCCGCTGCTACTCTTTAGATTGCTGACATAGGCAGTGAGCGGCCCCAGCGGTACTTTGTGCAGCCAGCCTACCGGGATATTTCCCGGTATCCCGGTAGGCCAGTCCGGCCCTGCCTTTGAGAGGTGGAAATTTACCTGAATAACATGGAAGAGATCAAACATCAGCGGGGTCAGCACCCTTTTTTTGTAATTAACTAGCAAGGCCTAACTAAATAGTATGGAAAACTTAAGGAAAATATAATAAAACAAATGTCACCAAAAATGTTAATTTAAACTACCTTAACAGCGGACAGTGTCAGTCAGTAGAGCAATGGACAATGTCAGTAGGGCAGTAGATGGGCAGTAGATGGTGTCAGTAGAGCAGTGGACGCTGTCACTAGGGCAGTGGATGGTATCAGTAGAGCAGTGGATGGTGTCAGTAGAGCAGTGGATGGTGTCAGTAGGGCAGTGGTCGGTGTCAGTAGAGCAGTGGACGGTGTCAGTAGGGCAGTGGTCGGTGTCAGTAGGGCAGTGGTCGGTGTCAGTAGAGCAGTGGACAGTGTCAGTAGAGCAGTGGATGGTGTCAGTAGAGCAGTGGACAGTGTCAGTAGAACAGTGGACAGTTTCAGTAGAGCAGTGGACGGTGTCAGTAGAGCAGTGGACGGTGTCAGTAGAGCAGTGGACAGTGTCAGTAGAGCAGTGGACAGTTTCAGTAGAGCAGTGGACGGTGTCAGTAGAGCAGTGGATGGTGTCAGTAGAGCAGTGGATGGTGTCAGTAGAGCAGTGGACGGTGTCAGTAGAGCAGTGGACGGTGTCAGTAGAGCAGTGGACGGTGTCAGTAGAGTAGTGGACAGTGTCAGTAGAGTAGTGGACAGTGTCAGTAGAGCAGTAGATGGTGTCAGTAGAGCAGTGGACGGTGTCAGTATGACAGTGGATGATGTCAGTAGAGCAGTGAATGGAGTCAGAAGGACAGTGGATGGTGTCAGTAGGGCAGTGGATGGTGTCAGTAAGATAGTGGACACAGCCCTCAATCTCCATCTCTATCTCTGCAGCTTCAGCTGCACAGAATGAATGGACAGGAATAGCTCTGTACAGTTCATACACAAACTAAAGCAAAAGAAACGGTTTCCTATGTTTCAGTTATAATTGTACACAGTAAGTGATCTGTAGCAATCACTCCAGTGCCAGATTTAGACCTTGGGGGGCCCCGGGGCACTTCAAGTTCGGGGGCCCCTCAACATAATGACACATGACACGGGTAATGGAATTGGCAGTTATACATCACACTAATCAATTAACCGTGCTCCAAATAAAGTGCATGTGCATCCATAAACATCAATATAGTGACAAAGTGAATTATGTGCTACAGAGTTCCAAGAAATATCAATGTGAATAAAATTATAAATGAAAATTAAATTTAAAATGAAATTTAAAGTCCCATGAACACTCTGTGGTATTCAAAAACACTTCTGTGATCAAAAACACCCGTGACTTTGTGTGTCTTCTCTTCACCAACATTCATATGTGCATCCTACTCACCAGAACATGTTAACCCCCATTACAGGAGGTCAAACACAGCAAGGTTGGATATGTCTCCTTGAATAGGAAGATAGCCCGTAAGCAAATATCCTTGATGCTGCTCCTAGATTCCTAGGTACTCGTATCGGCTCATGTGGAGGTAGAAAAGAAGCCTCTCATGGTGCAGTATGTCCCAAAAAGATGTATTAAAACCATAAAAAAAACACACTACAGTGTAAGAAAAGATTAAAATCATAAGAAAACAGCGGACGCCGTATTTGCACTCCAGCTGCATTCGAGGAAAGCAGAAATGACGTGTTATGCTTGATCCTACCCAACGCGTTTCGTCAGTGTGCATCTGACCTCATCAGGGGTCACAGTTGTGATGTCACAGTGGTGATGTCAGTGGCAGTTAGTCAGTCCCCCCACCAGCGTCAGTTAGTGTTAAATTGCCCCTCAAATTATCATAGCCCAATTATAAGCCACTGATCACAGCCAATACTAGTAACTGGAAAAAAAATTCCAATAAATATACCATAGTTTGTAGACACTATACCTTAAATGCAAAACAGTCAATATACACTTACCCAAGGTTCACATCTATGCAGTTGATGCGTTTTTCAGCGCTTTTTTGAACCTGTGTTTTTGATGTATTTTTGCATGCAGTTTTCTTTGCGTTTTTTTTTCTCTTTAACTAACTGTGAATAGCTGGTTGTTAAAGAGCGGGCCAGGAAGCTGACTGCTGCGTCCTTAACAACTGATGAGTCATCAGTTGTCAGAGGGGTTCCAGATTCTTATAAGCTCCCCGCCCGCAGACTCCCACAACCACCTGCCAGGGTTGTGGGGAAGAGGCCCTTGTCCCCATCAACACGGTTCGGGGGGAGGGGGTGCTCGCTCATACCCTCCCTTTTATAACCTGCCAGGCTGCATGCTTGGTTAAAAGTCTGGTATGGATTTTGGGGGGACCCATGCCATTTAAAAAAAAAAAAAATCGGCAATCCCATGAAGAAGTCGGAATGACGAAACATATCGGGGGCATGGCTGTATGGCAACCTATCGTAATGTGTGACATGTGACTCTCTGCTGTGCTCGTTGGTGACTGCCCTGTGTTACCGAGGAACCAACGAGGGGGCGGTGAGGTTTAAAAACTGCATCCCGAGTCCGCCGTGACCACAGTACACCACCACAGTTTAGTTACAGGAGTTCACCCTGAAATCCTTTTTAAATACTGGAATGATGTTAGTGCAATGGTTGGGGATTCTGTATGTTTAATTTAATAAATGGTTTTTATGTTATCACGCTATTGGAGGCATCTTTTTCATTTTATGTGGATACATCTCCCTATGCTGAACACTGCTGGAAATTGAAGAGTGTAACTTACCTTGATTAACCCTGGTGGGTTTCTAACAGCTTACATGCCGAGCATGAGAGTGCAAGGCAAATCTTTGTGGTGAGTGCGGTTTCAAAGGAGTGGATCACAATCACTATCGGTGGGGTGGAAGGAAGTTTAAAGTATATAGTAAGAATATTCACTTAATGCCATGTGAAACACAGTGCTTTGCATGGACTTTCTGTATCATTTTTTTAATGTCTTCATTCCACTTTTTTATTCAGTTGTTTATGTTTTTACTTTCACTGCTGTAGTGTTAATGCACTTAGATTCATTATTATGGACACTTATATGTTGTATAGTTCACTGTTATGAGATATTGATGAATTAGACTGGGTGTCACTATATTGATGTTAACACAGCGCCACTATTTTTTTCATTTAAAAATATAAATTTTTTCTTCATGCGTGGAACTTTGTGCGTCGGAATTGTGTATACACGATCGGAATTTACGACAACAGATTTTGTTGTTAGAAAATTTGAGATCCAGATCTCAAATTTTGTGTGACGGAAATTCCGATGGAAAATGTAGGATGGAGCCTACACACGGTCAGAATTTCTGACAACAAGCTCGATCGAACATTTTCCGTCTGAAAATCCGACCGTGTGTATGGGGCATAAGACTATAGCCTCGTACACACGATCGGATTTTCCGATGGGCAATGTGTGATGACAGGCTGTTGGCGGAAAATCCGACCGCGTGTACGCTCCATCGGACAATTGTTGTCGGATTTTCCACAGACAAATGTTGGCTCACAGGTTTTAAAATTTTTCTGCGGACAAATGTCTGTTGTCGCATTTTTCGAGCATGTGTACACAAGTCCGTCGGACAGAAGTCCAAAGTACAAACACGCATTGTTGTGAATTCCTGAAGAAATATATTTTATATTTCCTGGCAGAAACATGAGAGATGCTAGCCCTCAAAAAACCAGATGAACTGTTGCCCTTTCATTGACCTTTAAGGACAAATTAGATGATCTCAGGTTTTCCAAGTTTTACTACTTCTTTAAATATTGAAGACTTTTACAAGCATGTATTGTAAAGGAAGCTATTGGAACAAAGAATATTCCTGTCACAAAACAAGGAGATACTTACATGGTATCGTGAATAAACAAACACGGCCACAGGATACAAGGAGGCATAGACTTTTATAGAATAGAGATAGACTCTCATTGTGTTCAAATGAAGAACTGTTTAAATAGCTAATACCTTGGCTAAGAGAACCCATTGTTTGAACTTTTAGGATGGTTTCGACAAACAAGTCATTTCTAGACACCCAGTGAGAATGTTCAAGGTCCCTCTCAACACATTAGTGAATGTTGAATATTATGCTAGTCAAAAATAATATAAGGTATCAATAAGGTTATCATAAGTCATTTTAAACTATCTCTGACATTGTAGGTCACAGAGACATTATAATGTTGGCGTCTGCGGAACCAACAACTTTGCTATGAAGAAAATGTATATGAAAGTGTGATTTTATAAGTAGAAGTGTTTTAAGTAACGAATCAGTATTAGGAAAAACATATAATCATGATTATAATCATATAAGATTGTAGCCTACACTTAAGATAAACAAATGTTCAGTGGAGATACCAGAAGTTATACAGGTATCCATATAAATAATCATTTTATGTAGTATTGATGAAATATATAACAATGTGTGTGTTTCCTAGACAGACCAGTTTACAGATACACATTTATAGAGATACAGTTATATAACCAAGTAATGTAATGATGGTTAATCAAACTTATACTGAGTGTATTTTACATTAGACCGAGTACCAGAATATTTAAAAGTATATACCTATCCTTACCATTACACAACCTTATGAAAATAGAACGTATTAACTTAAAGGGATAAACTCAACACACATGTGAGACACCTGGTGGTCGAAGACAGTATTACGCGAAATCCTTAAAATTTTCAGAGAAGTTAATCATTAGGTATCCTAATCCAATAGAAAGTGAGCCAGCCCTTCTGGGCTGAACTGATGATAATTGGTTAGCTTATGATCCCAATGGGGAATAAAAGAGGGGAAAAAGAAAGAGAAAGGGGGACCCCACACTGGATATACTCCTGAGATCAAGAAATCCATCGATATTTAACCCTTTTGAGATCCCATTGGACTTTATGACGAAAACCAATTGACGCGTTGAAAACTTTATCGAAATTCGATTTTCCGCTGATTGGTAAGATACAAACACTAAAGTTATTTAACTTCTGTCCTTGAGATGACGGTTTATATGGTTGAGGTTATGTATTGATGTTTTGGACTGTCTGATATTGCCCATATCTTAGAGGTTAAGTATTGATGTTTATTGTTTGTTTAGGAGTGTAGTACTACCACCGTGTTTTAGGTAATTTAAACCAATCTATACATCAATTTAAATGTCTGTAGCCCAGGAAAGCTTTATAACTCCAATTAAAACTTTAGCTCTGTTGGTTTAATAAGTCATTCAAATGGGCAGTATGGTTCCGTTGTCTCAGTGAGAGAACACTTTGAATTTCTTCCGGCCGGAGAGATTTGAAGAGGTTCTCCTCTAAGCAACGAGGGATACTGTGTTCTCGAAGACAAAGGGTAAAATTGCACCCGTATTTTTCCAACAGACCACTGTGACTCATCTGAGTAACAATAATAATTTTCCCCACTACCCCTATTGATGTTTGATAATGCATATGACAAGTCTCAATCACCAGAAAATTATGTTCTGTATAAAATTGTATGAATATATCCGCGAATGAATAAAAGGGAGAGTTAGTAACCTCTCAAGTTTGTGGAACATATTTGATACTTTGGTATGAAAACCCCGTAAATAAATTAACTCAGGAAAGAATTGTGGTGTGTACCTAAAGTAGAACTAAATTTACAGAAATTACCGTAAGGTTGGAGGCACTGCAATAAATATTGAATCTTCATAAAGATTCCATATCACACTCACAACATAATTGGCAGGTACTGCTGAGATATTTTGTAAGAGGGAATCATACCAAATTACAGAACATACTGGTGATTGTGTTTGCATATACATTGTGAAAAATATCGGTGGTATATTAACATGGCTGATAGTGAAAACGAGTATTGTTCATCTAGGGAGAGTCAGGATGAGGATACCACTCCAACCAGGGCAGCCCCAAGCCAGGAAAATACCATTGGGTCTGGGAATAGAACAGATATATACATTGACCTAATGATGATCGAGCATATTTGGACAAAATTAAACAAAAAAGAAAAAAATCTCGACGAATTTACTACAGAAGCGAGAGAACAGGCCCAGAGGCTAAGGGAGGATATTTTTATGGAAGATGGTCAGATAAGTCAAATGATGAAGGTGTTTGCTGACACAAACGATAAAAAAACCAGAAACCGAATCATTCTGGAATGTTGGCCGGTCTTATGGTTCTTATGTAAAATAGAGGCCGAATTAGTTACAGCCTTAAAAAAAGAACTGTTTGCCACTCGCATAACATTGAATGACAAAGAAAAAAGAATAGAATACCTAATAACTAAAAACCAACAGAATGAGAATAATCTCAGAGAAGAGCAGGATGAGTTGATGGGCCGGTACCAACATATCCGGACCCTATATGAAGAAGCCCACCGCCAAATCAAAGAACTACAGGGGGAAAGTCAAAAATATCAACAAGAAATAGAAAGTTACAAAAAAGAAAGGAGAGGTCCTAGGGAAGCAGCCTTTATTGACAGAGAAAAAAAAAAGGAGACAGAAACTGAGAAACTTAGAGATGAGAGGATATTGGAGGAACAGATAGGAAGATTAACGGAACAGGTAGACTATAGAGCCACGAGCCGAAGTCATATAGGGGAAATGGAAAAACGGAAACATCCATCTTTCCGGGGAACAAGGGTAAGTTACAAGGGGACAGATTCAGAAGACAGGTCACCCCCTAAACTTCACCGATACTCCCCAGAATATACAGAGGAGGAAGTTGAAAAAGTTTCAGACAGACAGAAAAGAAGGACTAGGACCCCAACAAAAAAATATGACACCCCTAAGGTGATAAAATTCATAAGAGAAACTGTGCCCGTTTTCTCCACGAAAGGTTCCCAAACCATCACTGACCATATAGGAACATACGAACGTACCCTGGAAATCTTAAACATCCAGGATGATCGTACTAAAATTGAACTATTGCCATGGATATTTGAGGAAAAGTACAAGCAATTCTTTGATTCATTACAGGATCTATATGGTCAGTCATGGAAGGAAATCAAACATAGGTGTCAAATGGAGTTTGGGCCCTACAAAACTGTGACCGCTGCTAAAGCCGCGGCCTACAATTTGAAATGCGGCCATAATCAGAGTCCCACAGAATTCCTGGCTATATTAAGAAGTGCGTATTTTCTGGCCGAAAAGGACCCCGATCCGGAACAGCCAGAATTCATAACTCTATTTTTTGAAGCGTTACCTGCTTATATCAAATTAGGACTAGCAAGGGATTTTAAGAAAGGACGTTCCCTGGATTGGTTAGTCAGGGAGAGTGATCACCTGTACTCAATCCAGCAGTCCAGTGAAAGTGGGATGAAAAGAGAAATCAAACCCAACCTTAAAACTATAGCAGCCACCACCACGAAACCCCAACCTCATGAGCTACAGACAGAGAGGAAATCGTATGCAGAGGTAGTTCGAAATGGGAAACTCCCGGGATCTCCCGGAACTACACCCCAGCCACAACAGACGACGGAGGACAGACAAAGGTTGCCAGGTTACGACAGCGAAAGTGAAAGGGGCCGCAGGTATAGAAATAGCCAAAGGGGATATCTACAGGGATCCCAGAACGACCAACGATCAAATTGGAATCGAGGTCCCACTGTCGCCAGGTACCCCTATTATAATAGGAACCCCAACTCATTTAGAAACCCCGATTCTCAAGGATACCCGCGCTTTAATAGAAATCCAAACTTCCAGGGCTATCCTGGGTATTACAGAGACCCAAATTTCATTAGAGATCCAAATTCTAAGGGGAACCCTAATAATCGTAGGACACCTCCCAATCAGGAACCGATAAATCAGCCCAGGGGAGGGGTAGCCCCTCAAATTAGCCAAAACCAAAGGGAACCACAGGAGTCCCCGAGAGAAAGATCACAACACCAAGATCCGAAAAGTGGCGATGAAACTGACGCATCACTACAGTCCCGACCCGAACGCAACCGGTTCAGACAAAATAGGATAAATCGCCAAGATACCCTGGACCGGCGACTCGGGCAGGTAGAGGCACAAGTTAATCAGATGTGCGAACAAATGACACAACTGATCAATTACCAATCTACCAACCCAGTTTTTTTAGGGGCCACTCCTGTGACCAACCCAGGGTCACAGAATGTCTAGAACCCCAAGCAAGTCCCCTACAGAGGACAACCTGGGGTGCGATGACAAGAGATCCACAACGCAACCCCGACGTGCCACTAACAAAAGGGAATCAAGGTGGGGTTGTTAATTCTGCTCCTGTTTTTCAGCACCCTTCTAACCCTTCTAAGGAAACTAAGCCCTTGTGTGTCAGTGTAAGTGACCAATCAGGCGGGATGCCTCCCACTCCATGTGCTTCCATCTCAAGTAGACCTCGCAGGCCACCCCGCAGGACTCATAAGCACAAAGAAGCTGTGACATGCGGTAAGATAAATGCCAAATGCAAATTATTAGAAAGGCCACAGATCTTTAACCACGCCAATTTCATGTGCGAGTTGATCGAATCTGATGGAAGATATTTCACAACTGTAAAGATACATGAAGCCAATGATCACCCCATTTCAGGGTTGGTTGACACGGGATCCCAGGCCACCATCCTGTCGCAGGAACAATTTAACGAAGTAATAAAATCATTGCCCAACAGACCAAAACTTAGGGGCTTTGATTGCTCACTAATCGGGGTGGGGGGAGAGCCACTGCAAGTCATGGGTACTGCCTGGCTCAAACTTACATTGGGTAATAAGGAAATCAGACACCCTATTATCATTGCAGATCTCCCAAACCATCACATGATCATTGGGATGGATCTCCTTAAGAGACTCAATACAATTGTTGACTGCGTGAATCAAGTGATGTGGTCACAGGTCAACTCCCCGATTAAATATGAAAGACTTCGAATTCCCCAGTACCGGCAACACTGCCACCTGGTGGAAGAAAGGCCTGGGTCCCTAGAAATCCACTTCAGGAACAGTCAGTTCCCCGAGGTCACGGTCATCCAACCCGACAATCATGGCCTGAAAGTAGGAAACGAAGAACATATTTTTAACATTCCCCAAGATAAAATAAAAGAGATCTCCCTCCAAGGTAACGTACTGACCATATCCTTCCACCAGAAAGAGAAAACTAGGAAAGGGGGAAACCACGCCCAGTTCCTGACAGAAATAGAAAGAGTTAACAATGACCTCTTTATACCTGTCCGGATCAAGGGTTGTACCAAGTCAAAATATGCCAAAATTGATCTAAAACAAGAGCATAGTTTTGTGAGCCAGGGCCTTGTTAGCCATCTTTACAACAAAGAAATGATACATTTTTCCACTCCTCAGAGACATTGGATGACAGATACCATTAATGACTCTGAGGACCATGACTCGATCGCTAGATGCCTCCTAGAGATCACCATAGGAAATAAAACGACTACTCACGTGTTCATAGTACTGGGTAACCCACAATCCCAAATTTACATCGGCAACGACTTATTGCATCGTCTTGCCACACAAATTGACCTGATAAACGACTGCATATGGAGTCGACTAAAGGGGGAACCCGAGGGATATCTAGATATGACCTCAGCCCTGAAGTCCCAGCAACAGATGCCCTATGCTGTTGAGATTCAGGTAGCTCGAGAAATTACCATCCCTAGGGACACTAAAAATTTCATACTACCCATCATCGTAAAAAAAGGACAAAAACTGAAGGAACCGGATGCATTAGTATGCCTGTCCCAGAAAATACAGGAAGAGGGTATAAAAATTCCCCACACACCTATGATCAATACGCATCAGTCAATGATGTCCATATACATACACAACCTCTCAAACCAAGACCTTAACTTACCCAAAGGCACCTTTATAGGCCTGGCGGTAGAGACAGGGTATCACACATTTGGAGTCACCAACCAGGTGATTGGACTCATACCAGATGAATACCTACCTGAGGAGAGGTTAACTGAACAATCATTCAGTTCTGTACCCGAAGGAATATTCACTATAGAGTCCATTTACCCCTTCGATTCCGAGGATGGTACCTGTAGAATTGAAGAAACATCTCTTGTCTTCGAACAACCAATCAAGGAACAAGAGTACCCCAAGGGGCCTGACTGGGGGGAAAACATACCTAACACACCAAATGACCTGACCACCAGACTCGAAGAGGCCTATGAGATAGGGAAACCGGAAAGTTTTCCGGGGTTTAAAAGAATAGTCGAAGAGATTATAACCCTAGCCGATGCCTGCACCAATGATCTTGAGCGACAATTGCTCCGCGAACTTCTTCTGGAATTCCAGGAAATTTTTGCTCGGGATTCCTACGATTGTGGGAACACTGATCTCCACATCGCCAAAATCCAGACCGATCCTCAGGCCCCACCAGTATTTGTAAAACAGTATAGACTTCCGCTAGCCTCCTATGAGTCTCTCTCTGAGATCATTAGGAAATTACTCGAACGGGGTATAATTAGACCCATCCACAGTTCATACAATCACCCCATCCTGGGAATTTTAAAACCCAACGGACAGTGGCGCCTATGCGCTGATCTCCGACAACTAAATAAGCGTGTCTACATGTCAGGATGGCCTGTACCCTACATTGACCAGTGTCTGGCCCAACTCCAGGGGTCACAAGTGTTCTCGGCCATCGACTGTGCCCAGGGATACTGGACCATAAGAGTCAGTGAAGAAGATCAATACAAACTGGCATTCAGCTTTGGGAACCAACAATATTGCTGGGTGCGTATGCCTTTTGGCTACATTAATTCAGGCCACGAATTTGCAGTTTTTATGCACAAAGCCATGCCAGATGCTTTGGAGCGAGGAACTTTGGCATACGTCGATGACATCCTCATTAAAAGTACCGACGTGACCAAACACCTCATAGAACTCCGACACGTTTTGGGCCAGCTAAAGGCGGCCGGAGTGAAACTATCACTTCAGAAAGCACAATGGTGCCGCACCCGAGTAAACTTTCTAGGCCACGAAGTTACCTCAGAAGGGTTAAACCCCCAAAAGAAGAAGGTTGAGGCAGTATTGAATTGTAAAGTCCCTACTAATCTGAAAGAATTGAGATCGTTTTTAGGATTGGTGAACTATTCGCGGAAGTTCATTGACAATTACGCCGAGATTAGCAAACCATTACTCCATCTGCTGAAGAAAGACACCGAGTGGTCATGGGGCCAGGAACAAACAGACGCTATGAAGGAACTGAAGATCCGACTTACCCAAGCCCCCTGCCTAGCGTATCCCGAAGGAGGTAAACCCTTTTTCCTTGAGACGGGATACACGCAGGTAAGTATGAGTTCCGTCCTTTATCAAAAACAAGAAAATGTCAATAAAATTATCGCCTACGCCAGTAAAACCCTGTCCGCAGTCGAGGTTAAGTTTTCCGACTGCGAAAAAGCACTATTATCCACTGTCTGGGCATTACAGAATTTCCGCAGTTACATTCAAGGTGAGAGAATCATTGTTGAGACTGCACACCAACCTTTACAGTACTTACAGAGTGAACGTATTAGGGACGGAAATGTGTCAAACAGCCGCATCACCGCCTGGACTCTGTCCCTACAGGGCTGGCCCCTGGAAATTCGATATAAACAGAACAAGAAATGTCCAGTGGCCCAGGGCCTCGCTGAGTTGCACGATTGCGCTGCTCCTGGTCCCTGCGCGGCAGCCCCAGACACTGACTTTATAGAGGAGCAAATGTTGTCTCCATACAAGGTTTACGATGATAAATACTGTAAACAGTTGCCACATGTTTTTGTAGATGGCTGTGCCTATCACCACAAGGACAAGGACCAACTCCAACTAGTGGCTGGCATTGGGATCGTATGGACCCGAGGTGTAGCCCCAATCTCTGTGGGATACAAAATTGGACCGAGAAGCAGCCAAATTGCAGAGCTCACTGCCATTCTGAAAGTCGTTGAGATGGCTATAAAATACCACATTAAGGAATTTGCCATCATCACCGACTCAAATTATGTCAGAAATAGTTTTATTGAATACCTCACCCGATGGAAACGGAACCACATGGTAAAAAGTAACCATAAACCTGTAAAACACGGTAAGCTGTTTTGTCAGATTGACCAATAAGTAAGGGAACATGAAATCACCCTATATTTTAAGAAAACCAAAGGCCACTCCAAAGTCCTAGGTGAAGAGAAAGAAGGAAATGACCAGGCCGACACCCTAGCCAAAGAAGGGGCCCTAACAGGTGAGTTGCTAGATATAGATCATCTCCTCGGGTCAATACAGTCAGAAGCCGTTACTAGGCAACAAGCTCGGGTGACTAATAATTCAAATGCATTGCAGTGGAGTCATGAAAACCCCAGTGAAGATTTAATCACCGCCCAAAAAGAGGACCCAATAATCGGCTTATTTTATGAACATTTGAAATGTCCGAGCCAGAATCCCCTTAGTCAAGATAATGATCCTGGCAAGGAAGACTTACGGATATTAATGAAATCCAAAACCCAATTCGCATTGCATCAGGGATTGCTGATTCGCACCTCCAAGGGGGGTATCCAACAATGGGTAGTTCCCCTCAAATTCAGAGGTTTAATGCTCCAGCATGCCCATGACGCCCCCACGTCTGGGCACCGCGGAGAACGAATCACCTATGAGATCCTCCGGGATTACGCCTACTGGCCTCATATGTTGCGTGATGTGAAAGAATACTGTCAAGGATGCCTGATATGTCCTCAATTTCAACCGGCTTCGCCCACCCATAGGGCACCCCTTCAGAGAAGGGGGATATGTATGCCATGGACAGACCTTCAAATGGATTTTATTGGGCCTGTGACAAAATCTTCACGGGGAAATCGATATATGTTGACCGTAACATGTTTATTTACCAAATATGTTGAATGCATTCCCGCACCAAATAACAGTTCTGACACATGTGCCGCCCTTTTGATAAATCACATATTTTCCCGCTTTGGCCTTCCACAGAGAATGGAATCCGATAGAGGCACTCATTTCACTAGCGAGGTAATGACCAAATTGTGGAAGATCCTAGGGGTAAAAAGAAAGTTACACCTCGCCTATCGGCCTGCTTCTAGTGGCGGAGTGGAGCGGTACAATCAGACCATTGTCAACATACTAAAAAAATTTGTGAAAGAAACAGGCCGGGACTGGGATGTGAAACTTCCACTAGTACTGATGGCATTACGGGCCACCCCAAATACTGTCACAAAAATGTCACCCTTCGAACTTATGACCGGAAGGCAGATGATCCTACCCCAACATCTCCTATACCGCACCACCGATCATAACTTAATCAATGCCACCACAACGCACCAATACATTGAAGATTTACGAAAGCATTTACAGTATGCGTTCTCATTTGCAAAAAGAAACCTTGAAAGAGCCGCGACTAGCGCCAAAACATATTATGACCTCAAAACCACAAAAAAGGAATATGAGATCGGGGACCGGGTATATCTCTACAATTTCATGAGAAGCCAGGTAAAAGAACGGAAATTCCTACCGTCTTGGAAAGGTCCGTTCAATATAGTGGACAAAATCTCCCCCGTGGCATATAAACTGCGTATTCCACGGAAGGGCGAGATTAATGAGAAATGGGTACACATAAATCAGTTACGGGCTTGCCATCCCAAGTCCCAATTACAATTACTGGAGGAATGAACCCCAGCAACACATACCCTTAAGGTCAATCAAAAGGGTTAAATCACCTGAGAATAAAGTTTAGTTTATCACAGCTCCACATGATATTCAAACCTCTATTTGTTTGTTTTTCAGCTGATTGTGTATACATCAGAGGAATGGCCTCCCCGCAACCATCCAAACCTACAATCAAAGATGATAGTACCCAGAAAGACCAAAGACGGAACCCGGCCATGAGACTACCCCATGGAACTGCCCCATGGAAAGTCCTTGGTATTCTACTATGGATGTCCATACCAGGCCAGACCAGCCCCATCGCCCGACCAGGACCTTCCTCTGGGATATTAGTCCAAGAAGCCCCCGGTTTTATCTTAACAGACAAGAGAATCACCACCCAAAAAGTATGTATAAGCGTGGATCCAAAGACCTCTATAGAAAGACTTTTTAACCCAAAGAGGATCCAATCCCCTGAGATCAAGGAATGGTACCCCCTACACCTGAAAGCAGCAAGAACTCGGGTGGGCGAGATACTAACCCAAGCTCGTAAGCCATTTATCCCAGCAACTGTAAACCATGAGAAGAGGCCCAAGAGATTTGTGGGAATCCTGGTAGCTGGACTCATCTTCACCGTCCTCGGGGCTGTAGTATCCACAACCATATCTGCCGCTAATGCCGTGTCCGTAAAGACTCTTACAACGGAAATTGAGAATTTACAAATGAATATTCAGGCCATCCACCAGGAACTTGAAACACAAAAAATTGAGTTCACCGATTTCCGCACCATCATCAATGACACGATTGTCACTGTTAACTTACATTCAGAACTGATCACCCGGTCGATCGACCTCCATCAAAGTCACGAACTATTCAAAAGGGAACTATTATTTATCCAGGAACCAATCCTTTTCCACACATTAGGATATCTCAATGAAATACAGAGTGGAATAAATGATCTCTCCCATGGACATATTCCCCTGTACTTTGTATCCACTGAGATGATCAGAACCCTACTCACAAGAGTCAATGGGGGTGAGGTGGAAGATTTCCAAATCAACCTGGCCTTCGAAACAGGAAGCGCTATGCCACTATATATCAATCCCGAAGATCTTGAAGTATGTTTCTTGTTGGCCGTACCCTTCGTCTCCTCGAAGAATCTTTTCCAAATGAAAACAGTACATAATGTCGGAACATGGAGGGATGATATACACGTCCAGATCAAAACCCCAGACCTAATTGCCTATCAACCATGGATGCCGGATTTATACGCTATACCCCTTTTAAAGGAATGCACACGATTCAAGGACATAAATTTCCAATGTAACGGAAACCCATTCGTGTATGACACAACACACGCCCTGTGTGGCATGGAGTATGAAAAACATGGGTCTGAAAAATGCGAAGTACAAATGCGGAAGACTACAGATGCCTCCGAAGTACAAGAGGTACTCGTGAAGGACGAATGGCTGGTGAGCACTTCGTTAAAAAACATGAGCATCTTTTATGAAAAGCAGATTATGAGCCGCGTCATAGCTATTCCCGCTACCGTATCTATTATCAAAGTTCCGGCCAATGCCAGAATCACGATCGGGAAAACCACATTATATCCAATAGGAACCGAAGTCTGGGAGGGAGAAGTTGAGAGTGTCGATGCCTTCCAACATCAAGACATACCAATGAACCCGGACCTCAAATTCCTGCTAGAACACAAGCCTAATCACACCCTCCAGATGTCTATAAAAAAGAACAATCTGTCAATTGAAGCTTTTGAATATTCCGAGAAGGACCATATGTTATTAGAAAGCAGATCATATTTGCCCCTGACTGATATAATAATTTTAATATGCGTTGGACTGTTGATACTATGGCTAGTGGGTCTTACCATCAAATTGACAAAAGTATCCCGAGAAGCACATGGACACCTGCCCACGGTTTTGAGGCTCCTTAGCGGGAGCTACCCACAACCTTAGCTGTCAATATCGTACATAAAAAAAAAAAAAAAAAAAAAAAAAATTTTTTTTGCACTCATATGCAAGTGTCTACACCCTTTAAACATAGATCTACAATCTGGATCCATCTCCACGACCAAAATTACAAAACCAGAAGGGAGCCATATTTCTTCAATATGTGGCGGTGGTGAAGTCTTTCAAACGACTCCCGGCATTTGAACACTTCACAAGGGGGGATTTGTTGTGAATTCCTGAAGAAATATATTTTATATTTCCTGGCAGAAACATGAGAGATGCTAGCCCTCAAAAAACCAGATGAACTGTTGCCCTTTCATTGACCTTTAAGGACAAATTAGATGATCTCAGGTTTTCCAAGTTTTACTACTTCTTTAAATATTGAAGACTTTTACAAGCATGTATTGTAAAGGAAGCTATTGGAACAAAGAATATTCCTGTCACAAAACAAGGAGATACTTACATGGTATCGTGAATAAACAAACACGGCCACAGGATACAAGGAGGCATAGACTTTTATAGCATAGAGATAGACTCTCATTGTGTTCAAATGAAGAACTGTTTAAATAGCTAATACCTTGGCTAAGAGAACCCATTGTTTGAACTTTTAGGATGGTTTCGACAAACAAGTCATTTCTAGACACCCAGTGAGAATGTTCAAGGTCCCTCTCAACACATTAGGGAAAGTGGAATATTGTGCTAGTCAAAAATAATATAAGGTATCAATAAGGTTATCATAAGTCATTTTAAACTATCTCTGACATTGTAGGTCACAGAGACATTATAATGTTGGCGTCTGCGGAACCAACAACTTTGCTATGAAGAAAATGTATATGAAAGTGTGATTTTATAAGTAGAAGTGTTTTAAGTAACGAATCAGTATTAGGAAAAACATATAATCATGATTATAATCATATAAGATTGTAGCCTACACTTAAGATAAACAAATGTTCAGTGGAGATACCAGAAGTTATACAGGTATCCATATAAATAATCATTTTATGTAGTATTGATGAAATATATAACAATGTGTGTGTTTCCTAGACAGACCAGTTTACAGATATACATTTATAGAGATACAGTTATATAACCAAGTAATGTAATGATGGTTAATCAAACTTATACTGAGTGTATTTTACATTAGACCGAGTACCAGAATATTTAAAAGTATATACCTATCCTTACCATTACACAACCTTATGAAAATAGAACGTATTAACTTAAAGGGATAAACTCAACACACATGTGAGACACCTGGTGGTCGAAGACAGTATTACGCGAAATCCTTAAAATTTTCAGAGAAGTTAATCATTAGGTATCCTAATCCAATAGAAAGTGAGCCAGCCCTTCTGGGCTGAACTGATGATAATTGGTTAGCTTATGATCCCAATGGGGAATAAAAGAGGGGAAAAAGAAAGAGAAAGGGGGACCCCACACTGGATATACTCCTGAGATCAAGAAATCCATCGATATTTAACCCTTTTGAGATCCCATTGGACTTTATGACGAAAACCAATTGACGCGTTGAAAACTTTATCGAAATTCGATTTTCCGCTGATTGGTAAGATACAAACACTAAAGTTATTTAACTTCTGTCCTTGAGATGACGGTTTATATGGTTGAGGTTATGTATTGATGTTTTGGACTGTCTGATATTGCCCATATCTTAGAGGTTAAGTATTGATGTTTATTGTTTGTTTAGGAGTGTAGTACTACCACCGTGTTTTAGGTAATTTAAACCAATCTATACATCAATTTAAATGTCTGTAGCCCAGGAAAGCTTTATAACTCCAATTAAAACTTTAGCTCTGTTGGTTTAATAAGTCATTCAAATGGGCAGTATGGTTCCATTGTCTCAGTGAGAGAACCCTTTGAATTTCTTCCGGCCGGAGAGATTTGAAGAGGTTCTCCTCTAAGCAACGAGGGATACTGTGTTCTCGAAGACAAAGGGTAAAATTGCACCCGTATTTTTCCAACAGACCACTGTGACTCATCTGAGTAACAATAATAATTTTCCCCACTACCCCTATTGATGTTTGATAATGCATATGACAAGTCTCAATCACCAGAAAATTATGTTCTGTATAAAATTGTATGAATATATCCGCGAATGAATAAAAGGGAGAGTTAGTAACCTCTCAAGTTTGTGGAACATATTTGATACTTTGGTATGAAAACCCCGTAAATAAATTAACTCAGGAAAGAATTGTGGTGTGTACCTAAAGTAGAACTAAATTTACAGAAATTACCGTAAGGTTGGAGGCACTGCAATAAATATTGAATCTTCATAAAGATTCCATATCACACTCACAACAGCATGCTCAGAAGCAAGGACAAGCCGGAAGCAGTCAGTCTTGTAAACTAGCGTTCGTAATGGAGAATTAACATTCGTGACGCGGCAAATTATGAAATGCAGCGCACAATTCTCTTCTTCTTTAATGGGATAATAATGAAGCTGCTTTGCTGGTGATACTGATGGAGTTATTGCAAACAATTTTTCAAAGGCTTTTTTTTCCTAGTGATATCAAGAATTATTTATTTATTTTTTTAGGCAAGTTACCACAACACCATTATCCTGTAGTTTTTAAGATTAAAGATGCAACTATGTTGGTGTCCCTTGTCAATTTTACATTGTATTTTTTTAAATGTAACTGCCGACTCCCAAACTGTCATTTGAAGTAAAACACACAGCCAAGTATTATTCTACACAATTTTTTTATTGTGCATTAAAAAAAGGAAACAAATAAAATTAGACATGCTATCTGCCAATAGAACCTAACCAAAAAGTGCATTCTATGCATCCAAAAATATAGAAAATATACCAAATCAAATCATTATTATTCAACCAACAAAATAATGTCAAAGCAATAACTGCACGACCAATAATAAATAACACATTATCTCCTCCGATTCCGCAACATGGCTGGTTGACGAACGGCCGTTCAGAAACAAACTGAAAAGCGCGAAATGAAAAGTGCAAAATGAAAAGCGCGAATCAACACTCACCAAACGAACACAAAATTAGCAGAAGGAGCCCAAAGGGTGGCACTAAAGAGCTCAAAAACAACGTAGTACGTCACTATGTTCGTATTTGTTGGACAACAATTCCTTGCCGTTTGTATGTAAGACAAGTTTGGGCCACGTCCCTCGGACAAAAAGTCTACGGTTTTGTTGGCCAACAATCCGGTCATGTGTACGAGGCTTGTGGTTATCTAACAGTGGTTGCTTGTGGTCAATATTTTTTTGGGGGGGCAAACAGACCTGGCCCCCCTCACTCGAATCCCCCTCCCCACAGCTCTTGATCCACTTGCGACAACCCGCTCGTACTTCCGCCATCCCCCCCGCATGATTTGTGGCCTTACCACTGCGGTAGAGGTGCGAGGAGGAGAACGCGGTGGTGGTGCACTGCTAAATCCTTGTTCCTGAAAGAGGCTGTTGCCGCCGCCGGGGCCCTTGCTTCTCCTAAGACTCCTGGCCAACCGGGTCTCAGGACACGCTTCCTGATTGGCCAGGAGGAGAAGCAGGAAGACATTAACCTCCGGCTCTAATCACGTGCTTCAAAAAAGAAAAAAAACCCACATTGAAATCCATGCGTCTGGCGCCCTGCATGAAGATTAGGGGCTGAAACAAATGGATTGGGGGGGGCCCTGCACCCCTAAAGGACGAGCCACCAATGTTATCTAAAGTAACAGAAACACAATGCAGGAAGTATAAAGTCAGTAAATAGAAACTGTGTGAAATCAGGAACAGTACTCCTCCGCCATAGTCCTCACCACACACAAGTACGTAAGTTTTTTTATTTTATCTAAAACTTTTTTAAGACTTCCGTCTTTTAAGTAGACTCATAAAAGACTGCCCATTATGCAGGTGAAATGCAATATTCACTGTTATACGAGATGTGGTCAGAGTAGGGTGATCTGTAATCTGGGTGTAGAATCTACAGAGAAATACTTTGGATAACACAGAAGACTATCTATAGAAAAACAGGGAGGGCGCACCGACCTTGCGCATTACCAAAGATAAAATTTATATAAATAGTAGAAGCAAGAGTCATACTCACAAACAAACGTTTAAAAAGGCTTAACATTGCTCCAAAAATTCGGACTGTATCTTCTGCAACTTGGACCGGGTGTTGAGAGGAACCAGATGGTATCGCGAACGGCCATACATCATACATAGGTGACCGCTTCTGTCTACCGATCGCTACAATGACCCGGAGTACCAAAAGTTTTATCATGATCTGTCTGTACATGTCCCTGGCTCCAGGTATCCATTATTCTGTATTTATCTTATTATATGTATTATATGCAGACCCCTCTCGATTCTGACACTGACATGGGCGCTCTCCCACTTATTCCAGGTTTGGTGTCACTCATCCACTCATCCATGTTGAATGCGGGTGACGAGGTGACCATAAACTGCCTGGAGGAATGTAATAAAAATAAATCAGAGCCCACAGGCAACATAACTCAGATTATGTGGAAAAAGGTCAACAATTCTCACATTCTGCGGTTCACTACAAGACTAACACCGAATCAGACGTCCTCCAACTTCTCAAAGTCCAGATTCTCCTTCCAGGATCTGCTCACACTCCGGATAACGGACGCTCAGCCCAGCGACTCCGGGAATTACACCTGTGAGTTAACAACAAGCAACGGATTCTGTATGAAGAATTTTCCCCTTCATGTGTCCGGTAAGTGTAGAATTTATTGTATCCAACTGAAAGCATTGATTATTTATCAGATTTATTATTGATAAGGTCAGCATTTGCTCTACTCCTTATTAACCCATTAAAGAAAGCACAACCAACATACACATTATGAAATTTACATATAAATAAACAAATGAGGGATTTTTCTCCTGGTTATAGGTCTGGGCTTCTCCTTCCAGGATCCATGACCCTCCAGATAATAGACACTCAGCCCAGTGACTCCGGAAATTACACCTGATGGGAATTGTCAGTTGTAGGATTCTGTTCTTATTCCCGTGGCAGACTGGCCATCCCGTCCATGATGCCAACCTGACAGCACCCTCATCTCTTGCTGATGAATGCAAAATGTCACTCATCAACAATGGACAGGATCATTGATAAGGCAGTACAACCGGTCCTGTTGTACTGGGCCCAGGCCCCAGCAGCTAAATAGGGGGGCCCCGGGCAGCTTTATTGTTCATTTCTGCCCAAATGACTAAATGGATTTTAACCGCCTCCGTCAAGTGACGGCTAGGAGGTGTGCCTCTCGTTCTGGGTGGACGTCATGTAATGGCCTCCCAGAACGACCACTCTCGCGTGCCCGTGGGGGTGCGCATTGCGGCGATCGGTGGCGTGGTGTGTCAGTCAGACACAGATCTCTGACGGAGGCTCTTTACCACGTGATCAGCCGTGTCCAATCACAGCTGATCATGATGTAAACAGGAAGAGCCGTTGATCGGCTTTTCCTCACTCGTGTCTGACAGGTGCGAGTAGAGGAGAGATGATCGGCTGATCTCCAGATGGGGGGGGGGGGTCTGTGCTGATTGTTTGTCCACACAGGGCCACCAGGTATTACACCCTAGACCACCAGGGTAATGCCAATCAGTGCCCAGGCAGCTGCCAATCAGTGCCCATCCCCAATGCCTGCCAGTGCCAGTGCCATCAGTGATGCCTATCAATGCCATCTATCAGTGCCGCATATCAGTGCCCATTAGTGCCACATATCAGTGCCCAACAGTGCCGCCTATCAGTGTCCATCAGTGCCACCCATAAGTATCCATCAGTGTCGCTTATCAATGCCCATCAGTGCCCACCAGTGCCACCCATGAGTGCCCATCAGTGCATCCTATCAATGCCCATCAGTGCTGCATATCAGTGCCACCCATCATTGCCACCTATCAGTGCCCATCATCAGTGCCCGTCAGTGCCACCTCATTGGTGCCACCTCATCGGTGCCAACTTATCAGTGCCCGTCTGTGCCGCCTTATCAGTGCCCATCAGTGAAGGAGAAATCTTACTTATTTAAAAAATTTTATAACAGAAACAAAAGAAAAACTTTTTTTTTTCTTCAAAATTGTAGGTATTTTTTTATTTGTTTATCAAAAAATAAAAACCCCAGAGGTGATCAAATACCACCAAATGAAAGCTCTATTTGTGGGAACAAAATGATAAAAATACTGTTTGGGTACAGTGTAGCATGACCGCGCAATTGTCATTTAAACAGTGACAGTGCTGAAAGCTCAAAATTGGCCTGGGCAGGAAGGGGGTGTAAGTGCCCGGTATTGAAGTGGTTAGTAGACCACATCCTGGCTCCTACTTGCTTACCAGGGCTTAAATTACATCTCCATGGGCCCCATCAGATCAACAGAGGGGCCCAGGAGGTGGGAGCAGAGGGGAGACTTTTTTATTTTTGAGGTGTAGATGGATAAAGTTTCATTGCACCACAGGGAGGGGGGGGGTTGTAGGTGGGGTTGGGGGGCCCTGTCTGAAAGGCTGTACTCCCATGATTTCTAATAGTGACCCTAACAATGGAGCTCACCCAGGAAATGACGTGTGGGAACAAGGTAACTGGAAAGTGACATCAGCCTCTTGGAGCTTCTATTTAGGGGTAAGAGCAAGAAGCAGTACCAGGAGCCAATCATTTCCTGCAATGACAAGGAACATGCTGATAGGAGGAGAGAGCAGCGTGGCAAAGAGATAAGGAGGTGGGTTGAATGATGCTGGTGTAGTGCTTTGGTTTTTGGCTTCATGGTAGTCAATGGAGCAAAGATCTGTTTTTGGTAGACACGTGCACTGCCGAAAAATGTGTTCGTTTTTATTTCATTCGTTTTTTTTTTTTTTCATTGTGATCGCAACTCAAAAATAAAAAAATGCAAAGTTCAAAATTCGAAAATTCGTAAAATTCGTAAATTTGAACATTCGCAATTTCGCAAATTTGAAAAATTCATAAATTCGTCAATTCGAAAATTCTTAATTTTGGAAATTTGAAAAATCATAAATTCGTAAATTCAAAAATCCGAAAATCTGAAAATAAGAAAGAAAATTCGAAAATTCTAAAGAATAACAAACTAACCAACTAACTAATGATAACTAACTATTAAAATATAGGTATTGGAATTTCCTTTCAAATTTGGCTGTTAGTGAATGTAACGAATACGAATTTATCTGAAGTTACAAATTATCCAAAATAATGAATACCACATCTAAACAAAAGGGAGGGGAACTAATTAATAACAAATAATAATAATAAAAAGTTTTTATTATTATCAATGTTATTTACTAATATTAAGTCATTACGTTCCATTTGTTTAGATACGGCATTTGTTATTTCGGATAATTCGTAACTTCGGATAAATTCCAATACCTATAATTTAATAGTTATTATTTCAGATTTTCTAATTTTCGGATTTTTGAATTTTGAATTTATGAATTTATGAATATTCGAATTTACGAATATTCGAAATAATTTGTTAAACGGGTTTTCGTTAATTCGGACATTTCCGAAATTAACAAATTTGTCGAAAAAAAACTAATTTGAAATGAAATGAATTGTATTGTACATGTCTAGTTTTTGGTCTTGTCAGGGTTTTCTAAGCTGGGTTATTTCCACTCCTTACATCAGGGTCCCCAGTGTCACCCCCCCCCTTTCAGCAGAATCCCCAGAGTCACCCTCTCAGGTCAAGGTCCCCAGAGTTCCCCCTTTCATTAGGTTCCCCAAATTCTCCCTTTACATCAGGGTCCACAGAGCTCCCCCTTAGATCATAGTCCCCCCTTTTCCACCTAGCATCAGAGACCCCCTCTTTTATTATTGTCCCAAAAGTCCCCCACCTTAAATCATGGTCCCTAGAGTCTCCCCTCCTGTAATCAGGGTACCCAGAGTCTCCCCTCTCATTATTGTCCCCAAAGTTCCCCCTTACATCAGGGTCCCCAGAGCCCCCTTTACATCAGTGCTCCCAGATTCCCCTCTTCTTACATCAGGTTCCCCAGAGTCACCCCCTCACATCATGGCCCCCAGAGATCCCCTTTTCATTGGAGTCCTCAAAGTCTTACTCTTACATCAAGGTCCTCAGATCTCCCCCTCACAGTCCCTAGAGCTCCCATTAGATCATGATCCCCAAAAATTTTCCTTAGATCATGGTCCCCAGAGCTCCCACTTACATCAGGGTCCGTTTCTTCTCAGTGCAGCAGGCAGGTACAGGACACATAGGAGGAGACTGGCGTACTGGGACTGAGCAGATTTGGAGGAGGAAGCTCTATTCTTCTCCTATTCTGAATACCAGAGCCTGAGGACCTGGTCAGCACCTGATTGGTTGCTAGGGTGCCGGTGGTCCTAGCAAACAACCACTGGTACTGACAATGGTGGGCAGTAGGGATGAGCCGAACACCCCCTGTTCAGTTCACACCAGAACATGCGAACAGGCAAAAAATTCGTTCGAACGCGCGAACACCGTTAAAGTCTATGGGACTCGAACATGAATAAGCAAAAGTGCTCATTTTAAAGGCTTATATGCAAGGTATTGTCATAAAAAGTATTTGGGGACCTGGGTCCTGCCCCAGGGGACATGGATCAATGCAAAAAAAAGTTTTAAAAACGGCCATTTTTTTGGGAGCAGTGATTTTAATAATGCTTAAAGTGAAACAATAAAAGTGTAATATTCCTTTAAATTTTGTACCTGGGGGGTGTCTATAGTATGCCTGTAAAGGGGCGCATGCTTCCCCTGTTTAGAACAGTCTGACAGCATAATGACATTTCAAAGGAAAAAAAGTCAATTAAAACTACTCGCGGCTATTAATGAATTGTCGGTCCGACAATACACATAAAAGTTCATTGATAAAAATGGCATGGGATTTCCCCACAGGGGAACCCCGAACCAAAATAATAAAAATGGCGTGGGGTTCCCCCTAAATTCCATACCAGGCCTTTCAGGTCAGGTATGGATATTAAGGGGAACCCCGCGCCAAAATAAAAAAAATGGCGTGGGGGTACCCCTCAAAATCCATACCAGACCTGAATTAGGGGAGCCCCGCGCCAAAATTTTTTAAAAAATGGCGTGGGGTCCCCCCAAAAATCCATACCAGACCCTTATCCGAGCTCGCAACCTGGCAGGCTGCAGGAAAAGAGGAAAGACGAGAGAGCGCCCCCCCTCCTGAACCATACCAGGCCACATGCCCTCAACATTGGGAGGGGGGTCCCCAAAGCACCTTGTCCCTATGTTGATGGGGAGAAGGGCCTCATCCCCACAACCCTTGCCTGGTGGTTGTGGGGGTCTGTGGGCGGGGGGGCTTATCGGAATCTGGAAGCCCCCTTTAACAAGGGGACCCCCATATCCCGCCCCCCTGTGTGAAATGGTAAGGGGGTACCCCTACCATTTCACAAAAAAGTGTCAAAAACGTTAAAAATGACAAGAGACAGTTTTTGACAATTCCTTTATTTAAAGTCTTCTTCTTTACATCTTCTTTCTTCTATCTTCTATCTTCCTTCGGTTTCTTCCTCCATCTTTTTCTTCCTCTGGTTCTTCCTCCGATCCTCTGCTTCTTGCTCCGGTGTTCTTGTCCGGCATCTTCCTCCGCGGCGTCTTCTTCCCTTCTTCGTTCTCGGGCCGCTCCGCATCCATGATGGGAGGCTCCCGCTGTGTGATGCTTCTCGTCTTCTGACACTTCTTAAATAACAGAGGGCGGGGCCACCCAGTGACCTCGCCCCCTTCTGACGCACAGAAAAAAAACAAGCTCCCCTGACCCTGTCCTGGTGCCATAGTCGCACAGGTACTCATTGATGGCCCTCTGCTGCGTGTGCAGCCACTGCAGCATGGCCAACGTTGAGTTCCACCTGGTGGGCATGTCACAGATGAGGCGGTTCTTGGGCAGGTTAAATTCCTTTTGGAGGTCAGCCAGCCGAGCACTGGTATTCTATGACCGGCGGAAATGCACACAGACTTTCCTGGCCTGCCTCAGGACATCCTGTAAGCCCGAGCAGAATCACCACTAGTAGAATTTTGGAGGCGTGGTGGCGGAACAACCTCCAACACTACTGCACCCTGTCCTGCAGCTTTAGTTGCACACTGCACAGGATACAGTACACTGACTGAAAATACTGCAGCTGCCTGCCTGTAGGTATATTAGGAAGAGAATAACATGAACGGATCTAGCTAAACTGAATACAGTGTATATATATATATATATATGTATATTTATATACACACACACACAACACCTGGGATGCATATATATATATATACTGTATATACACTGACTGCAGCTAACTGACTCACTAGCCTGCTCTATCTAACTCAAAGGAAATGACAATGTCTCTCTCTCTCTCTGTCTATCTATCTCTCTCTCAACGCCGGAACACACTACACAGGGCCGATGTGCAGGCGGCCTTATATATTGTGGGGCGTGTACTAAATCCCCTGAGGCATAATTGGCCAAACCCACCCTGCCTTTGGCCAATTATGGCTCTCCGTTCTTACCGCGCTGTGATTGGCCAAAGCATGCGGGTCATAGTGCATGCTTGGCCAATCATCAGCCAGCAATGCACTGCGATGCCGCAGTGAATTATGTGCCGTGACGCGCCACTCGAAATTGGCGCGAGCGGCCCATAATGTTCATTATTCAATGAAGGGTCGAACAGCCGATGTTCGAGATGAACTTACGTTCGACTCGAACTCGAAGCTCATCCCTACTGACTACAATTAACAGTCAGGGTTAAATTGGGTTATAAGATTTTCTTTAGCTACCTAACTTGTCTCACTCTTTTTTTTTTTCCAGAAAAACCTTTCATCTTTACTGAGCCTTGGAGCTACTGGCGATGGATAATTGCCGTTGCATTTTTCATCATCTGTACAGCCCTCTTGTTGTCATCTCATTAATTATATTGATTATAAAGGAAAAATGGAAAAAAAACTCCAAAAAAAAACAAATGTCTATACTTACCTGTTTTGTACAATGGAAATGCACAGAGCGTCCCCGAAACTCCTCTTCTCAGGTCCCCGCCGGTGCTCCTTGCTCCTCCTCTATGTCCAGTGCCCCCACAGGAAACCACTTCCCATGGGGGCAATAAATAAATATTTTGTAGTCTTCAGTTCCCAGTTTATAGTTTACTAAGGGATCAGTACACCTAAAGCCTGGTTCACGCCTATGCATTTTTTAGTGCGTTTTCAGTTTTGCAATAACACACTACAGTCCATTTAACATGGTTACCTACTGATGTAGTTCACATCTGTGCATTTTATGGAAAGGGCCAGGGACTTTTTTATAGTTTTTGGTTCCATAGACTTCAATGGATCAAAAGCGTGTATTGAAAAACTGCCTAAGACTCGATTCACACCTATGCATGTTGCTTTTGAGCGTTTTTGGAGGGTTTTTTTTCATGCTTGCCACGCTTTTGAGCAGCGTTTTTGTATTGTTTTTGCGGCGTTTTTGCAGCATTTTGCGGTTTTTTTTACAGTTTTTTTTTTCACTGTATACAGTCAAAAAAAAAATTTAAAAAAAACAAAAAACAAAACGGCAAAAACGCATCAAAAACGCTGTAAAAACGCTGCAAAAATGCTGCACTTGCGTTTTTGATGCTTGTCCATTGAATTCTATTACATGCAAAATGCTGCATTTTGCAAAAGTGAGTACACCCCTAATTGGGCCCAAAGTGTCAATATTTTGTGTGGCCACCATAATTTCCCAGCACTTCCTTAACCCTCTTGGGCATGGAGTTCACCAGAGCTTCACAGGTTGCCACTGGAGTCCTCTTCCACTCCTCCATGACGACATCACAGAGCTGGTGGATGTTAGAGACCTTGTGCTCCTCCACCTTCCGTTTGAGGATGCCCCACAGAGGCTCAATAGGGTTTAGGTCTGGAGACATGCTTGACCAGTCCATCATCTTTACCCTCAGCTTCTTTAGCAAGGCAGTGGTCGTCTTGGAGGTGTGTTTGGGTTCGTTATCATGTTGGAATACTGCCCTGCGGCCCAGTCTCCGAAAAGAGGGGATCATGCTCTGCTTCAGTATATCAGAGTACATGTTGGCATTCATGGTTCCCTCAATGAACTGTAGCTCCCCAGTACTGGCAGCACTCATGCAGCCCCAGACCATGACACTCCCACCACCATGCTTGACTACATGCAAGACACACTTGTCTTTGTACTCCTCACCTGGTTGCCCCCACACACGCTTGACACCATCTGAACCAAATAAGTTTATCTTGGTCTCATCAGACCACAGGACATGGTTCCAGTAATCCATGTGCTTAGTCTGCTTGTCTTCAGCAAACTGTTTGCAGGCTTTCTTGTGCATCATCTTTAGAAGAGGCTTCCTTCTGGGGTGACAGCCATGTAGACCAATTAGATGCAGTGTGCGGCGTATGGTCTGAGCACTGACAAGCCAACCCCCCACCCCTTCAACCTCTGCAGTAATGCTGGCAGCACTCATACGTCTATTTCCCAAAGACAACCTCTGGATATGACGCTGAGCACCTGCAGTCAACTCCTTTGGTGGACCATGGCGAGGGCTGTTCTGAGTGGAACCTGTCCTGTTAAACCGCTGTATGGTCTTGGCCACCATTCTGCAGCTCAGTTTTAGGGTCTTGGCAATCTTCTTATAGCCTAGGCCATCTATATGTAGAGCAACAATTCTTTTTTTCAGATCCTCAGAGAGTTCTTTGCCATGAGGTGTAGAACCTGTACCGGGGTGGGCTCCCCAGGATACAGCGAAGTCACGAACGAGGAAAACAACTCCACCACCAGCTCTTGTCAAACTGAATTTTACTTAAACGTGGTAAAGAACCCAACCGCCAATTCTGAGAACATACAATAAATTTACAGGCACGCAGCCAGAAGGCTAAGACCCTTGCTGCACGGCGCGGCACCCTCCATAGGATGCAGGAGAAAGACAAGTAATTTGCCTATTGGCGGGCATGACTAAACCGCCACACCTAACCTGTTAATACCCTAAGAACAATACAAGAATAACTGTATGGGTGTGTGGTGCGGTCTAGCCTGCGGTGCAGCACAACAGTTTACAAACTTACAAAGCTCTACCGTATTCCCCTCCTCCCTTAACTGGTGTCGTATCATGCACCTGTGTATTCCTCCTGAGCACAACGCCAGTCTGCCTTGAGTTTGTAGAAAGTTCATCAGATCTCCAATTGTGACATGCCACTTTAGGTTATGGAGTCCCGGTAATGAACAGTAGCAACAATTTTGGCCTGACACAAACAGAGACCCTACTAACTACCTACAGGCCTGGTCTCATTCCCTAGGCACCAACAAAGTAATGGGGTGCGTGCACGATCTTACCGACCCGGGTCTGCTCTGCATCCGCTGGTGACTCTGACCGAAAAAAAAGTCTCTCCAACAAGTATGCGGTCCCGCAGTGTATATTGTTTTATTCCTCAGCTCTCATCCGTGCATCTCAACCTGGATGCTGTAGGATTCTCTGCACACAGTCCTTAGAACCAGCTCCTTCTCAAAATGGTCTCTCTCTCTCTCTCTCTATTTTAAACAGTGTACAAACAGCGTTCATACAATGAGAGCTGCTTCCCATCTTACAGAGGTGCCATGTTGAACTTCCAGTGACCAGTATGAGAGAGTGAGAGCGATAACGCTAAATTTAACACACCTGCTCCCCATTCACAGCTGAGACCTTGTAATATTAACGAGCCACATGACACCAGGCAGGGTAAATGGCTAATTAGCCTAATTTGGACATTTTCACTTAGGGGTGTACTCACTTTTGTTGTCAACGGTTTATACATTAATGGCTGTGTGTTGAGTTATTTTGAGGGGACAGCAAATTTACACTGTTATACAAGCTGTACACTCACTACTTTACATTGTAGCAAAGTGTCATTTCTTCAGTGTTGTCACATGAAAAGATAGAATAAAATATTTACAAAATTGTGAGGGGTGTACTCACTTTTGTGAGATACTGTATGTGCAATTCGGGAACCAGCAGGATTCCAGGCATGTCACCTGCCGGCGGTTCACACTGACATCTGCCAACCGCTGCGGGTGTCAATGTAAAGTTTATGACACCCCCAGATCGCTTCGTAGATCGCAGTGCGACCTGCCGAATGGTGCAGAAATCGGATTGCATAGGTGTGAACAGCCATGTGATCCGATTCCAGTGCGGACCAATAAAAGGGTCCTGCACCATTATAGTGCGAATGTGATGCAAATTCAGCCATACAATCTGTATGGCTGAATTGGCATCGCACAGACATTGCATTTAATCTGCACAGCAGTGCGGTGCGAATCACATGTGATGTCTAACATCGCACAAGTGTAAACCCAAACTTAAAGTGAGACAGAGCTGAATTCTAATAATTGGCCTAGGCAGGAAGGGGGTGAAAGTTTCCGGTATTGAAGTGGTTAAGCTCTGGCTCCTCTGCTAGGAACTGCCTTTCCTGGAACAGATTATTAACTCTTCCCCTACTGTTCCTGTTGACACCTCATAATTACAATGATAATGTTCCTGTTGATGCTGCTATGTTGATCTCACCAGATCACATTGTAAGTGGAATCGCTTTTAGCCTAATTAAAACATTATTTATCATGAGACTTCCCAGCACTTGATGTTCCTATTACACACCTGCTGTGACCATTATAAGACATCCCCACCATCTCTGCCCTGAGTTCCCATCTCTACACACCTGCTGTGCTCATTATGAGGGCTTCCCACCATCCCTTTGTTGAGTTTCCAGGCCTACACACCCAGGGAGGCTGATAAGGCAGTACAGCCAGCCCTCCTGTACCGAGCCTGGGCCCCATTAGATCAGAAGGCCAAACAGGAGGACTGGCTGTCCTGTCTTGTGACTCTTGAGGATCCCCCTGCAGTGCTGTCGGCTTTCTCCCTCCAGCTGCACTGCAGGGGGATTGGTTCTACTATCTGTCCCTTCCACGTGCTGTCCGGGCCCCCCCTGTGTGCCCCTGCTTGCTTCCCTCCACTCCTCCCCTGCCAGAAGCTGCTGTGGGTACACAGTGATCCTTTCAGGATGCAGAGTGGGTGGTGGGGGGGGGGGGGCAGTAAAGATGTCATTTACTGATCTCTTCCTTTCCTGAATAAACACAATGAGTGATCAGTACGGATCACTCCTGTGTCCATTCATAACTGAAGCATTGTAAACTGTGTTCACTATGCTTTCGTTTATGAATGAACAGGAAGCCGCTTAGTACAGAGCAAATTTCCCATTCATTCACTGTCCACTGTAATTGAGGCTGCAGAGAGAGGGACTGGAGAATGTGAGACATGGGTCTGTTTAGACTCCTGATATTTCACCAAACATCCCCAACAAGACAGTTAAAAAAATGTAAAAAAATATATATATAAAATGTTTTTTAAAAAAAAATTTAAAAAAATTAAGGACTCATCGCATGTTTGTTCTCATGTGCTTTATTTTTTGAAAAGCAGTCAGAATTTGGATTGCTCTTCAGAGAACATTTGACAGGGGGTGGGAGGCATATTGTCTCCTCATCACCTGCTTTGACCCTACACTAGCACATCACAAATGCATGAAAAGCACATGGTTGCGGAGTGCTTGCAGAGCAGTGATATTCAATTGAATGGATATAAAAGAAAGAGGAGCCGTGCCTACCTTATAAGTACCTTAATTACATCACAAAATTAACAAATCATAAAAGTGTCCATTCAAATATAATGCAAAAAATATCAATCCACCATCAGATATTAGTGGCAGTACAGTAAAGTGTCCACAAATTTGTGTGATAGGCTTCAATTGTGCTCTCATGCCATCAACCCACAGACTCCATGTGCTCTTCCCTCCACCACCTGGATAACACACTCACCAGTAGGGATGAGCCGAACACCCCCCGGTTCGGTTCGCACCAGAACCTGCGAACGGACCGAAAGTTTGCGCAAACTTTAGAACCCCATTAAAGTCTATGGGACTCGAATGTTCAAAATCAAAAGTGCTAATTTTAAAGGCTAATATGCAAGTTATTGTCCTAAAAAGGGTTTGGGGACCCAGGTCCTGCCCCAGGGGACATGTATCAATGCAAACGAAAAAGTTTAAAAAAGGGACGTTTTTTCGGGAGCAGTGATTATAATGATGCTTACAGTGAAAAAAAAAAGTAAAATATTCCTTTAAATATTGTACCTAGGGTGTGTCTATAGTATGCCTGTAAAGTGGTGCGTGTTTCCCGTGCTTAGAACAGTCCCTGCACAAAATGACATAAAGGAATAAAAGTCATTTAAAATGGCTTGCGGGTTTAATGTAATGTCGGGTCCCGGCAATATGGATAAAAATCAGTGAGACAAACGGCATGGGTAACGTCCCCAGTCTATTACCAGGCCGTTTGGGTCTTGTATTGATATTAAGAGGAAACCCCGCACCCAAATTTAAAAAAGGAAAGGGCCCCCAGGCCCTATATACTCTGAACAGCAGTATACAGGCGGTGTAAACAAGACAGGGACTGCAGAAATTGGGGCCTTAGGTGTTGGTGTTGCCACAACACTGTAAGCCCTCACAGTTACTCTTGGTGGGTGCAGGAACGAGCCCTGCTGTGAAATATTAGATCAAGAATTTTAATTACATGCCATTGTTGAACAGTGGTAGAAAAATTGGGCCTTTGGTGGTGGTGGTGGTGGTGGTGGTGCTGGTGCTGGTGCCACAACACTGTAAGTCCTCACAGTTACTCTTTGTGGGCACTGGAATGGGCCCTGCTGTGAAATATTATATCAAGAATTGGAAATTACATGCACCTGTTGAACAGGGGCAGAAAAATTGGGCATTTGGTGGTGATGGTGGTGGTGGTGGTATTGCCACAACACTGTAAGCCCTCACTGTTACTCTTGGTGGGCGCAGGAATGGGCCCTGCTGTGAAATATTTGATCAAGAATTGTGATTACATGTCCCTGTTGAACAGGGGCTGAAAAATTAGGCCTTAGGCACTGGTGCTGGTGCCACAACACTGCAACCCCTCACAGAAACTCTAGTTGGAGCGCAGGAATGAGCCCTGCTGCAAAGTATTGCATCAAAAATTGTAATTACACGCACCTGTTAAACAGGGGAAGAAAAATTGGGCCTTGACCACTGGTGGCGGTGCCCAGAACCAAAAATGTCCTTACAAGCTATCAGCATGAAAATTGAGGAGGAAGAGGATTGTGACTCAGCATAACAGCATAGTCACTCAGCATCAGCATAGGCAGTCTTGAAGGGATCTCACATTTAAGAAAAAAATCAATCGGTTACATCAGCATCAGGTGCTTGGTAGCTGGTGATCCAAGACTGATTCTTTTTTATGAAGGTCAGCCGATCGACCGATTCGGTGGACAGGCGCACCCTGTGATCGGTTACAAAGCCTCCAGCAGCACTGAATGTGCATTCCAAAAGAACACTGGATGCAGGACAGGCCAGTAGCTCAATTGTATACTGTGCAGGCTCTGGCCAGTGATCCATCCTCAAGACCCAGTAACCTAGAGGATTTTCGGTGGGAAAGGTGTCCAAGTCTGAGCTTGCCCCTAGGTATTCCTGCGACATGTGAATCAGACGCTGGCGATGGTTGCTGGAACCGATCAGACTTTGGGGCTGTGGACTAAAAAATTGTCTGAACTCATCGGTCAGACGGCCACCTTCTGTGACTGACCGAAGCCTCAGCAACACGTTGTCCAGGAGGACCAGGAAATTGTAACCTCCCAGGCTCTGGAAACGCGTTGCACAAACCTTTCTACAAGGCCTTCCAAAGATGTTTCATCCTCTGCTCCCTCTGCGATGGCAAGATAAGGTCCGAAACCTTACCCTTGTAACGTGGATCAAGGAGGATTGCCAGCCAGTAATCATCCCTCCCCTTGATACCACGAATACAAGGATCCTTCCGCAGGCTTTGCAGGATCAGGGAGGCCATGTAGCGTAGGTTTGCTGAGGCATTCAGTCCAGAGTCCTCTGGGTCACTAAGGACGACATGATCCGCAGCCACCTCCTCCCAGCCACTTACAAGTCCATGGGTTTCTTCGGACTGTAAATGATCCCTTGAAGACTGCTGCTGATGCTGAGTGCCAGGTTCCACCTCCATGCTGACACAATCCTCCTCCTCGTCCTCTTCCTGTGTGATCGGCGGGCAGGAACACTGTCTGGATAAAGGGAGCCTTGATAGGTAAGGAAGTTCTTCTCTTCGTCCCTCTGTTCTGCCTCAAGTGCCCTGTCCATTATTCCATGAAGAGTGTGCTCCAACAGGTGGACAAGAGGGACAGTGTCACTGATGCATGCACTGTCACTGCTTATCATCCTCGTGGCCTCCTCAAATGGTGACAGGACAGTGCATGCATCCCTGATCATAGCCCACTGGCATGGGGAAAAAAAAACAAGGTCCCCTGACCCTGTCCTGGTGCCATAGTCGCATAGGTACTCATTGATGGCCCTCTGCTGCGCGTTCAGCCACTGCAGCATGGCCAACGTTGAGTTCCACCTGGTGGGCATGTCACAGATTAGGCGGTTCTTGGGCAGGTTAAATTCCTTTTGGAGGTCAGCCAGCCGAGCACTGGCATTATATGACCTACGGAAATGCACACAGCCTATCCTGGCCTGCCTCAGGACATCCTGTAAGCCCGGGTACCTGCCCAAGAATCGCTGCACCACCAAGTTAAGGACGTGAGCCAAACAGGGCACATGGGTCAGTTGTCCCTGTCGGAAGGCGGAGAGGAGGTTAATGCCATTGTCGCAAACCACCATACCTGGCTTAAGCTGGCATGGCATCAACCACCTCTGAACCTGCCCCTGCAGAGCTGACAGAATCTCTGCCCCAGTGTGGATCCTGTCCCCCAAGCACACCAGCTCAAGCACCGCATGACATTTTTGTGCTTGCATAGCCCCTTGAACGCCTATGGAGCACTGCTGGTAATGAGGTCAAATCAGCACAGGAAGAGGCCATGGAGGAAGAAGAAGAGGAGGGGGTGGAGGAGAGAGGTGTGGCAGAATCACCACTAGTAGAATTTTGGAGGCGTGGTGGTGGAACAACCTCCAACACTACTGCACACTGTCCTGCATCCTTTCCAGCTGCCGGAAGAGTCACCCAGTGCGCGGTGAAAGATAGGTAATGTCCCTGTCCATACCTGCTGGACCATGAGTCAGCGGTAATATGCACCTTACCGCTGACCGCCCTGTCCAGCGAGGCCAAGACATTTCCTTCCACATGCCAATAGAGAGCCGGAATCGCCTTCTGTGAGAAGAAGGGGGCAGAGTCTACCAACTGAAAAGGCAGCAGTTGAAGTGCTAGCAATTTAGCCAAGCTAGCATTCAACCGCTGGGCATGTGGATGGCTGGGAGAGAACTTCTTTAGGCGGTGCAGCAGCTGGGGCAGAGAAATTTGCCTGGTACAATCTGACATCGGTGTACCGATAGCAGATTGCCCGCAAGTACTTGGCTGTGACACACCTAATTCTACACCTTCATTCCTATCAGTGCAGGTTTCAGAGAGGACTGAAAGGTATAGTGGGGTTGGAGCTCCCAGCTGATAAGGAGCAAGGAGAGGTCCGCTTTGTTCTTTGGTGTAGGTCTTTTAGGTACGCTTGCCAAAGAACTGCATGGCAGGTCGACATATGTCTGGTCAAGCATGTGGTGCCCAAGCGGGTGATGTTTTGGCCATGCGAGATATGCTTGAGACATATGTTGCAAATAGCAACGGTGTAATCTGATGCACTCGTCTCAAAAAAGGCCCACACCAAAGAACTTTTGGAATAACACGCAGATACAGCAGCGCCCTGCACATGCGGAGCTTTGCGGTGTGATGCAGTCGGTGTGCTGCCCTTAAGCTGGCCCCTGGAGGGCATCCCGCCTCGTTGGAGATGTGCCTCCTCCTCCTCTCTCCTATCAGGCACCCACGTGGAGTAAGTGACCTCATCATCCACTCCCTCCTCATCACTGGAGCAAACTTGGCAGTATGCTGCAGCTGGGGGAACATGACTGCCAGATTGCTGTCCTTTTTGGGCACCCCCTCTCTCTGGGCTCACGTTACTGCCTTCCTCTAGCTGGGTACCATCATCGGAGCCTTCAAAATGCTGGGCATCCTCCTGGAGCATGTACCTAACACTGTGATCAAACAGTTCGGGGGACTCGTTAGGAGGACATGGTGTGGCTAGGGAAGGAGTGACTGATGCCATTGAGCCGAAGGAAGAGGCTGCGTTGGCAGCTGCTTTGCCAGACAAAGTACTCTGAGCCTGGGTGAGAGAGGATGAGGAGGATGAGGATTGCTTGGTCATCCACTCTACCAAGTCTTCCGCATGTTGTGGCTCAACACGACCAGCTGCCAAAAAAAAGGACACGTGCTGATGAAGATGCACTGTTTCCACGACCAGCACTGTTGCCTCTAGACACAGAGCGTGCTTGCCCTCTTTTATTGGCTTGTGACTGTCTGCCTCCTTGTTGGCCTTCAAGACATACTAATGGCCTGCAGTGAGATGTAGCTGCACAAAGCTGGGATGTATATATATACTGATACTGCAGCTAGCAAAATCAACTGCCTGCCTGTAGCATTATTAGTATGAGAACACCATCAATTGTCTTCAGGTAGCTTTAGGTGCACACTATGCAGAGGACACAGTACACTGACTGTAAATACTGCAGCTGCCTGCCTGTGGTATTAATAAGATCAGAACAACAGCAATTGTCTTCAGGTAGCTTTAGGTGCACACTGTGCAGAGGGCGCAGTACACTAACTGTAAATACTGCAGCTGCCTGCCTGTGGTATTAATAGGATCAGAACAACAGCAATTGCCTTCAGGTAGCTTTAGGTGCACACTGTGCAGAGGATGCAGTACACTAACTGTAAATACTGCAGCTGCCTGCCTGTGGTACTAATAGGATCAGAAGAACACCACCAATTTTCTTTAGGTAGCTTTAAGAGCACACTGTGCAGAGGACACAGTACACTAACTGTAAATACTGCAGTTGCCTGCCTGTTGTATTAATAGGATCAGAACAACAGCAATTGTCTTCAGGTAGCTTTAGGTGCACACTGAGCAGAGGACGCAGTACACTAACTGTAAATACTGCAGCTGTCTGCCTGTGGTACTAATAGGATCAGAAGAACACCACCAATTTTCTCCAGGTAGTTTTAGGTGCACACTGTGCAGAGGACACAGTACAATAACTGTAAATACTGCAGCTGCCTGCCTGTGGTATTAATAGGTTCAGAACAACAGCAATTGTCTTCAGGCAGCTTTAGGTGCACACTGTGCAGGGGACGCAGTACACTAACTGTAAATACTGCAACTGCCTGCCTGTGGTATTAATAGGATCAAAACAACAGCAATTGTGTTCAGGTAGCTTTAGGTGCACACTCTGCAGAGGACACAGTACACTAACTGTAAATACTGCAGCTGTCTCCCTGTGGTACTAATAGCTTTAGAAGAACACCACCAATTTTCTTCAGGTAGCTTTAGGCGCACACTGTGCAGAGGACACAGTACACTAACTGTAAATACTGCAGCTGCCTGCCTGTGTTATTAATAGGATCAAAACAACAGCAATTGTGTTCAGGTAGCTTTAGGTGCACACTGTGCAGAGGACGCAGTACACTAACTGTAAATAATGCAGCTGCCTGCCTGTGGTACTAATAGGATCAGAAGAACACCACCAATTTTCTTCAGGTAGCTTTAGGTGCACACTGTGCAGAGGACACAGTACTCTAATGCCCCGTACACACGGTCGGATTTTCCGACAGAAAATGTGTGATAGGACCTTGTTGTCGGAAATTCTGACCGTGTGTAGGCTCCATCACACATTTTCCATCGGATTTTCCGATACACAAAGTTTGAGAGCAGGATATTAAATTTTCCGACAACAAAATCCGTTGTCGGAAATTCCGATCGTGTGTACACAAATCCGACGGACAAAGTGCCACGCATGCTCAGAATAAATAAAGAGATGAAAGCTATTGGCCACTGCCCTGTTTATAGTCCCGACGTACGTGTTTTACGTCACCGCGTTCAGAATGATCGGATTTTCCGACAACTTTGTGTGACCGTGTGTATGCAAGACAAGTTTGAGCCAACATCCGTCGGAAAAAATCCTAGGATTTTGTTGTCGGAATGTCCGAACAAAGTCCGACCGTGTGTACGGGGCATAACTGTAAATACTGTAGCCGCCTGCCTGTGGTATTAATAAGATCAGAACAACAGCAGTTATCTTCAGGTAGCTTTAGGTGCACACTGTGCATAAGACGCACTACACTAACTGTAAATACTGCAGCTGCCTGCCTGTGGTACTAATTGGATCAGAAGAACACAACCAATTTTCTTCAGGTAGCTTTAGGTGCACACTGTGCAGAGGACACAGTACACTAACTGTAAATACTGCAGCTGCCTGCCTGTGGTATTAATAGGTTCAGAACAACAGCAATTGTCTTCAGGTAGCTTTAGGTGCACACTGTGCAGGGGACGCAGTACACTAACTGTAAATACTGTAGCTGCCTGCCTGTGGTATTAATAAGATCAGAACAACAGCAATTATCTTCAGGTAGCTTTAGGTGCACACTGTGCTGAGGACACAGTACACTAACTGTAAATACTGCAGCTGCCTGCCTGTGGTATTAATAGGATCAGAACAACAGCAATTGTCTTCAGGTATCTTTAGGTGCACACTGTGCAGAGGACACAGTACACTAACTGTAAATACTGCAGCTGCCTGCCTTTGGTATTAATAGGATCAGAACAACAGCAATTGTCTTCAGGTAGCTTTAGGTGCACACTGTGCAGAGGACACGGGACCCTAACTGTAAATACTGCAGCTGCCTGCCTGTGGTATTAATAGGATCAGAACAACAGCAATTGACTTCAGGTAGCTTTAGGTGCACACTGTGCAGAGGATGCAGTACACTAACTGTAAATACTGCAGTTGTCTGCCTGTGGTACTAATAGGATCAGAAGAACACCACCAATTTTCTTCAGGCAGCTTTAAGAGCACACTGTGCAGAGGACACAGTACAAAAATTGTAAATACAGCAGTTGCCTGGCTGTTGTATTAATAGGATCAGAACAACAGCAATTGTCTTCAGGTAGCTTTAGGTGCACACTGTGCAGAGGACGCAGTACACTAACTGTAAATACTGCAGCTGTCTGCCTGTGGTACTAATAGGATCAGAAGAACACCACCAATTTTCTTCAGGTAACTTTAGGTGCATACTGTGCAGAGGACACAGTACAATAACTGTAAATACTGCAGCTGCCTGCCTGTGGTATTAATAGGTTCAGAACAACAGCAATTGTCTTCAGGCAGCTTTAGGTGCACACTGTGCAGGCGACGCAGTACACTAACTGTAAATACTGCAGCTGCCTGCCTGTGGTATTAATAGGATCAAAACAACAGCAATTGTGTTCAGGCAGCTTTAGGTGCACACTGTGCAGAAGACGCACTACACTAACTGTAAATACTGCAGCTGCCTGCCTGTGGTACTAATAGAATCAGAAGAACACAACCGATTTTCTTCAGGTAGTGTTAGGTGCACACTGTGCAGAGGACACAGTACAATAACTGTAAATACTGCAGCTGCCTGCCTGTGGTATTAATAGGTTCAGAACAACAGCAATTGTCTTCAGGTAGCTTTAGGTGCACACTGTGCAGGGGACGCAGTACACTAACTGTAAATACTGTAGCTGCCTGCCTGTGGTATTAATAGGATCAAAACAACAGCAATTGTGTTCAGGTAGCTTTAAGTGCACACTGTGCAGAGGACACAGTACACTAATTGTAAATACTGCAGCTGCCTGCCTGTGGTACTAATAGGTTTAGAAGAACACAACCAATTTTCTTCAGGTAGCTTTAGGTGCACACTGTGCAGAGGACACACTACACTAACTGTAAATACTACAGCTGCCTGCCTGTGGTACTAATAGGATCAGAAGAACACTACCAATTTTCTTCAGGTAGCTTTAGGTGCACACTGTGCAGAGGACGCACTACACTGACTGTAAATACTACAGCTACCTGCCTGTGGTACTAATAGGATCAGAATAACACCACCAATTTTCTTCATGTAGCTTTAGGTGCACACTGTTTAGAGGACACACTACACTAACTGTAAAAACTGCAGCTGCCTGCCTGTGGTACTAATAGGATCAGAAGAACACCACCAATTTTCTTCAGGTAGCTTTAGGTGCACACTGTGCAGAGGACACAGTACACTAACTGTAAATACTACAGCTGCCTACCTGTGGTATTAAGAGGATTAGAAGAATAGCAATTGTCTTCAGGTAGCTTTAGGTGCACACTGTGCAGGGGACACGGTACCCTAACTGTAAATACGGCAGCTGCCTGCCTGTGGTATTAAAAGCATCAGAACAACAGCAATTGTCTTCAGGTAGATTTAGGTGCACACTGTGCAGAGGACGCACTACACTAACTGTAAATACTGCAGCTGCTTGCCTGTGGTACTAATAGGTTCAGAACAAGAGCAATTGTCTTCAGGTAGCTTTAGGTGCACACTGTGCAGAGGATGCACTACACTAACTGTAAATACTGCAGCTGCCTGCCTGTGGTACTAATAGGATTAGAAGAACACCACCAATTTTCTTCAGGTAGCTTTAGGTGCACACTGTGCAGAGGACACACTACACTAACTGTAAATACTACAGCTGCCTGCCTGTGGTACTAATAGGATCAGAATAACACCACCAATTTTCTTCAGGTAGCTTTAGGTGCACACTGTGCAGAGGACGCACTACACTGACTGTAAATAGTACAGCTGCCTGCCTGTGGTACTAATAGGATCAGAAGAACACCACCAATTTTCTTCAGGTAGCTTTAGGTGCACACTGTGTAGAGGACGCACTACACTAACTGTAAATACTGCAGCTGCCTGCCTGTTGTACTAATAGGATCAGAAGAGCACCACCAATTTTCTTCAAGTAGCTTTAGGTGCACACTGTGCAGAGGACACACTACACTAACTGTAAATACTGCAGCTGCCTGCCTGTGGTACTAATAGGATCAGAAGAACACAACCAATTTTCTTCAGGTAGCTTTAGGTGCACACTGTGCAGAGGACACAGTACACTAACTGTAAATACTGCAGCTGCCTGCCTGTGGTATTTATAGGTTCAAAACAACAGCAATTGTGTTCAGGTAGCTTTAGGTGCACACTGTGCACAGGACACAGTACACTAACTGTAAATACTGCAGCTGCCTGCCTGTGGTACTAATAGGTTTAGAAGAACACCACCTATTTTCTTCAGGTAGCTTTAGGTGCACACTGTGCAGGGGACACAGTACACTAACTGAAAATACTGCAGCTGCCTGCCTATGGTACTAATAGGATCAGAAGAACACCACCAATTTTCTTCAGGTAGCTTTAGGTGCACACTGTGCTGAGGACACAGTACACTAACTGTAAATACTGCAGCTGCCTGCCTGTGGTATTAATAGGATCAAAACAACAGCAATTGTGTTCAGGTAGCTTTAGGTGCACACTGTGCAGAGGACGCACTACACTAACTGTAAATACTGCAGCTGCCTGCCTGTGGTATTAATAGGATCAGAACAACAGCAATTGTCTTCAGGTAGCTTTAGGTGCACACTGTGCAGAGGATGCACTACACTAACTGTAAATACTGCAGCTGCCTGCCTGTGGTACTAATAGGATCAGAAGAACACCACCAATTTTCTTCAGGTAGCTTTAGGTGCACACTGTGCAGAGGACAAACTACAGTAACTGTAAATACTGCAGCTGCCTGCCTGTGGTACTAATAGGATCAGAACACCACCAATCTTCTTTAAGTAGCTTTAGGTGCACACTGTGCGGAGGGCGCACTACACTAACTGTAAATATGCAGCTGCCTGCCTGTGGTATTATTAGGATCAGAACAGCAGCAATTGTCTTCAGGTAGCTTTAGGTGCACACTGTGCAAAGGACACACTACACTAACTGTAAATACTGTAGCTGCCTGCCTGTGGTACTACTAGGATCAGAAGAACACCACCAATTTTCTTCAGGTAGCTTTAGGTGCACACTGTGCAGAGGACACAATACACTAACTGTAAATACTGCAGTTGCCTGCCCGTGGTATTAATAGGATCAGAACAACAGCAATTGTCTTCAGGTAGCTTTAAGCACACACTGTGCAGAGGACACAGTGCACTAACTGTAAATACGGCAGCTGCCTGCCTGTGGTATTAATAGCATCAGAACAACAGCAATTGTCTTTAGGTAGATTTAGGTGCACACTGTGCAGAGGAAGCACTACACTAACTGTAAATACTGCAGCTGCTTGCCTGTGGTACTTATAGGATCAGAACAACAGCAATTGTCTTCAGGTAGCTTTAGGTGCACACTGTGCAGAGGACACACTACACTAACTGTAAATACTACAGCTGCCTGCCTGTGGTACTAATAGGATCAGAAGAACACCACCAATTTTCTTCATGTAGCTTTAGGTGCACACTGTTTAGAGGACACACTACACTAACTGTAAAAACTGCAGCTGCCTGCCTGTGGTACTAATAGGATCAGAAGAACACCACCAATTTTCTTCAGGTAGCTTTAGGTGCACACTGTGCAGAGGACACAGTACACTAACTGTAAATACTACAGCTGCCTACCTGTGGTATTAAGAGGATTAGAAGAATAGCAATTGTCTTCAGGTAGCTTTAGGTGCACACTGTGCAGGGGACACGGTACCCTAACTGTAAATACGGCAGCTGCCTGCCTGTGGTATTAAAAGCATCAGAACAGCAGCAATTGTCTTCAGGTAGCTTTAGGTGCACACTGTGCAAAGGACGCACTACACTAACTGTAAATACTGCAGCTGCCTGCCTGTGGTATTAATAGGATCAGAACAACAGAAATTTTCTTCAGGTAGCTTTAGGTGCACACTGTGCAGAGGACACAGTACACTAACTGTAAATACTGTAGCTGCCTGCCTGTGGTACTACTAGGATCAGAAGAACACCACCAATTTTCTTCAGGTAGCTTTAGGTGCACACTGTGCAGAGGACACAATACACTAACTGTAAATACTGCAGTTGCCTGCCCGTGGTATTAATAGGATCAGAACAACAGCAATTGTCTTCAGGTAGCTTTAAGCACACACTGTGCAGAGGACACAGTGCACTAACTGTAAATACGGCAGCTGCCTGCCTGTGGTATTAATAGCATCAGAACAACAGCAATTGTCTTTAGGTAGATTTAGGTGCACACTGTGCAGAGGAAGCACTACACTAACTGTAAATACTGCAGCTGCTTGCCTGTGGTACTTATAGGATCAGAACAACAGCAATTGTCTTCAGGTAGCTTTAGGTGCACACTGTGCAGAGGACACACTACACTAACTGTAAATACTACAGCTGCCTGCCTGTGGTACTAATAGGATCAGAAGAACACCACCAATTTTCTTCAGGTATCTTTAGGTGCACACTGTGCAGAGGACGCACTACACTGACTGTAAATACTACAGCTACCTGCCTGTGGTACTAATAGGATCAGAATAACACCACCAATTTTCTTCATGTAGCTTTAGGTGCACACTGTTTAGAGGACACACTACACTAACTGTAAAAACTGCAGCTGCCTGCCTGTGGTACTAATAGGATCAGAAGAACACCACCAATTTTCTTCAGGTAGCTTTAGGTGCACACTGTGCAGAGGACACAGTACACTAACTGTAAATACTACAGCTACCTACCTGTGGTATTAAGAGGATTAGAAGAATAGCAATTGTCTTCAGGTAGCTTTAGGTGCACACTGTGCAGGGGACACGGTACCCTAACTGTAAATACGGCAGCTGCCTGCCTGTGGTATTAAAAGCATCAGAACAACAGCAATTGTCTTTAGGTAGATTTAGGTGCACACTGTGCAGAGGACGCACTACACTAACTGTAAATACTGCAGCTGCTTGCCTGTGGTACTAATAGGTTCAGAACAAGAGCAATTGTCTTCAGGTAGCTTTAGGTGTACACTGTGCAGAGGATGCACTACACTAACTGTAAATACTGCAGCTGCCTGCCTGTGGTACTAATAGGATTAGAAGAACACCACCAATTTTCTTCAGGTAGCTTTAGGTGCACACTGTGCAGAGGACACACTACACTAACTGTAAATACTACAGCTGCCTGCCTGTGGTACTAATAGGATCAGAAGAACACCACCAATTTTCTTCAGGTAGCTTTAGGTGCACACTGTGCAGAGGACGCACTACACTGACTGTAAATAGTACAGCTGCCTGCCTGTGGTACTAATAGGATCAGAAGAACACCACCAATTTTCTTCAGGTAGCTTTAGGTGCACACTGTGTAGAGGACGCACTACACTAACTGTAAATACTGCAGCTGCCTGCCTGTTGTACTAATAGGATCAGAAGAGCACCACCAATTTTCTTCAAGTAGCTTTAGGTGCACACTGTGCAGAGGACACACTACACTAACTGTAAATACTGCAGCTGCCTGCCTGTGGTACTAATAGGATCAGAAGAACACAACCAATTTTCTTCAGGTAGCTTTAGGTGCACACTGTGCAGAGGACACAGTACACTAACTGTAAATACTGCAGCTGCCTGCCTGTGGTATTTATAGGTTCAAAACAACAGCAATTGTGTTCAGGTAGCTTTAGGTGCACACTGTGCAGAGGACACAGTACACTAACTGTAAATACTGCAGCTGCCTGCCTGTGGTACTAATAGGTTTAGAATAACACCACCTATTTTCTTCAGGTAGCTTTAGGTGCACACTGTGCAGGGGACACAGTACACTAACTGAAAATACTGCAGCTGCCTGCCTATGGTACTAATAGGATCAGAAGAACACCACCAATTTTCTTCAGGTAGCTTTAGGTGCACACTGTGCAGAGGACACAGTACACTAACTGAAAATACTGCAGCTGCCTGCCTGTGGTATTAATAGGATCAAAACAACAGCAATTGTGTTCAGGTAGCTTTAGGTGCGCACTGTGCAGAGGACGCACTACACTAACTGTAAATACTGCAGCTGCCTGCCTGTGGTATTAATAGGAGCAGAACAACAGCAATTGTCTTCAGGTAGCTTTAGGTGCACACTGTGCAGAGGATGCACTACACTAGCTGTAAATACTGCAGCTGCCTGCCTGTGGTACTAATAGGATCAGAAGAACACCACCAATTTTCTTCAGGTAGCTTTAGGTGCACACTGTGCAGAGGATACAGTACAATAACTGTAAATACTGCAGCTGCCTGCCTGTGGTATTAATAGGTTCAGAACAACAGCAATTGTCTTCAGGCAGCTTTAGGTGCACACTGTGCAGAGGACGCACTACACTGACTGTAAATAGTACAGCTGCCTGCCTGTGGTACTAATAGGATCAGAAGAACACCACCAATTTTCTTCAGGTAGCTTTAGGTGCACACTGTGTAGAGGACGCACTACACTAACTGTAAATACTGCAGCTGCCTGCCTGTTGTACTAATAGGATCAGAAGAGCACCACCAATTTTCTTCAAGTAGCTTTAGGTGCACACTGTGCAGAGGACACACTACACTAACTGTAAATACTGCAGCTGCCTGCCTGTGGTACTAATAGGATCAGAAGAACACAACCAATTTTCTTCAGGTAGCTTTAGGTGCACACTGTGCAGAGGACACAGTACACTAACTGTAAATACTGCAGCTGCCTGCCTGTGGTACTAATAGGTTTAGAATAACACCACCTATTTTCTTCAGGTAGCTTTAGGTGCACACTGTGCAGGGGACACAGTACACTAACTGAAAATACTGCAGCTGCCTGCCTATGGTACTAATAGGATCAGAAGAACACCACCAATTTTCTTCAGGTAGCTTTAGGTGCACACTGTGCAGAGGACACAGTACACTAACTGTAAATACTGCAGCTGCCTGCCTGTGGTATTAATAGGATCAAAACAACAGCAATTGTGTTCAGGTAGTTTTAGGTGCACACTGTGCAGAGGACGCACTACACTAACTGTAAATACTGCAGCTGCCTGCCTGTGGTATTAATAGGAGCAGAACAACAGCAATTGTCTTCAGGTAGCTTTAGGTGCACACTGTGCAGAGGATGCACTACACTAGCTGTAAATACTGCAGCTGCCTGCCTGTGGTACTAATAGGATCAGAAGAACACCACCAATTTTCTTCAGGAAGCTTTAGGTGCACACTGTGCAGAGGATACAGTACAATAACTGTAAATACTGCAGCTGCCTGCCTGTGGTATTAATAGGTTCAGAACAACAGCAATTGTCTTCAGGCAGCTTTAGGTGCACACTGTGCAGAGGACGCACTACACTGACTGTAAATAGTACAGCTGCCTGCCTGTGGTACTAATAGGATCAGAAGAACACCACCAATTTTCTTCAGGTAGCTTTAGGTGCACACTGTGTAGAGGACGCACTACACTAACTGTAAATACTGCAGCTGCCTGCCTGTTGTACTAATAGGATCAGAAGAGCACCACCAATTTTCTTCAAGTAGCTTTAGGTGCACACTGTGCAGAGGACACACTACACTAACTGTAAATACTGCAGCTGCCTGCCTGTGGTACTAATAGGATCAGAAGAACACAACCAATTTTCTTCAGGTAGCTTTAGGTGCACACTGTGCAGAGGACACAGTACACTAACTGTAAATACTGCAGCTGCCTGCCTGTGGTATTTATAGGTTCAAAACAACAGCAATTGTGTTCAGGTAGCTTTAGGTGCACACTGTGCAGAGGACACAGTACACTAACTGTAAATACTGCAGCTGCCTGCCTGTGGTACTAATAGGTTTAGAATAACACCACCTATTTTCTTCAGGTAGCTTTAGGTGCACACTGTGCAGGGGACACAGTACACTAACTGAAAATACTGCAGCTGCCTGCCTATGGTACTAATAAGATCAGAAGAACACCACCAATTTTCTTCAGGTAGCTTTAGGTGCACACTGTGCAGAGGACACAGTACACTAACTGTAAATACTGCAGCTGCCTGCCTGTGGTATTAATAGGATCAAAACAACAGCAATTGTGTTCAGGTAGCTTTAGGTGCACACTGTGCAGAGGACGCACTACACTAACTGTAAATACTGCAGCTGCCTGCCTGTGGTATTAATAGGATCAGAACAACAGCAATTGTCTTCAGGTAGCTTTAGGTGCACACTGTGCAGAGGATGCACTACACTAGCTGTAAATACTGCAGCTGCCTGCCTGTGGTACTAATAGGATCAGAAGAACACCACCAATTTTCTTCAGGTAGCTTTAGGTGCACACTGTGCAGAGGACAAACTACAGTAACTGTAAATACTGCAGCTGCCTGCCTGTGGTACTAATAGGATCAGAACACCACCAATTTTCTTCACGTAACTTTAGGTGCACACTGTGCGGAGGGCGCACTACACTAACTGTAAATATGCAGCTGCCTGCCTGTGGTATTATTAGGATCAGAACAGCAGCAATTGTCTTCAGGTAGCTTTAGGTGCACACTGTGCAAAGGACGCACTACACTAACTGTAAATACTGCAGCTGCCTGCCTGTGGTATTAATAGGATCAGAACAACAGAAATTTTCTTCAGGTAGCTTTAGGTGCACACTGTGCAGAGGACACAGTACACTAACTGTAAATACTGTAGCTGCCTGCCTGTGGTACTACTAGGATCAGAAGAACACCACCAATTTTCTTCAGGTAGCTTTAGGTGCACACTGTGCAGAGGACACAATACACTAACTGTAAATACTGCAGTTGCCTGCCCGTGGTATTAATAGGATCAGAACAACAGCAATTGTCTTCAGGTAGCTTTAGGCACACACTGTGCAGAGGACACAGTGCACTAACTGTAAATACGGCAGCTGCCTGCCTGTGGTATTAATAGCATCAGAACAACAGCAATTGTCTTTAGGTAGATTTAGGTGCACACTGTGCAGAGGAAGCACTACACTAACTGTAAATACTGCAGCTGCTTGCCTGTGGTACTTATAGGATCAGAACAACAGCAATTGTCTTCAGGTAGCTTTAGGTGCACACTGTGCAGAGGACACACTACACTAACTGTAAATACTACAGCTGCCTGCCTGTGGTACTAATAGGATCAGAAGAACACCACCAATTTTCTTCAGGTAGCTTTAGGTGCACACTGTGCAGAGGACACAATACACTAACTGTAAATACTGCAGTTGCCTGCCCGTGGTATTAATAGGATCAGAACAACAGCAATTGTCTTCAGGTAGCTTTAGGCACACACTGTGCAGAGGACACAGTGCACTAACTGTAAATACGGCAGCTGCCTGCCTGTGGTATTAATAGCATCAGAACAACAGCAATTGTCTTTAGGTAGATTTAGGTGCACACTGTGCAGAGGAAGCACTACACTAACTGTAAATACTGCAGCTGCTTGCCTGTGGTACTTATAGGATCAGAACAACAGCAATTGTCTTCAGGTAGCTTTAGGTGCACACTGTGCAGAGGACACACTACACTAACTGTAAATACTACAGCTGCCTGCCTGTGGTACTAATAGGATCAGAAGAACACCACCAATTTTCTTCAGGTAGCTTTAGGTGCACACTGTGCAGAGGACGCACTACACTGACTGTAAATACTACAGCTGCCTGCCTTTGGTACTAATAGGATCAGAAGAACACCACCAATTTTCTTCAGGTAGCTTTAGGTGCACGCTGTGCAGAGGATGCACTACACTAACTGTAAATACTGCAGCTGCCTGCCTGTGGTACTAATAGGATCAGAAGAACACCACCAATTTTCTTCAGGTAGCTTTAGGTGCACACTGTGCAGAGGACACAGTACACTAACTGTAAATACTGCAGCTGCCTGCCTGTGGTATTAATAGGATCAAAACAACAGCAATTGTGTTCAGGCAGCTTTAGGTGCACACTGTGCAGAGGACGCAGTACACTAACTGTAAATAATGCAGCTTCCTGCCTGTGGTACTAATAGGATCAGAAGAACACGACCAATTTTCTTCAGGTAGCTTTAGGTGCACACTGTGCAGAGGACACAGTACTCTAACTGTAAATACTGTAGCCGCCTGCCTGTGGTATTAATAAGATCAGAACAACAACAATTATCTTCAGGTAGCTTTAGGTGCACACTGTGCAGAAGACGCACTACACTAACTGTAAATACTGCAGCTGCCTGCCTGTGGTACTAATAGAATCAGAAGAACACAACCGATTTTCTTCAGGTAGTGTTAGGTGCACATTGTGCAGAGGACACAGTACAATAACTGTAAATACTGCAGCTGCCTGCCTGTGGTATTAATAGGTTCAGAACAACAGCAATTGTCTTCAGGTAGTTTTAGGTGCACACTGTGCAGGGGACGCAGTACACTAACTGTAAATACTGTAGCTGCCTGCCTGTGGTATTAATAGGATCAAAACAACAGCAATTGTGTTCAGGTAGCTTTAAGTGCACACTGTGCAGAGGACACAGTACACTAATTGTAAATACTGCAGCTGCCTGCCTGTGGTACTAATAGGTTTAGAAGAACACCACCAATTTTCTTCAGGTAGCTTTAGGTGCACACTGTGCAGAAGACACACTACACTAACTGTAAATACTACAGCTGCCTGCCTGTGGTACTAATAGGATCAGAAGAACACCACCAATTTTCTTCAGGTAGCTTTAGGTGCACACTGTGAAGAGGACGCACTGCACTGACTGTAAATACTACAGCTACCTGCCTGTGGTACTAATAGGATCAGAATAACACCACCAATTTTCTTCATGTAGCTTTAGGTGCACACTGTTTAGAGGACACACTACACTAACTGTAAAAACTGCAGCTGCCTGCCTGTGGTACTAATAGGATCAGAAGAACACCACCAATTTTCTTCAGGTAGCTTTAGGTGCACACTGTGCAGAGGACACAGTACACTAACTGTAAATACTACAGCTGCCTACCTGTGGTATTAAGAGGATTAGAAGAATAGCAATTGTCTTCAGGTAGCTTTAGGTGCACACTGTGCAGGGGACATGGTACCCTAACTGTAAATACGGCAGCTGCCTGCCTGTGGTATTAAAAGCATCAGAACAACAGCAATTGTCTTTAGGTAGATTTAGGTGCACACTGTGCAGAGGACGCACTACACTAACTGTAAATACTGCAGCTGCTTGCCTGTGGTACTAATAGTTTCAGAACAAGAGCAATTGTCTTCAGGTAGCTTTAGGTGCACACTGTGCAGAGGACACACTACACTAACTGTAAATACTACAGCTGCCTGCCTGTGGTACTAATAGGATCAGAAGAACACCACCAATTTTCTTCAGGTAGCTTTAGGTGCGCACTGTGCAGAGGACGCACTACACTGACTGTAAATAGTACAGCTGCCTGCCTGTGGTACTAATAGGATCAGAAGAACACCACCAATTTTCTTCAGGTAGCTTTAGGTGCACACTGTGTAGAGGACGCACTACACTAACTGTAAATACTGCAGCTGCCTGCCTGTGGTACTAATAGGATCAGAAGAGCACCACCAATTTTCTTCAGGTAGCTTTAGGTGCACACTGTGCAGAGGACACAGTACACTAACTGTAAATACTGCAGCTGCCTGCCTGTGGTATTTATAGGTTCAAAACAACAGCAATTGTGTTCAGGTAGCTTTAGGTGCACACTGTGCAGAGGACACAGTACACTAACTGTAAATACTGCAGCTGGCTGCCTGTGGTACTAATAGGTTTAGAAGAACACCACCTATTTTCTTCAGGTAGCTTTAGGTGCACACTGTGCAGGGGACACAGTACACTAACTGAAAATACTGCAGCTGCCTGCCTATGGTACTAATAGGATCAGAAGAACACCACCAATTTTCTTCAGGTAGCTTTAGGTGCACACTGTGCAGAGGACACAGTACACTAACTGTAAATACTGCAGCTGCCAACCTGTGGTATTAATAGGATCAAAACAACAGCAATTGTCTTCAGGTAGCTTTAGGTGCACACTGTGCAGAGGATGTACTACACTAACTGTAAATACTGCAGCTGCCTACCTGTGGTACTAATAGGATCAGAAGAACACCACCAATTTTCTTCAGGTAGCTTTAGGTGCACACTGTGCAGAGGACAAACTACAGTAACTGTAAATACTGCAGCTGCCTGCCTGTGGTACTAATAGGATCAGAAGAACACCACCAATTTTCTTCAAGTAGCTTTAGGTGCACACTGTGCGGAGGACGCACTACACTAACTGTAAATACTGCAGCTGCCTGCCTGTGGTATTAATAGGATCAAAACAGCAGCAATTGTCTTCAGGTAGCTTTAGGTGCACACTGTGCAAAGGACGCACTACACTAACTGTAAATACTGCAGCTGCCTGCCTGTGGTATTAATAGGATCAGAACAACAGAAATTTTCTTCAGGTAGCTTTAGGTGCACACTGTGCAGAGGACACAGTACACTAACTGTAAATACTGTAGCTGCCTGCCTGTGGTACTACTAGGATCAGAAGAACACCACCAATTTTCTTCAGGTAGCTTTAGGTGCACACTGTGCAGAGGACACAATACACTAACTGTAAATACTACAGTTGCCTGCCCGTGGTATTAATAGGATCAGAACAACAGCAATTGTCTTCAGGTAGCTTTAGGCACACACTGTGCAGAGGACACAGTGCACTAACCGTAAATACGGCAGCTGCCTGCCTGTGGTATTAATAGCATCAGAACAACAGCAATTGTCTTTAGGTAGATTTAGGTGCACACTGTGCAGAGGAAGCACTATACTAACTGTAAATACTGCAGCTGCTTGCCTGTGGTACTTATAGGATCAGAACAACAGCAATTGTCTTCAGGTAGCTTTAGGTGCACACTGTGCAGAGGACACACTACACTAACTGTAAATACTACAGCTGCCTGCCTGTGGTACTAATAGGATCAGAAGAACACCACCAATTTTCTTCAGGTAGCTTTAGGTGCACACTGTGCAGAGGACGCACTACACTGACTGTAAATACTACAGCTGCCTGCCTTTGGTACTAATAGGATCAGAAGAACACCACCAATTTTCTTCAGGTAGCTTTAGGTGCACGCTGTGCAGAGGATGCACTACACTAACTGTAAATACTGCAGCTGCCTGCCTGTGGTACTAATAGGATCAGAAGAACACCACCAATTTTCTTCAGGTAGCTTTAGGTGCACACTGTGCAGAGGACACAGTACACTAACTGTAAATACTGCAGCTGCCTGCCTGTGGTATTAATAGGATCAAAACAACAGCAATTGTGTTCAGGTAGCTTTAGGTGCACACTGTGCAGAGGACGCACTACACTAACTGTAAATACTGCAGCTGCCTGCCTGTGGTATTAATAGGATCAGAACAACAGCAATTGTCTTCAGGTAGCTTTAAGTGCACACTGTGCAGAGGATGCACTACACTAACTGTAAATACTGCAGCTGCCTACCTGTGGTACTAATAGGATCAGAAGAACACCACCAATTTTCTTCAGGTAGCTTTAGGTGCACACTGTGCAGAGGACAAACTACAGTAACTGTAAATACTGCAGCTGCCTGCCTGTGGTACTAATAGGATCAGAAGAACACCACCAATTTTCTTCAAGTAGCTTTAGGTGCACACTGTGCAGAGGACGCACTACACTAACTGTAAATACTGCAGCTGCCTGCCTGCCTGTGGTATTAATAGGATCAGAACAACAGAAATTTTCTTCAGGTAGCTTTAGGTGCACACTGTGCAGAGGACACAGTACACTAACTGTAAATACTGTAGCTGCCTGCCTGTGGTACTACTAGGATCAGAAGAACACCACCAATTTTCTTCAGGTAGCTTTAGGTGCACACTGTGCAGAGGACACAATACACTAACTGTAAATACTACAGTTGCCTGCCCGTGGTATTAATAGGATCAGAACAACAGCAATTGTCTTCAGGTAGCTTTAGGCACACACTGTGCAGAGGACACAGTGCACTAACCGTAAATACGGCAGCTGCCTGCCTGTGGTATTAATAGCATCAGAACAACAGCAATTGTCTTTAGGTAGATTTAGGTGCACACTGTGCAGAGGAAGCACTATACTAACTGTAAATACTGCAGCTGCTTGCCTGTGGTACTTATAGGATCAGAACAACAGCAATTGTCTTCAGGTAGCTTTAGGTGCACACTGTGCAGAGGACACACTACACTAACTGTAAATACTACAGCTGCCTGCCTGTGGTAATAATAGGATCAGAAGAACACCACCAATTTTCTTCAGGTAGCTTTAGGTGCACACTGTGCAGAGGACGCACTACACTGACTGTAAATACTACAGCTGCCTGCCTTTGGTACTAATAGGATCAGAAGAACACCACCAATTTTCTTCAGGTAGCTTTAGGTGCACGCTGTGCAGAGGATGCACTACACTAACTGTAAATACTGCAGCTGCCTGCCTGTGGTACTAATAGGATCAGAAGAACACCACCAATTTTCTTCAGGTAGCTTTAGGTGCACACTGTGCAGAGGACACAGTACACTAACTGTAAATACTGCAGCTGCCTGCCTGTGGTATTAATAGGATCAAAACAACAGCAATTGTGTTCAGGTAGCTTTAGGTGCACACTGTGCAGAGGACGCACTACACTAACTGTAAATACTGCAGCTGCCTGCCTGTGGTATTAATAGGATCAGAACAACAGCAATTGTCTTCAGGTAGCTTTAAGTGCACACTGTGCAGAGGATGCACTACACTAACTGTAAATACTGCAGCTGCCTACCTGTGGTACTAATAGGATCAGAAGAACACCACCAATTTTCTTCAGGTAGCTTTAGGTGCACACTGTGCAGAGGACAAACTACAGTAACTGTAAATACTGCAGCTGCCTGCCTGTGGTACTAATAGGATCAGAAGAACACCACAAATTTTCTTCAAGTAGCTTTAGGTGCACACTGTGCGGAGGACGCACTACACTAACTGTAAATACTGCAGCTGCCTGCCTGTGGTATTAATAGGATCAAAACAGCAGCAATTGTCTTCAGGTAGCTTTAGGTGCACACTGTGCAAAGGACGCACTACACTAACTGTAAATACTGCAGCTGCCTGCCTGTGGTAATAATAGGATCAGAACAACAGAAATTTTCTTCAGGTAGCTTTAGCTGCACACTGTGCAGAGGACACAGTACACTAACTGTAAATACTGTAGCTGCCTGCCTGTGGTACTACTAGGATCAGAAGAACACCACCAATTTTCTTCAGGTAGCTTTAGGTGCACACTGTGCAGAGGACACAATACACTAACTGTAAATACTGCAGTTGCCTGCCCGTGGTATTAATAGGATCAGAACAACAGCAATTGTCTTCAGGTAGCTTTAGGCACACACTGTGCAGAGGAAGCACTACACTAACTGTAAATACTACAGCTGCTTGCCTGTGGTACTTATAGGATCAGAACAACAGCAATTGTCTTCAGGTAGCTTTAGGTGCACACTGTGCAGAGGACACACTACACTAACTGTAAATACTACAGCTGCCTGCCTGTGGTACTAATAGGATCAGAAGAACACCACCAATTTTCTTCAGGTAGCTTTAGGTGCACACTGTGCAGAGGACACAATACACTAACTGTAAATACTGCAGTTGCCTGCCCGTGGTATTAATAGGATCAGAACAACAGCAATTGTCTTCAGGTAGCTTTAGGCACACACTGTGCAGAGGACACAGTGCACTAACTGTAAATACGGCAGCTGCCTGCCTGTGGTATTAATAGCATCAGAACAACAGCAATTGTCTTTAGGTAGATTTAGGTGCACACTGTGCAGAGGAAGCACTACACTAACTGTAAATACTGCAGCTGCTTGCCTGTGGTACTTATAGGATCAGAACAACAGCAATTGTCTTCAGGTAGCTTTAGGTGCACACTGTGCAGAGGACACACTACACTAACTGTAAATACTACAGCTGCCTGCCTGTGGTACTAATAGGATCAGAAGAACACCACCAATTTTCTTCAGGTAGCTTTAGGTGCACACTGTGCAGAGGACGCACTACACTGACTGTAAATACTACAGCTGCCTGCCTTTGGTACTAATAGGATCAGAAGAACACCACCAATTTTCTTCAGGTAGCTTTAGGTGCACGCTGTGCAGAGGATGCACTACACTAACTGTAAATACTGCAGCTGCCTGCCTGTGGTACTAATAGGATCAGAAGAACACCACCAATTTTCTTCAGGTAGCTTTAGGTGCACACTGTGCAGAGGACACAGTACACTAACTGTAAATACTGCAGCTGCCTGCCTGTGGTATTAATAGGATCAAAACAACAGCAATTGTGTTCAGGCAGCTTTAGGTGCACACTGTGCAGAGGACGCAGTACACTAACTGTAAATAATGCAGCTTCCTGCCTGTGGTACTAATAGGATCAGAAGAACACGACCAATTTTCTTCAGGTAGCTTTAGGTGCACACTGTGCAGAGGACACAGTACTCTAACTGTAAATACTGTAGCCGCCTGCCTGTGGTATTAATAAGATCAGAACAACAACAATTATCTTCAGGTAGCTTTAGGTGCACACTGTGCAGAAGACGCACTACACTAACTGTAAATACTGCAGCTGCCTGCCTGTGGTACTAATAGAATCAGAAGAACACAACCGATTTTCTTCAGGTAGTGTTAGGTGCACATTGTGCAGAGGACACAGTACAATAACTGTAAATACTGCAGCTGCCTGCCTGTGGTATTAATAGGTTCAGAACAACAGCAATTGTCTTCAGGTAGTTTTAGGTGCACACTGTGCAGGGGACGCAGTACACTAACTGTAAATACTGTAGCTGCCTGCCTGTGGTATTAATAGGATCAAAACAACAGCAATTGTGTTCAGGTAGCTTTAAGTGCACACTGTGCAGAGGACACAGTACACTAATTGTAAATACTGCAGCTGCCTGCCTGTGGTACTAATAGGTTTAGAAGAACACCACCAATTTTCTTCAGGTAGCTTTAGGTGCACACTGTGCAGAAGACACACTACACTAACTGTAAATACTACAGCTGCCTGCCTGTGGTACTAATAGGATCAGAAGAACACCACCAATTTTCTTCAGGTAGCTTTAGGTGCACACTGTGAAGAGGACGCACTGCACTGACTGTAAATACTACAGCTACCTGCCTGTGGTACTAATAGGATCAGAATAACACCACCAATTTTCTTCATGTAGCTTTAGGTGCACACTGTTTAGAGGACACACTACACTAACTGTAAAAACTGCAGCTGCCTGCCTGTGGTACTAATAGGATCAGAAGAACACCACCAATTTTCTTCAGGTAGCTTTAGGTGCACACTGTGCAGAGGACACAGTACACTAACTGTAAATACTACAGCTGCCTACCTGTGGTATTAAGAGGATTAGAAGAATAGCAATTGTCTTCAGGTAGCTTTAGGTGCACACTGTGCAGGGGACATGGTACCCTAACTGTAAATACGGCAGCTGCCTGCCTGTGGTATTAAAAGCATCAGAACAACAGCAATTGTCTTTAGGTAGATTTAGGTGCACACTGTGCAGAGGACGCACTACACTAACTGTAAATACTGCAGCTGCTTGCCTGTGGTACTAATAGTTTCAGAACAAGAGCAATTGTCTTCAGGTAGCTTTAGGTGCACACTGTGCAGAGGACACACTACACTAACTGTAAATACTACAGCTGCCTGCCTGTGGTACTAATAGGATCAGAAGAACACCACCAATTTTCTTCAGGTAGCTTTAGGTGCGCACTGTGCAGAGGACGCACTACACTGACTGTAAATAGTACAGCTGCCTGCCTGTGGTACTAATAGGATCAGAAGAACACCACCAATTTTCTTCAGGTAGCTTTAGGTGCACACTGTGTAGAGGACGCACTACACTAACTGTAAATACTGCAGCTGCCTGCCTGTGGTACTAATAGGATCAGAAGAGCACCACCAATTTTCTTCAGGTAGCTTTAGGTGCACACTGTGCAGAGGACACAGTACACTAACTGTAAATACTGCAGCTGCCTGCCTGTGGTATTTATAGGTTCAAAACAACAGCAATTGTGTTCAGGTAGCTTTAGGTGCACACTGTGCAGAGGACACAGTACACTAACTGTAAATACTGCAGCTGGCTGCCTGTGGTACTAATAGGTTTAGAAGAACACCACCTATTTTCTTCAGGTAGCTTTAGGTGCACACTGTGCAGGGGACACAGTACACTAACTGAAAATACTGCAGCTGCCTGCCTATGGTACTAATAGGATCAGAAGAACACCACCAATTTTCTTCAGGTAGCTTTAGGTGCACACTGTGCAGAGGACACAGTACACTAACTGTAAATACTGCAGCTGCCAACCTGTGGTATTAATAGGATCAAAACAACAGCAATTGTCTTCAGGTAGCTTTAGGTGCACACTGTGCAGAGGATGTACTACACTAACTGTAAATACTGCAGCTGCCTACCTGTGGTACTAATAGGATCAGAAGAACACCACCAATTTTCTTCAGGTAGCTTTAGGTGCACACTGTGCAGAGGACAAACTACAGTAACTGTAAATACTGCAGCTGCCTGCCTGTGGTACTAATAGGATCAGAAGAACACCACCAATTTTCTTCAAGTAGCTTTAGGTGCACACTGTGCGGAGGACGCACTACACTAACTGTAAATACTGCAGCTGCCTGCCTGTGGTATTAATAGGATCAAAACAGCAGCAATTGTCTTCAGGTAGCTTTAGGTGCACACTGTGCAAAGGACGCACTACACTAACTGTAAATACTGCAGCTGCCTGCCTGTGGTATTAATAGGATCAGAACAACAGAAATTTTCTTCAGGTAGCTTTAGGTGCACACTGTGCAGAGGACACAGTACACTAACTGTAAATACTGTAGCTGCCTGCCTGTGGTACTACTAGGATCAGAAGAACACCACCAATTTTCTTCAGGTAGCTTTAGGTGCACACTGTGCAGAGGACACATTACACTAACTGTAAATACTACAGTTGCCTGCCCGTGGTATTAATAGGATCAGAACAACAGCAATTGTCTTCAGGTAGCTTTAGGCACACACTGTGCAGAGGACACAGTGCACTAACCGTAAATACGGCAGCTGCCTGCCTGTGGTATTAATAGCATCAGAACAACAGCAATTGTCTTTAGGTAGATTTAGGTGCACACTGTGCAGAGGAAGCACTATACTAACTGTAAATACTGCAGCTGCTTGCCTGTGGTACTTATAGGATCAGAACAACAGCAATTGTCTTCAGGTAGCTTTAGGTGCACACTGTGCAGAGGACACACTACACTAACTGTAAATACTACAGCTGCCTGCCTGTGGTACTAATAGGATCAGAAGAACACCACCAATTTTCTTCAGGTAGCTTTAGGTGCACACTGTGCAGAGGACGCACTACACTGACTGTAAATACTACAGCTGCCTGCCTTTGGTACTAATAGGATCAGAAGAACACCACCAATTTTCTTCAGGTAGCTTTAGGTGCACGCTGTGCAGAGGATGCACTACACTAACTGTAAATACTGCAGCTGCCTGCCTGTGGTACTAATAGGATCAGAAGAACACCACCAATTTTCTTCAGGTAGCTTTAGGTGCACACTGTGCAGAGGACACAGTACACTAACTGTAAATACTGCAGCTGCCTGCCTGTGGTATTAATAGGATCAAAACAACAGCAATTGTGTTCAGGTAGCTTTAGGTGCACACTGTGCAGAGGACGCACTACACTAACTGTAAATACTGCAGCTGCCTGCCTGTGGTATTAATAGGATCAGAACAACAGCAATTGTCTTCAGGTAGCTTTAAGTGCACACTGTGCAGAGGATGCACTACACTAACTGTAAATACTGCAGCTGCCTACCTGTGGTACTAATAGGATCAGAAGAACACCACCAATTTTCTTCAGGTAGCTTTAGGTGCACACTGTGCAGAGGACAAACTACAGTAACTGTAAATACTGCAGCTGCCTGCCTGTGGTACTAATAGGATCAGAAGAACACCACCAATTTTCTTCAAGTAGCTTTAGGTGCACACTGTGTAGAGGACGCACTACACTAACTGTAAATACTGCAGCTGCCTGCCTGTGGTATTAATAGGATCAGAACAACAGAAATTTTCTTCAGGTAGCTTTAGGTGCACACTGTGCAGAGGACACAGTACACTAACTGTAAATACTGTAGCTGCCTGCCTGTGGTACTACTAGGATCAGAAGAACACCACCAATTTTCTTCAGGTAGCTTTAGGTGCACACTGTGCAGAGGACACAATACACTAACTGTAAATACTACAGTTGCCTGCCCGTGGTATTAATAGGATCAGAACAACAGCAATTGTCTTCAGGTAGCTTTAGGCACACACTGTGCAGAGGACACAGTGCACTAACCGTAAATACGGCAGCTGCCTGCCTGTGGTATTAATAGCATCAGAACAACAGCAATTGTCTTTAGGTAGATTTAGGTGCACACTGTGCAGAGGAAGCACTATACTAACTGTAAATACTGCAGCTGCTTGCCTGTGGTACTTATAGGATCAGAACAACAGCAATTGTCTTCAGGTAGCTTTAGGTGCACACTGTGCAGAGGACACACTACACTAACTGTAAATACTACAGCTGCCTGCCTGTGGTAATAATAGGATCAGAAGAACACCACCAATTTTCTTCAGGTAGCTTTAGGTGCACACTGTGCAGAGGACGCACTACACTGACTGTAAATACTACAGCTGCCTGCCTTTGGTACTAATAGGATCAGAAGAACACCACCAATTTTCTTCAGGTAGCTTTAGGTGCACGCTGTGCAGAGGATGCACTACACTAACTGTAAATACTGCAGCTGCCTGCCTGTGGTACTAATAGGATCAGAAGAACACCACCAATTTTCTTCAGGTAGCTTTAGGTGCACACTGTGCAGAGGACACAGTACACTAACTGTAAATACTGCAGCTGCCTGCCTGTGGTATTAATAGGATCAAAACAACAGCAATTGTGTTCAGGTAGCTTTAGGTGCACACTGTGCAGAGGACGCACTACACTAACTGTAAATACTGCAGCTGCCTGCCTGTGGTATTAATAGGATCAGAACAACAGCAATTGTCTTCAGGTAGCTTTAAGTGCACACTGTGCAGAGGATGCACTACACTAACTGTAAATACTGCAGCTGCCTACCTGTGGTACTAATAGGATCAGAAGAACACCACCAATTTTCTTCAGGTAGCTTTAGGTGCACACTGTGCAGAGGACAAACTACAGTAACTGTAAATACTGCAGCTGCCTGCCTGTGGTACTAATAGGATCAGAAGAACACCACAAATTTTCTTCAAGTAGCTTTAGGTGCACACTGTGCGGAGGACGCACTACACTAACTGTAAATACTGCAGCTGCCTGCCTGTGGTATTAATAGGATCAAAACAGCAGCAATTGTCTTCAGGTAGCTTTAGGTGCACACTGTGCAAAGGACGCACTACACTAACTGTAAATACTGCAGCTGCCTGCCTGTGGTAATAATAGGATCAGAACAACAGAAATTTTCTTCAGGTAGCTTTAGCTGCACACTGTGCAGAGGACACAGTACACTAACTGTAAATACTGTAGCTGCCTGCCTGTGGTACTACTAGGATCAGAAGAACACCACCAATTTTCTTCAGGTAGCTTTAGGTGCACACTGTGCAGAGGACACAATACACTAACTGTAAATACTGCAGTTGCCTGCCCGTGGTATTAATAGGATCAGAACAACAGCAATTGTCTTCAGGTAGCTTTAGGCACACACTGTGCAGAGGACACAGTGCACTAACTGTAAATACGGCAGCTGCCTGCCTGTGGTATTAATAGCATCAGAATAACAGCAATTGTCTTTAGGTAGATTTAGGTGCACACTGTGCAGAGGACACACTACACTAACTGTAAATACTACAGCTGCCTGCCTGTGGTACTAATAGGATCAGAAGAACACCACCAATTTTCTTCAGGTAGCTTTAGGTGCACACTGTGCAGAGGATGCACTACACTAACTGTAAATACTGCAGCTGCCTGCCTATGGTACTAATAGGATCAGAAGAACACCACCAATTTTCTTCAGGTAGCTTTAGGTGCACACTGTGCAGAGGACACACTCCACTAACTGTAAATACTGCAGCTGCCTGCCTGTGGTATTAATAGGATCAGAACAGCAGCAATTGTCTTCAGGTAGCTTTAGCTGCACACTGTGCAAAGGACGCACTACACTAACTGTAAAAACTGCAGCTGCCTGCCTGTGGTATTAATAGGATCAGAACAACAGAAATTTTCTTCAGGTAGCTTTAGGTGCACACTGTGCAGAGGACGCACTACACTAACTAAATACTGCAGCTGCCTGCCTGTGGTACTAATAGGATCATAAGAACACCAGTAATTTTCTTCAGGTAGCTGTAAATACTGTAAAAAAACCAGCCTGCCTGTCAATAGGAAGTGAATAACAGGAACGGATCTAGCTAAACTGAGTAGTGTATATATATATATATATATATATATATATATATATATATATATATATACCTAGGCTGCATATATATACACAATACACTGTAAGTGCAGCTAACTGACATGCCTGCCTACTCTATCTAACTTAAATAAAATGATACTGTCTCTCTGTCTGTCTCTCCGCCGCCGCAATACACTACACAAGACCGCCACGCAGACGGCCTTATATAGTGATGGGTGTGTACTAAACCCCCTGAGCCATAATTGGCCAAAGCCACCCTGGCTTTGGCCAATTACGGCTCTCTGTACAGACGGCGCTGTGATTGGCCAAGCATGCGGGTCATAGTGCATGCTTGGCCAATCATCAGCCAGTAATGCACTGCGATTCCGCACTCGAATTTGGCGCAAACGGCCCTTCACGTCTGTAATTCGACAAATGGTCAAACATGCGATGTTTGAGTCGAACATGGGTTCGACTCAAACTCGAAGCTCATCCCTACCACCAATCAGTAGCCATCGGTGCAGCCTATTGGTGCCCATCAGTGCTGCCTATCAGTGCCACCTATCAATGCTCATCAATACCGCCTATTAGTGCCCATCAATGCAGCCTATCATTGCCCATCAGTATAACCTATCAATGCCCATTGGTGTAGCCTATTGGTACCCATCAGTGCCGCCTATCAGTGCTTATCAATGCCGCCTATCAGTGCCCATCAGTGCCGCCTAACAGCGCTCATAAATGCCACCTATCAGTGTTCATCAGTGCAGTCTATCATTGCTCATCAATGCCGCCTATCTTTGTTTATCAATGCAGTCTATCAGTACCCATCAGTGCCGCCTATCATTGCTCATCAATGCCACCTATCTGTGCCACCTATCAAAGCTCAACAATGCCGCCTATCAGTAACACCTATCAATGCTCATCAATGTCGCCTATCAGTGTTCATCAGTGCAGCCTATCAGTGCTGCCAATCAGTGCCTATCGGTGCTCATTAGTGCTGCCTATCAGTGCCACCTATCAATGGTCATCAATACCGCCTATCAGTGCCCTTCAGTGAAGCCTATCAGTGCCCATTGGTGCAGCCTATCAGTGCCCATCAGTGCCTGCCTATCAGTGCTCATCAATGCCGCCTATCAGTGCCCATCAGTGCCGCCTACCAGCGCTCATCGATGCCACCTATCAGTGTTCATCAGTGCTGCCTATCAATGTTCATCAATGTCACCTATCAGTGCCTATTAGTGCTGCCCATCAGTGTGCCTATCAGTGCCTCCTCAACAGGGCTTTGTGCTGAGAGTGTCTCTCTCATATGGCCCAGAGTCTGTACTGACAGTTCCCCCTTCCTCCTCCCTCACACGAATGGGAGAGGAGAGAGCCGATCTGCTCCCTCTCCTCCCACCCTCTCTTCCCGTGTGCACTGTGAGAACTTGTAAAGCCCAGCAGCTGAGTTTGATCATTCAAACTTCTTGTGGTGCATACAGGAGTAGAGGAGTGGGAGGAGAAGGAGCAAATTGGCTCTCTCCTTTCCCATCCGTGGGAGGGAGGAGGGAGGGGGAACTGTTAGTGCAGGCTGTGGGCTGTATGAGAGAGACACTCCCAGCTTAGAGCCATGCAAACGGCAACCCCGCTGGGGCCCCCCAACAGTGGCGGAACGCCAAGCCCCCTGTCTCAAGTGAGACCTTTGCGACCCTGGTAGTTCCACCACTGGCTTCCAGTGATGGCTTAACTGCTCTCCATACAGCCAGAGTTTTCCTGGTTAGAGCTGGCAGCAGAGAAATCTGGACCCCATCACACTCTATAGGAGTTTTGTGGTGGGATGTGGCCCTAATGTCTTCTTAAAGATGATAATATACTCTCTAGGTTTCATTGGGGTTGGAATTTTTTTGAATCCAGGTCCTGTGGGCTCTATACATGAGCTTCTCACAATGTCCATTGGAAGCCTCATTTTCTGGCTGGAGGACATCCAGTATAATCTAACCCTTTCCTCCCTAGCCTGAATGTTCCTGGCCCATCCCTTTTTATTCATTGGATTTCAGTCCTTTTAAACATGGAGGCACAGCATAACATGCAGGAGTTGTACCTTGCCTCGGAATACCCACTCTTGTTTTCAGAAAGCTATGTACAGCATCCTGCCAGCATCTCCCACCATGCCTACACTGCACAGGGAAGCACAGAGGCCCAGTAATATGAGTCTCAAGTAAGGTATGTCTTTAAAAAGGCTTTATTTAAACATTTATTAGCATTTTGACGAGGGGGAGAAAAAACAGGGAAGCAAAACATAAGCAGATTAAACTTCAGATTTAAACATAATCATAACACACTGCCCACTACGCAGATGGAAATTAAAATTCACACTTATACAGGATAAGGTCTGAGCAGAGTGACCATCATATCGTGTGGAATCTGGGTGTAGAATTTACCGAGAAATATTCTGTATAACACAAATATTATCTGATATACTGTACATCATACATACTGTATGTGACACTAATTGCTTCTGTGTACTGATCACTACAATGACCCGACATCCCAAAAGTTTTCCTTTAATCTGTCTGTACCTGTTCCCGGCTCAAAGTATCCATTCATTATTAACCACTTCAGCCCCGGAAGGATTTACCTCCCTTCTGACCAGAGCACTTTCTGCAATTCGGCACTGCATTGCTTTAACTGACAATTGCGCGGTCGTGTGACGTTGCATCCAAACAAAATTGACGTCCTTTTTTTCCTACAAATAGAGCTTTCTTTTGGTGGTATTTGATCAACTCTGCGGTTTTTATTTTTTGCGCTATAAACAAAAAAATAGCAACAATTTTGAAAAAAAAGCGATATTTTTTAATAAATATCCCCCAATAATATATAAAAAAAATGGTTTTTTTCCTCAGTTTAGGCCGATATGTATTCTTCTACATATTTTTGGTAAATAAAATCGCAATAAGTGTATATTGATTGGTTTGCGCAAAAGTTATAGCGTCTACAAAATAGGGGATAGTTTTATGTCATTTTTATTATTAATTTTTTTTAAATTAGTATTAGTGGCGATCTGTGATTTTTATTGTGACTGCAACATTATGGCGGGCACATCGGACACTTTTGACCCTATTTTGGGAACATTGTCATTTATACAGCGATCAATGCTATAGAAATGCACTGATTACTGTATAAATGACACTGGCAGGGAAGGGGTTAACCACTAGGGGGCGATCAAGGGGTTAAGTGTGTCCTAGGGAGTGATTCTAACTGTGGGGGGGATGGGCTACTACCAGGGCCGGACTGGGTATGAAAACCAGCCCTGGAAAAAATGTCATACCAGCCCCATAGCCTTATTATACCAGCCCAACAGCATAACGTCATTATTTTCTTGTTCATAAAGTGGAAAACCATTCATTTTAAAGCACATTTAAAGAGTGCATTATATATAGATAAGACACATATAAAAGCACATAGGGCTTTATATATATATATATATATATATATATATATATATATATATATATATATATATACACTGCTGTGTGTTCGCTGCTTACACAGTGGTGTGTTAGGAAATCAAATAAATCGCTTCCCTAACACTGACCCGCCTCTCAGCCAATCAGATGCACTGGGTCTGGTTACCTGTCACCTGATTGGCTGAAGCGACAGGCGCTGTGATTGGATGCCTATCGGAGGGTGCGTGGAGCAACGCGCTGACCTGAGACAGGTAAGTGCCGAGCGGGGGGGACACTGGCAGGATTTGATAGGCAAACTGGTGGCAATTGATGGGGCAAACTGGCGGCAATTGATGGTTACAGTGGCTGCGTTTGATGGGCACAGTGGCTGCGTTTAATGGGCACAGTGGTGGCGCTTGATGGGCACAGTGGTGGCGCTTGATGGCACAGTGGTTGTGTTTAATGGGCACAGTGGATGCAATTGATGGGTACAGTGGCTGCGTTTGATGGCACAGTGGCTGTGTTTGATGGGCACAGTGGCGGGAATTTATGGGCACAGTGGCTGCAATTTATGGGTACATTGGCTGTGTTTGATGGGCACAGTGGCAGGAATTTATGGGCACAGTGGCTGCGTTTAATGGGCACAGTGGTGGCAATTTATGGGTACAGTGGCTGTGTTTGATGGGCACAGTGGTGGGAATTTATGGGCACAGTGGCTGCGTTTAATGGACACAGTGGTGGCAATTTATGGGTACAGTGGCTGCGCTTGATGGCACAGTGGCTGCGTTTAATGGGCACAGTGGCTGTAATCGATGGGTACAACAGTTCTTGAAGATAAAAGATAAAAATGAATATCCCTTGCCTGCATGTAACAATATTATGGACCCCATTGCCTGGTTTGGACACACCTCAGCCACCTGGTTTTGCCACTTGACACGTCCATCTATAGCCAAAACTTTTTTTTAGTTTTGGGTAAAATAGCAATGGATTGAAACGCTTATCAGGTTTTATTGAAGTTGAAGGCCCAATTAGAAAGATTTCTTCACTTCCTGTCAGGTAAAAAAAAAATTGTCCCTAGAATAGGAAGTGATGACAAATCTCTCAGAACTCGACCAGAAATAAAAATGTTGAATTTTTTTTTTAATGTAGAGCAATGAGAGCCTACGTCAGTATTTTATGTTGTCCATTCCCCTGCTGCAGATTTTCCTTTAGTTCCTGTCTCATAAAAGGTTGTCCCAGAACAGAAAGGGGAATCTCTTGAATACAGGCTTAGATCGCGGTAGAACCTGACAGGGGTACTCTACTTTCCTTATTCTAACCAAAAAATAAATAAAACGTTTATAGTATAGATACACTTCAAATTCTGATGATTGTGCTCTCCTACATACTCCTGACCACCACACATTGTAAGCAGCTGTGCTGTAAACTATATAGTCTTGACCACAGCAACGTCTACATTTCTTTTCTGACCGTCATAATTATTTGTTTCATTTCATGATTACTTAAAAAAATAAATAAATTGTAGTAAAATTGGGGGGAGGGGGGTTTATGTGCTTGGGTGTAGCTTTTTTCCTTAAGTTATTTTTTTCATCACATAGGGGACAAAAAGTCCCCTATGTGATGATTTTAAGGTGACAGGAGGCGGGATGAAGAGAAGAGGCCTGGAGTGCCGGTGGGGGACCCCAGAAGAAGAGTCTGGGCTGTTCTGTGCAAAACCCTTTGCCAGAGCAGGTAAGTATAACAAGTTTGTTATTTTTATATAAAAAAAACAACAACATTTACAACCACTTTAATCTACAATGCTATTTAGAATATGCAGCATGGAGGGGGTTAATGTATTGCTATTGGTCACTGATGCACTTGTGACCAGTGTCAGTGCTAATTAACTCCTTTATGCTGCAGCAATTAACACTGACACCACTGCTGCTAATGCAGCACAAAGAGGTTAATTAACTGCCACTGGTCACTAATGCATCAGTGATCAATAGCAATACATTAACCCCCTCCATGCTGCATATAACAAATATCATTGTAGATTAATTAACCCCCTACCCCAAGTTTTTTTCCTCCTCCAGGCCCCATTAGAGACTACAAAGTAGTATAATGGAACCCGAAGGGGGCCTCTTTCTAACAGAGTGTACAGTGAACACCTTCATTCACTCTGGTCCTCATGGGACCCCCTTCTTGTACCATGACTCTCACCCCTGTGCATGACATACTCCTGAACCCTGCACCCAGTACATTAAATACTCCTGACTACGCACAGAGGCCCCCCCTCTTACATCAGAGTCTGCACAGAGGCCCCCCCTCTTACATCAGAGTCCGCACAGAGGCCCCCCCTCTTACATCAGAGTCCGCACAGAGGCCCCCCCTCTTACATCAGAGTCCGCACAGAGGCCCCCCCTCTTACATCAGAGTCCGCACAGAGGCCCCCCCCTCTTACATCAGAGTCCGCACAGAGCCCCCCTTACATCAGAGTCAGTACCGAGCCCCCCCTTACATCAGAGTCCAAACAGAGGCCCCCCTTACATCAGAGTTCTCACAGAAGCCCCCTTTACATCAGAGTCCACACAGAGCCCCCCTTACATCAGAGTCCACACAGAGCCCCCCTTACATCAGAGTCCGCACAGAGCCCCCCTTTACATCAGAGTCTGCACAGAGCCCCCCCTTACATCAGTCTGCACAGAGGCCCCCCCTTACATCAGAGTCTGCACAGAGGCCCCCCCTTACATCAGAGTCTGCACAGAGGCCCCCCCTCTTACATCAGAGTCTGCACAGAGGCCCCCCCTCTTACATCAGAGTCTGCACAGAGGCCCCCCTCTTACATCAGAGTCTGCACAGAGGCCCCCCCTCTTACATCAGAGTCTGCACAGAGGCCCCCCCTCTTACATCAGAGTCTGCACAGAGGCCCCCCCTCTTACATCAGAGTCTGCACAGAGGCCCCCCCTCTTACATCAGAGTCCGCACAGAGGCCCCCCCTCTTACATCAGAGTCCGCACAGAGGCCCCCCCTCTTACATCAGAGTCCGCATAGAGGCCCCCCCCTCTTACATCAGAGTCCGCACAGAAGCCCCCTCCCGTACATCAGAGTCCGCACAGAGCCCCCCTTACATCAGAGTCAGTACCGAGCCCCCCCTTACATCAGAGTCCAAACAGAGGCCCCCCTTACATCAGAGTTCTCACAGAAGCCCCCTTTACATCAGAGTCTGCACAGAGCCCCCCTTACATCAGAGTCCGCACAGAAGCCCCCTTACATCAGAGTCCGTACAGAGCCCCCTTACATCAGAGTCCGCACAGAGCCCCCCTTACATTAGAGTCTGCACAGAGCCCCCCCTTACATCAGTCTGCACAGAGGCCCCCCCTTACATCAGAGTCCGCGCAGAAGCCCCCTTTACATTAGAGTCCGCACAGAGCCCCCCCTTACAATAGAGTCCGCACAGAGCCCCCCCTTACATCAGAGTCCGCACAGAGCCCCCTTACATCAGAGTCCGTACAGAGCCCCCCTTTACATCAGAGTCTGCACAGAGCCCCCCTTACATTAGAGTCCGCACAGAGCCCCCCCTTACAATAGAGTCCGCACAGAAGCCCCCTTTACATCAGAGTCCACACAGAGCCCCCCTTACATCAGAGTCCGCACAGAGCCCCCCTTTACATCAGAGTCTGCACAGAGCCCCCCTTACATTAGAGTCCGCACAGAGCCCCCCTTTACATCAGAGTCCACACAGAGCCCCCTCTTACATCAGTCTGCACAGAGGCCACCCCTTACATCAGAGTCCGCACAGAGCCCCCCTTTACATCAGAGTCTGCACAGAGCCCCCCTTACATTAGAGTCCGCACAGAGCCCCCTCTTACATCAGTCTGCACAGAGGCCCCCCTCTTACATCAGAGTCCGCACAGAAGCCCCCTCCCGTACATCAGAGTCCGCACAGAGCCCCCCTTACATCAGAGTCAGTACCGAGCCCCCCCTTACATCAGAGTCCAAACAGAGGCCCCCCTTACATCAGAGTTCTCACAGAAGCCCCCTTTACATCAGAGTCTGCACAGAGCCCCCCTTACATCAGAGTCCGCACAGAAGCCCCCTTACATCAGAGTCCGTACAGAGCCCCCCTTACATCAGAGTCCGCACAGAGCCCCCCTTACATCAGAGTCTGCACAGAGGCCCCCCTCTTACATTAGAGTCTGCACAGAGCCCCCCCTTACATCAGTCTGCACAGAGGTCCCCCCTTACATCAGAGTCCGCACAGAAGCCCCCTTTACATTAGAGTCCGCACAGAGCCCCCCCTTACAATAGAGTCCGCACAGAGCCCCCCCTTACATCAGAGTCCGCACAGAGCCCCCTTACATCAGAGTCCGTACAGAGCCCCCCTTTACATCAGAGTCTGCACAGAGCCCCCCTTACATTAGAGTCCGCACAGAGCCCCCCCTTACAATAGAGTCCGCACAGAAGCCCCCTTTACATCAGAGTCCACACAGAGCCCCCCTTACATCAGAGTCCACACAGAGCCCCCCTTACATCAGAGTCCGCACAGAGCCCCCCTTTACATCAGAGTCTGCACAGAGCCCCCCTTACATTAGAGTCCGCACAGAGCCCCCCTTTACATCAGAGTCCACACAGAGCCCCCTCTTACATCAGTCTGCACAGAGGCCACCCCTTACATCAGAGTCTGCACAGAGGCCCCCCTCTTACATTAGAGTCTGCACAGAGCCCCCCCTTACATCAGTCTGCACAGAGGCCCCCCCTTACATCAGAGTCTGCACAGAGCCCCCCTTACGTCAGAGTCCGCACAGAAGCCCCCTTTACATTAGAGTCCGCACAGAGCCCCCCTTACATCAGAGTCCGCACAGAGCCCCCTTACATCAGAGTCCGTACAGAGCCCCCTTACATCAGAGTCCGCACAGAGCCCCCTTACATCAGAGTCCGCACAGAGCCCCCCTTTACATCAGAGTCCGTACAGAGCCCCCCTTTACATCAGAGTCCGCACAGAGCCCCCCTTTACATCAGAGTCCGTACAGAGCCCCCCTTTACATCAGAGTCCGCACAGAGCCCCCTCTTACATCAGTCTGCACAGAGGCCACCCCTTACATCAGAGTCTGCACAGAGCCCCCCTTACATTAGAGTCCGCACAGAAGCCCCCCTTACATCAGAGTCCACACAGGGGAGCTTTGTGGAATCTAATGTAAAGGGGAGTTCTGGGAAACTTGATTTAAGGGGGCATGCTGTGGATTCTGGTGTAAAGGGGGTCTCTGCTCACCAAAGCCTGCCCCCCCCCCCCCCCCTTTAACAAGGTCCACAGAGCACCTCTTTTTGTACAATAGTAGGCAGGAGAGAGGGTGAGCTTACCAGGATGAAGGCTGAGGCACAGTCTGCCTGCCGCTTTTCTGGGTTCAAACTTCCTGCCCAGTGCCCAGAAGGAGGCGGAGCAGATGAGCTTTATCTCTCCTCGCGTGTGTGTAGAGAGAGAAGGGGATGTCAGCGCCGGTGTGCTCTGAGGCTGAGCTATGTGTGAGACGAGAGACATAGCTCAGCACTGCAGCCATGAGCCATCTACCTCGAAGCTGACACAGGCATGGCCGTACAGCGGGAGGTGAGCGGCGGCCGTGACCTGTGTTAGCTCTGAGTTCCAGCAGGCAATATTCGTACCTGCAAACACAGCGGGCTGGGCCAGGGGGCAGGGTGGCAATCTTCCCCCGGGCCGCTTGGTGAAAAGGCTGCACTCAGCTGGGTAATGAGGGGCCAGTGACACTATGCACAGCCACCGGCCGCTGCTAACCAAATGCTGGCGGCGCCGGATCGGAGGAGGAGACACAGGCATTGCAATGCATAGTGCGGCGGCCGCCGCTGCACTATGCATATAGCTGACACAGGCAGCCAGCCAAACTCTGAGGCAAAAGCGGCCTCAGCGGTACTAAATGCAGCCAGCCTACCGGGAAATATCCCGGTATCCCGGTACGCCAGTCCGGCCCTGGCTACTACTCACATGACAGCGATCACTGCTCCCGATGACAGGGAGCAGTGATCCCTGTCATGTCCCTAGGCAGAATGGGGAAATGTCTTGTTTACAAAGGCATCTCCCCGTTCTTTCGCTTCGTAACACGATCACGGGCCCCCGGCAGACATCGAGTCCACAGGACCCACGTTTATGGAGCGTGCAGCGGGCACGCGGCCACAATGCCGCTTCTTAAAGGGGACGTACCTGTACGCCCATTTGCCAAGCCGTGCCATTGTGCCAACGTATATCGTCGTGCGCTGGTCAGCATGTGGTTAAAAGAAACGTAAGATGCGCTGTTAATTGATTGTCATAAAAACAAAAAAAATAGTAAATAGGTGTAACTATTAACACTATAAAGTGACCAAAACCACTTTGGAACAATGAATGAAATGTAAAGAAAACCACAATAAACCACAAGTGTGTCCCTAAAAACCGCCCACAGCATGTGGGTCTAAATGCTAAAGACAGATGAGTCAATCTCGTGAATTATATACATGAAGAATGAAAACAATATAATATGTTCACATAAAAATAAAAGTGAGCCGCATGCGGCAATAGTGTGAACCCAGCCTAAAATCTGGCTATTCACTTACAGGGGGGATTCATACAAGCTCATATGATCTCCTGGTGGGATCATTCTTTGTGGTAAGCAGTTCACCTTATATATTCAGCACGGTGGTGATATCTTCATAATGTGGGATTAGTGGATTCCCAGTACGATCAATCATTTGGAAACACATATGGGAAGCTGCATTTACAGATTGGTATTTATTTTTTATCTGTCTTTTCTTATTGCACTTTGTTTTTTTTTCTATTTATTTTATTTTTATGTGAACATATAATATTGTGAAACATTGTTTTCATTTTTCATGTATATTATTCACGAGATTGACACATCTGTCTTTAGCATTTAAACCCACATGCTGCGGGCAGTATTTTTATTTTTAGGCTAAGCGCACCTTTGTTGTTTTTATTTATTCCATCTATTATTCTTTATATTTATTATAGGAAATAGTAGAGGCGTAATGTGGAGCTTGTGGGCCCTGATGCCAAAGTTGACCTGGGGCCCCCCCACTACCACCCACCACTTCTTCCGTGTGTAGATATAGTTGAATGCCCCGTACACACGGTCGGATTTTCCGATGGAAAATGTTCGATGGGAGCCTTTTGTCGGAAATTCCGACTGTGTGTAGGCTCCATCGGACAGTTTCCATCTGAATTTCCGTTGCACAAAATTTGAGATCTGGTATCAAGCAGAAGAGCCGCACTGGCTATTGAACTTCATTTTACTCGGCTCGTCGTACGTGTTGTACATCACCGCGGTCTTGATGTTCAGAGTTTCCAACCAACTTTGTGTGACCGTGTGTAAGCAAGACAAGTTTGAGCCAACATCCGTCGGAAAAAAACCCATGGATTTTGTTGTTTGGAATGTCCGATCAATGTCCGACCGTGTGTGTGTGTACGGGGCATAAAAGCCCAGATCTTTATTTACATACTGAGAGGCAAGATTTAGGAGATTTAGGAGGAACTGTCCACATTTTGACATGCCTCTCAAATTATTTTGAATACTCTGGAGCATGGGGTAGGCATCCTTTGAGAGGTGGAGATTTACCCGAATAACATGGAAGAGATCAAAGATCAGCGGGGTCAGCCGCCATTTTTTTTGTAATTAACCAGCAAGGCCTAACTAAATGGTAAGGAAAACTTAAAGCGGAGTTCCACACAAAAATGGAACTTCCGCTTTTCGGAACCCTCAACCCCTCCGGTGTCACATTTGGCACCTTTCAAGGGGGAGTGGGGGTGCAGATACCTGTCTAAGACAGGTATTTGCACCCACTTCCGGCATAGACTCCCATGGGAGTCTATGCCTCTTCCCGTCCCGACCACGCTGTCTGCTGGGAACACACAGCTCCCAGCAGAGAGCGGGGACCACTAGGGTCGCGCAGCGCGACTCGCGCATGCGCAGTAGGGAACAGGGAAGTGAAGCCGCAACGCTTCACTTCCTGATTCCCTCACCTAGGATGGCGGCGGCAGCTGCCGAGAACTGAGCGGGTTCTCGGCGTCCCCTGCCGACATCGCTGGACCCCGGGACAGATAAGTGGCAATGTATTAAAAGTCAGCAGCTGCAGAATTTGTAGCTGCTGGCTTTTAATATTTTTTTTTTTTGGCGGTGTGGGTGAACCCCCGCTTTAAGGAAAATATAATAAAACAAATGGCACCAAAAATGTTAACTTAAACTACCTTAACAGGGGACAGTGTCAGTCAGTAGGGCAATGGACAGTGTCAGTAGAGCAGTAGACAATGTCAGTAGGGCAGTAGATGGTGTCAGTAGAGCACTAGATGGTGTCAGTAGGGCAGTAGATGGTGTCAGTAGAGCACTGGATGGTGTCAGTAGGGCAGTGGACAGTGTCAGTCGAGCAGTGGACAGTGTCAGTAGAGCAGTGGATGGAGTCAGTAGGGCAGTGGATGGTGTCAGTAGAGCAGTGGACGGAGTCAGTAGGGCAGTGGACGGTGTCAGTAGGGCAGTGGACGGAGTCAGTAGGGCAGTGGACAGTATCAGCAGAGCAGTGGACAGAGTCAGTAGGGCAGTGAATGAAGGCAGTAGGGCAGTGGACGGTGTCAGTCAGTAGAGCAGTGGACGGAGTCAGTAGGGCAGTGGACAGTATCAGTAGAGCAGTGGATGGAGTCAGTAGGGCAGTGGATGGTGTCAGTAAGGCAGTGGACGGTGTCAGTTAGTAGAGCGTTGGACGGAGTCAGTAGGGCAGTGGATAGTATCTGTAGAGCAATGGACAGAGTCAGTAGGGCAGTGAATGAAGGCAGTAGGGCAGTGGACGGTGTCAGTAGAGCAGTGGACAGAGTCAGTAGGGCAGTGGACAGTATCAGTAGAGCAGTGGACAGAGTCAGTAGGGCAGTGAATGAAGGCAGTAGGGCAGTGGACGGTGTCAGTCAGTAGAGCAGTGGACGGAGTCAGTAGGGCAGTGGGCAGTGGACAGTATCAGTAGAGCAGTGGATGGAGTCAGTAGGGCAGTGGATGGTTCAACTATCAACCCATCTCCCCACGCCAAGGTCCTAGGTGTAATCCTGGACTCTGAACTAACCTTTCGACCCCACATTCTATCACTATCCAAAATTTGCCGCCTCATTCTCCGTAACATCTCCAAGATACGCCCCTTCCTAACCAATGTCACCACAAAGCTTCTAATCCACTCCCTGGTCATCTCCCGCCTCGGCTACTGCAACTCCCTCCTCATTGGCTTACCTTTAAATAGGCTATCCCCACTTCAGTCCATCATGAACGCTGCTGCCAGGCTCATCCACCTCACAAACCGCTCAGCGTCTGCTACACCCCTCTGCCAATCCCTCCATTGGCTGCCACTCAGTCACCGAATTAAATTCAAGATACTAACTATAACTTACAAAGCCATCCACAACCTGGCCCCCATCTACATCTCTAACCTAGTCACAAAATACCAACCTAATCGTTCTCTTTGCTCCTCCCAAGACCTCCTGCTCTCAAACTCCCTTGTCACCTCATCCCATGCTCGCCTTCAGGACTTCTCCAGAGCCTCTCCCATCCTCTGGAATGCTCTACCCCAATCTGTCCGATTTTCTCCTACTTTATTCACTTTCAGGCGATCCCTGAAAACTCATCTCTTCAGAGAAGCCTATCTGCCCCCACCTAACAACTGTACATTTATCTTCTCAATCAGCACATCACCCACAGTTATTACCTCTTGTATCTCTTGAACTTCCCTCTTAGATTGTAAGCTCTAAGGAGCAGGGCCCTCGGATTCCTATTGTATTAAAGTGTATTGTATTTGTACTGTCTACCCTCAAGTTGTAAAGTGCTACGTCAACTGTTGGCGCTATATAAATCCTGTATAATAATAATAATAATAATAATGGTGTCAGTAGGGCAGTGGATGGTGTCAGTAGAGCAGTGGACAAGTCAGTAGGGCAGTGGACGGTGTCAGTCACTAGAGCAGTGGACGGAGTCAGTAGGGCAGTGGATGGTGAAAGTAGGGCAGTAGACAAAGTCAGTAGAGCAGTGGACAGTGTCAGTCAGTAGAGCAGTGGACGGAGTCAGTAGGGCAGTGGACGTTGTCAATCAGTAGAGCAGTGGACAGAGTCAGTAGGCAGTGGACAGTGTCAGTCAGTAGAGCAGTGGACAGTGTCAGTCAGTAGAGCAGTGGACGGAGTCAGTAGGGCAGTGGACGTTGTCAATCAGTAGAGCAGTGGACGGAGTCAGTAGGCAGTGGACGGTTGCAGTCAGTAGAGCAGTGGATAGAGTCAGTAGAGCAGTGGACGGAGTCAGTAGGGCAGTGGACGGAGTCAGTAGGGCAATTAACGGTCTCAGTAGAGCAGTGGACGGAGTCAGTAGGGCAGTGGATGGTGTCAGTAGAGCAGTGAATGGAGTCAGTAGGGCAGTGGACAGTGCAAGCCAGCAGAGTAGTGGATGGTGTCAGTAGAGCAGTGAATGGAGTCAGTAGGGCAGTGGATGGTGTCAGTCAGTAGAGCAGTGGACAGTGTCAGTCAGTAGAGCAGTGGACGGAGTCAGTAGGGCAGTGGACGTTGTCAATCAGTAGAGCAGTGGACGGAGTCAGTAGGCAGTGGACGGTGTCAGTCAGTAGAGCAGTGGACAGTGTCAGTCAGTAGAGCAGTGGACGGAGTCAGTAGGGCAGTGGACATTGTCAATCAGTAGAGCAGTGGACAGAGTCAGTAGGCAGTGGACGGTGTCAGTCAGTAGAGCAGTGGATAGAGTCAGTAGAGCAGTGGACGGAGTCAGTAGGGCAGTGGACGGAGTCAGTAGGGCAATTAACGGTCTCAGTAGAGCAGTGGACGGAGTCAGTAGGGCAGTGGATGGTGTCAGTAAAGCAGTGAATGGAGTCAGTAGGGCCGTGGACAGTGCAAGCCAGCAGAGTAGTGGACGGTGTCAGTAGAGCAGTGAATGGAGTCAGTAGGGCAGTGGATGGTGTCAGTCAGTAGAGCAGTGGACAGTGTCAGTCAGTAGAGCAGTGGACAGAGTCAGTAGGGCAGTGGACGTTGTCAATCAGTAGAGCAGTGGACGGTGTCAGTCACTAGAGCAGTGGACGGAGTCAGTCACTAGAGCAGTGGACGGAGTCAGTAGGGCAGTGGATGGTGAAAGTAGGGCAGTAGATAAAGTCAGTAGAGCAGTGGACAGTGTCAGTCAGTAGAGCAGTGGACGGAGTCAGTAGGGCAGTGGACGTTGTCAATCAGTAGAGCAGTGGACAGAGTCAGTAGGCAGTGGACGGTGTCAGTCAGTAGAGCAGTGGACAGTGTCAGTCAGTAGAGCAGTGGACGGAGTCAGTAGGGCAGTGGACGTTGTCAATCAGTAGAGCAGTGGACGGAGTCAGTAGGCAGTGGACGGTTGCAGTCAGTAGAGCAGTGGATAGAGTCAGTAGAGCAGTGGACGGAGTCAGTAGGGCAGTGGACGGAGTCAGTAGGGCAATTAACGGTCTCAGTAGAGCAGTGGACGGAGTCAGTAGGGCAGTGGATGGTGTCAGTATAGCAGTGAATGGAGTCAGTAGGGCAGTGGACAGTGCAAGCCAGCAGAGTAGTGGACAGTGTCAGTAGAGCAGTGAATGGAGTCAGTAGGGCAGTGGATGGTGTCAGTCAGTAGAGCAGTGGACAGTGTCAGTAAGTAGAGCAGTGGACGGAGTCAGTAGGGCAGTGAACGTTGTCAATCAGTAGAGCAGTGGACAGAGTCAGTAGGCAGTGGACGGTGTCAGTCAGTAGAGCAGAGGATAGAGTCAGTAGAGCAGTGGACGGAGTCAGTAGGGCAGTGGATGGTGTCAGTAGAGCAGTGAATGGAGTCAGTAGGGCAGTGGACAGTGCAAGCCAGCAGAGTAGTGGACGGTGTCAGTAGAGCAGTGAATGGAGTCAGTATGGCAGTGGATGGTGTCAGTTAGTAGAGCAGTGGACAGAGTCAGTAGGGCAGTGAACAGTATCAGTAGAGCAGTGGACGGAGTCAGTAGAGCAGTGGATGGTATCAGTAGGGCAGTGGACTGTGTCACTCAGTAGGGCAGTGGACGGTGTCAGCAGAGCAGTGAATGGAGTCAGTAGAGCAGTGGACAGTGTCAGTCAGTAGAGCAGTGGACAGTGTCAGTAGAGCAGTGAATGGAGTCAGTAGGGCAGTGGATGGTGTCAGTAGAGCAGTGGACGGAGTCAGTAGGGCAGTGGATGGTGTCAGTAGGGCAGTGGATGGGGTCATAAGGGCAGTGGGTGGTGTCATAAGGGCAGTGGATGGGGTCATAAGGGCAGTGGATGGGGTCAGTGGGGCAGTGGATGGTGTCAGAAGGGCAGTGGATGGGGTCAGTAGGGTAGTGGATGGTGTCAGTAGGGCAGAGGACGGTGTCAGTAGGGCAGTGGACGGTGTCAGTGAGGTAGTGAACAGTGTCAGTCAGTAGAGCAGTAGATGGTGTCAGTAGAGCAGTGGACGGAGTCAGTAGGATGGTGTCAGAGAGGTAGTGAACAGTGTCAGTCAGTAGAGCAGTGGACGGTGTCAGTAGGGCAGTGGATCGTGTCAGTAGAGCAGTGGACGGAGTCAGTAGGGCAGTGGATGGTGTCAGTAGAGCAGTGGACGGAGTCATTAGGCAGTGGACGGTGTCAGTCAGTAGAGCAGTGGATGGAGTCGGAAGGGCAGTGGATGGTATCAGTAGGGCAGTGGATGGTGTCACTTAGTAGGGCAGTGGACGGTGTCAGCAGAGCAGCGAATGGAGTCAGTAGAGCAGTGGACGGTGTCAGTTAGTAGAGCAGTGGACAGTGTCAGTAGAGCAGTGGACAGTGTCAGTAGAGCAGTGGATGGTGTCAGTAGGGCAGTGGACGGAGTCAGTAGGGCAGTGGATGGTGTCAGTAAGACAGTGGACACAGCCCTCAATCTTCATCTCTATGTCTGCAGCTTCAGCTACACAGAATGAATGGACAGGAATAGCTCTGTACAGTTCATACACAAACTGAAGCAAAGGAAATGGTTTCCTATGTTTCAGTAATAAGTGTACACAGTAAATGATCTGTAGCAATTACTCCAGTGCCGGATTTAGACCCTCAACATAACAATTAAATTATATGGAATTTTTTTTTATATATACTAGTATTGGCTGTGATCAGTGACTTATAATTGGGCTATGATAATTTGAGGGGCAATTTAACACTAACTGACGCTGGGGGGAACTGACTAACTGCCGCTGACATCACAACTGTGACCCCTGATGACATCAGATGCACACTGACGAAACGCGTTGGGTGAGATCAAGCATAACACGTCATTTCCGCTCTCCTGGAATGCAGGTGGAGTGCTAATATGGCGTCCGCTGTTTTCTTATGATTTTAATCTTTTCACACGCTGTAGTGTGTTTTTTATGGTTTTAATAAATCTTTTGGGACATACTGCACCATGAGACAGTGGTGACAGGGGAATCCCTCCTGCTGAGCAATTGTCTTCTCCTGGCGTGGAGGCAAGTGTGAACAGAGAAAACCGTCACTGCTGCAAAAAGACAGTGAGTATCACTATCGGCTATAGCAGCTACTTGCGATAATCTCAAGCAAATTTGGCAAGCTGGTTGAAACCAAGTTGATAGGAGGATCAGCTTGGAAAATTCAGCCAGCCCAATTAATGGTTAGAATCTTGGCCGGTTCCTGCTGCACCAGTTAAGATTCAAACAGTATATGGCCAGACTAAGACTTAGGTTATCTAACAGTGGTGGCTGATGGTCAATATTTTTTTTTGGGAGGGGCAAACAGATCTGGCCCCCCTTACTTCGAATCTCCCTCCCCGCGGCTCTCGATCCACTCGCGACAACCTGCTCATACGTCCGCCACCCCCCACCCCCCCACGTGATTTGTGGCCTTACCTTATACTGTGGTAGAGGTGCGGGGAGGAGGACACGGTGGTGGTGCACTGCTAAATCCGGGCTCCTGAAAGAGGCTGTTGCTCCCACCGGGGCCGTTGCTTCTCCTGAGACTCCTGGCCAATCGGGTCTCAGGACCCGCTTCCTGATTGGCCAGGAGGAGAAGCAGGAAAACATTAACCTCCGGCTCTAATTATGTGCTTACAAAAAAAACCTACATTGAAATCCATGCGTCCGGCGCCCTGCATGGAGATTAGGGGCCGGACAAATGGATTAGGGGGCCCCTGCACCCCTAATGGACGAGCCACCACTGTTATCTATAGTAACAGAAACACAATGCAGGAAGTATAAAATCAGTAAATAGAAACTGTGTGAAATCAGGAACAGTACTCCTCCGCCACAGTCCTTACCACACACAAGTACGTAAGTGTTTTTATTTTATATAAAACTGTTATTAGACTTCCATCTTTTAAATAGACTCATAAAAGACTGTCCAATATGCAGGTGAAATGCAATATTCACTGTTATACGAGATGTGGTCAGAGGAGGGTGACCATCACATCCTCTGTAATCTGGGTGTAGAATCTACAGAGAAATACTCTGCATGACACAGAAGACTATCTATAGAAAAACAGGGAGGGCGGACCGACCTTGCGCATTACCAAAGATAAAATTTATATAAATAGTAGAAGCAAGAGTCATACCCACAAACAACCTTTTAAAAAGGCTTAACATTGCTCCAAAAATTCAGACTGTATCTTCTGCAACTTGGACCGGGTGTTGAGAGGAACCAGATGGTATCGCGAACGGCCATACATCATACATAGGTGACCGCTTCTGTCTACCGATCGCTACAATGACCCGGAGTACCAAAAGTCTTACCATTATCTGTCTGTACCTGTTCCTGGCTCCAGGTATCCATTATTCTGTATTTATCTTATTATATGTATTATATGAAGACCCCTCTCGATTCTGACACTGACATGGGCGCTCTCCCATTTATTCCAGGTTTGGTGTCACTCATCCACTCATCCATGTTGAATGCGGGTGACGAGGTGACCATAAACTGTCTGGAAGGATGTAATAAATCAGTGACCACAGACACCATAAATCAGATTATGTGGAAAAAGTTCAACAATTCTCACATTCTGCTGTTCATTACAACACTAAAACCAAATCAGACGTCCTCCAACTTCTCAGAGCCTAGATTCTCCTTCCAGGATCCACTCACCCTCCAGATAACGGACGCTCAGCCCAGCGACTCCGGGAATTACACCTGTGATTTAACAACAAGCAATGGACTCTGTAACAACACGTTTCCCCTTCATGTGTCTGGTAAGTGTAGAGTTTATTGTGCCCAACTGAGAGCATTGATTATTTATCATATTTATTATTGATAAGGTCAGCGTTTGCTCTACTCTTTATTAACCTATTAAAGACAGCACAACCAACATACACATTATGAAATTTACATCTAAAAAAACAAATGAGGGATTTTGCTCCTTGTTATAGGTCTGGGCTTCTTCTTCCAGCATCCATGACCCTCCGGATAATAGACACTCAGCCCAGGGACTCCGGGAATTACACCTGATGGGAATTGTCAGTTGTAGGATTCTGTTCTTATTCCCGTGTAGGGATGGGCTATCTGTTCGAGTCGAACATTGGCTGTTCGCCCGTTCGCCGAACCACGAAAAATTTGAGGTGTTTGTGGCAAATTCGAAAAGCCGAGGAACACCCTTTAAAAGTCTATGGGAAAAATCTTATGTGCTAATTTTAAAGGTTAATATGCAAGTTATTGTCATAAAAAGTGTTTGGGAACACGGGTCCTGCCCCAGGGGGCATTTATCAATGCAAAAAAAGTTTTAAAAAATGCTGTTTTTTCGGGAGCAGTGATTTTAATAATGCTTAAAGAGAAACAATAAAAGTGTAATATTCCTTTAAATTTCATACCAGGGGAGTGTCTATAGTATGCCTGTAAAGTTTCCCATGTTTATAACAGTCCGAGAGCAAAATGACATTTCTAAAGGACAAAAAAAGTCATTTAAAAGTACTAGCGCTAGTGCCGGCTATTAATGAATTGTCGGTATGGACAATACACATAAAAGTCATTGAAAAATTTAAAAAAAACATGTGTGGGGGTCCCCCAAAATTCCATTACCAGGCCCTTCAGGTCTGGTATGGATATTAAGGGGAACTCCGCGCCAAAATTTAAAAAAAAAATGGCGTGGGGTTCCCCCAAAAAATCCATACCACCTTTGGGTCTGGTATGGATTTTAAGGGGAACTCTGCGCCAAAATTTAAAAAAAAATGGCGTGGGCTTCCCCCAAAAATCCATATCAGACCCTTATCCGAGCACGCAACCTGGCAGGCCGCAGGAAAAGAGGGGGGATGAGAGAGTGTCCTGCCTCCTGAACCATACCAGGCCACATGCCCTCAACATGGGGAGGATGTGCCCATGTTGATGGGGACAAGGGCCTCATCCCCACAACCCTTGCCTGGTGGTTGTGGGGGTCTGCGGGCGGGGGGCTTATTGGAATCTGGAAGCCCCCTTTAACAAAGGGAACACCCAGATCCCGCCCCTCCCTAAGTGAATTGGTAAGGGGTACATTGTACCCCTACCATTTCACAAAAAGAAAGTGTCAAAATGTTAAAAAAACCATAGGAGACAAGTTAGGACAAGTCCTTTATTAAAAATAAAAAATAAAAAAGAGATTCCAGTGATGTAATCCAATAAATCCATGCTCATGCTCTCAGCTACATAAGAGCTGTCAAGCTGGTGCCGCGTCATTGACTGGGTGCCTCCAGGGGAGGCGGGATCCTGTGCGTGTTCCTCATTGAAGTCGCTGGAGATCATCCATGGCTGTAGATCGAGAATTGGATTACATCGCTGGAGTAGGAGCATGGATTTATTGGATTACATCGCTGGAATCTCTTTTTTATTTTTTTATTTTTAATAAAGGACTTGTCCCAAGCCATCTCCTGTGGTTTTTTAACATTTTGACACTTTCTTTTTGTGAAATGGTAGGGGTACAATGTACCCCTTACCGATTCACATAGGGGTGAATGGGTGTCCCCTTTGTTATAGGGGGCTTCCAGATTCGGATAAGCCCCCCGTCCACAGACCCCCACAACCACCGGGCAAGGGTTGTGGGGATGAGGCCCTTGTCCCCCTCAACATGGGGACATCCTCCCCATGTTGATGGCATGTGGCCTGGTATGGTTCAGAAATGTTTTTAAATGGAATTTTGGGGGACCCCCCACGCATTTTTTTTCAATGACTTTCAATGACTTTTATATGTATTGTCGGGACCGACAATTCATTATTAGCCGGCACTAGCGCTAGCACTTTTAAATGACTTTTTTTTCCTTTAGAAATGTCATTTTGCTCTTGGACTGTTATAAACACAGGAAACATGCGCTACTTTACAGGCATACTATAGACATCCCCCAGGTAAGAAATTTAAAGGAATATTTCACTTTTATTGTTTCACTTTAGGCATTTTGAATTTACAAATTTACGAATATTCGGAAAAATTTGTTAAATGGGTTTTCGTTAAATTGGATGTTTCCGAATCAACGAATTTGTTGAAATTCGTTAAAAAATGAATTTGAAACTAAACAAATTGTACATGTCTAGTTTTTGGTCTTGTCAGGGTTTTCTAAGCTGGGTGATTGATTACCCCTGTCTGTTTCTAAAAGAAGCTTCCAAAAGATAGAGCTGGAGGGTCATTCACTCAGTTATGAATATTTACCATACTTTAGCCAATCCCTGTAGGGGGGTTTCCAGAAGGTGGCTGGGGAAGGTAATAAATATGAGGGAGACCTTTCCAGAGTGTTCTTTCCTCTTTTGGGAGGGTTACAGTTCTCCTTGGGCTTCTATCCCCTGGGAGGTAGCCAGAGTTTGACTAGAAGATTGCTAAAGGATTTTTGCCGGAGGGCAACATCCTGGAGTCCTGGTCTGGAGTAGGATCTTTGTGCTGCCCACTGAAGAGTGTCATGTGGAAGCTGAGTGGCCGACAGCTCCTAGGACATTGTGAGTAAGGCCTGGTTTTGGAACTCTCAGCATACCTCCCAACATTTTCCCCTTAAAGGAGAATTAACCAATAAAAAGGTTAATTAAATCCAGAAGGGCTTTTTTTTACCACTACTATTCCTTTATATTGGCTTTTAAAATGTACAAATGCAGCAGTTTAGAAATCGAATGAAAGGTTTAGCGCTGGAAAACACTTTTTGAAAGATAAAAATTGCATTTTTTGTACAACTATATAGATCAGACCAAAATGAGGGACAAATGAGGAGGAATGAGGGACAGAGGGAAATTGCTCCAAATCAGGGACAGTCCCTCGAAATCAGGGACATTTGGGAGCTTTGCTCTCAGGTGTGCATGTGCTAGAGGGAAGTGAGTTCCAGAGGTTACTAGATGGACTGAGTCTGCTCCTTTTGAGACCTAAAGTTACTTGCCATTCCCTATCACCTCTAGTCAGGGCAATTGCTACAGAATTTGTGCTAAGACGGTTGTCCTTCTGTTGATTTCTGACATTGTTTTGAAGTATTCTGGCCCCCCTAAAATCCCCTCCTGTTCAAGTTTTTGCAGGGAAGTCCACAAAAAGACATCCCCTAGCCAGCCTGTGTTGTTGGTGTGCTTTGATCTGTGTGTGATGGGCAACCTCTGTACAAGGGAGAAGCGGGCATATTCTCATATCCTTCGGGGGTGAGCACTACACTGGTCAGACTGAGGACATCTTGTGGTGGAAAAGGATTACTGCAGGGGAGTGCTCCTGAGTGAAAATGAATATTGCAAAAACCTACTATTTATCTTTTTTTTTATGAGCTGCTCATATTTATCTTTTTTATTTTTGACTGGAATCTTGCTTTAAAGGTACAGCAACACACAGACTAGTGATCCTGATTCCAGCAGAATGGATAGCGTACCTCAGTCCTTATATTCATCCTTTACGTTTCTTGGTTTGCGGCACATGTATGAGGCATAACGAATTACCAGCTTTCAGGAAATGTTACCCAATGCCGTATACACACGTTCGGACTTTCCGGCAGAAAAAGTCCGATGGGAGCTTTTCATCGGACATTCCGACCGTGTGTATGCCCCATCGGACTTTTTCTGTCTGCATTTCCGACGGACTTAGATATAGAACATGTTCTAAATCTTTCCTTTGGAAATGCCGACGGAGTTTTGCCCGATGCAAAGTCCGGCCGTGTGTACGCGGCATAAGAGTTCTCATATTGACAAACACAGACCTGGCACTTCAAAGAGTCCCATGACAATGAAAATTAATGTCGCACCTAGTGGCAGCCCCTCCATTAAGGGTGCAAGGGCGCCGCCCCCCCACCCAGAGTACACTCTCCTTACATAAGGGTCCCCAAAGTCACCCCCCTTACATCAGGGTACCCAGAGTCTTTCCTCCTTAAACCAAGATCCCCAGAGTTCCACCTTTACATCAGGGTTTCCGCCTTTCATTGGGGTCCCCAAAGTACTCCCCTTACATCACGGCTCCCAGTGTCACCCCGTAAATCAAGATACCCACAGTTTCTTCCTCTACCTACATCAGGGTCTCTAGAGTCCCCTCTTGCATCAGGGTCCTTTAAAGATCCCCCCCTGTCTTATGGTCCCAAGCATTCCCTATTACATGAGAGTCCATAGAGCCCCTCTTCCTTACATCAGAGTCTACCCTTTCATTAGCATCCCCAGAGTCCCTGCTTTACATCAGGGTCCCCAAAGTTCCCCTTTACATCAGGGCTCCGCCTACCACTAGGGTATTCAAATCCCCCCCCCACCTTTCACTAGGGCCCCCAGGGTCCAACCCCTAAATCAAGTTCCCGCCCCTTTCAACAGAATCCCCAGAGTTACCCTCTCAGGTCAAGGTCCCCAGAGTTCCCCCTTTCATTAGGTTCCCCAAATTCCCCCTTTACGTCAGGGTCCCCAGAGCACCCCTTACATGAGGGTCCCCAGAGCACCGTGACAGCTGTGATTTGGTGGTATGGAGCATGGTGCAGCTCGTAACCTGGCTTCCCCCCCCCCCCCCGCCAGCCTTAAAAGACTTCACCCAAAGCAAGTGCCCCTCCCACCCCCCTCCCTTATCCCAGCCCTGCACCTCCTTGAACACTGCTCCAAGCCACAGCACAGTTCAGGGAGTGAGTGTGTGGGTTACGATTGGTGTTCAGGGTAAGGGGGAAAGATGACAGCCAGGCCGCTGTTTTGTGTGTGGCAGCAGCGGTCTGACTCTCCTATGTGCTGCTATTACAGAGTATTCTAAATCTTACTGCAGCTCTTGGTATTAACACAAGGGAAAAAAGGACCAGCATGCTTGTTCCTCTATGCACAGCCTGACTGCATTCCAGTAAGTAACAGTCAGGGTTCAACTGGGTTATAAGATTTTCTTTTACTACAGATCATTTCCTAACTTGTCTCACTCTTTTTTTTGTTTTCAGAAAAACCTTTCATCTTTACTGAACCTTGGAGCTACTGGCGATGGATAATTGCTGCTGCATTTTTCATCATCTGTACAGCCCTTTTGTTATCTCATAAATTATATTGATTATAAAGGAAAAATGAAAAAACAAAAAACAAAAAAAAAACAAAAACAAATGTCTATACTTACCTGTTTTTGTACAATGGAAATGCACAGAGCGTCCCCGAAACTCCTCTACTCAGGTCCCCGCCTGTGCTCCTGGCTCCTCCTCTATGTCCAGTGCCCCCCACAGGAAACCGCTTCCCATGGGGGCACTTGTGAGAGCAATAAATAAATATTTTGTATAGGGGATAGTGGCGCTGTCACTTGGTCTGAATGATAAAAGGGTCCATCAATTAAGTCCTTGTTATAAAATTCTTTGTACAAATGAAGAGGGATAAAAACTAAAAATAACAGGGAAATGGGGGAGAAAAGGGAAGGAAAAAAGACCTGTGTATTATTATCCACCCTTCAGTGCAAAGTTGAGAGCAGATTCCAGAACATGCAAAAAGAACAGAAGAGGCGCCTCCAGGTTAGAACCAGTTGCATTTAATGTGTTATGGGTGCATATATCCACTTACATAGAAGAAAAGAGACTTCCAGCACATGTCCTCTATACAGGCAGGCGCGCTCCTTTTTCAAGCATGTCTCTTTTTTAGTTATTGGTTCCATAGACTTCAATGGATCAAAAGCATGTATTGAAAAATGCAAAATGCACCTGCAATATGCAAACTACATAGGTGTAAATCGGGCCTAAAACAGATTTCTCAGTGTTTGGTAGATGTTTGGCACTTAGGGCTCATTCACACAAGCTGGTGCACAAGCTTTAAGCTTTAGGTAGTATGTGCCCCACTATAGTGTGATACATTGTTACATTGCACTGTTTCATTTTTTTTTTAACTTCCATAAAGATATGGATGAGCGAGTTTGGGGTGGAGGAACTTGACTGGCCTGCACAGAGTCCTGACCTCAACCCGATAGAACACCTTTGGGATGAATTAGAGCAGAGACTGTGAGCCAGGCCTTCTCGTCCAACATCAGTGCCTGACCTCACAAATGCTCTTCTGGAAGAATGGTCAAACATTCCCCATAGACACACTCCTAAACCTTGCGGACGGCCTTCCCAGAAGAGTTGAGGCTGTTATAGCTGCAAAGGGCGGAGCCAACTCAATATTGAACCCAACGGACTAAGACTGGGGTGCCATTAACCCCATGCCGACCAGCTACCGCAGTTGTACTGCGGCAGAATGGCATGGCTGGGCGAAATGACGTTATGTAACGTTGCTTCGCCCTGTGGCCACTTGCCTGCCCCCCGCTCGCCCCCTGAGCCGATGCGAATGCACGGCTGTCTCGATCACCACCGGGCTCCCGTGATTGCTCGGGGCACATCTGTGTGTGTAAACAAACAGTTTCCGGTTCTCTGAGGGGAGAACTGACAGATCCTCTGTTTATACAGAGTATGAACAGAGGATCTGTTAGTTTCCCTGCACAGTCCACATCCCCCTTCAGTTAGAACACAAACTAGGACATACTTAACCCCTTCACTGCCCCCTAGTGTTAACCCCTTCACTGCCAGTGACATTTTTACAGTAATCAATGCATTTTTATAGCACAGATCGCTGTATTAATGCCAATGGTCCCAAAAATGTGTCAAATTTGTCCGACGTGTCCGCCATAATGTCGCAGTCAGGATAAAAATCTCGGGGGGGGGGGGGGGGGGGTGGACAACTGATTCCACTTCGCCAGTGTCGGCTTTAAATCATAGCCATTGCTTACTATTGTGATGTCTGTGATTAGTGACAGTGATCACATGGTACAGGGCCAATCACAATGAAACTGTACCATGTTATGGCTGTGGCCAATCACAGCTATTACAATGGCACATGAATGGATGCCATTCACAGTGTAAAACTGATTGCTTATACCAGTGGTCACCAAACCGCGACCCGGGGGCCAGATGTGGCCCTTTGCCTGCCTTTATCCGGTCCTTGGGGCACTATTCCTTTAACTGAGACCAACAATGGGGCACAATTTCCCCTACTGGTACCAACAATGAGGCACCATTTCTCCCATGATACCAACAATGGGGCACAATTTCCCCTACTGGTACAAACAATGGGGCACCATTTCTCCCTCTGATACCAACAATGGTGCACTATTTGTCCCACTAAAACCAATGGTGGAGCATGGTTTACCCCCAAACCTTTGAGGAATTTTCTAATCCCATTACATAGTTACATAGTAGGTGAGCTTGAAAAAAGACACAAGTCCATCCTATGTGTGCGATTATATATGTCAGTAATACATTGTATATCCCTGTATGTTGTGGTCATTCAGGTGCTTATCTAATAGTTTTTTGAAACTATCAATACTCCCCGCTGAGACCACCGCCTGTGGAAGGGAATTCCACATCCTAACCGCTCTTACAGTAAAGAACTCTCTACGTAGTTTGAGGTTAAACTTTTTTTTTTTCTAATTTTAATGAGAGGCCACGAGTCTTATTAAACTCCAATTGGCTCTGGTCTGGCCCCCCTAAAACCTGAAAAACTGGCTCTTTGTTTAGTAAGTTTGGAGACCCCTGATTTATACAGCGATCCTCACTGTAATAAGCAATCAAAGTGTAAAAGAAATCACTATAGTGACACTGTACTGCTCTAGTGACAGTATGTAAAAAATGTAAAAAAAAAAAAATTGAAAAAAAAAATCACATAGTGTTACCAGTCAGTGTTCCTGATCACTGCCAAATCAATCATATGGTGACACTGTCCTGCTCTGGTGTCAGTATGTAAAAAAACATGTAAAAGTATAGAAAAAACTGTAGTTTTTGTAAATGTAAAGTAGTGAGTGTACAGCTTGTATAACAGTGTAAATTTGCTGTCCCCTCAAAATAACTCAACACACAGCCATTAATGTCTAAACCGCTGGAAACAAAAGTCAGTACACCCCTACATGAAAATTTCCAAATTGGGCCCAAAGTGTCAATATTTTGTGTGGCCACCATTATTTTCCAGCAGTGCCTTAACCCTCTTGGGCATGGAGTTCACCAGAGCTTCACAGGTTGTCACTGGAGTCCTCTTCCCCTCCTCCATGACGACATCACGGAGCTGGTGGATGTTAGAGACCTTGCGCTCCTCCACCTTCCGTTTGAGGATGTCCCACGGATGATCAATAGGGTTTAGGTCTGGAGACATGCTTGGCCAGTCCATCACCTTTACCCTCAGCTTCTTTAGCAAGGCAGTGGTCATCTTGGAGGTGTGTTTGGGGTCGTTATCATGTTGGAATACTGCCCTGCGGCCCAGTCTCTGAAGGGAGGGATCATGCTCTGCTTCAGTATGTCACAGTACATGTTGGCATTCATGGTTCCCTCAATGAACTGTAGCTCCCCAGTGCCGGCAGCACTCATACAGCCCCAGACCATGACACTCCCACCACCATGCTTGACTGTAGGCAAGACACACTTGTCTTTGTACTCCTCACCTGGTTGCCCCCACACACGCTTGACACCATCTGAACCAAATACGTTTATCTTGGTCTCATCAGACCACAGGACATGGTTCCAGTAATCCATGTCCTTAGTCTGCTTGTCTTCAGCAAACTGTTTGCGGGCTTTCTTGTGCATCATCTTTAGAAGAGGCTTCCTTCTGGGATGACAGCCATGCAGACCAATTTGATGCAGTGTGCGGCGTATGGTCTGAGCACTGACAGGCTGACCCCCCACCCCTACAACCTCTGCAGCAATGCTGGCAGCACTCATACGTCTATTTCCCAAAGACAACCTCTGGATATGACGCTGAGCACGTGACCTCAACTTCTTTGGTGGACTGTTCTGAGTGGAACCTGTCCTGTTATACCGCTGTATGGTCTTGGCCACCGTGCTGCAGCTCAGTTTCAGGGTCTTGGCAATCTTGTTATAGCCTAGGCCATCTTTATGCAGAGCAACAATTCTTTTTTTCAGATCCTCAGAGAGTTCTTTGACATGAGGTGCCATGTTGAACTTCCAGTGACCAGTATGAGAGAGTGAGAGCGATAACACCAAATTTAACACACCTGCTCCCCATTTACACCTGAGACCTTGTAACACTAATGAGTCACATGACACTGGGGAGGGAAAATGGCTAATTAGCCTAATTTTGACATTTTTTACTTAGGGGTGTACTCACTTTTGTTGCGGTTTAGACATTAATGGCTGTGTGTTGAGTTATTTTGAGGGGACAGCAAATTTACACTGTTATACAAGCTGTACACTCACTACTTTACATTGTAGCAAAGTGTTATTTCTTCAGTGTTATAACCCCACAGGAAGTATATAAGTGGCTTCTGTTTTCTGGGGTTGATCAATGGGTTCCTATATGTGTATGTAATATCGAAATGTGTTTTATTAAGTGTGCATTGTATATGTAGTCATTACATGTGAATTATTAAAATGTGTTATATTTTTCTATACGTGCCGTTAAAGTCCATTTTTCCTTATCCTTCAATTTCTTCAGTGTTGTCACATGAAAAGATATAATAAAATATTTACAAAATTGTGAGATACTGTATGTGCAATTCGGGAACCAGCACGATTCCAGGCAAGTCACCTGCCAGCGGTTCACATTGTCATCTGCAAACCGCTGCGACAGGGCCGGTTTTTCCACTGGGCATGCTGGGCAGTTGCCCGGGGCCACACTTGTCTGGAGGGACCCATGCAGGGCCGATCCTCAGTGCTGCAATCTTAAGTTCACTAACTGCACTGGTTGCTCACTTGCTAGAATCGCCAGCCGCCCGGCGTCTAGCTAGTAATCAGTGACGTCAGTCAGAGGCCCCAGCCGCCCCAGCATTCATAGAGCGGCGCGGCCGCCCAAGCTGCTAGTGAACAAGCTCCGCCCACCTCTGCCATGTTCTTCATGCAGCGTGGAGAGGGAGCGGAGTGGAAAGACGGCCCTTGATAGCTGGTATTGCCTTGCTGCTGTGAGTGACACACTGTGCTGCACCAGGCCGGCGGCCTCAAGTAAATCTAACACTGTCTACTTAAGTACCGGTAAGTTCAAGTTGTGCATCAAACACAGCCACTGTCTGTGCCCCTCAAGAGCTGCCACTGTGCCCATCAAAGCTGCCACTGTGCCCAAAAAGCCACTGTGCCCATGAAACACAGCCACTGTGCCCAAAGCTGCCACTGTGCCCATCAAACGCAGCCACTGTGCCCATCAAACGCAGCCAATGTACCCATCAAAGCTTCCATTGTACCCATCAAAGCTTCCACTGTACCCATCAAACGCAGCCACTGTGCCCATCAAAAGCTGCTAATGTGCCCATCAAACACAGCCACTGTGCCCATCAAAGCTGCCACTGTGCCCATCAAAAGCTGCCACTGTGCCCATCAAAAGCTGCCACTGTGCCCATCAAAAGCTGCCACTGTGCCCATCAAACACAGCCACTGTGCCCATCAAAAGCTGCCACTGTGCCCATCAAACACAGCCACTGTTCCCATCAAACACAGCCACTGTGCCCATCAAATGCTGCCACTGTGCCCATCAAATGCTGCCACTGTGCCCATCAAAGCTGCCACTGTGCCCATCAAAAGCTGCCACTGTGCCCATCAAAAGCTGCTACTGTGCCCATCAAAAGCTGCCACTGTGCCCATCAAACACAGCCACTGTGCCCATCAAAAGCTGCCACTGTGCCCATCAAACACAGCCACTGTTCCCATCAAACACAGCCACTGTGCCCATCAAATGCTGCCACTGTGCCCATCAAATGCTGCCACTGTGCCCATCAAACTCGTGTTATATTGTCCAAACGTTGTGTTAATGTTTAAACACTGATTTTGTTGGAAGTACCAATAAATATAGCCTTATTGATAATTTGCATTTTTATTCTCGTGCGTGATTGTGTAGACAGGGCCCCAGTGCACTGTATTGCCCGGGGGGCCTATAATCCTCTTAAGATGGCCCTGCGCTACGGGTGTCAATGCAAAGCTAATGACACCCCCAGATCGCTTCGCAGATGGCAGAGCGACCTGCCAAATGGTGCAGAAATTGGATGGCATAGGTGTGAGCAGCCATGTGATCTGATTCCAGTGCGGACCAAAAGATCCTCAGTGCTGCAATCTTAAGTTCACTAACTGCACTGGTTGCTCACTTGCTAGAATCGCCAGCCGCCCGGCGTCTAGCTAGTAATCAGTGACGTCAGTCAGAGGCCCCAGCCGCCCCAGCATTCATAGAGCGGCGCGGCCGCCCAAGCTGCTAGTGAACAAGCTCCGCCCACCTCTGCCATGTTCTTCATGCAGCGTGGAGAGGGAGCGGAGTGGAAAGACGGCCCTTGATAGCTGGTATTGCCTTGCTGCTGTGAGTGACACACTGTGCTGCACCAGGCCGGCGGCCTCAAGTAAATCTAACACTGTCTACTTAAGTACCGGTAAGTTCAAGTTGTGCATCAAACACAGCCACTGTCTGTGCCCCTCAAGAGCTGCCACTGTGCCCATCAAAGCTGCCACTGTGCCCAAAAAGCCACTGTGCCCATGAAACACAGCCACTGTGCCCAAAGCTGCCACTGTGCCCATCAAACGCAGCCACTGTGCCCATCAAACGCAGCCAATGTACCCATCAAAGCTTCCATTGTACCCATCAAAGCTTCCACTGTACCCATCAAACGCAGCCACTGTGCCCATCAAAAGCTGCTAATGTGCCCATCAAACACAGCCACTGTGCCCATCAAAGCTGCCACTGTGCCCATCAAAAGCTGCCACTGTGCCCATCAAAAGCTGCCACTGTGCCCATCAAAAGCTGCCACTGTGCCCATCAAACACAGCCACTGTGCCCATCAAAAGCTGCCACTGTGCCCATCAAACACAGCCACTGTTCCCATCAAACACAGCCACTGTGCCCATCAAATGCTGCCACTGTGCCCATCAAATGCTGCCACTGTGCCCATCAAAGCTGCCACTGTGCCCATCAAAAGCTGCCACTGTGCCCATCAAAAGCTGCTACTGTGCCCATCAAAAGCTGCCACTGTGCCCATCAAACACAGCCACTGTGCCCATCAAAAGCTGCCACTGTGCCCATCAAAAGCTGCTACTGTGCCCATCAAAAGCTGCCACTGTGCCCATCAAATGCTGCCACTGTGCCCATCAAATGCTGCCACTGTGCCCATCAAACTCGTGTTATATTGTCCAAACGTTGTGTTAATGTTTAAACACTGATTTTGTTGGAAGTACCAATAAATATAGCCTTATTGATAATTTGCATTTTTATTCTCGTGCATGATTGTGTAGACAGGGCCCCAGTGCACTGTATTGCCCGGGGGGCCTATAATCCTCTTAAGATGGCCCTGCGCTACGGGTGTCAATGCAAAGCTAATGACACCCCCAGATCGCTTCGCAGATGGCAGAGCGACCTGCCAAATGGTGCAGAAATTGGATGGCATAGGTGTGAGCAGCCATGTGATCTGATTCCAGTGCGGACCAAAAGAAGGGTCCTGCACCATTATAGTGCGAATGTGATGTGAATTCAGCCATACAATCTGTATGGCTGAATTGGCATCGCACAGACATTGCATTTAATCTGCACAGCAGTGCGGTGCGAATCACATGCGATGTCTAATATCACACAAGTGTGAACCCAAACTTAAAGTGAGACAGAGCTGAATTCTAATAATTGGCCTAGGCAGGAAGGGGGTGAAAGTGTCTGGTATTGAAGTGGTTAAGCTCTGGCTCCTCTGCTAGGAACTGCCTTTCCTGGAACAGATTATTAACTCTTCCCCTACTGTTCCTGTTGACACCTCATAATTACAATGTTAATGTACCTGTTCATGCTGCTATGTTGATGTCACTCACCAGATCACATTGTAAGTGAAATCGCTTAAAACATTATTTATCATGAGACTTCCCAGCACTTGATGTTCCTATTACACACCTGCTGTGACCATTATAAGACATCCCCACCATCTCTGCCCTGAGTTCCCATCTCTACACACCTGCTGTGCTCATTATGAGGGCTTCCCACCATCCCTTTGTTGAGTTTCCAGGCCTACACACCCAGGGAGGCTGATAAGGCAGTACAGCCAGCCCTCCTGTACCGAGCCTGGGCCCCATTGGATCAGAAGGCCAAACTGGAGGACTGGCTGTCCTGTCTTGTGACTCTTGAGGATCCCCCTGCAGTGCTGCCGGATTTCTCCCTCCAGCTGCACTGCAGGGGGATTGGTTCTAATATCTGCCCCTTCCACGTGCTGTCCGGGCCCCCCCCCCACCCTGTGTGCCCCTCTTCCACTCAGCGCTGTAGGCTTCCCTCCTCTCTTCCCCTGCCGGAAGCTGCTGCTGTACTGCTGTACACAGTGATCCTTTCAGGATGGAGAGTGGGGGGGGGGGGATAAAGATGTCATTTACTGATCTCTTCCTTTCCTGAATAAACACAGTGAGCGATCAGTACGGATCACTCCTGTGTCCATTTATAACTGAAGCATAGTAAACTGTATTCACTATGTCTCAGTTTGTGAATGAACAGGAAGCCGCTTAGTACAGAGCACATTTCCAATTAATTTACTGTCCACTGCAGCTGAGGCTGCAGAGAGATGGACTGGGGAATGTGAGACATGGGTCTGTTTAGACTCCTGATATTTCACCAAAGCCCCCCAACAGGACAGTTTAAAAAAGTAAAAAAAATAAAATAAAATTATATATATATATATATATATATATATATATATATATATATATATATATATATATATATATATATATATATATATAACATTTTTTAAAAAAATAATTCCAAAAAATTAAGGACTCATCGCTTTATTTTTTGAAGAGCAGTCAGAATTTGGATCGCTCTTCAGACAGCATTTGACAGGGGGTGGGAGGCATATTGTCTCCTCGTCACCTGCTTTGACCCTGCACTAGCGCATCACAAATGCATGAAAAGCACATGGTTGCGGAGTGCTTGCAGAGCAGTGATATTCAATTGAATGGATATAAAGAAAGAGGCTCTTCCCTCCACCACATGGATAACACACTCACCAGAGCACCCTGACCACAATAGGATCTGTAAAGCTTATTATATTCCTTAGGCGATCACTGCAAATGATGTTCTCCCATGCTCAGATGGCTCCTCAGTCTAGTTTCAAAAACCCACAAAAACAGCCATCATTGCGCAACATGTCCACCTGTGTGTAATTTAATCTCAGTATAAATACAGCTGTTCTGTGAAGCCCTCAGAGGTTTGTTAGAGAACCTTAGTGAACAAACAGCATCATGAAGGCCAAGGAACACACCAGACAGGTCAGGGATAAAGTTGCTGAGAAGTTGAAAGCAGCGTTAGGTTATAAAAAAATATCCCAAGCTTTGAACATCTCACAGAACTCTGTTCAATCCATCATTGGAAAATGGAAAGAGTATGGCACAACTGCAAACCTACCAAGACATGACTGTCCACCTAAACTGACCGGCCGGGCAAGGAGAGCATTCATCAGAGAAGCAGCCAAGAGGCCCATGGTAACTCTGGAGGAGCTGCAGAGATCCACAGCTCAGGTGGGAGAATCTGTCCACAGGACAACTATTAGTCGTGTTCTCCACAAATCTGACCTTTATGGAAGAGTGACAAGAAGAAAGACATTGTTTGAAGAAAGCCCCATAAGAAGTCCTGTTTGCAATTTTCGAGAAGCCATGTGGAGGACACAGCAAACATGTAGAAGAAGGTGCTCTGGTCAGATGAGACCAAAATTGAACTTTTTGGCCTAAAGCAAAATGCTATGTGTGGCGGAAAACTAAAACTGCACATCACCCTGAACACACCATCCCCACTGTGAAACATGGTGGTGGCAGCATTATGTTGTGGGGATGCTTTTCTTCAGCAGGGACAGGGAAGCTGGTCAGAGTTGATGGGAAGATGGATGGAGCCAAATACAGGACAATCTTAGATAAAAATCTGTTGGAGTCCTGAAAAAGACTTGAGACTGAGGCGGAGGTTCGCCTTCCAGCAGGACAACAACCCTAAACATACAGCCAGAGCTACAATGGAATGGTTTAGATTAAAGCATATTCATGTGTCAGAATGGCCCAGTCACAGTCCAGACCTAAATCCAATTGAGAATCTGTGACAAGACTTGAAAATTGCTGTTCACAGACGTTCTCCATCCAGTCTGACAGAGCTTGAGATATTTTGCAAAGAAGAATGGACAAAAATGTCCCTCTCTAGATGTGCACAGCTGGTAGAGACATCCCCAAAAAGACTTGTAGCTGTAATTGCAGTGAAAAGCGGTTCTCCAAAGTATTGACTCAGGGGGGCTGAATACAAATGCCCCCCACACTTTTCACAGATTTATTTCCAAACAAAATTGAAAACCATTTATCATTTTCCTTTCACTTCACAATTATGTGCTACTTTGTGTTGGTCTATCACAAAATCCCAATAAAATACATTTACGTTTTTGGTTGTAACATGAAAAAATGTGGAAAATTTCAAGGGGTGTGAATACTTTTTCAAGGCACCGTATATAACCATTTCTAAGATGGCACTGCTGGCTTCCTGAGGACACACAATACATGTGAAACGCAAAGATAAACACAATTCCTGGCCCCATGGTGATACCGGAATTATAGTGTCTGACATTTTTAGGTAGAGATGCCTACAATTTATATAATCCAGGGGCTATTGCTAGCAGCGTGGGTCATTGCTGGATGGACTATTACAACGTACATTGCACATTACGTCAGAATATAATAAGTTGTGATAAAAATACAATATCTACATAAAAAAAATAATAATTATGAACCAAAAAAAAATTATGAACTGCAAAATTAACACAAGATGACTGAAAAAACAACATTGGATGATTAAACTTACTCCAATCCATAAACCCCCTCTCTTTATTAATAATTATCTATAAAACAATTTATGTCCAGTCCAACATTAACATATAACTAAAGGCAATACTTTTCTTTTAGTTTTAGATGGAGTGGAGAGGGATTAGGACACCTGTCAGTTTATATTGCGGTCTGCGCCCCCGTTAGGGAGATTCACCCTCTCTATTTGTCCTGTTTACCATTATCATTGAAAAGTAAATAAAAATCCCAAATTTTGGGTTGTTCCCAACAAAGTAATAGAGGGGAAATTTTGCAATGCGGACATTCGTTCTAGTAGCCTGAGTGTCCCCAAGAGATTCCCTTTATTTGTAGAGATTTCCTCTCACTTCCTGTCCCATAGCCAAACAGGAAGTGAGAGGAAATCTCTACAAATAAAGGGAATCTCTTGGGGACACTCAGGCTACTAGAACGAATGTCCGCATTGCAAGATTTCCCCTCTATAAGGGAAATCTCAGCAATGGGACAAGGAGGGAAAAAATAAACCTTACAGAGGTTATAGCCGTCCCTTACTCTATCCAAAATGTAAAAAAAAAAAAGTTTTGCCTACAGTTCTACTTTAAGGCCGTTAGGTGTCAGTGTGTCCAAATCGTAAATCCAGTATGTTTCATTATGTGATGCCCCCGTCCTAAGGTTAGAACCCCTCCAATTTTTCTCTATTCTATCTATAGCAGAACATTTTTAAAATGTAGGATCCTTGTTATCTTTTAATCTAACATGCTTGGATACACTGTGATGTCTAAATCCTTTAATAATATTGTTGACATGTTCTCCTATTCTAGTGGCTAATTTTCTGGTGGTCCTACTCACATACTGGAGTCCACAACTGCACTCCAGTTCGTAGGTAGTGTGATCAGGGTTGCCATCTTTTCTTCAAACCAAACCTGAACACTTTAGCGGCCTGGGACACCTTTGGGTGCCCCAAGGAGAGTAGTAATGTGGTGCGCACAGTGTGCCACAGCGAACAGTGGGTTTAGCCAAATTGCTCTTGCTGACATCATCATCCTGCCCCCCCAGTGATGCCGAACCTGCCCCCAAACAGGTGCCCGCAGCTCCTGGAGGCCAACAGATTTGTGTATGACTATCCTGGTTACTTGGGGAGCCACAGCCCGGTCTGAATAATGTGTCCGAGTTTTAGTCCACCTGAAACCCGGACACAAGATTCAAAACCCGGAATGAATCTGGACAGGTGGCAACCCTAAGTGTGATTGCTAATACAGGTAATACGTTTTTTAACCACTTCCGGACCGCCGCACGCCGATATACATCCTAACTTTGAAGAGGGATATCTTTATTATGGCAGCAGCTAGCTGCCATAACCCTGGTATCCTCTTCTTCGACCGGCGATCGGGTTTCCGATAATAGTAGTCTCTGCGGCGGATTCGCCGCAAGATCCCTTTTATCAATGGTGGGAGAGGGACCCCCTCCCGTCGCGCTCTGATGCTCTCCGCCGCTTACCGGAGCCGCCGGCAGCGGTAGAGGTGATTGGATCCTTGTCATTGCTGGGTATGGAGACAAGTGAGGGGAAGATGGCCCCCACCCGCCTCCATACCATTGCAGGGTGGAAGTGACGTCAAAACGTCACTTCCGCCGATAGCTCTTAAAGGGCCATTTTTTTTTTTCAAAAGACAAAATATTTTTTTTATTGCATTTTAGAGTAAATATGAGATCTGAGATCTTTTTGACCCCAGATCTCATATTTAAGATGTCCTGTCATGCTTTTTTCTATTACAAGGGATGTTTTAAATGTAATAGGAATAAAAGTGACACAATTTATTTTTTAAAAGAACCCGTCCCGCCGAGCTCGCGCGCAGAAGCGAACGCATACGTGAGTAGCGCCTGCATATGAAAACAGTGGTCAAACCACACATGTGAGGTATCGCCACGATCGGTAGAGCGAGAGCAATAATTCTAGCCCTAGACCTCCTCTGTAACTCAAAACATGCAACCTGTAGAATTTTTTAAACGTCGCCTATGGAGATTTTTAAGGGTAAAAGTTTTTTGCCATTGCACGAGCGGGTGCAATTTTGAAGCGCGACATGTTGGGTATCAATTTACTCGGCATAACATTATCTTTCACAATATAAAAAAAAATTGGGCTAACTTTACTGTTGTCTTATTTTTTTATTCAAAAATGTGTATTTTTTCCAAATACAGCTTGTAAGACCGCTGCGCTAAAAAAAAGTATTGGAACGACCGCCATTTTATTCTCTAGGGTGTTAGAAAAAATATATATAATGTTTTTGTGTTTTTTTAAGTAATTTTCTAGCAAAAAAAAAATGTTGTTAACTTGTAAACAGCAAATCTCAGAAAGAGGCTCGGTCCTTAAGTGGTTAATAGGGTATTCCCTCTTAGTGCAATACGATGAATACATTTTCCTACTATCCTTCCTGGTGGATCTGTATGGTACACATTTCCCACATTTAAAAAAACCTGCCTGGTCAAAGAATGTAATCATTTTCTTGGGGGGGGGGGGAGGGGTTAATACGTTTAAAAGAATTGTCCCTTATCTTACGTGCTCATCTATATATAAATTGGGGTTGTTTTGGTAATACTTTCTGTAAAGTAAAGTCTTGATTGACGAGAGTATCATTTCTGCCATGGCTGCAAGGCATTCAGCATTCAGCTTTAAGGACACCATGACTAATATAGGCAAAATGTTGCCTATCTTACTGTGCGTAGCTGACATATCTAATCTGATCATCGTGGGTAAATTTTTATTGATTTCCTGCTAAACAGCTATACATAACCTTTAAGGCCTATGTTATCTAATATATCAACCTAATGCAGGAAGTATAAATTCAGCAAAAACTTTGTGCAGGCAGGAACAGTACCTCTCCCCCCTCCGCCACAGTGATCCTCACAACACTTTGAGATTTTAATTTTTCTTTAACCACTTCAACACCGGGCATATTCTATTTCTCTCCTACATGTAAAAATCTACATTTTTTTTTTTTTTGCTAGTAAATTAGTAAATTAGGCCCTAGACAATAAAATGGTAGGTGTTGCAATTTTTTTAGGGCACACGGTATTTGCGCAGCAGTTTTTCAAACGTCATGTTGTAGGGAAAAATACACTTTTTTGAATTTTAAAGCACAAAAACACAATATAATACCCAATTTTCTTGGTAAAATATAAAAGATAAATGTTATGTAAAGAGATACCTGACACGTCACACTTTAAAATTGTGCACACTCGTGGAACGGTGCCAAACTATGGTACTTGACCACTTCAATACCGGGCACTTTTACACCTCCCTGCCCAGGACAATTTTCAGCTTTCAGCGCTGTCGCACTTTGAAAGACAATTGCGTGGTCATGCTACACTGCACCCAAAGTAAATTTTAATCATGTTGTTCCCACAAATTGAACTTTCTTTTGGTCGTGAGGAAAAGATGATCCGCACTCCGGTGATTGCTCTTAAGAAGTATAATATTTATTAACAAGCCACAGTGACCAAACGCAAATAAGAACAGTTGACGCGTTTCAGCCTGTAAGGCCTTAGTCATAACCCATAACCCTTGGTGGCATTTGATCACCTCTGGGATTTTTATTTTCTGCTAAACAAATAAAAAAAAGACCGAAATTTTGAAAAAGAAAACGTTTTTTTCTGTTTGTTTGTTAGTAAATAAGTAAAAAACTTTGTAAATAAGTAAGTTTTCTCCTTCACTGATGGGCACTGATGGGGCTGCACTAACGGGCACTGATAAGGTGGCACTGATGGGCACCTATGAGGTGGCACTGATGGGCACAGATGATGGGCACTAATGTGCGGCACTGATGGGGCACTGATAGGCGACACTGATGGGCACTGATAGGTGGCACTGATATGCAGCACTGATGGGTACACATAGGTGGCACTGATGGACACTGAAAGGTAGCACGGACACCAGTGGGAAGGATAAACTTAGTAAAGATGCCCTTCCTCCCTAAGTTCCTATACGCGTTTAGGCATACTCCCGTTAGCATCCCCAATTCCTCTTTTACTAAGTTGGACCAAGCCATCGGTACATTTGTGTGGCAGCGTATGATCCCTAGAATAGCTAGATCCACACTCCAGCTTTCGCTGTCAGAGGGAGGTTTAGCCTAACCTAACTTCAAAAAATACTATTGGGCGGTGGTTTTGGTCTCAGTAAGGTGGTGGTTCACACAAGTTCGATCCAACCCTGCGGTAAATCTTGAGGCGGCAATATTAGGGTCATATGCAGAACTCAGTAATTTAGTTTATCGAGGGCCTCGTTCCAACATACACATTACCACCCCTATGAGAACCACTGTTGGGGTGTGGAGATGAGTTTTGGGTTCTCTAATGGGACCCCGGACCTGTTCCCCTTACACTCCCCCATGGGGTAACCCAGAGTTGCCCCATCTAAGGACAGTGCCTGATACGCAAATATGGGCCAGATACGAAATCAAAACTCTCCGGGATATAATGCCTGGGGGCCGTCTCCTTCCCTTTGGTGAACTAAAGAACAAATTTCCTCTCCCTTCATGGATGTACTCATGGCCGGGACAAGGGGTGGGCAGGAGGGGCGATTGCCCTGGGCACCGTAGTGATCATGTAAGGGGGAGGGGCATCACAAGGAGATTGGATCGGAGGGGTTTAAGAAGGTAAGAATTGTTCTAGTAAGGGAAATTTGAGGATGTTTGCTAGAAGTGGTGATTTGGAGGGATTTGTGTTGGGGGGGGTGAAGAAGATTTGTATATAAAAAAATATATATAAAAAATATATAATAAAATATATAATAAAATATATATTACAAGTGCTAAGTGCCCAAACAAACATATACATAAACAGATGTGCTTAAATCAACCACTAATAGATCAGGGATAACTTCTAGTGCGTTTAACCAAAGTGCAAAGTGCTATATGAAACCCACAGTATGAGAACCCAATCAAAAGTGATATAATAACATTCCTCATATGAGTTCTTAAAGTTTGAACAATGTGAGTCCAGAAATACAAAAATACATAAAGTGCCCAAAATCAGTGTCCATAATCAGTGAAGTATATCCATCTTGTTCTTCCAAAAGTGCAACACCATAAAGCATGCCTTAGTGTCCTCCAGTGATCCCCATAAGCATATGCGCTCACCTTCCAGCGTGTGACACAGTATTTAAACTCTGTCAAAACACGCTTTGGAGACACTCCTGTGCTCTAATGGAATCAGCTGTGCAGACCTCCAATGCTCCCAATAATGATTTTATATGCAAGAGAAAAGAAACTCCATAGCGCAATATTGCTTGACAATAAAGAAACTTTATTAAAATAATGAACTCTCCCCTTGTAGGGGTACTCACATGCTACGGGTGCGTCAGTGCACCCTTCTATATAAGCATAAACCGGCCGATGGTAGCGGTGTGGCGTGCGGTGTGTGCCTCAACCTCTCCTTCTCTCTCTCACTGCTGACAGCTCCGTCCAGGCCCCTCCCCTACGCGTGTTCGGCACCGGGATCACGTGCCTTCATCAGGGGGATATGATTGGACGGACGCTCTAGGAACAATATATAGTCACGGCGGCCATTTTACCTTAGACCGCGGACACATCTAGTAACAGACCTACAGTTATAGCTATAGCGGCCATTTTCCTTAAGACTGCAGAGCAAGCTAGCAGCAGGCTGTTATTACAAATACCGCTGACTGCCAATCGAAAAGCACAAATGACAGTCCAGCCCTACATGGTGTATCAGAGATTAAAAACCAGCAATGTGGCAATAAAAAAGGATATGTAAAAATGAGTGTACAAAGAACACCTCTAAAGTAAGTTATATGAATTCCAGGACGGAGCTGTCAGTCATAGAGAGCACCGCCGCGCACCTCACACATACAAATAGCCACAATAAAGCAGGTAGTGCACAATTAAAACAGTACCACTAAATACACAGATAAGTGTATGGGTATAGATAGAAGCCTTAATATTAAAATATACATACAGTATATATAAAGCATATGTTAAAATATAACCCTAAAATTACTGCGGGGGAGTGACAACAGTGGTTGATTTAAGCACATCTGTTTCTGTATATGTTTGTTTGGGCACTTAGCACTTGTAATATATATTTTATTATATATTTTTTATATATATTTTTTTATATAAATTTTTTTTTCTTTATTTTTATACTGTTTTGATTTTTTCATCTAGCGCAGACGCATTTTTTCTTTATATGCCATTTACATGATTATGAACGTGATATAATGTTTGCCGCTGATGTTTACTCATGACTGATTTATGGTTTATTTCTAAGGCATTGACCCGTATGTGGCTCGCAAGGTTTTACATTAATTTTGAAGAAGATTTGTGCTGGGGGGGGGAATTTGGCTAGAAAAGGTAATATGGGAAATTTGTGCAACAATCAGAATTTTTTTTTTTTTTGGGGGGAGGGGATATTTGTGTTAGTAGGGATGATTGGGGGTATTTGTGCTGGGGGGAGGGGGATTGGTGCTCAGAGGGGAAATTTGAGGGGTTTGTGCTAGGAGGGGGAGGTTTTCTTTTTTGGGGTGGGGAATTTGTGCTAGAGGCATATGGAGAGAGAGGATTTGAGCTGGGGGGGGGGGGGGGAATTACAGCAGGGGGTGAATTTGTACTTGGAGGAACGGGCGATTTAGGCTTAGGGGGATTATGCAGATTAGTGCTCAATTTTTTTCTGGGGGGGAGGGGGCTTTGCTGACACATAATCATACATCTTGGGGGGCGCAATTTGGCATGTTCGCCCTGGGCTCTAGATGACCTTGTCCCAGCGCTGGATGTACTTTCGGTTTCTCCAGCTCCCACATCCGATCGGGGCACAGTTCCCAGACCCGATCGCCTTAGCCCCACACTCAGTTGAACAACTCCTCACGACACGCAATATTGAGAGAACGCTATCCTCCATATACTTTAGAGTCACTTGTGCAGGTAGTAACGGGGCTGACAGAGCATTCACTGCGTGGCAGAGAGACATACCTAGTCTGACAGAGGAAGACTGGTCCGAAAGTCTCCAACACAATATATCCCCCTGATGATAGCAGCCAAAGATCGTTTCATTCAGGTAAAATTTCTCCATAGGTTGTACTATACACCTCAAAGGCTGTCAGTCATATACCGCAATGTTGAAGAAAACTGTTAGAGATGTAAACAGGGAATAGGCAATTACATACACATGGCGTGGGAATGCCCCCAATACAGATTTTTTGGCAAGCAGTGGCTGCTGACATTAGTTCAATTAGTGGAATAAATACCCATCAAACTTGATCCCCTGGTCCTTCTCCTAGGAGTGACTGATAATATACCTACTAACACACATAATAAAACCTTTATCTTTTACTGCGCATACTACGTCAGGAAAACTATTTTAATTAATTGGAAGGCAGCTGAGCCCCCCTCGGCTTGCTGCATGGAAAACATTGGTGAATGCCACCCTACCAGTATACAAACTGATGTACATGGGTCACAACTGCCCTAAAAAGTTTCAGAAAATATGGTCGGCGTGGGTGGAGGCCAGATCCCTCACCGTGTAACTCTAAGACAAGATGGAATACACGGGCTCCTGACTCTCCTCCCCCCATTTTTTCTCTTCTCCTACTGGGTCCCCCTTCCTACTCTCCCCCCACCCCAAACGTCTGCTGATTTGCACCAAGATAAATCCCCCCCTCAGGTGGGTGGATGAATGGGTAATTATGGTATCGTTATGCTTTCATGCCCTCGACTTTCCTATTCCTATTCTAGGATTAGAAATAAGTGCAGAAATGTCTCATGTATGCAAGATGATTTAGCTACCACCTGTTAGATGGAATGATCTATTCTTCTGTAATATAGAGTAGTTGGGGGAAACGGCGCTACCCTCTATGGCTAAGGTTTAAAATATTCCAGCTCACCTCCAAGCCTATTTCATATAATCAGAGTGTGGGTCTCAAAAATTTGTTTTAACATAAATTGTGTAAAAAAGTGATCCTCATATATAATTGTGTAATAGATCGTATACAAATATCATGTAAAGAAGAAGAGAGAAAAAGTAACACCTTGTAGATACTCACTAAGGTGTGTGAGTTTAGGAACTACTAAAGTAATAAGGGGATAGCGATGAGAGGTGCTGGGATGCAGCTCCACTACAATCACTGTGGGATGCAAATCCACACTCATCCATCCATCCAAACAAAAAATGTGTGCCTAATATAAATCACTAGTGCAAATCTACAATAAAAACCATGAATATTCTAAAGTACAGCACTCTCCACCCTAAACGTTTAGGTGCATCCCAGCACCTCTCATCGCTATCCCCTTATTACTTTAGTAGTTCCTAAACTCACACACCTTAGTGAGTATCTACAAGGTGTTACTTTTTCTCTCTTCTTCTTTACACGATATTTCTACACAATCTCACCATCTCCTCCGCCTACTACGTAGACTCATCCCATTCGTTTCAGAAGAAGACAAAGCAGCAGTAGTTGGAACAATCATCAATTCCAGACTCGACTACGTAAACTCCCTCTACATAGGACTACCCCAATATCAGCTTGTGCGCTTACAACTCATTCAAAACGTGGCGGCAAGACTGTTAACAGGAAAAAAACCCTGGGATTCCATCTCCCCTTCCCTGAGGAGCCTACATTGGCTAACCGTAAAGAATCGGATAACTTTCAAGACCCTCTGCCTCACCCACAAATGCATATACGGAAATGCTCCTCACTACCTATGCGAGAAAATAAAACGCTACACACCGAATCGCAGTCTTCGATCTTCTAGCCATAACCTCCTCCTCATTCCAAAAACCCGCTACAAAACAAAGGGAGAACGAAGATTCGCAGTCCAAGGACCATGGCTATGGAACGCGCTACCTACTCACATTCGCATGGAAGACAACCATCAGGCCTTCAGAAAGAAACTCAAGACCTACCTCTTCTGAGAAGCTTGACAACACAGGAGAGATCGAGCGCCTTGAGGCGATTCAGTTCGCAAATGCAGCGCTATACAAATCATTCATTCATTCAAATCATTCATTCATTCATTCATTCATTACACAATTATATATGAGGATCACTTTTTTACACAATTTATGTTAAAACGAATTTTTGAGACCCACACTCTGATTATATGAAATAGGCTTGGAGGTGAGCTGGAATATTTTAAACCTTAGCCATAGAGGGTAGAGCCGTTTCCCCCAACTACTCTATATTACTCTTGCACGTTCCCTTGGGAACCTTTTAGGGGAGGCTGCAACCTATTTTCCTAAGCGCGGATTTTTTGACATATTCTTGTGTAATGTTTACAGCTATTCACATGTAATCTGAATATTTTTTCTAATAAAGATTCCATCTGTTAAAATAAGATAGGAGGCACGGATAGTGGGAGGAATAGTGCCCCATCATTGGTGTCAGTGGGAGGTATAGTGCCCCATCATTGGTGTCAGTGGGAGGTATAGTGCCCCATCATTGGTGTCAGTGGGAAGTATAGTGCCCCATCATTGGTTTCAGTGGGAGGAATAGTGCTCCATCATTGGTGTCAGTGGAAGTAATAGTGCCCCATCATTGGTGTCAGTGGGAGGAATAGTGCCCCATCATTGGTGTCAGTGGCAGGAATAGTGCCCCATCATTGGTGGGAGGAATAGCACCCAATCATTGGTGTCAGTGGGAGGAATAGTGCCCCATCATTGGTGTCAGTGGAAGGAAAAGTGTCCCATCATTGGTATCAGTGGGAGGAATAGTGCCCCATCATTGGTATTAGTGGGACAAATAGTGCTCCATCATTGGTATTAGTGGGGTAATAGTGCTCCATCATTGGTATCAATGGGAAGAATAGTGCCCCATCATTGGTGCCAGTGGGAGGTATAGTACCCCATCACTGGTATCAGTGGGAGGAATAGAGCCCCATCATTGGTATCAGTGGGAACAATAGTGTCCAATCATTGGTATCAGTGAGAGGTATAGCACCTCATCATTGGTGTCAGTGGGAGGAATAGTGCCCCATCATTGGTGTCAGTGGGAGGAATAGTGCCCCATCATTGGTGTCAGTGAGAGGAATAGCAGCCCATCATTGGTGTTAGTGGAAGGAATAGTGCCCCATCATTGGAAGGAATAGTGTCCCATCATTGGTGTCAGTGGGAAGAATAATGCCCCAGCATTGGTTACAGTGGGAAGAATAGTGCCCCATCATTGGTTACAGTGGGAAGAATAGTGCCCCATCATTGGTGTCAGTGGGAAGAATAATGCCCCAGCATTGGTTACAGTGGGAAGAATAGTTCCCCATCATTGGTTACAGTGGGAAGAATAGTGCCCCATCATTGGTTACAGTGGGAAGAATAATGCCCCATCATTGGTTACAGTGGGAAGAATAGTGCCCCATCATTGGTTACAGTGGGAAGAATAGTGCCCCATCATTGGTTACAGTGGGAAGAACAGTGCTCCATGGGCATGGCTGTAGCTGCAACGATGGCCCCGGTATAACCCCTTCAACCAGAGGATGTATGAGTAATATTTTCTTATGGTTTCGGTCCTTTAAATAGACCCACAAGGCGCTCACCAGATGCTATGACTCCAAGATGGGAGTCTGGCTGCATCTTATCCCCCATGGGATGGTCATCAATAGGCTCAGTGAGAGGGAGAGGCAAAGGAGGAAATCATAGGGGTTTATTTGTTAAAGGCAACTCCACTTTGCACTACAAGTGCACTTGGAAGTGTAGTCGCTGTAGATCCGAGGGGGACATACAAGGAAAATAAAAAAACAGCATTTTAGCTTGCACATGATTGGATGATAAAATCAGCAGAGCTTCCCCTCATTTCAGATCTACCCCTTAGATTTAGAGCGACTGCACTTCCAAGTGCACTTGTAGTGCAAAGTGGATTTGCCTTTCGTAAATAACCCCCATAGTGTAGTAATTAAAAGTTCAGGCTTTTTAATGAAGGTTAGAACTACTTACACACAGGCAGTCAATCACATACAGGCACCCCAGGTAGGTACAATAAGGTCACCGCTGTAGCCACTGACACATTTCATTCAAAAGAACATTATCAAGGTGTGAAGGGGTATAGTTTTCTGATGGACTTCATTGTACCATGTATGAACATTCCTTAAGGTGGTAGTAAACTGCAGCTAAAGAAAAAAAAAATCCCCTGCAAGGCAATATCATAATGTACTGGTATGCATCACAGTTGGGAGCTATGCACAAAGCAAGGTCCATAAAGAATAGTGGAGTTTGGAGTGTGACTGTTTGAGGTTGTGGACAGGTGTCTTTTATACTGATAACAAGTTCAAACAGGGTCATTAATATGGGTAATGAGTGGAGGACAGAGGAGCCTCTTAAAGAAGAAGATACAGGTCTGTGAGAGCCAGAAATCTTGCTTGTTTGTAGGAGACCAAATACTTATTTTCCACCATAATTTGCAAATAAAATTCTTTCAAAAATCAGACAATGAGATTGTCTGGATTTGTTTCCACATTTTGTCTCTCATAGTTGAGGTATACCAATGATGACAATTACAGGCCTCTCTCATCTTTTAAAGTGGGAGAACTTGGACAATTGGTGGCTGACTAAATACTTTTTTGCCCCACTGTATGTAGCAGAATCCATATTGGCCAAAATTGATTAAGAAATTTCATTTTTTACATTTTTTTTATTAAATATGTTTTATAGCAGAAAGTACCGTATTTATCGGCGTATAACACGCACTTTTTTCCCCTTAAAATCAGGGGAAAGTCGTGGGTGCGTGTTATACGCCGATTCCCGCTATCGCTATGTGAATATCGGCGATCGCTGCCGACATTTACATAGCGAGTAGTTTCAAATATGGCGCCGCGGACTTCGGAGGGGCTCGGCAGTGCTGAACGAGCGCCGCCGAAATCACAGAGCCGAGATACACATAGTCGGGTGTATTTGGCTCTTTCCGGCGCCGCTCACTGTCACGCCCAGTCCCGCCATTGGACCTGTGTTATGTCCATCATAGGGCGGGACTAGGCGGGACTGTGAGCGGCGCCGGAAAGAGCCGAGAACCCTCGGCTATGTGTATCTCGGCGGCGTTCGTTCACTTCCGCCGGCGCCGAGTCTCTCCGAACTCCGCGGCGCCATATTTAAAACTACTCACATGTGTATGGCGGCGGCGGTGGCAGCGGCAGGAGGCATGGAGCATGGAGCATGGACACTAGGCTGCAGGGACAAGGCTGCATTGGGGACAAGGCTGCAGGGACAAGGCTGCATTGGGGACAAGGCTGCAGGGACAAGGCTGCATTAATAAGGCTGCACTGGGGACAAGGCTGCAGGGACAAGGCTGCATTGATAAGGCTGCAATGGGGACAAGGCTGCATTGACAAGGCTGCACTGGGGACAAGGCTGCACTGGGGACAAGGCTGCACTGACAAGGCTGCACTGGGGACAAGGCTGCACTGACAAGGCTGCACTGACAAGGCTGCACTGGGGACAAGGCTGCACTGACAAGGCTGCACTGGGAACAAGGCTGCACTGACAAGGCTGCACTGACAAGGCTGCACTGACACTGAAAAGGCTGCAGATGAACACTGATGAGGCTGCATTGATGGGCATTTTAATGTAAGTTTCTTTTCCTTAAACTTCCCTCCTAAAAGTTTTTTTCCTTAAAATTCTCTCCTAAACTTGGGGTGCGTGTTATACGCCGGCGCGTGTTATACGCCGATAAATACGGTAAACATTTTTTTTTTAATTGTCGCTCTTTTTTTTGTTTATAGCTCAAAAAATAAAAAACGCAGAAGTGATCAAATAGTGTTGTATATATTCAGAATGTATAATGTGCTAATATTAACCTCCCAAAATAACACGGTGTGATCTCTTAATGGTTAATCAGTGAATCATGTGCAAAATAATCAAATGGAGCCTATTATAAATAACATAACATCTTTCACCAACAAAATCATATAACTAAATATCTTTTGTGATAATAAATTATTGAACACAATAAAAAAGAGAAAAGGAAAGATGAGATATATTAATCTGATGAACCACAGTGCACAATATCTCAATAGGACAGCATACTGCTGTGAAGAAATATGACGTCTTTGGTGATTTGATGAATATAGACAGGTTTGAATGAGTAATCCCCAGTGATAGTTGCTCATATATTCAGCTGCTCATTAGCATGGGCTGGCTTCTGGCTTTCAAAGAACTTCCGCGGTATGAAACAACAAAAAAAGAGAGACCATTGCGCAGGTAGTGTAATATGTAATCCTTATAAACTAAGGGTAAAAATTCACTCACACTTTTCAGCAGAATAAATCACATATGGTAAGCTCAGTTGCATACAGCTAGGTCCATAAAGACATGGATGAACGAGTTTGGGGTGGAAGAACCTCTTGATGGTTTCCTGATTGCAGAAAGTATGTGCAAAATTTTTCACCATCCAAGCAGGCGGGTGCAGGGGTCCCAGAGTTTCAAAACTGTGCTGTTCTTCCTCTTCTCTCCGTAGGAATGCCAGGATGGATCAAAGTTGTACTGATTGGTCAGCACAGTCACATGCTAGTGCTGACCATTTAGAACTACTGTGATCTGTCCTGGCATCCCTAAGGAAAGGAAGAAGAGTTTTCAAAGACCAAGATTGCTGTACCTGACTGCAAGGACTAGGGTGGCCACCTTTTCTTCAAGTCAAACTCGAACACTTTAGCGGCGCAAAGCAATCTTTTTTTATAGTATGAACTATACATATATTGATTAAATGAAGTTAATCACAAGAGTCCCCCTTTACATCAGAGTCCACAGAGTCCCCCTTTTACATCTGAACTCGCAGAGTTCCCTTATGCTGTGTACACACTCCTGGACTTTTCGACCAAGCTTGTCCGACGGAACGAATCCGTCGGACAATCGGACCGTGTGTGGGCTTCATCAGACCTGCAGCGGACCTTTTGTGACGGACTTTAGATTTAGAACATGTTTCAAATCTTTCCGACAGACTCGAGTCCGGTCGAAAAATCAGTTCGTCTGTATGCTAGTCCGATGGACGAAATCCGATGGTAGGGCAGCTATTGGCGACTGGCTATGAACTTCCTTATTCTAGTCCGGTCATACGTCATCACAGTCGAATCCGTCGGACTTTGGTGTGATTGTGTGTAGACAGGTCCAATTCGATGGAAGTCCGTCGAAAAGCCCATCGAAGGTCCGTCGAAAAGTCTGACGTGATTCAGTCCGTCGAAAGTCCGGTTGTGTGTACACAGCATTACACTGTAAGGGGGGACTCTGCAGACTCTGGTGTAAGGGAGAACTCTGGGGACTCTAACATAAGGGATGCTCTGAGAACCCTGATTTAAGGGGGAACACTGAGAACACTGATGTGCGGAGAGGACTCTGATGTAAGGGGTGCTCTGAGAACCCTGATTTACTTTAGTGTACACACTCAGAGGCAGGAGAAAAAAGGGGGAGACTCCAGTCACAGACAGGGATGGATGGTGAGCTCACTCACCCCTTGGCAGTCAGCACCTCTTATCCAGATGTAGCTAAGGCTGCTGGAGTGTGGGTAGACAGAGTTGTAGGGGTGGGAGGAAGAGGAGCAGATTAAGCCCTCTCTCCTCTCCCGTCTGTGTGGAGGGAGGGGTAATTGTTAGTGCTGGCTTTGGGAAGCAGTGTTACCAACCGTCAGTATTTTTACTGGCAGCCAGTAAAAAACGGGCGCTTTTCTCCTGCCAGTAAATGCCAGTGACAGGAAAAGGTTGCCAGTAAAAAATATGGCTGTGATGCTTGGCCTGGCCAAGACCATTTGAGTGCCTTCTACAGTGTGTTTGGACATCGCTGGCGGGTGACGGGTGTGGTGCATTTTGTGTGATGTCATGGCGCAAGGGAGCTGAGCCGAGCTTCCGGAACCTTGTGTGAGCAAGGCAAGCCAGGAGCGGGACTGTCAGTGGTGTTTGGACTGGAGCGGACTGAGGGAACCACCTGGCGTGGAGAGAGAGACGGTCACCTTGACTCAGGAGGAGGCGTGTCGTGTTGGTGAGGTCATCATCATCTGTGCTGCTGCACACTGCTGTTGGTGTCACTGTGAGAGTCAATTTCACGTGTGTGTGCGCCTGCCTATTTTCACTTCTTGTCCCCCTGAGTCCTGTCCCTGAGCTACTTACTTACTAGTAAATCTATCGTATTAACTATCGGAAATAAAATAAGAACTTTTTTTTTTTGCCTTAACCGCTTCCGGACCAGCCAACTGCGGTATCTATACGTTAGCTAGCAGGGTCAGAAAAGCAGGCACCCGTGCGCCCGCGCGCCCGCTGCACAGCGGGAGTGCCGATGCTCGTGGCCAACGGTCACGATGACCGCCGGCCACGAGCGATCATAAGCAGGAGACACAGAACAGGGACGAGTGTGTGTAAACACACACTTCGCTGTTCTGTTCTGACAGGAGTGACAGATCGTGTGTTCCCATTAGCTAGGAACCACAATCTGTCACTTCCTCTAGTCAGTCCCCTCCCCCTTTAGTTAGAATCACCTCCCAGGGAACACAGTTTACCCCTTCACCGCCCCCTAGTGTTAACCCCTTCACTGCCAGTGACATTTTTACAGTAATCAGTGCATTTTTAATCGCATTGATCGCTAGCCAATGGTTCCAAAAATGTGTCAAAATTGTCCGATGTGTCCGCCATAATTTCGCTGTCATGATTAAAATCGCAGATCGCCGTCATTACGAGTAAATAATAAAAAAAAAATACTATAAATCTACCCCCTATTTTGTAGACACTATAACTTTTGCGCAAACCAATCAATGTACGCTTATTGCGATTTTTTTTTTTTACCAAAAATATGTAGAAGAATACGCATCGGCCTAAACTGATGAAGAATTTTTTTTTTTAAAAATGGGGATATTTATTATAGCAAAAAAGTATAAAATATTGTGTTTTTTTTTTCAAAATTGTCGCTCTTTTTTTGTTTATAGCGCAAAAAATAAAAAGCGCAGAGGTGATAAAATACCACTAAAAGAAAGCTCTGTTTGTGGGAAAAAAAGGACGCTAATTTTGTTTGTTGCTATCTGTTTTTTATATATCATTTTAATTATGTTTTTTTATCTTTAGATAGTGAGACCTTCCTTTCTTTCTTGCAATAAAGTGAAACCCGATTGTGTCCTGAAGAAGTTTTCATAACGAAACGCGTAGATGCATTAGGGCTCGTGTGTATTTTTATATATATATGAATTTTATATGTTTTTTGTAATGTCCCCTTCCATATTGTATATTTGTATATGTGTATTAAAGTTTATATTTTTTGCTATCCTTTTGGTTTGCTCTGCCTTTAAAGTCCGACCTGGGGTTTCTTTTTGAGGAACCCTCTTTTTTCTGCAATCCCTATGTTTGGGTACAAGGTCTCACGACTGCGCAATTGTCAGGTAAAGCGACACAGCGCCGAATCGAAAAAAAATGCTCTGGTCAGGAAGTGGGTAAATCCTTCCGGGGCTGAAGTGGTTAATATCTACCTTAAATCACATTGCTAATTGCATTTTGTACTTGTTTGTAGCCTAAATGCCTGCTACAAAAAAAGTAAGTACAGACATTATTGTTTCACAGCTATTTTGCAGGAAGTTCCACTTCATTCACTAAATTTCCTCAGCCTTCCTTCTATTAGCCTGTCCCCACCCTCTAAAATGCTCACACTAATCTTTGTTATAACGTCCTCTCTCCTCAAACTCTCATTACTTTACCCCCCCTCTCCAGCCCCCAACCTTTATATATCTCCCTCTCTTCTGCCCACTCAATATTACTCCACTTACCACCTCCTGCTCATTCTAAGCCCACACAGTATCACCACGTCCATTCCACCACAGCATCTGCGCTCCTATAAATCCCACTCCCGCCCTACCACCCTCACCCTCCTACTACTCCTAATGTCTGGGGACATCGCACCAAACCCCGGCCCTCCCACACCCAATTTCCAACGCCAAGATCGGCCATCTACCTCCTCCACCAGTAGTCGCAACTTCAACCTTCTCATCCCAATTCCCCTGATTCCACAAGTCAGCCCCCCTCTTTCATGTGCCCTCTGGAATGCCCGCTCAGTCTTCAACAAACTAGTTTCTGTCAATGACCTTTTCCTCTCCAAATCCCTTGATCTATTTGCTATAACTGAAACCTGGCTCCAGGAATTTGATACTACCTCTCCAGCTGCACTGTCCCACAGTGGCCTTCTCTGGACTCACTCCACCAGACCCAGTGGACGAAAAGGAGGTGGTGTCGGACTTCTCCTCTCCCCACAATGCACCTTCCAGGTACTGCCCACACCTCCCTCTCTTTCCACCTGCTCTTTCGAAATGCACTGCATTCGTCTTTTCTCTCCGGCTTGTCTGAGGGTCGCAGTCATTTATCGGCCTCCTGGACCAGTGTCACGCTTTCTGGATGACTTCTCTGCATGGCTACCCTATTTTCTCTCATCTGAAGTGCCATCATCCTAGGTGACTTTAACATTCCAATCAATGTTAATAATGCTACCACTTCTAAACTACTCAACTTAACCTCCTCTTTTAACCTAACACAATGGACACAAACCACCACTCACTCCAACGGCAACACTCTTGACCTTGTATTCTCCCATCGCTGCACTCCCTGCAATCTCTCCAACGCACCCTTTCCTCTCTCTGATCACAACCTTATCCGTTTCACACTCTCCTTGTCTCCTATATCCCATGCTGCCAACCCACAAACCACTACCCGCAGGAACCTTCGCAACCTCAAACCTTCCCTTCTTCACTCTGCTACTGATGGCCTTTATGACAAAATCGCACCCCTGTCCTGCCCAGACCTAACCACTTCCATCTACAACACCACGTTGTCATCCTCCCTAGACGTACTTGCTCCTCTTTCTACACGCAGAACCAGGCCCCATCTGCCACAACCCTGGCAAACAGACGACACCAGAAGTCTCAAGAGACGCAGCCGTGCTCTTGAGCGAGCATGGCGTAAATCTAAATCCCTGCAAGACTTTACCCTCTACAAATCTGTCCTTCTCAAATACAACTCCTGCCTCCACACTGCTAAACAAACCTATTACAACACTCTCATCAAAACCCTCTCATCCAAACCTCGTCAACTCTTTTCTACCCTTAATTCCTTACTTCACCCCCCACTGCCCCCTCCCACCAACTTGCTTACCGCTCAACATATTGCCAACCACTTCAATAGCAAAATCAACACAATTCGCAAGGAGATATCCAGCATTAAAATTCCTCCCCTACCCAACATATCAGGTCCAACACCACACTCAATACTCTCCTCCTTTTGCCCAGTTACCACAGAAGAAGTTGATAAACTCCTCTCCATGGCACACCTCACTACATGTCCCCTGGACCCTGTCCCCTCTCAATTGCTGCGACCACCTTCCCACTCTATCCTCAACTCCCTAACCCACATCTTCAACCTCTCCCTCTCCTCCGGCACCTTTCCTTCCCCGTTCAAACATGCACTGGTTACCCCCATACTCAAAAAACCTTCACTAGACCCCACCTGTTTGAATAACTTAAGACCTATCTCCCTTCTCCCGTTTGCCTCCAAGCTCATCGAACGCCTTGTTCATGACCAAATGAGTCGCTACCTCACGGACAACAACCTTCTCGACCCCCTACAGTCTGGCTTCCGCCTACAACATTCGACTGAAACTGCCCTACTAAAAATCACCAATGACCTAATAACTGCCAAAACCAATAGCCACTACTCCATACTCATACTTTTAGACCTCTCTGCTGCCTTTGACACAGTTGACCACCTGCTGCTCCTCAGCAAATTACACTCCCTTGGCCTCCGTGATTCTGCATTATCCTGGTTCTCCTCCTACCTATCTCAGTGCACTTTCAGCGTCACTTACAACTCCACCTCCTCCGCTCCCCTTCCTCTTTCTGTTGGGGTACCCCAAGGCTCTGTCCTTGGGCCTCTCCTTTTCTCACTCTATACCTCTTCCCTGGGCCAGTTGATCACCTCCCATGGCTTCCAATACCATCTCTATGCCGATGACACACAGATCTATCTCTCCACTCCCCAACTCACCCCCACTATCTCCTCACGGATCTCAAACTTGCTGAATGACATATCGGTATGGATGTCACGCCACTTCCTCAAACTTAATCTTTCTAAAACTGAGCTTGTTATATTTCCTCCTTCACGGTCCCCCTCCTGTGACTTCACCATTAATATCAACAACACAACCATTGGTCCCTCCACACATGCCAGAGTCCTGGGTGTAATCCTTGACTCTGACCTCTCCTTCAGCCCCCATATCCAATCACTGGCTAAATCCTGCCGCCTTAACCTCCGCAACATCTCCAAAATTCGACCCTTTCTGACTAATGACACTACAAAACAACTTATTCACTCTTTGATTATTTCCCGCCTCGACTATTGCAACTCTCTCCTTAATGGCCTACCCTTAAGCAGGCTATCCCCCCTTCAGTCTATTATGAATGCTGCTGCTAGACTAATACACCTCACTAATCGATCCGTGACTGCTGCTCCTCTCTGCCAATCCCTTCACTGGCTTCCCCTACCCCATCGTGTAAAATTCAAAATGCTAACCATAACATACAAGGCCATTCACAACATCGCCCCCATCTACATCACCAACCTAATCTGCAGATATCGCCCAAATCGCCCCCTCCGCTCCTCCCAGGACCTCCTGCTCTCTAGCTCCCTTGTTACCTCCTCCCATGCTCGCCTTCAGGACTTCTCCAGAGCCTCTCCCATCCTCTGGAATTCCCTGCTCCAGTATGTCCGATCAGCCCCTACCCTGTCCACCTTTAGGAGATCCTTGAAAACTCATTTATTCAGGGAAGCCTATCCCACACCCACATAACTGTCCCTGAGCCACCCCCATCAAATCATTCTTTGCAGCTATTACCTTTTGTACCACCACCCCCTCCCTTTAGAATGTAAGCTCTACGAGCAGGGCCCTCCTGTACCTTTTGTATTGTACTGTAATTGTGTTGTCCCCCTTATACATTGTAAAGCGCTGAGTAAACTGTTGGCGCTATATAAATCTCGTATAATAATAATAATAATAAATACTAAAATGTGCGCTTAAAACTGTCATTTTGTAACTTTTGGAAGTAAAAACTTGGCTGTACAAGTAAATTTTGGGTGTTGTGTCAGGAAAATTTCAATCTGGTAGGTTGGCAGTGTGAAAGAGAGTGTAACAGACAATCTCGGCTTACACAACTGCAGCCAGCAACCCAGCTGGAAAGCCATAGTCTGGTCTGAATAATGTGTCCGGGTTTCAGGCAGTCTGAAACCCGAACGCATGATTCCAAACCCGAACTGTCCAGGTGAATCCTGGACAGGTAGCAACCCTAGCAAGGATGGTAAAACTGAATCACCCATGGGGGTAAGTACAGCGGGGACTGGAGGAATGGGGGAGGGTGTAAGGTTTAAATTCTCCTTTTTTCTTAAAAGATGAACTTACACTTTAAAGGTTTAGTCTTTCAAATGAATTTGTAACAGACTGCTCAATATGCAGATGGAAAACAATATTCATTGTTCATACGGGATGTGGTCAGAGAAGGGTGACCATCACATCCTCTGTAATCTGGGTGTAGAAGCTACAGAGAAATACTCGGGATGACACAGAAGATTATCTGCCATTCATCATACATAGGTGACTAGTTCTGTGTAATGATGGCTACGATGACCCGGAGTCCCCTACCTTTCACCATGATCTGTCTGTACCTGTTCCTGGCTCCAGGTATCCATTCTTCTGTATTTATCTTCTATGAATTATTTGGAATAGGAATGTGAAGCCCCCTCTGGGTTCTGACACTGATTTGGGCGCTCTCTCTCTTATTCCAGGTTTGGTGTCACTCATTATTGTTGTGGAATGTTCTGCGGGTGACACGGTGACCATAAACTGCCTGGAGGAATGTAATAAATCAAAGACCACAGGCAACATAACTCAGATTTCATGGAAGAAAACCAACAATTCTCACATTCTGTGGTTTGTTACAACACTAAAACCGAATGAGACGTTCTCCAACTTCTCAGAGCCCAGATTCTCCTTCCAGGATCTGCTCACCCTCCGGATAACGGACACTCAGCCCAGCGACTCCGGGAATTACACCTGTGAGTTAACAACAAGCACCGGACTCTGTGAGAACACTTTATCTTTTCATGTATCTGGTAAGTGTAGAGTTTATTGTATCCAACTGAATACAGTGATTAGTTATCATTATATTTATTACAGGTAACACCAGCATTTGCTCATTCACTTTCTTAAAGGGTAAGACCATTTTCATGGAAACAAATATAGCAAATAAAAAATAGCATATACAATTGCTACACAAGCCACGCTGCATTTCAATTAGACACGTGCAGTTCGTTTCGTTACCCAAATTACAATACAGTAAAACCTTGGATTACGAGCATAATCCATTCCAGGAGAATGCTTGTAATCCAAAGCACTCGCATATCAAAGCGAGTTTCCCCATAGAAGTCAATGGAAACGAAGATAATTAGTCCTGCATTGACTTCTATTGCATGCAATACCGCATGTGGCCAGTGGTGGGGGGGGGAGGGTGCTGGAGAGCCTCGGAAATACTCGGGGACAGCTCGGCTGAACTCGGAAACCCTCGGAAAGGCTCGGAAACACTCAGGAATGGAGTATTACGCACTACAGTAAACGGAGTATCACACACTACAGTAAAGCACTGGTCAGGCACACGTTTAACCTTTTGATCCCCCCTGATGTTAACCCCTTCCCAGCCAGTGTCGTTAGTACAGCGACTGTGTATATTTTTAGCACTGATCACTGTATTGGTTACTTAGATCACTGTCAGTTAGTGTCTGAATGTTCGCCGCAATATCGCAGTCCCGCTATAAGTCGCTGATCACCGCCATTACTAGTAAAATATAAATATATATATATACAGTGGGGACGGAAAGTATTCAGACCCCCTTAAATGTTTCACTCTTTGTTATATTGCAGCCATTTGCTAAAATCATTTAAGTTCATTTTTTCCTCATTAATGTACACACAGCACCCCATATTGACAGAAAAACACAGAATTGTTGACATTTTTGCAGATTTATTAAAAAAGAAAAACTGAAATATCACATGGTCCTAAGTATTCAGACCCTTTGCTCAGTATTTAGTAGAAGCACCCTTTTTATCTAATACAGCCATGAGTCTTTTTGGGAAAGATGCAACAAGTTTTTCACACCTGGATTTGGGGATCCTCTGCCATTCCTCCTTGCAGATCCTCTCCAGTTCTGTCAGGTTGGATGGTAAACATTGGTGGACAGCCATTTTTAGGTCTCTCCAGAGATGCTCAATTGGGTTTAAGTCAGGGCTCTGGCTGGGCCATTCAAGAACAGTCACGGAGTTGTTGTGAAGCCCCTCCTTCATTATTTTAGCTGTGTACTTAGGGTCATTGTCTTGTTGGAAGGTAAACCTTCGGCCCAGTCTGAGGTCCTGAGCACTCTGGAGAAGGTTTACGTCCAGGATATCCCTGTACTTGGCCGCATTCATCTTTCCCTCGATTGCAACCAGTCGTCCTGTCCCTGGAGCTGAAAAACACCCCCACAGCATGATGCTGCTACCACCATGCTTCACTGTTGGGACTGTATTGGACAGGTGATGAGCAGTGCCTGGTTTTCTCCACACATACCACTTAGAATTAAGGCCAAAAAGTTCTATCTTGGTCTCATCAGACCAAAGAATCTTATTTCTCACCATCTTGGAGTCCTTCAGGTGTTTTTTTAGCAAATTCTATGTGGGCTTTCATGTGTCTTGCACTGAGGAGAGGCTTCCATCAGGCCACTCTGCCATAAAGCCCCGACTGGTGGAGGGCTGCAGTGATGGTTGACTTTCTACAACTTTCTCCCATCTCCCGACTACATCTCTGGAGCTCAGCCACAGTGATCTTTGGGTTCTTCTTTACCTCTCTCACCAAGGCTCTTCTCCCCGATAGCTCAGTTTGGCCGGACGGCCAGCTCTAGGAAGGGTTCTGGTCATTCCAAACTTCTTTCATTGAAGGATTATGGAGGCCACTGTGCTCTTAGGAACCTTAAGTGCAGCAGAAATTTTTTTGTAACCTTGGCCAGATCTGTGCCTTGCCACAATTCTGTCTCTGAGCTCTTCAGGCAGTTCCTTTGACCTCATGATTCTCATTTGCTCTGACATGGCACTGTGAGCTGTAAGGTCTTATATAGACAGGTGTGTGGCTTTCCCAGGGCCACAGATAGGCCAGTACAACTGGCCCTGACCAGCAGGGGGGCCCGGGCAACCTGAACAGTTAAGTAGATTAATGTTAAAAAAAAAAAAAAAAATTCTCCAGCCACCGATCAGAACGTCCATAATCATCGTCTGCCACCCACACCCCCCCCTTTCGAGTTTTTTTTTTTTCCGTTAGCTATGATCAGTTTGCGGCAGGGTCGGGACTATTTCTTTGATTTCAGGCGCTGAAGAATACCTCTCCCGCGCCCGCTCCTCATGCTGGCTGAAGTCCCAGCCAGAGCATGGTCATCCTCTGTAGTGCCGTCCCGTCCCCCTGGCGCCGCGGAGTGATTCCTCTCTCTCTGCGAGAGAAGAAGAAGTAGGAGAGAGGGGACTTGGCGAGCAGCGGCGGCAGAGAGAGGCAGAGCCTACATCGGCAGAGGCAGTCAGTCAGGCAGGCATCCAATCTAACTAGTTTGCGGACCCTCAAGTCCAGCCTGTCCAGGCAGCAGCAAGAACAGGGAGGAAGCAAGTGACTCCTGGGGCCCAGCTAACAATTACAAAGGTGAGGTTTGTGCTTGCTTGGGGGGGGGCTTCAAGATCTACTACTACTGAAGCAGCATCTATACATTATGGCATTGGTGGCATGGGTGGCACAGTCTGCAGGTAGCACATGCGTTATGGCCCATAACGCATGTGTTGCCTGCCTGCATAGACAGTGCCACCCATGCCGCCAATGCTGTAATGTGCTGCAGACAGTGCCACCCATGCCGCCAATGCTGTAATGTGCTGCAGACAGTGCCACCCATGCCGCCAATGCTGTAATGTGCTGCAGACAGTGCCACCCATGATGCCAATGCTGTAATGTGCTGCAGACAGTGCCACCCATGCCTCCAGTGCCGTAATGTGCTGCAGACAGTGCCACCCATGACGTCAATGCCGTAATGTGCTGCAGACAGTGCCACCCATGACGCTAATGCCATAACGCATGTGCAGCCTGCAGAGACAGTGCCAATGCCATTGGCGGCATGGGTGGCAGTGTCTGCAGCACAATATGGCATGGGTGGCACTGTCTTCAGTACATTATGGCATTGACGTCATTGGGTAGGACTGTCTCTACAGTACATTATGGCATTGGCATGTCCCGCTGTCAAGTTGCTGATCGCCACCATTACTAGTAAGGCCCCTTTCACACTGGGGCGGTGGGTGAGTCGGCGGTAAAGCGCCGCTATTTTCAGCGGCGCTTTACCATCAAAATCGCAACGCTATTCGGCCGCTAGCGGGACACTTTTACCCCCACTAGCGGCCAAGTAAGGGTTAAAGCCACCGCAAAGCGCTGCTGCTTGCCGGCTGCTGCTTGCCGGCGGTATAGCCGTCCTGCCCCATTGATTTCAATGGGCAGGAGCGGTGGAGGAGCGGTGTATATACACTGCTCCTTCACCTCTCTAAAGATGCTGCTAGCAGGACTTTGCTAGCAGGACTTTCTGCCAGCGCACCGCTCCAGTGTGAAAGCCCTCGGGGGCTTTCACATTGGAGAGACAGGAGCGGCTCTTTCAGGGTGCTTTGCAGGCGCTATTTGTAGCACCTGCAAAGCGCCCCAGTGTGAAAGGAGTCTTAAAATAAATAAAAAATACATAAATGCATCAAATATTTTGTAGACGCTATAACTTTTGCGCAAACCAATCAATAAATGTTTTTTGGGATTATTTTTTTTACAAAAAAATATGTGGCCGAATACATATTGGCCTAAACTCTTGAAGAAATCTGATTTGTTACATTTTTTTTATTGGATAAGTTTTATTGCAGAAAGTAAAAAATATAGTTTTTTTTTTCAAAATTGTTTTTATTTTTTTTTTTGTTTAGAAACGCAAAAAGTAAAAACCGCAGAGGTGAAAATATACCACCAAAAGAAAGCTCTATTTGTAGGGGGAGAAAATTACATACATTTCATTTGAGGACAGAGTCGCACGACCGAGCAATTGTCAGACAAAATAACGCAGTGCTGTATCGCAAAAAATGGCCTGGTCATGAAGGGGGGGTAAATCTGGTGGCCCTCCCTGTGTTGCTTTTTCTTATCAAGGCTTCTCTCACATGGGGTGGAATCTGCTTGTTCAGCAGGAGATCTGTCCGCTGATCCCCCCACTGAGCGGAGCGGGCAGATGACAGGTCCGTGTCCACTCAGCTTATGCAGAACGGACGCGGACACAGTCTGCTCTGCTCTAAGGTAGGCTGGTGTAAACAAACCGGCTATCCGTTTACACCCAATTACCCTCCAATCCACTAAATGGAGGGGAACAGATCCCTTTCCGTTTTTTTTTTTTGTGGATCAGATTGAAGGTAGGTAGGTGTAAATGGACACAAGTCTGTTTAGATCTATCCCTCTATAGTAGTTGAATGAAGGATCAAATCAGGTCTGCCTGAAAAATAGATAGGCGGATGTGATCAGACCAGTCGTGTGACCCCACCCCCAACCTTTTCCCTTTAACCTCAGTACATTTTGTGGGGCAGGGTGACACACACGTGCAGGCTGGATCACATGTACGTCATCCATCCTGTTGTGGGTTGGGGACGTACATGCATGCGCCTGCTGCTAACCCACTCTGTCAGTGGCTAGTGTATGAGGGCTGAGTTTCCACCACCACTGTTTTAAAAATGGGGTAAGGATAGCACTGGCAGCAATCTATTCCAGAGCCACCCCAGTGCCATTTCAAAACGGCTAGCTTAGCCCCAGCACAGCGCTGTATAGGTAAGGACCCCACTGCCGCCATTTTACCTATACAGCGCTGTTTTATATTCATCTTCATGTGAGTGTATTTCCTTTTTTAAATAAATCCGGTACACATTTTTATACGGGATTACACTATGTGGCCTCTCTTTGTTTCCTCCTGCTCAATGTAGTCACCAAACACTGCGGGCATCACCCCTGAGGTATACATCGGTCCACAGAGCATCTTAGGATCTCCCTCCATCTTCTACGGAACCCCAGCAGCTGTTCATTCGCAGGCTTGTTTGACCCAATTGAACGTAGGTTTTTTTTGGGTTCAAACGTTCCGGTAAGCCTCCTTATTGTCGGTGGTGGTGTTTTTCCATTCCAGATGTCTTCTGCACACTGACACTTTTTATACGAAGCCACGCATATTTTGAGGACTATTATTCCATTATTTCTGTATGATATACCGTTTATCTTTGGATACACTTTTTGATGTCCCCCTATTTAATTTGGGTCCATTGATTTGAGGAATGCAACGGTCTCCATGCCACACAATATGTGGTTATTTGACTTTTTATATTACCCTGTTTCCCCGAAAATAAGACCTAGTGTGATTGTCAGTGATGGCTGCAATATAAGCCCTACCCCCCAAATAAACCCTACCCCAGGGGCGTTGCTAGGGGGTGGCTTTTGGGGCTATAGCCCCGAATCTGAAGCCAATAGCCCCGAGTCTCTGCAGGGGTCCCCAAGGGGAGGGGAGGCTCTCTGGAGACCCTTATGTAAGTGGGGGGGCTCTCTGGGGACCCTGATGTAAGGGAGAGGCTCTCTGGGGACCCTGATTTTAAGGCCTAGGCTCTCTAGGGACCAAGATTTAAGGGGGAGGCTCTCTGGGGACCCTAATGTAAGGGGGCCTCTCTGGGAACCCTAATGTAAGTGGGGGGGTCCTCTGGGTACCCTGATGGAAGGGGCAGGCTCTCTGAGGACTCTGATGTAAGGAGGAGGCTCTCTGGGGACCCTGATGTAAGCGGGGGGCTCTCTGGGGATATATATACACCCACGTGTATATTACTGTATATACATGTGTATGCCTGCCCAAGCGTATGACTTTCTTTACTACGCTGCTATGGGCTCTAGCCCCAGATCTTTTGTAGACCTAGCAACACCCCTGCCCTACCCTGTTTCCCCGAAAATAAGCTCTACCCTGAAAATAAGACCTACAAGGAGTTTAACTAGGGCTTATTTTGGGGGGTAGGGCTTATATTGCAGCAATCACCGACAATCAAGCTAGGTCTTATTTTCAGGGAAACAGGGTAGCGCTACACTTTATTTGTAATCTGTTTTATGCACATAATCCATTGGCTGTGTTAGCTGCTTGCTTTCCTGGGTAGCGCAGATTTTTTTGTTATATTCACATTACTATTTTACCCAAAGGTGTCCCAGGTCTGTTACAATCCTATATAGTGTATAAGTAATAAAACAATTTTCTGTGCGCCGCTAAAGTGTTTGGGTTTGGCGTGAAGAAAAAGTGGCAACCCTAGTGGTGTGGCATTTAGGGGATTAAAATTTCAAATTTCTGTGAATTGCCTCAGAAAAGTAATCTGAGTAAGGATCTATTTTTGCTGCTGCTGGTGTGAACAAGCCCATAGAGTGTTGTCACAAGTTAAAGTGACACTAAAATCTAGTTCTATTCAAGTATGTAATCTTAACTTAAAGTCCCGTCTTCCTCTTACAGCAAAAGTGGATAGGAGAGCTTCGGGAGCTCGCAGAGGACGTTACAAGGAGGCAGAAAATCACAGTAAGAAACAATTTCACGAAAAATAGATTACAGGTCCATTAAGTAGTGGATATGCTTTTGATTTTGAATGACCGTGAGTGTTTTTGAGCTGATAGTATCTTAAGACACTGGGCGCCATTCTTGAAACAATATCTACCGCTTTGAGAGCAGTGATAAAAAAGCTCATAGCATTTTTCAAATTTTTTTTTTACCAGTCAGCAAAAAACGTTAGTAAAACATGGCCTACGTTATTCCATTGAAATATGCGCTATTTATCTCATGAAACCAATTGGTATTTTATTATTGCATGCAATTTTTAGGAAAATGTGCCAATACCGCATACAATATGCTTTAGTGAATGGAGCCCATGCCATGATCAAACCATGCCCATCAAATCATTCTTTGCAGCTATTACCTTTTGTACCACCACCCCTCCCTTTAGAAAGAGAAGCCCGGAGCAAAGTAAGAAATACATAGGCGAAGGGCAGACATGACAGGGTTAACAGGGAGATGGTATCATGAGAAAGGGAAAATGTTTGGTGCCGAGGGGGAGGGGCCATGGAAGGTGTTAAATTCTGTCCCCGCCCTGATGAGTCATCACAAGCGTGGGGGAAAGTTCCAGGGAGCATACAGCATGGCTGATGTGGAGAGGATCTTGGCCCAGCTTAGGGAGGAGGCAGCGGCGCGGGGGGCTTCATGGCTATAGGACACTCTGGGGACTGTGTTACAAGGCTTTGAGCCTTTGCCAGGTACGAGGGGACGGAGGTCCAGACCGCCGGATCGGTTCTCCCCGGACCGCAATGCGGGACCGCAGTGGGGGGTGGTGATTCTGCTGGGACCCTGTCGGGTCCGGCGGCGTAGCCGGCAGCGTTAGTGGCCAGGGGGAGCCCGGTTAGTGTTCCAGGACAGCAGGGGGGATCGAGCAGCTCATTGCAGGCCCCTGGGGGGAACATGCGGCCTACAAGGCGCAGGGACAGTGTGAGTGCGGGCCCCTCCCCCACCATCAGGAGACTGTCACAGGAGACCGGACACGCTGTGCAGAGGAGGATGGCATCACAGAGGACAGGACACACGGAGCAGAGGGCTATGGTGGCAGTCCCTGGGCTTTCTAACACTGCAGCAGGGGACCGAAAAGAGAACGATCGTGGGAGGAGATCAGGATTGGTGCATGGGAGAGCGGAGGCTGGCAGGACTGAGGTTCAATGCACTGGTCCTGGCAAGGCTGTCCAAAAATCATCAGAGGGCTATGCTGCGCGGAGGCAGGGTCGGAGGTCAGCAGTTCTAGCGGCAACCAGGGCTGCATCGCATGGTGGGCCATCATCTGAGGAGGAAGAAGGATTGGAGCTGAGGTCCCCAGGAAACCAGTCCGGATCTGATGAGGAGGCGGGGCCATTAACCGGGAGCGTGCGGTCGGAGGAACACGGACGATCGGCTGAGGGGTCCACGCCTGTGCAGCCGGGTAAGTTACCTTCTTCTATGCATGTTGTGGGAATGTCTGATACTGTTGGAGTTAGTAGTGGCTTAGCTGGGTCCGCTCCGGGTGCGGGGGTTTTGAGACCGTCCGGGGGGACTGCTGGGTTATTGGGGTTTTTTGGCCGGAATAAAGGACCTGGTACAGAAATTTGAGAATGCGGAAAGAGTCGCAGCTGGGCCAGCATCGGCATGGGTCTCGCAAGTGGGAGTGCCGGGGATGCCGGTGCGGCTGGAGGGAGCTCGGTGGTGCCAGTTGTTGCGCCTAAAATCCCTGCTCCTGCTGTGGCGTCAACGGTGGGTAGTTCCCCGCAGGGGACGTCAAAGGCAGAGGGAAGGCAGGACATCGTCAGTTTGGGAGATGCAGCAAAATGTGAAGTATATGTCTGCTTTGAGGGACCACTGGGAGCTCATCTGAAACAGGAGGTGCGGGAAAAACTGTGGAAAGGTGAGTACGTTGAGATATTTTCCCTGCGGCTTTTAGAAAAATGTAACCTGGACAGGGTAAAACCGGATGATTCCAAGAAGGAGGACGAGGAACTGGTTACATGCGTTCGCGATAATGGCAAGTGTCATAGGGGAGAAGAATCCCGAACATTATTCGGGGATCTTCTGCTACCAGGATGCTATAGGGGAGGCCTACAGGGTTTATGGCGGTACAGGATGGCTGCGGTATGATTTAGTCAACGCAGAGCGGTAAGGCCAGAACTGAGATGGGATCACAAGGACATCAGCTTGTGGATGCGCCTGATGACATCACCGAGGGCTCCCAGCCAGTTTTTTCCAGGAGGGGCCGGTGGACCTTCGGCCCAGGGACAATCGGCCGAAAACAAAAAAGGGGTATGTTGGCAATATAATTCAGGGACCGGTAAGTTTGGAGGTGCATGTTGGTACAAGCATGAATGTTCTGGGTGCGGAGGAACTCATCCGGGGTCCAGATGCTTTAAACAGGAAAAAAGGCCGCGCTGGAGAGGCTGAAAACTAGAGGGAGGACCCCGGTGAAGGTGCGCAGAATGCGGCCGTTCCTAAGTAGGTATCCGGACAGGGAGGCGGCGAGGTTGTTAGAGTCAGGTTTTACAGTAGGTTTTGGGATTTCGTGTAATTTAGAGGTTGTTCCCCCCGTTCCGCGCAATTTGAGGCCAGCCATGCAACATCCGGACGTGGTTTCGGAGAAACTAAATAAGGAGGTGGCTTTAGGGAGAATGGGGGGTCCTTTCCCATTACCGCCTTTTGCCGATTTGGTAGTATCCCCGTTGGGGGTGGTGCCAAAGAAAGAACGGGATAAGTTTAGGCTCATTCATCACCTCTCCTTCCTGAAAAGGGGATCGGTGAATTATGCAATTGATCAGGCAGATTGTTCAGTGTCTTATACATCATTTGATGCTGCGGTGGGGTGGGTACGGCGTTACGGCAAGGGAGCGTTAATGGCTAAGGCAGATGTGGAGTCAGCCTTTTGGCTTCTTCTGGTTCACCCGGATAGTTTCCGGTTGCTGGGATGCCATTGGAATAACCAATTTTATGTGGACCAATGCTTGCCGATGGGCTGCTCTGTGTCGTGCGCATTATTTGAACAGTTCAGTTCTTTTGTAGAATGGGTAGTACGGGATGTGTCAGGCATGAATTTGGTTATCCACTATTTGGACGATTTCCTTTGCATAGGACCAGCTGCTTCCAGAATCTGCGCGGTGCTCCTGGCATCGCTGGAGCACATAGCGGATAGGTTTGGCATTCCATTGGCGCCCGAGAAGACGGAAGGACATGGTAAGGTCATCAGTTTTCTGGGCATTGTCCTGGACTCGGTGGCAATGGAATGCAGGTTACCAGAAGATAAGTTGGCGGACCTAAAAAGGGAAATCGCAGGTATGATTGGGTTGCGCAAAGTTCAGCTTCGAGATTTGCAATCGCTATTAGGTAAGCTGAATTGTGCGTGCTGCAGTTTGCCAATGGGGAGGGTTTTTTGCCGCAGGCTAGTGGCCAGCACAGCTGGTATTCAGTCCCCAAGGCACTATGTGAGATTGAGAAAAGAACACAGGGAGGACTTGAGGGTATGGCATACCTTCTTGGAATCCTTTAATGGACGGGCGCTATGGATGTCGGAGCCAGTCAGCAACTTTGACCTCGAACTGTTCACGGATGCGGCCGGTTCCACAGGTTATGGGGCGTTCTTTCACGGGCAGTGGAGTGCGGGTACATGGCCGGGGGAATGGATTGAAGCGGGTTTTACAAAAAACCTAGTGCTGCTGGAACTGTTTCCGGTGGTTTTAGCAGTTGTATTGTGGGGTGGGGCCTTTAAGGATCGAAAAGTGCGGTTTCATGGGGACAATTTAGGTGTGGTGCAAGTGATTAACAGGATTACTGCATCATTCCCGCCAGTGATTAGGTTGTTACAACACTTGGTTTTGAGACGTTTGCAGTTGAATGCTTTCATTCATGCAGTACACCTCCCGAGTGTGGAGAATGTTATCGCTGATGCGCTGTCTCGCTTCCAGTGGGACAGGTTCTGCGAGTTGGCGGCGGAGGCGGAGCGGCACAGGGTGCCTTGTCCCGAATGGTTGTGGGGGATAGCATTGGCTTCGTCGCCGGATGGATCAGGAAGTCGGTAAGTGAGGTAACCTGGTCAGCATACTCGAAAGTATGGCATGAGTGGCAGGCGTTGGTGCAAGAGGTGGGTGATGAGTCGGTGGATGGTGCAGTGGGGCTCCTGGTGTATTATGTGGCGAGAATGATGGAGGAGGGAGTGCCTGCATCGGCACTGCATAAGCAGTTAGCGGGTTTAGCGTTTTTGTTCAAATTACAAGGCCAGCCTGACTTTACAAAGGATTTCTGGGTGAGGCAGGCGATGAAAGGCTATCGGCAATCGGTGGTTCGTACGGACTCCAGGAGACGATAACCTTTCAGATTTTAACAGGTATGGTAGCACAGTTGGTGGGGGTTTGTTCCTCTGACTACGAGTGCACCATGTTTACGGCGGCATTTTTGCTGTCTTTCTTCGGGGCATTTCGTATTGGGAAATTGGTTAGTCTGTCAAAGAAGGTACAAGGGGGAATTGGGATACAGGAGGTGACATGCGAAAAGGATGTTTTGTTATATTTTCGTAGGTCAAAGACGGATCAAATGGGTAAAGGGAGGTTGGTGCAGGTTTCCCAGTGCCGGGTTCGGCATTGTGCCCAGTGGAAGCAGTTAAGGGATTTATGGGTATCCGCCAAAGGGGGGGTCCCTTGTTGGTGCATTTCGATGGGGTTCCGTTATCACGTTATCAATTTGTGGCCGTATTTAGGAAATGTTTAAGGGCTTTGGGTTTGAATGAGAAGGAATTTTCGTCTCATTCCTTTCGGATTGGGGCTGCGACAGAGGCGGCTAGAAATGGGATGGAGGCAGAGGCTGTAAAACGCATAGGGCGGTGGGAATCGCGGAGGTTCCAGATATATGTTAGGTCTCATCTGGTGGTGGGGCTGTAAAATGTTAATTGGGAAGAATCCTGTTCATATTGGGGGTTAGGTTTGCAGAATACTAGTGATCATGGGTATTGTTTTTGGGTCATTTTCTTTACAGGTTCAGCGGCAGGCCTGGTTTGGATATTGGGCCATTCCTTTCTGAGCTACGGGGCCAGGAGGGGAGATGTGAGATTTGAAGGTAGACAGTTGGGTTTTTCATAGGAAGGAAGCCTGCATTAAGTGGTTTTGGTTCCCGGGTATGTTGTGGGGAAGATTGATTTCTGAGGTGCAGCGTTATGCGCTTAGGGACAGGGCACCGGATGTTTTAGTTTTGCATTTAGGGGGCAATGATTTGGGGGTGAGATCTATGGTGTATATATCGCGGGACATCAAATTTGATGTCTGGCGTTGGATGCAGGAGTTTTCAAAGATGGTTATAGTTTGGTCCGACATGGTGGCTCGGACAACATGGAGGATGGCCAGGTTGTTTGAGGGTGTTAATAGGGCACGGAGGGAGATTAACCGGGAGGTGAGTGAGTTCATGGTGAAGAATGGGGGATTGGCTATTAGGCATTTGGAATTAGAGTTCGAAACTTGGAGGTACTTGAGGAGAGATGGCGTTCATTTAAATGATGTGGGTATTGATCTGTGGGCGTTGGGACTGCAGGACGGTATCCAGAGAGCTATTTGGGTGTGGAGGTGCACCAAAAGGTAAGGTTATTACCTTTGGGTGCTGTGGCGGGCGTTTTGGTCTTTGCAGGGGAAAGAAGATATGGCACAATGAGAATTTCGGGAACTAGCGTTGCTATGGTCCTGATGGTACTGATGGTGGTTTCCGGATAACGGAGGTTAGACGGAAAGTGTTAATGGGGGCACTGCGGTCATTGGTTGTCTCTGAGCCAGCTTGTCGGCTTGAGGCCTATTATTTCATTAAGAGAAGGGCCGCAGTGCAATATGGTTATGTTACTGATGTTTTACGAATCTCCTGCAAAGACCAACGCTAGATAGATGAGGAATCTTTGAATAACAGATGTGTTTTTGTTATGGTATTTATTGTTTAATAAAGTAGGCTGCTACGGCCTTTTATAACTCCAACCCTCTGGTCTGGTCTTGATTGTTTAGAATAAGGTTAAGAGGTTGGGGTTTTTTAGGTAATGGGAATCACATCTGTTATACAACAGTCAAGAGAAGCCCGGAGCAAAGTAAGAAATACATAGGCGAAGGGCAGACATGACAGGGTTAACAGGGAGATGGTATCATGAGAAAGGGAAAATGTTTGGTGCCGAGGGGGAGGGGCCATGGAAGGTGTTAAATTCTGTCCCCGCCCTGATGAGTCATCACAAGCGTGGGGGAAAGTTCCCGCCCACCCTCCCTAAAAAAATTGGAAAAGTGAATTGGGTAGTTTTGGTTGTGTGTTTTTTTTCTTTTTCTTTTCCAAAACAGGTTCGTGGAAGTTGGATGTCGTAGCAGTGGCGGGCGTTTTGGTCTTTGCAGGGGAAAGAAGATATGGCACAATGAGAATTTCGGGAACTAGCATTGCTATGGTCCTGATGGTACTGATGGTGGTTTCCGGATAACGGAGGTTAGACGGAAAGTGTTAATGGGGGCACTGCGGTCATTGGTTGTCTCTGAGCCAGCTTGTCGGCTTGAGGCCTATTATTTCATTAAGAGAAGGGCCGCAGTGCAATATGGTTATGTTACTGATGTTTTACGAATCTCCTGCAAAGACCAACGCTAGATAGATGAGGAATCTTTGAATAACAGATGTGTTTTTGTTATGGTATTTATTGTTTAATAAAGTAGGCTGCTACGGCCTTTTATAACTCCAACCCTCTGGTCTGGTCTTGATTGTTTAGAATAAGGTTAAGAGGTTGGGGTTTTTTAGGTAATGGGAATCACATCTGTTATACAACAGTCATGTAAGCTCTACAAGCAGGGCCCTCCTGTACCTTTTGTATTGAACTGTACTGTAATTGTGTTGTCCCCCTTATACATTGTAAAGCGCTGCGTAAACTGTTGGCGCTATATAAATCTCATATAATAATAATGATCACATTGAGGTGGAGTGAGTGATAAGCGCCTTTGGACATTCTTACTTAGATATGACTCAAATTTGGGATTCTGGCTGCGTTTTTTTGAGAACAAGAATCCTATCTCCCTGTTTCAGGTCAATCCAAAAATGTATCCACACAAGTCTGGATTTCTAAAGCGCAAGAAGAGGAAAGAGCGAGAGGAAGAACAAGGAAAAATAAAGAAGAAAAATCTAATATTTCACTATTTTAAGAAGCCAGAAACTACCCGGGAACATAATGTTGAACAGGAAGCATCCTCAGAACGAGATATGGACCTTAGGTCAGACACAGTTGAGGGCCATTCTCAACATTGTGAGCTGCTCACTATATCTGAAGATTTGCAAGAAGAGGGTATGCTTTCCTTTGAAAATCAAAACTGCTCCACTGAGAGTGTTTTACCTGAGGAAAGTGTGTCCTCATGCACCCAGTCTGCTGCAAGTATATAAGATACCTCCTCCATTGCATATCCCTTTGAAATTTTGAGCGATTTAGAAACTTCATGCAGCTCCTCTTTTGCCTCAAGTTCTACAGACCCTGTTCCTATGGATTTGTGTGAAGTAGAGTGGAAAGATCCAGCACTGTGGCCAGAAAATCTTCAAGGCAAAGAAAGAGAGCAAATTGTGCTTTCTGGATTGATGACTGAAGAGGAGCTGAAAAAAATGGCATGTCGTATGACTTTGGACAGCGATGGACGTTCATTTATATTAGTATCTTTTATACAGGGCCGGTGCTAGACTAATTTGCGCCCTAGGCAAGACCAGCTACTTGCCACCCCCCACCCCCAAAAAACAAAAAAACAAATAATTCACAATTTTAAAAACACAAGTCACTACAGTATGGGTGAACAGGGTAGAAATGCACCTGCATATGTGGTGCCACTGAAGGAATAAATGTCCCTGCACCTTGATGGTGTCGCTGGAAGGAAAAATGTCCTTGTACTGCGCTGTAGAAGATGTTGGCACTGTATAGACATTCATATGGGTAGAGTGGGGAAGGCTCTTGCTGTCCTTGTACATTGCCACAGTCAGTGTTGGCACTATACTTGGCGGAGGGGCACAGTACAGGGGGGAGAGAGGCACACTAGAGGAGGGCAGAGTACAGGGGGGAGAGGGACACAGTACAGGAGGGCAGAGTACAGGGGGGAGAGGGGCACAGTACAGGAGGGCAGAGTACAGGGGGGAGATGGGCAGTGTACAGGGGGGCAGAGTACAGGGGGGAGAGGGGCACAGTACAGGAGGGCAGAGTACAGGGGGAAGAAGGGCACAGTACAGGAGGGCAGAGTACAGGGGGGAAGAGGGGCACAGTACAGGAGGGCAGAGTACAGAGGGGGAGAGGGGCAGAGTACAGGGGGCAGAACAGGGGGGGAGAGGGGCAGAGTACGGGGGCAGAGAATGGCGGAGAAGAGGGGCACAGTACAGGAGGGCAGAGGACAGGGGGGAGAGGGACACAGTACAGGAGGGCAGAGTACAGGGGGTAGAGGGGCACAGTACAGAGGGCAGAGTACAGGGGGGAGAGGGGCAGAGTACATGGGGGCAGAGTTTAGGGGGGAGAGGGGCACAGTACAAGAGGGCAGATTACAGGGGGGAAGAGGGGCACAGTACAGGAGGGCAGAGTACAAGGGGGAAGAGGGGCACAGTACAGGAGGGCAGAGTACAGGGGAGAAGAGGGACACAGTACAGGAGGGCAGAGTACAGGGGGGAGATGGGCAGTGTACAGGGGGGCAGAGTACAGGGGGAAGAAGGGCACAGTACAGGAGGGCAGAGTACAGGGGGGAAGAGGGGCACAGTACAGGAGGACAGAGTACAGAGGGGGAGAGGGGCAGAGTACAGGGGGCAGAGTACAGGGGGGGAGAGGGGCAGAGTACGGGGGCAGAGAATGGCGGAGAAGAGGGGCACAGTACAGGAGGGCAGAGGACAGGGGGGAGAGGGACACAGTACAGGAGGGCAGAGTACAGGGGGTAGAGGGGCACAGTACAGAGGGCAGAGTACAGGGGGGAGAGGGGCACAGTACAGGGGGCAGAGTACAGGGGGCAGAGTACAGGGGGGAGAGGGGCACAGTACAAGAGGGCAGATTACAGGGGGGAAGAGGGGCACAGTACAGGAGGGCAGAGTACAGGGGGGAAGAGGGGCACAGTACAGGAGGGCAGAGTACAGGGGAGAAGAGGGGCAGAGTACAGGAGGGCAGAGTACAGGGGGGAGATGGGCAGTGTACAGAGGGGCAGAGTACAGGGGGGAGAGGGGCACAGTACAGGAGGGCAGAGTACAGGGGGGAAGAAGGGCACAGTACAGGAGGGCAGAGTACAGGGGGGAGAGGGGCACAGTACAGGAGGGCAGAGTACAGTGGGGGAGAGGGGCAGAGTACAGGGGGGCAGAGTACAGGGGGGAGAGGGGCACAGTAAAAGAGGGCAGATTACAGGGGGGAAGAGGGGCACAGTACAGGAGGGCAGAGTACAGGGGGGAAGAGGGGCACAGTACAGGAGGGCAGTGTACAGGGGATAAGAGGGGCACAGTACAGGAGGGCAGAGTACAGGGGGGAAGAGGGGCACAGTACAGGAGGGCAGAGTACAGGGGAGAAGAGGGGCACAGTACAGAAGGGCAGTGTACAGGGGGGCAGAGTACAGGGGGGAGAGGGGCACAGTACAGGAGGGCAGAGTACAGGGGGGAAGAAGGGCACAGTACAGGAGGGCAGAGTACAGGGGGTAGAGGGGCACAGTACAGAGGGCAGAGTACAGGGGGGAGAGGGGAAGAGTACAGGGGGGCAGAGTACAGGGGGGAGAGGGACACAGCACAAGAGGGCAGAGTACAGGGGGGAAGAGGGGCGGAGTACAGGAGGGCAGAGTACAGGGGAGAAGAGGGGCACAGTACAGGAGGGCAGAGTACAGGGGGGAGATGGGCAGTGTACAGGGGGACAGAGTACAGGGGGGGGCACAGTACAGGAGGGCAGAGTACAGGGGGGAAGAAGGGCACAGTACAGGGGGGCAGAGTACAGGGGGGAGAGGGGCACAGTACAGGAGGGCAGAGTACAGTGGGGGAGAGGGGCAGAATACGGGGGCAGAGAACAGGGGAGAAGAGGGGCACAGTACAGGAGGGCAGAGTACAGGGGGAGAGGGACACAGTACAGGAGGGCAGAGTACAGGGGGTAGAGGGGCACAGTACAGAGGGCAGAGTACAGTTGGGAGAGGGGCAGAGTACAGGGGGGCAGAGTACAGGGGGGAGAGGGGCACTGTACAGGAGGGCAGAGTACAGGGGGGAAGAGGGGCACAGTACAGGAGGGCAGAGTACAGGGGGAAGAGGGGCACAGTACAGGAGGGCAGAGTACAGGGGGGAAGAGGGGCACAGTACAGGAGGGCAGAGTACAGGGGGAAGAGGGGCAGAGTACAGGAGGGCACAGTACAGGGGGGAGAGGGGCAGAGTACAGAGGGGCAGAGTATGGGGGCAGAGTACAAGGGGGAAATGGGGCACAGTACAGGGGGGAGAGGGGCAGAGTTAGGGGGGAAGAGGGGCAGAGTACGGGGGGAAGAGTACAGGGGGAAGGGGAACACAGTACAGGGGGGGTTACAGAGCTCTGTGACCTGGAAAGGGCATAGTATCCAGGAGAAAGGAGTCAGGCTTACCGTGACCATCTGAAGAGCAAAGCCATCCAGGACTCCAGATGATCTGACTGCTCTCATGCTTTTCAGTGGAGGGGGGAGAGATAACACACTCTGCATATTCGGATCAGTCTTTTATCAGCTCAGCCTGGCCCATAAGTTCTTTGCAGGCAGTGTGGGGAGTGGACCCTTCTCTGCATGCACTGCACTTTGAGCTGCATGTGGGAGCGGAAAAATGCCAGTGCCCGAGATATTTACAAATAGGGTCTGCCCCCGAGTGTCATCAGTTGGCACTCTAAGCATGCCCATTCCAAGCTGGCCGGCTGGCTGTTAAACTAGTAAAGTTTGTATTTGCCGGCGCCCGGCGGAGCTGACATTATTACTGACAGGCAGCTCCTTCATTTTCACAGACTGCCGGAAACTTCAGGGGCTCCCCATGCACCTCGGGCCCCTGCCCGTGCGTTAAGACGGCCCTGCCTTTTCAGTTTCTCCACCCCCATTCTCCGGGTGTCTGCCTCCTTTCAATGGCAGTCTCCTGTGGGTTCCGCTCACTGCTCTCCCGGCTGCTCATGCCGTTCCCATGGGAGATGTCCCCAGATCGGTTCTCAGGGTACAGCCGGCAGTGCTGAGAGGTGCAGAGAGGAGGTGAAGCTCCCCAGCATGGTACTCCTCCTTCCTTCTGCACTATGCCCCCCTCCCCTGCGCCCAGACATGTATCTGCTGCTGGACCCTGCTCCCCCCAGATGAAGCGGGGGACCCCCCAGAGGAAGACAGTGCACCAGACCTACCTGACCCTGGTGAAGAAGGAGCTGGTATTGGGGGAGAGCTGGCAGGCGCTATGTCCGGAAGAGGAGGAGAAGAGGACGGCGAGGAGGAGGAGTACAGGAAATGGACAACTACCTCCCGCACCCTGGACTACAGCTCCCGGCACTGACAAGCTTCCGGTGGAGAGTAGGGAAACCAGCGGTCATGGCTGCGCCCTAGGTGGCAGTGCACCCCAGGCGGCTGCCTAGTCCGCCTAGTGGTAGCTCCGGCCCTGCTTTTATATGCAAAATCCTCAAATGGGCTTGAGAAGATTTTAAGAGACTGGCTTCGTTGGAGTGATTGCAAACATGTTTTATACTGCATCACTTGCAGAGCTTTTTCTTCAAATTATTACCATAGGAAAGATGGAAGTATACTATGTAGGAGAGAAGGCTTTGACCCTTCCAAAAACACATGGCATTGACTTTATACACGATTGCCAGAGCATGAACATTCTGCTCAACACCGAAAGCACTACTTAAGTTGGCGAACTTTACAGAGGTCCATAGGCGGACAAGGTGTGGACTTTGAGATGCAAAGAAATTTGGCAAGAGAAGCAGAAATGTTTGCAGCTGTGTTGGAAAGGCTTCTTCATGTTACCTTATTTTTGGCCTCACGGAATCTGGCTTTTAGAGGATGTTCTCAAAGAATTGGAGACATTCAAAATGGTAATTTCCTTGGAACTCTTGAACTAGTTGCCAAATATGATAGTGTACTTAGGGAGCACTTGGAAAAAGTGAAACAAAGCCAGGAAAAAGGAAAGCGTCTACCTCCACATTATCTGTCATCAGCCACACAAAACAAATTAATCGATGTATGTGGAAGACGTGTTTTGAATGTCATGCTTTCTGAAAGGCGACAATCCATTTATTTCTCAGTGATTTGTGATGCAACACCAGATATATCGCATATGGAACAGAATGATATTATTCTGCGATATGTGCACAGAGATCTTGTGAAAAAGAAAATGGGGCATTCAAGAAAGGTTCCTGGAATTCTTTGATTTCTTTGAGAAGACTGGTGAAGAAATTGCTGAAATGATGCTATCAAGATTGTGTGAACATGGCATTGATGTCAAAGACTGTAGAGGTCAAGGGTGTGATAACGGAGCCAACATGTCAGGAAAAATTAAAGGTGTAAGATCCAGAATCCAACAAAAGTATCCAGCAGCCTTGTTTAGTCCATGTGCAGCACACTCATTAAATCTGGTTGGTGTACATGCAGCTTCAAGTTCCCCTGAAATGAAGACCTTCTTTGGGAGTGTAAATAGGCTGTATGTTCTATTCAGCAGCAGTCCTGAGAGATGGAGCTCTTTGTTAGATGAAGTTGGTGGTTCTTTACATGGCCTTACTGACACCAGATGTAGTTCCAGGATTGAAGCAGTAAGGCCAATCGCACAAAGGCTTCCAAGCATTCTGAAAGCTTTGGAAAGAGTGCTGGAAAGTAAAAAACCGACAAGTGCTGCACACTCTGAAGCAGAAGGGCTGCTAGACAGGGCCGGTCCCAGGTGGGTGCACGGGGTGCAGTGCACCCAGGCGCCAGAGAGGTGGGGGCGCTGAAGCGCCAGAGTGCTCCCTTCCCTCCTCCTCCTCCCCTCCGTGTCCAGAAGTAGCTCTGTCCGCAGCAGCTCACCGCCGCGGAGCGGCCGCGCCGGCGCCGCTGTGCTTTACATTGCTAGAGCCTGTCCCCCCCCCCTCCTCCTCCTCCTGTCAGAGGAGAGCAGCCGCCGGAGATCGGAGCGGCTGGTCTCTGTGTTGAGAGAGACCAGCCGCGCAGTGACTTCGCTGGGGGGAGGGGGGGCGGCCCGTGCCTGCAGCCTGACACAGGTTCTCTCTCTCATCCGCTGTCTCTCACTCCCGCCTAAGCTGATGCCTGCAGCCTGTCTCGATCTGTTCACGGCTGCACACTGTCCTCTCTAGCTGCTGCCCGGGTGTTAATGTGTCTGTCTGTACTGATAGAGGGAGGTTTGTCCCTGGGGCGGTCTGTACTAATGGGGGGGTTGTCCTGGGGGGGCGGTCTGTACTAATGGGGGGGTTGTCCGGGGGGGGCGGTCTGTACTAATGTGGGGTTGTCCTGGGGGGTCTGTACTAATGGGGGGGTGTCCTCGGGGGTCTGTACTAATGGGGGGGTTGTCCTGGGGGGGCAGTCTGTACTAATGGGGGGGTTGTCCTGGGGGGGCGGTCTGTACTAATGGGGGGGTTGTCCTGGGGGGGCGGTCTGTACTAATGTGGGGTTGTCCTGGGGGGTCTGTACTAATGGGGGGGTGTCCTCGGGGGTCTGTACTAATGGGGGGGTGTCCTCGGGGGTCTGTACTAATGGGGGGGTTGTCCTGGGGGGGCGGTCTGTACTAATGGGGGGTTGTCCTGGGGGGGCGGTCTGTACTAATGGGGGTTTGTCCTGGGGGGTCTGTACTAATGGGGGGGTTGTCCTGGGGGGTCTGTACTAATGGGGGGTTGTCCTGGAGGGTCTGTACTAATGGGGGGTTGTCCTGGGGGGTCTGTACTAATGGGGGGGTTGTCCTGGGGGGTCTGTACTAATGGGGGGGGTTGTCCTGGGGGTCTGTACTAATGGGGGGGGGTTGTCCTGGGGGTCTGTACTAATGGGGGGGTTGTCCTGGGGGGTCTGTACTAATGGAGGGGGAGTTGTCTTGGGGGGGTCTGTACTAATGGAGGGGGATTTGTCCTGGGGGGTCTGTACTAATGGAGGGATTTGTCCTGGGGGTCTGTACTAATGGAGGGGGGGGTTTGTCCTGGGGGGTCTGTACTAATGGAGGGGGGTTGTTCTGGGGGGGTCTGTACTAATGGAGGGGGGTGTTTGTCCGGGGGGTCTGTACTAATGGAGGGGGGGTCCTGGGGGGGCTGTACTAATGGAGGGGGGTTTGTCCTGGTGGGGGGTCTGTACTAATGGAGGGGGGTTTGTCCTGGTGGGGGGTCTGTACTAATGAAGGGGGGATTTGTCCTGTGGGGGTCTGTACTAATGAAGGGGGGATTTGTCCTGTGGGGGTCTGTACTAGTGGAGGGGGGGTTCTCCTGGGGGGTCTGTAGTAATGGAGAGGGTTTGTCCTGGGGGGTCTGTACTAATGGAGGGGGAGTTTGTCCTGGGGGGGTCTGTACTAATGGAGGGGGGGTTTGTCCTGGGGGGTCTGTACTAATGAAGGGGGGATTTGTCCTGTGGGGGTCTGTACTAGTGGAGGGGGGTTCTCCTAGGGGGTCTGTACTAATAGAGGGGGGTTTGTCCTGGGGGTCTATACTAATAGAGGGGGGGTTTGTCCTGGGGGTCTGTACTAATGGAGGGGGGTTGTCCTGGGGGGGTCTGTACTAATGGAGGGGGGTTGTCCTGGGGGGGGTCTGTACTAATGAAGGGGGGCTTTGTCCTGGGGGGATCTGTACTAATGGAGGGGGGGTTGTCCTGGTGGGGGTCTACTAATGGAGTGGGGGTGGTTTGTCCTGGGGGGGTCTATACTGATGAAGGGGGGTCTGTACTGAGAGAGGGGTTTATACTTAGTGGGGGTCTATACTTAGTGGAGGGAGGTCTGTACTGAGGGGTGACTAAAGTTGGTGGAAGGAGGGTGACACCATGTAATACCGCACCTGGTGACACCAACCCTAGTGACGTCACTGCAGCTGCAGGCTCTTCTTTCGCCCCTTCCCCTCCCTCTCCCTCTCCTCCGCACGTGCACTGCTATACTAGTGAGCGGCGCTGGCCAGCACAGCCTCCCACTATGTTTCTTCCCCCGCCTTCATATCAGCCAGGGAAAAATAGAATAGAAAAAGGAGAAGAGGATTGTGGGACATGTAGTCCCGAGGACTGGCAGCCCCACTGTAACACAGAAACTGCAGTCCACACAGCAGGCTCAGCTGAATGGGAGAGAGAGAGATACAGGAGCCAGAGGGAAAGCCACACAGCCTGGTGCCATCCCTGGCGGAGAAAGGAATGGAGTCATTGCCAGAATACAGATCTGGGTGCTACCCAGCGGAGTCACCACGGGCAATTCAGAGTGAGCTTACTCCTGATCAGAGGAACCATCGCTGGGTCAGGTGAGAGGGCCTATCGGCCATTATCTACTAATGTCCATAGGAACTGCAGTCTCTGACCATCTCCTGTATTATATCTGCAGTCTCTGACCTTCTCTTGTATCATGTCTGCAGTCTCTGACCATCTCCTGTATTATATCTGCAGTCTCTGACCTTCTCTTGTACCATGTCTGCAGTCTCTGACCTTCTCTTGTATCATATCTGCAGTCTCTGATCATCTCCTGTACCATGTCTGCAGTCTCTGATCATCTCCTGTACCATGTCTGCAGTCTCTGACTGTCTCTTGTATCATGTCTACAGTCTCTGACCATGTCCTCTACTATGTCTGCAGTCTCTGACCATCTCCTGTATTATATCTGCAGTCTCTGACCTTCTCTTGTATCATGTCTGCAGTCTCTGACCATCTCCTGTACCATGTCTGCAGTCTCTAATCATCTCCTGTACTATGTCTGCAGTCTCTGATCATCTCCTGTACTATGTCTGCAGTCTCTGATCATCTCCTGTACTATGTCTGCAGTCTCTGACCATCTCCTGTATTATATCTGCAGTCTCTGACCTTCTCTTGTACCATGTCTGCAGTCTCTGACCTTCTCTTGTATCATATCTGCAGTCTCTGATCATCTCCTGTACCATGTCTGCAGTCTCTGATCATCTCCTGTACTATGTCTACAGTCTCTGATCATCTCCTGTACCATGTCTGCAGTCTCTGACTGTCTCTTGTATCATGTCTACAGTCTCTGACCATGTCCTCTACTATGTCTGCAGTCTCTGATCATCTCCTGTACCATGTCTGCAGTCTCTGATCATCTCCTGTACTATGTCTACAGTCTCTGATCATCTCCTGTACCATGTCTGCAGTCTCTGACTGTCTCTTGTATCATGTCTACAGTCTCTGACCATGTCCTCTACTATGTCTGCAGTCTCTGATCATCTCCTGTACCATGTCTGCAGTCTCTGATCATCCCCTGTACTATGTTTACAGTCTCTGATCATCTCCTGTACCATGTCTGCAGTCTCTGATCATCTCCTGTACTATGTCTGCAGTCTCTGATCATCTCCTGTACCATGTCTGCAGTCTCTGATCATCTCCTGTACCATGTCTGCAGTCTCTGACCAACTCCTGTACCATGTCTGCAGTCTCTGACCATCTCCTGTACCATGTCTGCAGTCTCTGACTGTCTCTTGTATCATGTCTGCAGTCTCTGATCATCTCCTGTACTATGTCTACAGTCTCTGATCATCTCCTGTACTATGTCTACAGTCTCTGATCATCTCCTGTACTATGTCTGCAGTCTCTGATCATCTCCTGTACCATGTCTGCAGTCTCTGATCATCTCCTGTATCATGTCTGCAGTCTCTGACCAACGCCTGTACCATGTCTGCAGTCTCTGACCATCTCCTGTATCATGTCTGCAGTCTCTGACCAACTCCTGTACCATGTCTGCAGTCTCTGATCATCTCCTGTACCATGTCTGCAGTCTCTGACTGTCTCTTGTATCATGTCTGCAGTCTCGGATCATCTCCTGTACTATGTCTGCAGTCTCTGACCATCTCCTGTACCATGTCTGCAGTCTCTGACCATCTCCTGTACCATGTCTGCAGTCTCTGACTGTCTCTTGTATCATGTCTACAGTCTCTGACCATCTCTTGTATCATGTCTACAGCCTTTGACCGTCTCTTGTATCATGTCTGCAATCTCTGACCAGCTTCTGTACCATGTCTGCGGTGTCTGACTGTCTCTTGTATCATGTCTGCAGTCTCTGACCATCTATTCTATCTTGTCTGTAGTCTCCGACCATCTCCTGTATTATGTTTGCAGTTTCTGACCATCTCTTGTATCATGTCTGCAGTCTCTGATCATCTCCTGTACTATGTCTGCAGTCTCTGACCATCTCCTGTACTATGTCTGCAGTCTCTGATCATCCCCTGTACTATGTCTGCAGTCTCTGACCATCTCCTGTACTATGTCTGCAGTCTCTGATCATCCCCTGTACTATGTCTGCAGTCTCTGATCATCTCCTGTACCACGTCTGCAGTCTCTGATCATCTCCTGTACTATGTCTGCAGTCTCTGATAATCTCCTGTACTATGTCTGCAGTCTCTGATCATCCCCTGTACTATGTCTGCAGTCTCTGACCATCTCCTGTACTATGTCTGCAGTCTCTGATCATCCCCTGTACTATGTCTGCAGTCTCTGATCATCTCCTGTACCACGTCTGCAGTCTCTGATCATCTCCTGTACTATGTCTGCAGTCTCTGATCATCTCCTGTACTATGTCTGCAGTCTCTGATTATATCCTGTACCATGTCTGCAGTCTCTGACCATCTCCTGTATTATATCTGCAGTCTCTGACCTTCTCTTGTACCATGTCTGCAGTCTCTGACCATCTCCTGTACTATGTCTGCAGTCTCTGACCTTCTCTTGTACCATGTCTGCAGTCTCTGACCAATTCCTGTACCATGTCTACAGTCTCTGTCCAGCTCTTGTATCATGTCTGCAGTCTTTGACCGTATCCTGTATTATGTCTGGGGACTCTTTCTAACAGAAGCCCTCTCTGTGTGGATCAGAGAGTCTCCCCTCCAGGTCTCATTAGTGTTCTCTCTTCCTGTATTTTCTTTATTGTTAAGAGATCATGGGAGGATTTCAGGGTAACAAAGACTTCTTAGGGGAGCAGCTCTGTATTTGAGTCGTTGCCATAGAATCATTTGTAAAGGGGTGGAGTTGGTAAGATGACCACACCCATGTGGGGGCACCAGAAATATTTCTGCACCCAGGCGCCGGTGACCCTAGGATAAGGTGACCAGATTTTTCAAATGAAATCCGGGGACATTTTTTTATTTTTTTTTTATTGGCAAATAGTAAACTATTTTATAAGCATATTTTATTCAAATGATATATGCAGTGTATGTGGTATGTGTTTAAGGAATGATTGTATGATATATACGTTATTTCTGGAAATCATTTCATACCAGCCCCATAGCATTATTATACCAGCCCAACCGCATAACATCATTATGTTCTGGTTCACAAAAGGGAAAACCATGTATTTTAAAGCAGAGTTGAAGAGTGTATTATAATCACCAGTACCCATCAATGCAGCCTGTTCAGTGCCCATCAATGCAGCCTGTTCAGTGACCATCAGATCAGCCTGTTCAGTGCCCATCAATGCAGCCTGTTCAGTGACCATCAGATCAGCCTGTTCAGTGACCATCAGATCAGCCTGTTCAGTGACCATCAGATCAGCCTGTTCAGTGACCATCAGATCAGCCTGTTCAGTGACCATCAGATCAGCCTGTTCAGTGACCATCAGATCAGCCTGTTCAGTGCCCATCAGATCAGCCTGTTCAGTACCCATCAGATCAGCCTGTTCAGTGCCCATCAATGCAGCCTGTTCAGTGCCAATCAGCTCAGCCTATTCAGTGCCAATCAGCTCAGCCTGTTCAGTGCCAATCAGCTCAGCCTGTTCAGTGCCAATCAGCTCAGCCTATTCAGTGCCCATCAGATCAGCCTGCTCAGTGCCCATCAGCTCAGCCTGCTCAGTGCCCATCAGCTCAGCCTGCTCAGTGCCCATCAGCTCAGCCTGCTCAGTGCCCATCAGCTCAGCCTGCTCAGTGCCCATCAGCTCAGCCTGCTCAGTGCCCATCAGTTCAGGCTGCTCAGTGCCCATCGACTCAGCCTGCTCAGTGCCCATCAGCTCAGCCTGCTCAGTGCTCATCAGCTCAGCCTGCTCAGTACCCATCAGCTCAGCCTGCTCAGTGCCCATCAGCTCAGCCTGCTCAGTACCCATCAGCTCAGCCTGCTCAGTGCCAATCAGCTCAGCCTGCTCAGTGCCAATCAGCTCAGCCTGCTCAGTGCCAATCAGCTCAGCCTGCTCAGTGCCAATCAGCTCAGCCTTACCTAGAGGAGAGAAGTTGGTGCCCATCAGCTCAGCCTGCTCAGTGCCCATCAGATCAGCCTTACCTAGAGGAGAGAAGTTGGATTATATAGAGCGGGGATCTCCTGTTTACCCCGTGCGGCCGCTGTCCTCAGACGAAGTCCCACCTCCTATGATAGATGTCACCAGTGTACTGCCTACCATAGGAGCTGGCTAAGGAGGCAGGACTTTGTCTGACAGCTAGGTAAGCTGGATATCCCAACTCTGTATAATCTGGCAGCGCTTGCCCCTCCCCATCCGAGACAGACCAAACCCCAGCAGGACTTAATGGAGGATGGGGGGGGGGGGGGGCGCCGCCACACTGGAAATTTGACAGCCCTGGCAAATATAGAGATGGGTGACTCAGACATTCTAACCTGCAAAAATAATTTCAGGGAGGTTGCAAACTCAATTTAACACAACTAGAGGATGATCAAATGAAATGGAATCAGTATACAGAGGTTTACTTCTTCTGAGGGATATTAAAGGAGCACTCTAACCACCATAAGCACTTCAGTAATTTGATATGGTCATGGTGGTAGGAGTCAGTATGTGCAATGTTTCTGCTTGAAACAGGTAGGAGGGCTGAGATGGAGAGAAGTGGGACTGAGAGAGAGAGAGGCCTGAGAGAGAGAGAGAGAGAGAGAGAGAGAGAGAGAGAGAGGGGCTCAGAGAGAGAGGGTGGTGGATGGAGAGAGAGAGAGATAGGGGGAGGGTGATAGAGAGGGGGATGAGAGAGAGGGAAGGTGTTAGAGAAGTGAGAGAGAGGAGTGAAAGAGAGAGAGAAGGGGTGAGAGAGGGAGGAGGTTGAGAGAGGGGGAAGAAAGAAAGAGAGAGAAAGGGGGGTGAAATAAAGTGGGGGTAAGAGGGGGGAGGGGGTGAGAGAGAGAGAGGGTGGGAAATGGGTATTCTCAGTGGTGGGGCACTTACTGTGGAGTGCAGTGCTCAATCATTCTTGGTAGTGGGCAGTGCTGTGTGGCCCCAGGGATTAGGCTGGGTCCTGGGGTTGTGCCCCCAGCTCAGGCATAGAAAAGGCTTTCCCCTGCCACATAGTCCCAATGTTCAGGCTTGGAGAGGATGGAACAGGAGCAGAGCTGTCCCCGTACACAGCATAGGACTGTGGACAAGCTCCCTCACCTGTGGAGGACCCGTGCACCCCAAGTGTGTACACTGTCCTCAGCTGTGCAGACTGTTCCCTCCAAGGGAGAGTGAAGCCTGGGACAGGAGCATCTTATGGGGCCCCTACTGGTCCCGGACCAGTGGCGGCTGGTGCTCAAAGTTTTTGGGGGCACAAACTGAAAAATTCAGGAAAAAAAAAAACTTCGATTGTGCCCATCAAACGCTGCCACTGTGCCATAAAACGCAGCCACTGTGCCATCAAACGCTGCCACTGTGCCCATCAAATGCTTCCAGTGTGCCCATCAAATGCTTCCAGTGTGCCCATCAAATGCTTCCAGTGTGCCCATCAAATGCAGCCACTGTGCCCCATCAAATGCAGCCACTGTGCCCCATCGAATGCTGCCACTGTGCCCCATCAAATGCTGCCACTGTGCCCCATCAAATGCTGCCACTGTGCCCATCAAATGCTGCCAGTGTGCCATCAAATGCCACCAGTGTGACCCCCCACCTGCTCACCGTCTGCCCAGCACTTACCCTGTCTCGGTGGGGCAGCGGGTGACGGTGACGAGCGGGGTCATTCATGCGTCTCCTCCCGTCCTCATCTCCCGTCCTCTCCCCCTGATAGGCGTCCAATAGTGGCGCCTGTCATTTCTGCCAATCAGGTGACGGGTAACAGACCCAGCACCTGATTGGTGGAGAGGCGGTTTAGTGTTAGGAAAGCGAATATTCATTCGCTTTCCTAACACACCTAGGTGGACTGCAAGCGCCAAGCATGATGCTCGCAGTTCACCTATTTTGAAGCCTATTAGAGCCTGGGGCTCTAATGAGGCGCTTCAAAAACACCCCTGAAAAGGGGTCGGGCGCCTGAATGGGGGGTGGCAGTGGCGGCCATGGATAGATTCATGCAATGCATGAATCCATCCATTGGTCAGAGAGGGGGCGGCATCCATGCGCCCTTATGGACGCACCGCCACTGTTCCCTGGACCCTTAAGCAGTGCCCGGGTGTCCAAACGGTCAGTCCGCCCCTGGATATCTGTACACTGAGTGCTTTTCCCTATATATAACACTGACATCTGTACATGGAGTGGAGTGGATTTGCACTCCATGTACGGATGTCAGTGTTATACAAAGGGAATGGTAGTCACTAAGTGCTATTCCCAATATACGTAACACTGATCTCCGTAAACGGGATGCTAGTACCTTTGACACTGATATCTGTCTTATCTGTACACCAAGAGGCACTCAGTGTACAGATATCAGTGTGCTCTCAATATAGAAATCAGGGTGAGTAGATATAGGTTAGGGAATAGCACCTGGTGGAAGGGCACTGGGAAGGAACACTCAGACTGCTTGGTATACATTAAAGCAGTGTGACATACTAAACAGCTGGCCTGGAGATCACACACTGACCTGCTGCTGTGCTGCACAGAGTCTGACAGCTTTGAGACCTGTCCATGCTGCAGTGCACCGCCTCCAGCTCTCTAAGTTCAGCACCGCCTGTCCTCCACGGCAGGAATGTAGACTGAGGGCGAGGCTGAGACTGTAACTCCCGGGGAGAGAGGTGGCCAGTGCAGATGCCGCTGCCATCATCCCCCATGGCTCCACGATCATTCTCTCTTCCCAGCCAGAGACCTTTCCTATATCTGCATTAGGCCGCCGGGTGGCGGACCGCGGGAGCCGCAGAAGAGGAAAAGGTGGGCGGAGCCAGAGCAACACTGACACGGCCTCGCTCTTGACCTGGCCTCACTCTGAGAGTCTCTGTGTGTGTGACATCACTGGTTGTTAGACGCCAGGCGGGGCGGCCCTAGCAACCAGTGATCAGTTAGGGTGGCTGCAACTGGTGTGTGTCCGGGAGCCGCAGCCCAAATGCAGAACATTTCCGGGAGACTTAGGATGTCTGGTGACCAGATGTCCCCGGCCCTGCAAAGTGGGGACAAAACCGGGGACAAACTTTCTCCGGGGACAGTTTCCTCAGTCCGGGGACTGTCCCCGGAAACCGGGGACGTCTGGTCACCTTACCCTAGGATCGGCCCTGCTGCTAGATTATTTCTCCTCATTCCGTGCAATTGTTCTGGCTACATTCTAGGTCAAGGTCCTGCAAAGGAACCTTGACCCAGAAGGAACCTTGCGTTTGAGGAACGAAATAAAATCCTTCAGTCAAGGTCTGTATCTATTGACATAGGTGCAGCCAACATCAGGGCTTTGTCTGAAGAAATGAAGACTCTACGGAATAAGTGGCCAGCTCTACTCTCGGAGCCTAAAGTTGTTGCTGATTCCATGGAGATTCCCAATGAGCTACTGAATGCTCACCAGCTACGTAAAAAGAAGGCTGATAAAAATGTTAAAGATCTGGATGTCGGAAATTTTTTCAAAGTCAATATGTTCTTCCCAGCAATGGATGTCATAATTTCAGACCTGGATCAAAGATTTAAATCAATGGAAGAAGTCTGCAAGTTCTTTGCTCACATCTTGAATCTGAGGACCCTTTCAGAAGAAGAACTGAAAACTTCAACAGAAATGCTGATTTCCACATACCGTGATGACTTTACTGAATCCCTACTAACAGAGCTACAACACCTGTGGAAAATCTATGCAGAAACATTTGCCAACCAGCTGGGTCCCTTGGAATTATTAAATTCAATTTATGAGCTGCAGCTTGAAGCAATTTTTGGAGAGGTTTGTATTTGCCCTTGGAATTTTTGCTAACCTTCCACTCTCAGTTGCAGAAGGAGAGAGAGCATTCAGCAAGTTAGCCTTGATAAAAAACTATCTCCGATCAACAATGAGTGAGCAGCGTCTGAACAGTCTGGCCCTTCTGTCCATTGAGCATGAACTTGCAAGACAGCTGAACTTTCGAGACCTTATAAATGAGTTTGCTGAAGCAAAGGTACGAAGAATGTCTGCTACAAATCTCTAACACCTTTGGCAAAGTGGGAAAGGACTAGTGAAACTGGTCAGCGTTTCTTTTGGACCCTGCTGCAATCTATTTCAGAGAGGGATTTTCATGCGTCTGGACAATGTTAACATTATGCAGTTTGGGCACTTCCTATTAACTTTCACATTGTTTTGGGGTAAAGCCATAAATATGTGTACATTTGCAGGCTGTGAACTTGTACATTTTATGGCCACATGAGAGGCCGACATTACCACCTTTGCATGGAAGTGGTTGGTCAAACTTTCTTTCAGTTGAACATGTGGATGTTCAATTTTTTGCTGATGCAGCTTTTGGCTTCAAGAGTATTGCAGCGGCACTTTGAACTTGGGTCGTTTGACTCCTATTGTTTTTGGGCCTAATGGCGCACTTATGTTTAACCCAGTTGTTGCCTACTTTGAAAAACACCTGAAAACTATCTACAGTAAACTATCTTTAATGAGACCTGGCTTGTTGTTTTTTTCACCTTTATCATTTGTTTAATCTCCCTAATTTTTTCAAAATACCACTTCATTTATTCATTAATGGTTTTTATTACATATAGATATAAAAGAGGTCTGTTCTCATCTAAAAAAACAGTATTTCTTTTGGATAATCAAACTTATAACTGGCTGGAGAAAAATAAATATCACTTGTAGACAAACCTACACTTTGTTTCAAGGCGGGCTCTGGGGAGGGGCCAGGGGCGGAGCCAGGGGTGGGGCTGAAGGAGGGACCAGAGGAGTGAAAAATGTAAGGGGGTCTGAATACTTTCCATCCCCACTGTATATATATACTTTTTTTAATGGTTGCTCTTTTTTTTGTTTATAACTCAAAAAATGTGATCAAATACCACCAAAAGAAAGCTCTATTTGTGGGTAAAAAAGGACATACATTTTATTTGGTTACAACGTCGCACGACTGCGCAATTGTCAGTTAAAGTGGGGGGTAGATCTTCTAGAGGTCAAGTGGTTAATGTTGACTGTTACATGACCACAGCTCCCATCCTGCGGTTCAGGCATTGGCAAGTGCAGTTCTACTTGTCCCCACATGGGTGCCTAAGCCCCATCCATAGACTGTTAAGGGGTCACCATCTTTCTAAATCACACAAAATTCCTGCTCCAATGCCTCCTACTATGTCCTACAGCTCTTGAACCAGAAATGCTATACCATTTTCCTAAAATGGCTTAAAGTGGTTATAAAGCCACTATGTTATGATCATACCATCCCATCTGTTAAATAACAATATGCCTCCTACATAGGATTGTGACTGGTGTGGCCATACACTATAATGTCAAAAGTATTGGGACACCTGCCTTTACACACATGAACTTTAATGGCACACCAGTCTTAGTCCGTTGGGTTCAATATTGAGTTGGCCCACCCTTTACAGCTATAACAGCTTCAACTCTTCTGGGAAGGCTTACACAAGGTTTAGGAGGGTGTCTATGGGAATGTTTGACCATTCTTCCAGAAGAGCATTTGTGAGGTCAGGCACTGATGTTGGACGAGAAGGCCTGGCTCGCAGTCCCTGCTCTAATTCATCCCAAAGGTGTTCTATCGAGTTGAGGTCATGGCTCTGTGCAGGAAAGTCAAGTTCCTCCACCCCAAACTTGCTCCTCCATGTCTTTATGGACCTTGTTTTGTGTACTGGTCCAAATCATTTGGTCATGGGGGGATTATAATGTGGGTTTGTTTTTCAGGGGTTGGGCTTGGCCTCTTAGTTCCAGTGAAGGGAACTCTTAAGGCGTCAGCATACCAAGACATTTTGGACAATTTCATGCTCCCAACTTTGTGGGAACAGTTTGAGGATGGCCCCTTCCTGTTCCAACATGACTGCACACCAGTGAACAAAGCAAGGTCCATAAAGACATGGAGGAGCGAGTTTGGGGTGGAGGAACCTCTTGATGGTTTCCTGATCGCAGAAAGTATGTACAGAACTTTTCACCATCCAAGCAGGCGGGTGCAGGGGTCCCAGAGTTTCAAAACTGTGCTGTTCTTCCTCTTCTCTCCGTAGGAATGCCAGGATGGATCAAAGTTGTTTTGATTGGTCAGCACAGTGCCATGCTAGTGCTGACCATTTAGAACTACTATGATCTGTCCTGGTGGCATCCCTAAGAAAAGGAAGAAGAGTTTTCAAACACCAAGACTGCTGTACCTGACTGCAAGGACAGTAAAACTGAATCACCCATGGGGAATAAGTACAGCGGGGACTGGAGGAATGGGGGAGGGTGTAGAGTTTAAATTCACCTTTTTTTCTTAAAAGATGAACTTACACTTTAAAGGTTTTTGTCCTTCAAATGAATTCATAACAGACTGCTCAATATGCAGATGAAAAACAATATTCACTCTTATACGGGATGTGGTCTGAGAAGGGTGACCATCACATCCTCTGTAGTCTGAGTATTGAATCTACAGAGAAATGCTCTGGATGACACAGAAGATTATCTGCCATACATCATACATAGGTGACTAGTTCCGTGTAATGATGGCTACGATGACCCGTAGTCCCCTACCTTTCACCATGATCTGTCTGTACCTGTTCCTGGCTCCAGGTATCCATCCATTATTCTGTATTTATCTTCAATATATTATAAGAAATAGGAATGTGAAGCACCCTCTGGGTTCTGACACTGATTTGGCGTTCTCTGTCTTATTCCAGGTTTGGTGTCACTCATCCATGTTGTGGAATGTTCTGCAGGTGACACGGTGACCATGAACTGCCTGGAGGAATGTAATAAATCAAAGACCACAGGCAAAATAACTCAGATTACATGGAAGAAAACCAACAATTCTCACATTCTGCGGTTCATTACAAGACTAAAACCGAATGAGACATCCTCCAACTTCTCAGAGCCCAGATTCTCCTTCCAGGATCCGCTCACCCTCCGGATAACGGACACTCAGCCCAGCGACTCCGGGAATTACACCTGTGATTTAACAACAAGCAACGGACGCTGTGAGAAGACTTTTTCTTTTCATGTATCTGGTAAGTGTAGAGTTTATTGTATCCAACTGAATACAGTGATTATTTATCATTATATTTATTACAGATAACACCAGCATTTGCTCATTCACTTTATTAAAGGGTAAGACCATTTTCATGGAAACAAATATAGCAATACAAATTAAAAAAAATAGCATATACAATCGCTATACAAGCCACGTTGTATTTCAATTAGACATGTGCGGTTCGTTTCGTTCCGAATTAATATTCAGACAAATTTTTCGTTATTCAGAGATTCGGATATTTCCTAATACCCAAATTACAATATAAACAAATACCGAATGCTCCAAATAACGTAACAAAATTCGTCCGAATTTTAGGAATTCAGGCTGAAATTCAAATTGAATTTTACATTGAACTCCAGTCGAATTCTCACTACACATATCGCTGAAATCAAAGACTGTGCGTGTTATAAGAGTACCATTTTGAAACAATCGCTGTTTTTGTTAAGCCAAAGGTGATTTAAAGTGGTTGTAAACTTTAAAAAAAAAAACTAACACCTGCAAGGCAAAGGCATAATAAGCTAGTATGCATAGCATACTAGCTCATTATGTAATACTCACCTGAGATCGAATCCCTCGCTGCGGTGCCCGTACACAGCACCGGCCGGTGACAGCACTCCCGGGGGGTTACTTCCACGTATCGCGGCTCCGGTGCTGTGATTGGCCGGAGCCGTGATGACGTCACTCCCGCGCATGCCGTTACCGCGCATGCGTGTGCGGTAAGGGCACACTCACTGAAGCAACGGCACCTACGTGCCGTTGCTTCAGTTTGTGTCAGTGCGCATGTGGCGATGATGTCGGCACATGCAAATACAGGGGATATCTCCTAAACTGTGCAGGTTTAGGAGATATCCGGGGTAGCTACAGGTAAGTCTTATTATAGGCTTACCTGTAGCAAAAAAGTCATCTGTAAGGGTTTACAACCACTTTAACCACTTGCCGACCGGGCCATAGCCGAAAGACGGCTACAGCGCGGTCGGCTTATTCTAGGTGCACGTCCGTGGGACGTCATTCCAGAATGTTGCTCCTGCGCGCCCCCTGGGGCGCGCACCCGGGAACATCCATGACCGGACCCGGCGCATCACGGATCGCTGCAAATAACCGCTAATCGCGGCTGTTTACCACGTAATCGTTCCGTCAAATGATGGAGCGATCACTTGTAAACAAACCAGCATCACGTCATGACGCCAGTTCCTCCCTCCCCTCTCTGTACCGATGGGTACAGTGTGAGGGGAGAGGGAGAATACTGTGCAATACTTTGCCAATACTCTGAAACACTGTGCAATACTCTGCCAACACTGTGCAATACTCTGCCAATACTCTGCAAAACTCTGCCAATACTCGCCAATACGCTGCCAATACTCTGCAAATCTCTACAAATACTCGCCAATACTCTGCCAATACTCTGCAAAACTCTGCCAATACTCTGCAATAAATTTTAACAGAAACAAAGAATTTTTTTTTTTATTCAAATTTTCAGTCTTTTTTGATTTATAGCACAAAAAATAAAAAACCCAGCAGTGATTAAACACCACCAAAAGAAAGCTCTATTTGTGTGAAAAAAAGGACAAAAATTTCATATGGGTACAGCGTTGCATGACTGAGTAATTGTCATTCAAAGTGTGAGAACACCGAAAGCTGAAAATTGGTCTGGTTAGGAAGGGGGTTTAAAGGGGTGTTCTGGCCGAAATTATACTTTTTAAATAAAAATACCCCTATAATACACAAGCTTAATGTATTCTAGTAAAGTTAGTCTGTAAACTAAGGTCTGTTTTGTTAGTTTATAGCAGTAGTTTGTTTTTTTATAAACTTACAGCAGGCCGTGGCCATCTTAAGTGTGGGCATCTGAAGCCAGACTGTATTTCTTCCTGGATCTCATCCTTGCAGATCTCGCTCAGTGCAGCACAAGCAGTGTAATAGGTTTCAGGTCAGGTTTCCATAGCAACGGCAGTTTCAGAGGAAGTTGCCGCCCCTTCCCAGAAGGCATTGCAAACAGGAAATGATGCGATGGGCCGCGGCCAGGGAGGAGGAAGTGAAAAATGAATACAGCAGATATACAGTAGGTGCTGAGAAAAAAAATAAAAAAATATACAATTTGTTTACAGTGCACAGTTTAGTGAGGGATGGTGAAGAGTTGTAGAAGTGGGTGGAACTCCACTTTAAGTGCCCAGTGGTCAAGTGGTTAACCACTTAAGGACCAGCCTCGTTTTGAGATTTTGGTGTTTACAGGTTTAAAACAGTTTTTTTTGCTAGAAAATTACTTAGAACCCCCAAACATTATATATATATTTTTTTTTTCTAACACACTAGAGAATAAAATGGCGGTCATTACTTTTTTTTCACACCGTATTTGCGCAGCGGTCTTACAAGCGCACTTTTTTGGGAAAAAATTCACTTTTTGAATAAAAAAATAAGACAACAGTAAAGTTAGCCCAATTTTTTTTTTTTATATTGTGAAAGATAATGTTACGCCAAGTAAATTGATACCCAACATGTCACGCTTCAAAATTGCGCCCGCTCGTGGAATGGCGTCAAACTTTTACCCTTATAAATTTCCATAGGCGATGTTTAAAAAATTCTACAGGTTGCATGTTTTGAGTTACAGAGAAAGTCTAGGGCTAGAATTATTGCTCTCACTCTAACGATTGTGGCGATGCCTCACATGTGTGATTTGACCGCCATTTTCATATGCAGGCGCTGCTCACATATGCGTTCGCTTCTGCACACGGGCTTCTTATTTATTTTACTTGATTTTATTTATTTTTTCACTGTTTTTTTTTTTTAAAAAAACATCCCTTGTAATAGAAAAAAGCATGACAGGTTCTCTTAAAAAAGTCCTCAGATCTCATATTTGGACTAAAATGCAATAATAAAAAAAAATTGTCATTTGAAAAAATAACTGTGAAAAAATGGCCCTTTTAGACGTATGGGCGGAAGTGACGTTATGACGTCGCTTCCGCCCTGCTATGGTATGGAGACGGGTCGGGGCCATCTTCCCCTCACTCGTCTCCATATCCGGCCACGGACAAATCCCGATCGCCTCCACCGCTGTCGACGGCTCCGGTAAATGGCGGAGGGTGCGGGAAAGCAGCAGAAGGGGGTGGCACCTCTCCCGACGCCGATAACGGTGATCTCGCAGCGATTCCGCCGCAGAGACCACCATTATCGTAAACACGACCGGCTCCTGAAGAGATGGATACCACGGTTGTGGCCGCAGCTGCTGCCGTTACTGAGATATCCATCAAGTGCCGACGTGTATGTACAGGAGTCGGTCAGTCATTGTAATAATTTGATGAAGATTTTTCTTTTGTTTGTTTACTTTGCTGTATTCGAAATCGAAAACAATATAACATTTTCAATTTAACCGATTCGAAAATGTATCGATTGCTTCGAATCAAAAAAAAATCGATAAATTCTAAGAAAATTTGAAAATTCCGAATACGAATTCTGAAAACATATTCTGAAAACGAATTCTGAAAACGAATTGAACGAATCAACCGAAATTTAACTAAACGAAATAACTAGATTAACGAAGAACGAAATTAAACTAAACAAATTTTTTCTGTCATGCACATGTCTCATTTCAATGTTATTAAGACTTTTCATTTGAATCGGCTGATACTGTCATTTTTCTGTAAATTCAGTGCAATACGGCAACCTAGAAGCGTTCTGTACACTTTTATAAATACAGAACGCCCTCAGAAATGTCATCTCCTGCTTGTGTGATTGGCTCGCTGATTTTCCCAGAGGTCTGCACTAAGATACAAGTCAAATTTTGGGCACCCCCCGCCAATAGGAATCTCAGTTTTGGTGAGATACGCCCCAAGGGTTAAATACTTCTAAAGGGACGCAGATCCTGCAATTGTTATCATTAGAATACAGAGATTGCAGCAGGGGATTATAATAAACCAGAGCCTCCCATTCAGGAACCCCTTGCCAAAGGACACAGTGAACCAAATGCAACAAAAGGTAGGAATATGCTACAAAGTTTATTGAAATCTCTGCAATGTACATAGGTCACCCAGAGAGGATTTTTTTACTCAACAAGAGTGAGGTTGCTCTTTAAAGTGTTACTGAAAGAAAATTAAAGGTTAAAAAAAGAAAAAAAAAAACATGTTATACTTACCCGCTCTGTGCAATGGTTGTGCAGGGAGCAGCCTAGATCCTCTTCTCAGATTCTCTGGTCCCTGGCTCCTCCCCCCTTCTGAGCCCCCCCCCCCCCGCTATGGTATTCATGCACTCCCGAGCCCCTCTGTCTGTCAATGGACGCACAGAATGGGGCTCAGCCCCCCCCCCCCTTCCTTATTGGCTGTGATCAGGGTTTTTTTCAGCGGGAATGCAGGGGAACGCAGTTCCGGCACCTCCAGAACTGAATGTAACGGCAAGGGGTGCTGGGGTGTGCTATAGGGTCTATTGATGCTGGCTGCTGTGAGATCTATTTTTTCTGGAGGGAATCTATTTTTGCAGAGCAAGGGGATCTATTGTTGCTGTGGAGGTCTTCTTCTGTTGCTTGTGGGGGTTCTATTGTTGCTTGTGGGAGATCTGTTGTTGCTGGGGGGGTGGGTCTTATGTTGCCAGGGGGGTTAATCGTTGCTGGGACGGAGCTACTGTGGTGGGAGGGTTTTTTTGTTGCTGGAAGGTCTATTGAAGTTGGCTGCTGGGGAATCTATTGTTGCTTAGAGGGATCTATTTTTGCAGGGGGGATCTATTGTTTCTGGGGAGGTCTTCTGTGGCTCAGCAGGAATTTTTGTTGCTGGGGGGTGGGTCTTGTGCAGGGTTTCAATCATTGCTGGGAGGGGTGTACTGTTGAGGTTGATGGCTGCTGGAGGGTCTATTGATGCTGGCTTTTGGGAGTCCACTGTTACTGGGGTGGATCTATTTTTACTGGGGTGTCCATTGTTGCTGCATCTATTTTACTGCCTTTCTTGTTATCATTACCAATTCCATAGAAAATACTTAGCACCACAAAATGTTACTTGGTTCTGTATTCCCTAAAAGGAACGGTGCTCGGAGGTGGATAGGGGGCAGAGTCAAGGGGTGACTCAGAAGGGAGGCGTTCCTGTACCTATTCTCTGAGAAAAAAAGCCCTGGCTGTGATTGATAGTGTCTGAGCCAATGAGGAGGGAGAGAGCCGGGAGAGCAGCTGCTCTCATGCACATCACTGGATCGAGTTTGGGTTCAGGTAAGTATGGGGGGGGGGAGGGGGGTTGGTGAATGCACAAGGTGAATGGTGAGCCCCTGTGCGCTCAATCCTGGGTTTTTCCATACACCCAGGAGGCCCAGGTGTAGTGTCCAACCCCTTTGACTTCAGCTTATTCTTAAGCTTTTGCATGGCATGGGGCAGCGGGGCTGGACACTGCATCTGTGCCACCCAGGTGCTGGGCTTAGACGCACAGGGGCTATACATCCAGTGTACCTGTGACCTTAAAGTGATTGTAAAGCTTAAATACTTTAATATACTTACCTGCTTTGTGCAATGGTAGCGCACAGAGCAGCTCAAACCTCCTCTTCTCGGGTCCCCCATCGGCACTCTAGACTCTTCTCCTTGTTGCGCCAGCATAGAAAGCCACTTCCTATGTGGGGGGCGCACCTGCTGGCTCCCTATGGCTATGTGCATCCACCTCCTGCTCCCCCCTTCACAGGATTTGATTGACAGCAGCGGGAGCCAATGGTATCCGGCCAGTGAGGGAATGATTCATTTAAATAACGCAGCTCAAAACTGATCTCAAACTACACAAATGTGTATATTTTAAAACTTAAAGTGAATGTAAGCGATCACTTGGTAAAACAACACATTCAGTTTAAAATAAGAAATAAAAAACATTTTTGTATAGATACAAAAAAATAAAAAAATAAACATTATAAACACCTTTTATTCCCTTTTTTATAAGTGATCACATTCCCTCTGTTCTCAGCTACATAAGAGATGGGGGAGGAGAAGCAGCAGCACACTGAGCCTCCCAGTGAATGGCTGTGCAGTGGGAGGCGTGTCAGGACAAGTCTGATCATTGGAGGAGAGCACACCGAGTTCCCAGCGTAGCTAGATAACTGACCATGGTGTGCTCTCCTGCTTAGTGTGGTCAGTTTTTAAAAGGAAAGCAAGGGAACTGGCAGGAACACCAGAGATTTCACATAAAGGAAGCAATACAAAGAGAACAGGAGACCAAGTACATAGTACAGAAGCCACATATCAAGAATAGGAAATGTTGGGGGTAACAAGTGCTTAACCACTTGCCGACCGCTGCACACCGATATACGTCGGCACAATGGCAGCAGTGGACAAATGGGCGTACCTGTACATCCCCTTTAATTGGCGGGGCTAGCGGGCGCGTACAACGTAACCGTGCCCGCGGGACCCACGGACTCGATGTGCGCCAAGGCATTTCCCTGTTCTGCCTAGTGACATGACACTTGGGAGCAGTGATCACTGTCATGTCAGTGGTAGCCCATCCCCCCCACAGTTAGAATCACTCCCTAGGACACACTTAACCCCTTGATCGCCCCCTAGTGTTTAACCCCTTCCCTGCCAGTGTCATTTACACAGTAATCAGTGCATTTTTATAGCATTTTTATGGTCCCAAAATAGTGTCAAAAGTGTCCAATGTGTCCGCCATAATGTCACAGTCCCAATAAAAATCGCAGATCGCCGCCATTACTAGTAAAAAAAATAATACTAAAAATGCCATAAAAACTACCCCCTATTTTGTAGACGCTATAACTTTTGCGCAAACCAATCAATATACGCTTATTACCAAAAATATGTAGAAGAATACATATCGGCCTAAACTGAGGAAAAAATTGTTTTATTTTATTTATTTTTGGGGGATAGTTATTATAGCAAAAAGTAAAAAATAATGCTTTTTTTTTCAAACTTGTTCTTTTTTTGTTTATAGCGGAAAACAATAAAAACCGCAGAGGTGATCAAATACCACCAAAAGAAAGCTTTATTTGTGGGAGAAAAAGGACGTCAATATTGTTTGGGTGTAACATCACACGACCACGCAATTGTCAGTTAAAGCGACGCAGTGCCGAATCGCAAAAAGTGCTCTGGTCAGGAAGGGGGTAAAATCTTCCAGGGGGGGAAGTGGTTAAACAGACCAAATACACACACAACATTGTATCTAAATTAACTGTATCTAAAATAGATCCAAACAACAAACATTTTATTTTTATTATGTATCTAAATTAACTATATCCAAAATAGATCCAAACAACAAACATTTTATTTTTATTATGTATCTAAATTAACTATATCTAAAATAGATCCAAACAACAAACATATTATTATAGAACTATAACACCCCCAAAAAACCCACCCTATAAAACTAGAATCTGGTATCAGCTTCCTGTTGAGAGTAAAAAACAGCAGAACCAATCAGTTCATGTAATGACAAGGAGCGTGCTTATAGGAGGAGAGAGTGATGAGAGATGAGCTCATCAGTCTGCTGCTTCTTCTTTCACAGTCCTGTCACAGGCTGGGGTGGGTCCAGGGTGACCTGGGCTCAGAGAAAGTGTGTTGAATGATGATAGCCATCAGACTGCATGCATCTTGTGGTGGAAAAGAAGTACTACAGGAAAGAGCTCTAGGTTGAAAAAAAAATCAGATTTATTTAACTTTATATTTAACTTGTTATTTTTGGCTAGAGTTCTTCTTTAAAGGTCCAGCAACACAATCCAGTATTTATCCGCCTGGAAACGTTTTTCTCATTTTCTTTTATAACATTTTGCAATTAAGTACGTTTTCTCCTTCACTGACGGGCACTGATGAGGAAGCACTAATATGCTGCACTGATGGGCACTGATAGGTGGCACTGATGGGCACTAATAGGCGGCCCTGATGGGTAATAATGGGCACTGATAGATGGCACTGATAGGCAGCACTGATGAGGAGGCACTGACAGGCATTACTAATGGGCACTGATTGGCATTCCAGGTGGGCACTTGTGGGCATCCTGGTGGGCACCGCTAATGGGTCTGCGTCCATAAGGGTGCACAGGCGCTGCCCCCTCTCTCCTGCCACCCCTCTATCACCAATAGACAGATTCATTCATTGCATGAATCTATCTATGGCCGCTGCTGACACTCCCTATTCAGGCGTCCGGCCCCTTTTTGGGCGTTGGACGCCTGGATTACAGCGGCGGGGTATTTTTTTGAAGCACCTGATTAAAGCCATAGGCTCTAATCATAGTCATAGGGGTCAAAAAAGGTAACCTGCGAGCGCCACTGAGCCATCGGCCCGCCAGGAAACTCCCGCTAGTCCTGATTACCAGTACATGCCCATCTATAGGTACAAGTACAGGATTGAGGTTTACAACCAGTTTAGAACAAGGAAAAAAAAAGAACAGCATGTTTATTACTATATACACAGCTTAACTGCATTACAGTGGTTACTAGTCAGTGTTTTAAGATTTTCTTTACCTACAAATCATTTCCTGACTTGTTTCGCTCTTTTTCGTTTTTTTCAGAAAAACCTTCCATCGTTCCTAACACTTGGAGCCGCTGGCGATGGAAAATCTCTACTGTGTTTTTCTTCATCATCAGTTTGGCTGTTTTGTTATTTTTTACATTCATAGAATAAATCTGCACCCTTCATTGGTTATTACACAGTGACTTTAATGTTGGTAAAAAATAGAAAAACTTGAGAGCAAATAATAAATATTATGGATCCAAATTGTAACAATGGTGATTACAGAAGAGAATATCCGGGCCGGAAAATAAATTTTTGCAATCTTCAGTATTTGATACTTTTAGGCTCCATTCACACCTGGACGTTCTGAATCACGGGCAATGGCATGGCGTGTTTGCGACTGTGTTGCCAACCTACCAGATTGAAATTTACTGACACGACACCCAAAATTTACTGGCACAGCCACGTTTTTACTGGCCTTTCCAAAAGTTACAAAATTACAGTTTAAGTGCGAATTTCAGTATTTAGGCTACAAATAAGTACAATATGCAATTAGCGATGGGATTTAAGGTAGAGATTAAGGCAAAAAACATATTTCTTATTTTATTTTCAATTTAGTAAGTATCTCAGGGACAGGACTAAGGGGGCAGGAAATTAGAATGGGCGGCACACACACACACACACACACACACACACACACACACACACACACACACACACACACACACACACACACACACACACACACACACACACACACACACACACACACACACACACACACACACACACACACACACACACACACACACACACACACACACACACACACACACACACACACACACACACACACACACACGAAATTGACTCTCACAGTGACACTGACAGCAGTGTGCAGCAGCACAGATCACTGACACCTCCAGGGCGGACTGACAACTCATGGGGCCCCCGGGCAACAGGAGATTATGGGGCCCCCGGGCAATAGGAGAAGATTATGGGGCCCCCAGGCAATAGGAGATTATGGGGCCTCCAGGCAATAGATTATGGGGCCACACAGTATACACACACACACACATACAGTATAGACACACAGACACACAATATACACACACAGTATACACACACAGAATACACATACACACACTGAACTGTACTGGAGAGGTGGGGCAGCTATAATCTTGGGATTTTTTAAAAAACACAGATTTTTACATACTGTCCCTGGTTTTATTGAGGCTGGCAACCCTGATGGGGCCCCTTAGTGGCATGGGGCCCTCGGGCACTGCCCGAGGGCCCGAATGGTCAGTCCGCCCCTGGACATGTCCCCTCCAGAGTCACAGTGACAGTCTCTCTCCATGCCGGGTAGTCCCTTCAGTCCCCTCCAGTCCAAACAGAACTGACAGTCCCACTCCCAGCTTGCCTTGCCCCCCTCCCGCAGACCCGCACATGAGGCCCTGGCAACTCTGCTGGCAACTCTGCTTGGCTCCCTTGCACCATGACATCACATGGCACGCTCAGGCAACGCCTCCGCCAGACCGCCCCCCCCCCGCCATCAGTACCACCCGATCACACTGTAGCAGGCATTTGGATGGTCTCAGACAGCTCCGGATCCATGTTGTGCATGCACAGTTCCGAGCCACGCTTCACAGCCATATTTTTTACTGGCAACCTTTTCCTCTTACTGGCATTTACCGGTACTGAAAGGAGAAAAGTGCCCGTTTTTTTTACTTGCTGCCAGTAAAAAAACTGACGGTTGGCAACACTGGTTTGCAATGACATTATTTATCAATACAATCAAAGAAAGTAAAAGAGCGTACGGCCACCCTAGTATAATACTGATTAATAAACAATTAAGAAAAGGTTTTCCATAAATCACACTCGCATTTTGAAAGTACAAATGAGACATGTAGGGCTTATGATCTCATCTCCTGGATAGCTCCTGTTAAATGTACCGATGACCGAGGAACATCCAACCTCCCACGCACCGGATGGCAGCTCACAAGCCACCCGACATCACCTTCGGTGTGCACTGGGGACAGTGCATGCGCCCGGACCAGTCAGCGTGGCGCTACAATGCACCCGGTGCGGGGGGGGGGGAGAGCCGATGGAGACCAAGAATCAGAGAGCAGAACGTAAGCCTGCAGGGTTGCTATCAATGGTAATCGGTACATCTTACAGGGGCCATCCAGGAGATGAGATCATGAGCCCTACATGCCTCATTATACTTAAAAAAAAAAAATATATATATATATATATATATATATATATATATATATATATATAAATAAATTATTTGGGCTTTTAAGGGTAAAGAAGACATTTGGGGTCTTTTGACCCCAAAAAGTCCCTCTATGCTCGCGCACAGAAGCGAATGCATACGTAAGTCTTGCATGCATTTGTAAACGGTATTTGAACCACACATGTTGTGAGGTATCACCGCGAACGTTAGAGCAAGAGCAATAATTCTAGCATTAGACCTTCTCTGTAGCTCTAAACAGGTAGCCTGCAAATGTGTTTAAAGGAGATTTTTAAGTACCGTAGTTTGTTGCCATTCCACGAGCATGTACAATTTTAAAGCATGACATGTTAGGTATCTATTTATGTGGTGTAACATCATCTTTCACATTATACAAAAAAATATGAGGTAAATATTGTGTTTTTTTAAATTTATTAAAGTATTTTTTTTTTTTTTAAATTGCATTTGCAAAACCCCTGAGCAAATTTCTAGCAAATAATACCGATTTAAACTTGTAAACAAAGAATGGCAGAAAAGGTCTGGTCGGTAATCTCACAAACCTCCAGCTCCAACTCCACTTAGTATCTCTTAAAGTTCCTAAATAAGAAATGCCATAACCTTTCTTAAAATGTCAATATTAAGTATGCAACAGTTATACATTTTCCCCCCTCTGTAAAGTTTTGAACTTTGCCGAGTTCCTCTTTGTAGCTCATGAGAGTGGGGATTGTTGTCCGGGATTCCAGATGTTTGATCCGTGACTGCTGCTCCTCTCTGCCAATCCCTTCACTGGCTTCCCCTACCCCACCGTGTAAAATTCAAAATGCTAACCATAACATACAAGGCCATTCACAACATTGCCCCCAGCTACATCACCAACCTCATCTGCAGATATCGCCCAAATCGCCCCCTCTGCTCCTCCCAGGACCTCCTGCTCTCTAGCTCCCTTGTTACCTCCTCCCATGCTCGCCTTCAGGAATTCTCCAGAGCCTCTCCCATCCTCTGGAATTCCCTGCCCCAGTATGTCCGATCAGCCCCTACCCTGTCCACCTTTAGGAGATCCCTGAAAACTCATTTATTCAGGGAAGCCTATCCCACACCCACCTAACTGTCCCTGAGCCACCCCCCAAATCATTCTTTGCAGCTATTTCCTTTTGTACCACCACCCCCTCCCTTTAGAATGTAAGCTCTACGAGTCGGGCCCTCCTGTACCTTTTGTATTGAACTGTACTGTAATTGTGTTGTCCCCCTTATACATTGTAAAGCGCTGCGTAAACTGTTGGCGCTATATAAATCTCTTATAAAAATAATAATAATAATAATGTTTGTGGCTGTGTGGTGGGGCTAGATGCATTGTCCCAAGTGAGACAATTAGGATACAAGAAAAAGGGGAGGGACGAAAGGAGGTTCCCCAAAAATAATTCTTCAGAGAGGAACTATCAGTATTCAAAAATATAAATTTACTTTATTGAAAAATTTCCACATAATGATATAATTAATTAATTAATTAAAATAACCAACCTCCCCCACATTCATATAAAATTAGACAATTGTCTAAAGCTACAGGTTGCCACCACACACAGTTACGCAGGGCCAGACTAGGAATAAAAACCAGCCCTGGAAATAATTTCATACCAGCCCCATAGCATTATTGTACCAGCCCAACAACATAGCGTCATTATTTTCTTGTTCATAAAAGGGAAAACCATACATTTTAAAGTACATTTGAAGAGCGTATTATATATATAGATAAGACAGATATGAAAGCACATAGGTCTTTATATATATATATATATATATATATATATATATATATAAAACAGAAAATTTCAGTTAAACGTAGAAAAGGTGGAGGAATCATCAAGGGGGATAACTGGGATTCTGGGAATGTGGGTGGGTGGGGGTTCTCTGGTGACCAGAGGCCACCTTCTCTCAGAAAGAATACACTAAGGTAAGGGGGGGGTAGTGATATAAGGGGGAAACCTTTATATCAGTGCCCCTTTACATTACTGTATTCACTCCCCCCTTACATCAGTGACCCCCCCGCCCCTCAGACTGGCCTGGCAGCGCTGTCACTGACCTCCTCTCAGGTGCACCATGCAGAGCTCAGTCAGTTGGCTCCAGCTCGGTGGCTCTGGTTTTATACTATAGTCTCCTCTCCACAGTCCACACATGTCTGACTTCTCCCATGACCCCCATCTCGGCAGTGCTCCCATTCTTGACTTCTCTCCAGGCTCCCTCAGAGACTGCAGACATGATATAAGACAAGAGAAGGTCAGAGGTTGCGGACATGATGCAAGAGATGGTTAGAGGCTGCGGGCATAGTACAGGAGATGGTCATAGGCTGTGGGCATGGTACAGGAGATGATTAGAGACTTTGGACATGATATTAAGATGGTAAGAGAATGCAGACATGGTACAAGAGATGCAGCCTCACCACTGCCTATCAATGCAGCCTCACTGTGCCCATCAATATAGCCTCACTGTGCCCATCATTGCAGCCTTACTGTGCCCGTCAATGCAGCCTCACTGTGCCCATCCATGCAGCCTCACTGTGCCCATCAATGCAGCCTCACTGTGCTCATCATTGCCACCTTACTGTGCCAATCATTGATGCCTCACTGTGCCCATCATTGCCGCCTCACCGTGCCAATCATTGCCACCTTACTGTGCCAATCAAGGTAGCCTCACCGTGCCCATCATTGCAGCCTTACATTGCCCATAATTGCCACCTTACTGTGCCAGTCATTGCCGCCTCACCGTGCCAATCAATGTAGCATCACTGCGCCCATCATTGCCGCATCACTGTGCCCATCATTGCAGCCTTACTGTGCCCATCATTGCCGCCTCACCATGCCCATCATTGCAGGTTTACTGTGCCCATCATTGCCGCCTCCTTGTCATTGGACAGTTTAACCTGCCCTGTTTTCCAAGGGTGGGGGGTAAGTGTTTTGAAGTGGGATCTGTATAACGTGTTTGAATAAAGTTTCATTCCTGCTTGAACCTCAAGACAGAGCATCTTGTCTCGTACTTGGGGGAGAATTATTTGTATGGGTTCCTGGTTCGGCTGATGGAAGTGTTCGGTAGCTGCCTTTGTGTTTGGGTATGGAATGTCCTAAACGACTTTAACCCCTTTCATACTCGGGTGTCGTTACAACTGGTGGCAAGCAGCAGGATCATTCCCACAGCCCAGAAGGACAGCTACAAGAGGACACAGGACAATGGAAGCACAGTATGAACAGCTAAAGCTCTCTTGCCTCAAGGACTTACTGGAGAACTGGGGCCAACCGGCCAACAACCGTAAGAAGAGGGACAATATCGCAGAACTAGTCAAAATGGATAGAGCCGAAAGACCCAACATAACCAAAAGGCCCAGCATAACAGACAGGATACCTGAAGAGGCATGGTTTGATCGGGCTGTTAAAATAAGACTGGCACATTATGGTCCTAACCCTACAGCAGAAATTATTGACCTAGTTATAGCAGCTGTGGATGCAAATTGGCTACAGCAAAGAGATGCTGCAGTAGCAGAAGTCACAGCAGCACCTGAAAGGAGAGGAGAGGTACAGATAGCAGCCACCATGGAAGAGAAATTCAGAAGGAGGTTGCGAGAGATTCAGATACAGCATAGAGGACCAGTATCAGAGCAGGTCCTGCTGGGATGGTCTGATTCTATCCGCTGCAAACTCTGGAAGAAAGCGCTAGCTCTCGAGCAGCAACACCAGGGAAATGTTCTCCCCTCCATCCATGTAAGGTACTGGTCGCAGTATGAAGTACGAATGCTGTTGTTGGCGGAACAACCAAAGCAGGAGTGGACAGCTGAGTTAAGCAGGCTGATCCGGGCAGAGATGCGGTTGGACGAGAGCTACAGAGCCCTCCGGTGGTATGTAGCCCAAGAGTGTCCGTGGTCAGCGGATGACAGCCCCACAGAAGGCTTTGACTATGATGGCCTGGGATTGTTGTATTGGAGGCTGTCCAGGGACCCTGACTTTGGGAGTGATTGGGAGTGGCGTTTGGAGGAAATAATGGATTACAGAGAGCAAAGACTGAATGTCTCTGAGGGGCACTGGGCACGGGAAGATTTGGAGTTTCTGGCCATTCAGGAATGGGAGCTAGAGTTCGTCTACAGACAGCTGCTAGACTCTGCTCAGCAGCAGGGTGGGGCTCCCTTTGCCTGGGACTATCAGGAAATACCAGTTGACAACTCCGAAATCCTGGTTGAAGAATCGGCAGTGGAAAATCTGGAGATTGCCATCCCCAAAGCTGAAGTGCTGACAACAGGGCAGAGTTCTGCTAACCTCTGCCCAGCATCTTTTGGGTTCCATGGACATGAGATTGTAAACTTCTATCCCCAGACACCAGTTGCAGAGACAGGGGATTTGATAGACTTTTCTGCTGAGAAAGAACAACCTGATGAGCCTCCAGAAGAAGAGCTGGTATCAGGGCCAAACTTCAGTGTGCTCGGCCCAGCACTAACAGCAGTATCTGTGGAGTTGCAAGGAACTTCCTCAGCTGAGGCGCTGGTCACCGGACACAGTTTTCCAAGACCTCTGCCCCACACCTGTGGCAGTTTCAGAGGCTCATGGTGAGAAGGTGGCAATCACTTCCCAGTGGATTTCAGAGATGCAGGGAGGAGAAGCAGCCATTTTCCCTCCCCAACAAGGGTTTGTGCACCTGGGAGATAATACCAGTGAAAGAGAGTTCCAAAAGCAGACGGCGCCCCAGAATGATGACACCAACCCGGCTGAAGCGCTGGCAACCGGGCAGAGTGCTAATAACCTCTGCCCAGCACCAGCAACAACTACAGAGTTCCAGGGAGCCGGGGCAGTCGGCCTCCCTCCCCAATAGTTAGCCGGAGCAGATGGTGTGGGGTTTCCAACAGAAGGGCTGCTGGCCTCTGCCCTCAACTAACAGAGGACGAATTTCCTGTAAGGGTGGATGGGGCTTCAGTCCCCACCTGTATACCCCATGGATGCTGGGCAGTCAGCCCAGATCCCAAACAGCATGATGGAGTGAGCTCAGTCACCCTGTCTTCTCTCCAGTGGCTGAAAGGACTCCAGGGAGAAGGGCCAGTCCAGGCCTCTCCCCAGCGGCGGGCATGTTCTCTGAGAGAGGCAGAGGTTGGCTGGGTGAGTAATACTCTGGAACAATTTGTTTGGGGTACTGTGTGGATACCAGCATTAGAGGACTGGAACTACTGACTAACTTCGGAGTCAACCTGTCTGGGGTCTCCTCCTGTGTTAGTCTCCTGCCAAAAAGGAAATGTGACAGACCTAGCCGGCACAGAGGCTTTTGGAGGGGACTGAATGCAAGCCTCTTGCCTACCGAATATGGGCCCTGGCATTTGGGGGAACGGTGCTCATTGGGAGCTGTATGCCTGAGGACCCTGGAAGTAATGTTACTTTGGAATCAAGTCAATGTGCCCCCAAAACACAAAACCCTGGGAAACCCATATGTGCCATATTATAAATAGTGACTGCTTCACAATGTTGTGTGTATATATTATGTGTTGCCTCATGCTGTTGTGTACTATTTGCTGTGCTAGTTTGGGGTGGGGCTGTATGCCAATTTTCTATTGTGTCTGTCTGCCTTGGATATCACAGGATGTGTATCTCTATGGAGGGAGGGGGGATTCCTCCAACAGCTCTCCCTACTGATAAGACTGTGTACTGATGAGACGTTAAACACACCTGACCTGTGTGTCCATTTTCATTGGACAGTTTAACCCGCCCTATTTTCCAAGGGTGCAGGGGGGGGGGTTTGAAGTGGGATCTGTATAACATGTGTTTGAATAAAGATTCATTCCTGCTTGAACCTCAAGACAGAGCATCTTGTCTCGTACTTGGGGAAGAATTATTTGTATGGGTTCCTGGTTCGGCTGATGGAAGTGTTCGGTAGCTGCCTTTGTGTTTGGGTATGGAATGTCCTAAACGACTTTAACCCCTTTCATACTCGGGGTTTAGTTACAATTGCCACATCACCGTGCCTATCATTGCAGCCTTACTGTGCCCCTCATTGCCGCCTCACCATGCCAATCATTGCTGCCTCACCGTGCCCATCATTGCCGCCTCACCGTGCCAATCATTGCCGCCTCACAGTGCCAATCATTGTAGCCTTACTGTGCCCATCATTGCCGCCTTACCATGCCAATCATTGCTTCCTCACTGTGCCAATCATTGCCATCTCACTGTGCCAATCATTTCTGCCTCACTGTGCCAATCAATATAGCCTTACTGTGCCCATCATTGCTGTCTTACCGTGCCAATCATTGCCGCCTCACCAGTTAGTGCTAGTGGATTACGTACAGGCACAGCGCGCATCTCACGCTGTGCCATGGAGCTCAGTGTGAAAGGTTCAGTGGCGCTGTGACAAAAGTCCTGCCCTCCTCCTAGACCAGCTCGTGTGAGAGACAGAACACTGCGTCTATCACACGAGCTGGTCTAGGAGGAGGGCGGGACTTTTGTCACAGAGCCACTGAACCTTTCACACTGAGCTCCGTGACACAGCGGGACTCTGCTTAGAACTATGCTGCAGCCACAGCGTAGTTCAAAGCGGCCCCAGGGCAGGCAGCCTACCGGAAAATGTCCAGGTATCCCGGTAGGCCAGTCTGGCCCTGGTGTTACGTCCTATTCCAAGCACAAAGTGGAAAGAAATTTAAGGGGAGCAGAGAAGTCCATTTAGTGGTTCTAGCAGATTGCTAATAGATGTGAAATCAGACCTTCAGGACATCCGTCCGGTAGCTAAATGGTTAATAAAGTCCACTTGAGATATCTAGTAATACCCCTAGTAGCGTTGTCCACTTTGGTTTTGACAGTAGGTTAACATAAATGCATCCCCCTACAGTAACAGACTTAAATTGCCCAGTTAGCACTAGCAGCTATGGACTGGCTAATAGATCCTATAGGACAGGTGTGGGCATAATAAGTTATTTGCAGGGGCATACTGACAACTCATGGGGCCCCCGGGCAATAGGAGACTATGGGGCCCCCAGGCAATAGGAGATTATGGGGCCCCCAGGCAATAGATTATGCGGCCACACAGTACACACACACACACACACATACAGTATACACACACAGACACACAATATACACACACAGTATACACACACAGAATACACATACACACACTGAAAAGGTACTGGAGAGGTGGGGCAGCTATAATCTTGGGTTTTTTTTAAAAACACAGATTTTTACATACTGTCCCTGGTTTTATTGAAGCTGGCAACCCTGATGGGGCCCCTTAGTGGGTTGGGGCCCTCAGGCAGTGCCCAAGTGCCCAAATGGTCAGTCCGCCCCTGGTTATTTGGATAGCTCCACGTAGATATTGGAAAGGTCTCACCACTTGTCCGTATATCCAGGATCAGTCTCGTCCAAGTCCTTAGGTACAGCTGTTTTTGGCTGGGTTATGGTCTTAAAAGGTGGGGGGGCATTTGCATCCTGGGTCCGTGTTTCTCCTATGCATGCTGAACAGCGTGTAAACACAGTCAGGCAGCTATAGAGTGAGCGGTGAGTGGAGATCTCGGGGGTCCTTGCGAGAGCTAACAGAGACCTATGCCGGCACAGAGGGGGTGGTTTGAGTAGTGTATCGTCCATATCTTCACAGTCAGCATTAGGAGTAGTGTCCTGCCCAACCAAAGGATCTTGAACAGGTACTAATCTGCTCATATGCCATGGTGATAAATTCTATTTTCTAAGTTTTATTTCAATAATATTTCCAAATATGTCCCTGATTATTCACTCCTCTTATTTCAAGGCTGTGGACAAGAGAGCACTTTTCTACATATCTGGTGGTCATCCCCCAAAGCTCTGAGGCTCTGGGATAGATTTTATTCACTGGTACGCACAGTTGTAAATTTTAATTAATGCAAATATCCTATTGAGGACCTTTTAAACTAGCTAATACAAGATAACCAACGTAACAAAGCAAAAATGACTGGATTTAAATTCTGTGGTACCAAAGCCCAATCATGGAAATCACCCACATTGAGTTATTAGGAGGTTTCAATGCAACTAAATGCACAATGATCCATGAAAAACGAATGGCTATTTCCATGGATAAACATAAGAAATTTCTTATAATGTTGTCTCCATGGACAGCTAACTCCCAACCTAATCAAAGAGCCCACGACTGGACTTTTCGACAGCAAAGGTCCGATGGAAGAAATCCGTCAGACAAATCGATCATGTGTGGGCTTCATCAGACCTTTTCTGTCGAAAAATCTGACAGACTTTAGAAATAGAACATGTTTCAAATCTTTCCGACGGACATGAGTCCTATCGAAAAATCCGTTCATCTGTATGCTAGTCCGACGGACCAAAAACGATGCTAGGGCAGCTATTGGTTACTGGTTATGAACTTCCTTATTCTAGTCCGGTCGTATGACATCACGTTCAAATCAGTCAGACTTTGGTGTGATCGTGTGTAGGCAAGTCCGTTTCATTGGAAATCCATTGGAACTCCGTCGAAAAGTCCTTCGGAGTTCAGTCCGTCGAAAAGTCCGCTCGTGTGTACGCGGCATTGACAGTTCAGGCTGAGAGCCTCTCTGATAATTCCTAACTAATGTATCACCACACAGATTTCTATTAAATAGAGCTCTAAGCACATGTGACCCTACCAGTTGTAATATATACAGCATACTTGCATGGCAGAATTTTTTGTGTACCCTTTTTCAATGATGTAAGGTCCATTCTCCCCCTTTTTTCTCCATCTATGATGCTGCCATCTTCTCCTAGTCTTCTTCTTCTCTTTGGGGTCCTACATTTTACACACTATACACATTCAATTAATTTTTTTTTTAATTAAAGCAAGAAAAGAAAGAAGGTTTAAGGCAGATGGAATTTACAGTGTCTCTTTTGCCTTATAGGCTTGGACTCTCATTGTCACCATAAACAAAGGACATTTAAGATATTTAAACTCCACCAGTCAGGGTCAGTTGGAGTGTCCTGAGGCGCACCTTAAAGTGGATGTAAACCCGAATTTTTATATATATATATATATATATATATATATATATATATATATATATATATATATATATATATCATACTGTAGAGTATAAGATTTCCTATCATTTGAGCCCAGTCTTGCCACGCAGAGTTAATCCAGCTCTGAGCAATCCTCTTTTATTGTTCAGTGAGACAATTCTTGACAAACTGAGAAAAACTTTGTCAAATCCTCCCCCTTGCTGTGAGTGACAGGTGATTTACATATCTCGTGCACTAGCCTAAGACATGCATTATTTTTTAATTCCCTCCCACTCCTTTCTTCAGCAGCTCTGCAAGGATTGGCTGTTCCACACCTCAGCATGATTTGGCATGCTGAAGTCATGTGATTACTTTCCTGTCTTTTCACTGGATGTTAGAGATCATAGCAGAAGTTCAGCAGAAGTTCAGTGTAAGAACTACACAGGAGAAAATGCATATTGACAAGGGGAGTGTAGAGGTGGGCGGGGAGTCTACTGACATCACGACTCCACCCACCGAGCTCCAGACAACAGACCCGCCCACAGAATATGCAGTTTTTCGGGTCTCATAACAGACAGAGGGGAGACATTTGACAGGTAAAGATACATGCAGGAGGCAGGTATATCCTTATAGATAACTCATATGGCAGTAGTTTAGAAAGAATGACATTGGGTTTACATCCACTTTAAAAGGGGTTAGGGGGCATTATCGGGAACAGGAATATACTCCACACCTAGAGCACCTGCTGGTGGCACTGTAGTTCATAAACAGGAATGGTGCAATCCCAGTGTCCACCAGTGTGTGTTGCCCAGTGGCCAACTGTGTTTAATTAACCACCACCTGAGGCTGGCTCCTGGGAGATTATTTGGTACCCCCGTTTATGTACCTTCCCAACACTCCTTAGCACTGTACCTGTGCACCTGTTCCAGCCTGACCTGCACCTCTTGTACCTGCCCTGATCTGCTTTGACCTGCTATTTCCTCTGCCATCCTGGGCCCTTTGGCTGATGTTGCTTTGCCATACACCCCCCTGTTTGTTTCCCTGTAGATCCTTTTTATATAGTTAGCTTGCAGGTAGATACTTGTTCCACTTGCTTGCATGTTTACTGTGTGGTTATTGGTTTTGGTATATGTGTTTGTTATTGAAAATGCATATTTACGTAGCCCGCATATCTGGTCTCAGCATATTACAAGTAACCTCTTGCTGGTTTCCTGATAGCTGAACATCTGTACAAAGCCTCTACACATAACCTTTAAGACTTAAAGGTTATCTAATGGAAAAAAAAACCCACAATGCAGTCAGTGAAATCAAAAACAGAACCCCTTGACCACATTGAGCAACACAACTCTCTTTCATACACAGTATATATTTGTTAAACAAAAATACATTTTTGCGCTCAATGTGAAATAAATAGAATGGAACACCAGATAGAAGATCAATAAATACTTGTGCACAATTGGTGTGCTATCCCTTTAAAACCAACTCAATAATTGTCCAAAACAACGGTCTCCAATCTGTGGTCCTGGGGCCGGATGCGGGTCTTTGCTTGTCTTTATCTGGCGCTTGGGGCACCATTCCTGTCACTGACACCAACAGTGGGGCATAATTCCTGTCACTGACACCAACAATGGGGAACTACAGGTGCTTATATATTATATATAGATGGGTTACACAGACAGAGTGATACATTTCAAGCATTTCTTTCTTTTAATTTTGATGGTTTTGGCTTACAGTGAGTGAAAACCCAAAATTCAATATCTCAGAAAATTAGAATATTGCATAAGACCAATAAAAGGATTTTTAATACAGAAATGTCGGCTTACTGAAAAAATATGGCACTGCTGAGTTGTTACGAAAGCCCACATTGCACTGATAGCGGCCTTCAGCTCATCTACATTGTTGGGTCTGGTGTCTCTCATCTTCCTCTTGACAATACCTCACAGATTCTCTATGGGGTTTAGGTCAGGCGAGTTTGCTGGCCAATCAAGCACAGTGATACCATGATCACTAAACCAGGTATTTGTACTTTTGGCAGTGTTTGCAGGTGCTGAGTCCTATTGGAAAATGAAATCAACATTTCCATAAAGCTGGTCAACAGAGGGAAGCATGAAGTGCTCTAGAATTTCCTGGTAGAGGACTGCGCTGACTTTGGACTTAAAACACAATGAACCAACACCAGCAGATTAGAGAACATGGAAAAAATGTGGGCTCAAGACTTTTTAGGCACAGTGATTACTAGGTATATGTTTAAAAATCTAGTTTATTTAGAAAATATTAAAAAAGAGCATAAAACAAAGAAACAAGTAGAATTCAATTCATAATTATACAGTTTACAAATTATGCACTCCATACATAGCTAGCTAAATAGTTAAATCAAGTAATTAGAGCAGTGTTTGGGGTCAAAAATCTTGATCAGTATAGTTACATTGCGTTGAACCAAAGGCTATGCAGTGGTGATAATCAAATTCTGTATGAGCTCGACATGTTGCGCGCCACATTCGCTTCTTCAGGAGCACAGAATTGAATACTGTAATGAACAATACATTTGCGGTAAATAATTCATCATGGTGTAATACAATTAAATTAAATTAGATAAACAAGCCATGTAATGAGATAACGAAAGAGGCTGTCCCTAAAACCCAAGGAGATGTGTCTAATCTACAGGGTCCCGGCGATAAACAGACAATGTGGGGATGCATGTAACATAATTAAAAATGAATAATGACAGGGTGGGCTAAAATATATATGGGATATGGACTGCATAATAGGTAAGAGTGAAGTGGGAAGGGAAGAAGGGGGAGGAAGGGGAGAAAGGGGGGGAAAATAAAAAAAAAAGGGGGGGGGGAGGGGGGGGGGAGGGGAGGGGGGGGGAGGAGGGGAGGAGGGGGCATGCGGAAAGCGAGGGAGAGGGGGGAAAAGGAGGGGAGAGGGGTAGGGGAGAAGAGGGGGCGAGGGGGGAGGGGGGGGAAAGGGAGGGGGGAGAGGGGCGAAAAAGGTACAGAGGGAAAGTGCTACGTGCAGGTTTCAGTCCTTAAGTTAAATCAATTTAATCAAGTTATGGAATTATTTGATAAACATGTTAAAAGTAACATATAGCATATTGGGGTGTCCTCTAATATTTCGTGTCTAAAAAGGTAATCAGATTTAAGGTAAAAATTGGACTTATCTTTCTATTGTTTCAAAGAGCCCAAAAGCGGTCCTTGTGAATCAATGAAAGTGGCGCTAAATGACAGTGTGTATACTGTCTGATATAAGCTAAAGTGATCTAGTGCTGTAGCAAAAAATAAATCATACGTGAAACAATCATAAAAAATCTCATAAGTGTACAAGTATAAGTCGTGACAGTGCCTATGAAGGTGTACCATACACAGAGCAATTTATATCGCAAAATAATAATAACAAAAGTGAGATATGGGTAATTTAGTCCATAAAGAATCCATAGACAGGACACCGTGAAGGAAATGTGCAGTATCTGGAAACAGTCCACCAATTCACTCAGTGTCAGTGATTCCTCTCCCCTTGAATTCAACACTCACCAGCTCAATATGCCTCACACTCTCGTGTTTTGGCAATAAGGCATGGGCATATAGTTGGTCAATTGAAGGTAAAAAGATCCAGATTCCTTATTTATCCAAGTGTCACCTCAATGCATAAAAAAACTCAAAATAGTGTGATACCGTAAAACATATAAAATTTATTCAACTTAAAACTTCAATCATTAAACTCACAAGAAAAACTCTTGATTCAAGCCAAACTGACACTGCAGATCAAATCCAAAACAAACTCAATCCTCCTCTGTGAAACGCCCAGCACCACTGTGGAAATGAGGGTCACGGCGGACCTCAAAAAACAGCGTTGGATAGGTTCTCACCCCGCTTCGCTGACACTCTGCTGGTGTGGATCTCCTGCTGGCATACAAGCCCAGGGGGCAGCTCCTCTGTCGCCTTCGAAAGCTCCCGCCGGTGCACGGAGATACACAGCCACGTCCCGTCCGTCACACACTATTACTGGTAGATGCCGTACAGCCACGCCCCGACATGTTTCGTCATACCTGACTTCCTCATGGGATTGGCTGTACGGTACGGCACCTCCTACCCTTATACCCCTCACGTCTTTCGACGTAGCTGCATGCAAATCAGTCTTCACATTCCCAGATGTCCCCGCGGCCCCCAAAAGCAGCGATGCTGGGCCGATCACATTCACCAGAGAGCATATTCATTACAAAATGTCTCAAGAATGCCGGAGCATATATGACCAAATGTATTGCATAGATCGGATTGCAAAAAATCAAAAAATGCAAAACAGAGAAAAAAACTTTAAATTATAAGCATTATTCATGGAGTTCTGGTTGACAGTGTACATGCGTCCTATTTTTAGAACATCCCCCGTATGGTATGTAGAATCATTTACCTGGAAGTGTTACATAGTGGACTCGCCCTGACAATTTGTAGCATATGGTCAGACCATGCAACCCATACACTGCCCGATCAGGTCTAAAAATCGGGACATTTCCCTAAACATACCCCTCATTACCCAACTAATAATGCGACCTCAAATAAATATAATCATGACTCCTTAACTAAATCTATAATATATATTGTCTATGGTGGGTAAAAGTATTGTGCACTTGGTGAATCTTTATAAACCATTAGAGAGCCACCACGCTGTTGACCAGCGTCAGAGCCCTCTAGTGGTAAAAGTGAAAAATAACTCCTTATTATTTCAAAAATTGAATTAAATTAAATTAAACCGCACAATTACCACCCCCTGTGACAACTTTGACCCCCTAAACCTACTAGTGTACCAGATCAGTGTAAACTCTGATAATTGTGCAATGTGCCTAAAACATAAAGTGTCCATTAGCCAATATTTCAGGCGGAAATTCTGTAAAAGATTCTAAAAATTCTAAAAAATTTCTATCTAGAAAAATCATATACAGTGAAATCTATAGAGAAATATATAGAGAAATATGTAGAGAAGTCCCATTGGGTACATTGTTCAAACATCACTAATGAAGCAGTTCAAGTCTACCTCAATGTTGAGGCCCCTAGGGGCAAGGCTCTTCAGACGAAATATCCATAGGGTCTCCCTTTGTGAGAGGTCCCTAACCCTATTAGACCCTCTCCAAGATGGATACACACAATCTAATCCACAAAATTGTGCTAGGGAGGGGTCTTGGTGATGTTTCTCTCTGAAGTGTAAAGATACACTATGGTATTTGAAGCCATTTTTGATGTTCGTGAGATGTTCAGATATTCGGACTCTGAGTAATCGTTTCGTCCGTCCAATGTACAGTAACCCACACGGGCACCATAAAAGGTAAACGACGTGTGAAGAATTGCACGAGATATATTCCTTAATCTCAAAGATTTTCTGGTCTGTGCTGATGACAGCTGTCATCCCCCTATTGGAGACCCTCACAGTTTTGCAACACACACACTTCCTACATGGGTAGAATCCCTGTAGGTTAATCCTTAAAGTCTGTTGTCCTGGTGGGTCCAGGATCTTTCTTACCACTCTATCCCCAAAGTTTGGAGCTCGTCTATAGACAAACTTGGGTGATGTTACCATAGTGTATCTTTACACTTCAGAGAGAAACATCACCAAGACCCCTCCCTAGCACAATTTTGTGGATTAGATTGTGTGTATCCATCTTGGAGAGGGTCTAATAGGGTTAGGGACCTCTCACAAAGGGAGACCCTATGGATATTTCGTCTGAAGAGCCTTGCCCCTAGGGGCCTCAACATTGAGGTAGACTTGAACTGCTTCATTAGTGATGTTTGAACAATGTACCCAATGGGACTTCTCTACATATTTCTCTATATATTTCTCTATAGATTTCACTGTATATGATTTTTCTAGATAGAAATTTTTTAGAATTTTTAGAATCTTTTACAGAATTTCCGCCTGAAATATTGGCTAATGGACACTTTAGTGCTTATATGTTTTAGGCACATTGCACAATTATCAGAGTTTACACTGATCTGGTACACTAGTAGGTTTAGGGGGTCAAACTTGTCACAGGGGGTGGTAATTGTGTGGTTTAATTTAATTTAATTCAATTTTTGAAATAATAAGGAGTTATTTTTCACTTTTACCACTAGAGGGCTCTGACGCTGGTCAACAGCGTGGTGGCTCTCTAATGGTTTATAAAGATTCACCAAGTGCACAATACTTTTACCCACCATAGACAATATATATTATAGATTTAGTTAAGGAGTCATGATTATATTTATTTGAGGTCGCATTATTAGTTGGGTAATGAGGGGTATGTTTAGGGAAATGTCCCGATTTTTAGACCTGATCGGGCAGTGTATGGGTTGCATGGTCTGACCATATGCTACAAATTGTCAGGGCGAGTCCACTATGTAACACTTCCAGGTAAATGATTCTACATACCATACGGGGGATGTTCTAAAAATAGGACGCATGTACACTGTCAACCAGAACTCCATGAATAATGCTTATAATTTAAAGTTTTTTTCTCTGTTTTGCATTTTTTGATTTTTTGCAATCCGATCTATGCAATACATTTGGTCATATATGCTCCGGCATTCTTGAGACATTTTGTAATGAATATGCTCTCTGGTGAATGTGATCGGCCCAGCATCGCTGCTTTTGGGGGCCGCGGGGACATCTGGGAATGTGAAGACTGATTTGCATGCAGCTACGTCGAAAGACGTGAGGGGTATAAGGGTAGGAGGTGCCGTACCGTACAGCCAATCCCATGAGGAAGTCAGGTATGACGAAACATGTCGGGGCGTGGCTGTACGGCATCTACCAGTAATAGTGTGTGATGGACGGGACGTGGCTGTGTATCTCCGTGCACCGGCGGGAGCTTTCGAAGGCGACAGAGGAGCTGCCCCCTGGGCTTGTATGCCAGCAGGAGATCCACACCAGCAGAGTGTCAGCGAAGCGGGGTGAGAACCTATCCAACGCTGTTTTTTGAGGTCCGCCGTGACCCTCATTTCCACAGTGGTGCTGGGCGTTTCACAGAGGAGGATTGAGTTTGTTTTGGATTTGATCTGCAGTGTCAGTTTGGCTTGAATCAAGAGTTTTTCTTGTGAGTTTAATGATTGAAGTTTTAAGTTGAATAAATTTTATATGTTTTACGGTATCACACTATTTTGAGTTTTTTTATGCATTGAGGTGACACTTGGATAAATAAGGAATCTGGATCTTTTTACCTTCAATTGACCAACTATATGCCCATGCCTTATTGCCAAAACACGAGAGTGTGAGGCATATTGAGCCGGTGAGTGTTGAATTCAAGGGGAGAGGAATCACTGACACTGAGTGAATTGGTGGACTGTTTCCAGATATTGCACATTTCCTTCACGGTGTCCTGTCTATGGATTCTTTATGGACTAAATTACCCATATCTCACTTTTGTTATTATTATTTTGCGATATAAATTGCTCTGTGTATGGTACACCTTCATAGGCACTGTCACGACTTATACTTGTACACTTATGAGATTTTTTATGATTGTTTCACGTATGATTTATTTTTTGCTACAGCACTAGATCACTTTAGCTTATATCAGACAGTATACACACTGTCATTTAGCGCCACTTTCATTGATTCACAAGGACCGCTTTTGGGCTCTTTGAAACAATAGAAAGATTTGTACAGTTTACTTTTAAAGTGGCAGCTTTGCATTAATTTCATTAGGACGTTTGTTCACATTTTTTTGTAGGGGGTTAGCACCCCTGTGCCTGGCATTTGAGCGCAGTGGTGAAAACTCGAGAAGGGCGTATAGGTTTGAGTTTTCTCATTTGAAAAATTGGACTTACCCTTATAGGCAAAGTAGCTATGTATAGTAGAAACAACCTCGTTAGCATATATTGGTAGCTCTCAATGGGCATCAGTTTTAGTTCGATGGAAGGGGATCTGATGTCAGGGATAAGTGACGGCATACACCGAGATTCGTGTGGAATTTATTACTTAAGAAGTTACTGTTCCTGATCCCCAATTCTGCTGAGGCTGTCATCAAGATAAACCCATAGGGAAAGACAAAAAACCATAAGTATAGAGTATCTATCAGTATTTAAAAGCGGTATCTAATAGGCAGTTATGGATCAGAGCTTACCTGGATTAGCAGTTAGGTATAGTAGATAAAAAGGGGGGGTTTTAGACCTCATAGATTCACACAGCCGTCTCACAGGGAGCGGCTGGTAATGTGGATTGTACAAGGGGAGACGCAGGAAGCGTCTCTTGTACATCCGCCCCGCCTGTAGTCACCGATCGGCGTAGCCGACGTGACGTCATTCAGGCCGGCCGCCGACGCGTACTGCGCATGCCTCAATCTCCGGCGCCGTCCGTTTTTTTTTTTTTTTTCTTTTCCCCCCCTTTCTCCCCTTCCTCCCCCTTCTTCCCTTCCCACTTCACTCTTACCTATTATGCAGTCCATATCCCATATCTATTTTAGCCCACCCTGTCATTACCATTTTTAATTATGTTACATGCATCCCCACATTGCCTGTTTATCGCCGGGACCCTGTAGATTAGACACATCTCCTTGGGTTTTAGGGACAGCCTCTTTCGTTATCTCATTACATGGTTTGTTTATCTAATTTCATTTAATTGTATTACACCATGATGAATTATTTACCGCAAATGTATTGTTCATTACAGTATTCAATTCTGTGCTCCTGAAGAAGCGCCTGTGGCGTGCAACATGTCGAGCTCATACAGAATTTGATTATCACCACTGCATAGCTTCTGGTTCAACGCAATGTAACTATACTGATCAAGATTTTTGACCCCAAACACTGCTCTAATTACTTGATTTAACTATTTAGCTAGCTATGTATGGAGTGCATAATTTGTAAACTGTATAATTATGAATTGAATTCTACTTGTTTCTTTGTTTTATGCTCTTTTTTAATATTTTCTAAATAAACTAGAATTTTAAACATATACCTAGTAATCACTGTGCCTAAAAAGTCTTGAACCCATATTTTTTCCATGTTCTCTAACCTATTAGGATAAGACGTGGCACCTGTAACCCAATTTGTATCCGCATGACCACTATGCGCTGATACGCCTAATAAATCTAACAACACCAGCAGATGACATGACTCCCCAAACCATCACGGATTGTGGAAAATGTTGCATTAAATTTGGAAATCAAGGTCTCAGAGTCTGGAGGAAGAGTGGAGAGGCACAGAATCCAAGTTGCATGAGGTCCAGTTTCCACAATCAGTGGACCCCCACGAGCAACAGAAGAACTCCCCAGCAACAATAGACCCCATTCCTTTGCAATAATAGTTCCCCTCCAGCAACAATAGATCCCCTAGCAGCCAGCATCAATAGACCCTCCAGCACACCCCAGCACTCCTTGCCATTACATACATTCATTTCTGGAGGTGCTTGAACTGCATTCCCCCGTGTTCCTGCAAAAACAAAAAGCCCTGCATAAGATCAAAAGAGTTGGTCTAGCTGGATTTCTGGAGGTCCAAGCAACTTCACTTTTTCTTTGAGGTCCATGGCCTCTCTATAAGGGATATTTCCTCTCTCACACCTTTTGAACGGCTTTGTGTAGCAGAAGAACCAGTAACACATAAAACTCGATTCACAAGTTATTTTTTTTTTTGGACACCGCACCGGTCGTGAGGAGCTACGGGCGGGAGTTTTAAGGCGAGGCCGTGGCTTCGGCCTAGTCCGCGGTGGCCGGCCTCGCCGACTAGGCCGAAGCCGCGGCCTCACCTAAAATTTCCTGCCCGCAGCTCCTCAGGACCGGCGCGGTGTCAGCGCCGGTCCTGAGGAGCTGCAGGCAGTTTTTAGGGGAGGCCGCGGCTTCGGCCTAGTCTGCGGCGTCCGGCCTAGCGGACTAGGCTGAAGCCGCAAACTAGGCAGAAGCCGCGGCCTCGCCTAAAAACTCCTGCCCACAGCTCCTCACGACCAGCGCAGTGAAAAAAAAAAATCTAAAAAAATCGATTTGCTTAAATTTTGAATCGATTTGACCTCTCAACATAAATATATATTTATGTATGTGTGGGAGAGGGACTTAGGGTTTGAATTCACCACGGTTCAGTTGACCAGCTCACTCATTCCCGCTCTATTGATTCTAAAACACATCGCTGGTATCGGGTGCCTGCTGACCTGGCTCGAATTTATCCTTCCACTCCCGAGCAATGTTGGCAAAGTTGTGGTCACGAAGGCACGCTATTACATTTGTGGTGGGAATGCCCTGTATTATGCCCTTTTGGGTTGGCATTAAGACCCAAATGAAAGATATCTTAGGCCTGGATATTCCTCTATCCCCGACTCATTTTCTCTTGCATATCCCTCCAATACCAATCAGCCAATACGAGAAAAGCGCATTGCCTCATTTATTGAATGCAGCAAAACGCTTACTCCCAATTTATTGGAAGCGAGCACAAGTTCCTGGCCGGGAGGAGTGGATCCACAGGGTAAATGAAATAAGGGAAGCGGGGGATTGGATAGCGACTTGCAGGGGTACTCGTGACCACTTTAATAGTGTTTGGTCATCCTAGCTGGACTACATCTTTGACCCAGGGTAAATGTCCTCTAGCCTGGATCTGGCATTGCTGGAGCTGGCAGAACCATCCATATTCAGACAATAGTGTGATGAGATCCACTTTTTGTTGAGATGTGACTCTCCCTGTTCCTATGATTAAATATTCCGTATTATGTGGCGGCGGCTTGGTGTGGGCGAGGATGTCAAATGCGAGAATCAAGGTATATTCCGATGCTTCCTTTTTCTTCCTCTCTTCCTCTTTTCTTTCAACAATGCATATGTCTCTTGAACTAGGAACCTTGGTTTTTATGCTAACTAACATTGCAGTAGTATGACATATAGCTCCAGTGCCCTACCACTGTAGGGGGGACTACCTATCCAGAAGGTGACGCTCTTTTCCCTATTTAGCATTTACCATTCGCCACGGGGTGGCCTGGGACGGGTGGTGTGTTGGGGGAGGTCAGTTGGAGGCAATTTATGCCCCCCTCCCCTGGCATGTATGCTGGCTGGTGGCTGCACCATCCCATAGTTATTTTAGCACTTTCATTGGCCCTAGCTGGCCTAGGACTAGCATCTGGGCTTTCCTGTCAGAGCTTTTTTCTATATGGACCAGTTTGAGTGGCCACCATTGTGACTGTTCCCGTTTCCAAATGGGGGTGGCTCTAATGTCGCTTGTTCTTATAACCATTGTCATTTTCCTTTTTTTTTACCTATTTATTTATTTTTCCTGTTTATTATTTGTACATTGCACTATATACACCTGTCTTTTTTTTGGCTTGTGGCTTTGTTCATTTGGAAACATTTAATATGACATGTTATTGTTTTCTTAAATAAAGATTATACAAAAAAAAAGAGCTACTATAATCAACCAACCAAATGACTACATTTTAGGACAGCCTTTCTCAACTCTTTCAACACAAAGGAACCCTTGAAATAACTTTCTGGCTTCAGGGAACCCCTGCTAAAAATTAATCTATCTATAACTCATGATACGTTAACCACTTCCGGACCGCCGCACGCTGATATATGTCCTTAGTTTGAAGGGGGATATCATTGTTTTGGCAGCAGCTAGCTACCATAACCCTGGTATCCTCTTCTTCGTCCGGTGGTACGCTTTCCGATAAGAGTGGTCTCTGCGGCGCCGCAAGATCACTTTTATCGGCGGTGGGAGAGGGCCCCCCTCCCGCCGCGCTCCGGTGCCCTCCGCCGCTCTCTGGAGCCACGAGCAGCGGCGGAGGCGATGGGATATTCACCCTTGCTGGGCATGGAGATGAGTGAGAGGAAGATGGCCCCCACCCGTCTCCATAACATTGCAGGGCGGAAGCGACGTCAAAGCGTCACTTCCGCCCATAGCTCTTAAAGGGCCATTTTTTTAATTTATTTTTTTCAGGACTTCTCCAGAGCCTCTCCCATCCTCTGGAATGCTCTACCGCAATCCGTCCGATTTTCTCCTACTTTATCCACTTTCAGACGATCCCTGAAAACTCATCTCTTCAGAGAAGCCTATCTGGCCCCCACCTAACAACTGTACATTTCTCTTCTCAATCAGCACATCACCCACAGTTATTACCTCTTGTATCTCTTGACCTTCCCTCTTAGATTGTAAGCTCTAAGGAGCAGGGCCCTCTGATTCCTACTGTATTAAAGTGTATTGTATTTGTACTGTCTACCTTCAAGTTGTAAAGCGCTACATAAACTGTTGGCACTATATAAACCCTGTATAATAATAATAATAATAATAAATGACAAATTTTTATTTATTTATTTATTTATTTATTTATTTATTTATTTATTTATTTATTTTATTGCATTTTAGTATAAATATGAGATCTGAGGTCTTTTTGACCCCAGATCTCATATTTAAGAGGTCCTGTCATGCTTTTTTTTCTATTACAAGGGATGTTTACATTCTTTGTAATAGAAATAAAAAAGAAACAGTGTAAAAATAAAAAATAAAAGGTAAAATAAATACTGAGCTCGCGTGCAGAAGCGAACGTATACGTGAGTAGCGCCCGCATATGAAAACGATGTTCAAACTACACATGTGAGGTATCGCCATGATCGGTAGAGCGAGAGCAATAATTCTAGCCCTAGACCTCCTCTGTAACTTAAAACATGCAACCTGTAGAATTTTTTAAACATTGCCTATGGAGATTTTTAAGGGTAAAAGTTTGTCGCCATTCCACGAGCGGGCGCAATTTTGAAGCGTGACATGCTGGGTATGAATTTACTCGGCGTAACATTATCTTTCACAATATCAAAAAAAATTGGGCTATCTTTACTGTTGTCTTATTTTTTAATTCAAAAAAGTGTATTTTTTCCAAATAAAAGTGCACTTGTAAGACCGCTGCGCAAATACGGTTTGACAGAAAGTATTGCAATGACCGCCATTTTATTCTCTATAAAAGTATATTGTTTGGGGGTTCTAAGTAGTTTTCTAGCTAAAAAAAAAATGTTTATAACTTGTAAACAACAAATCTTTCCTTAAGTGGTTAATGTGATGGCCAGTGGGAAGAATGCTCCTTACACTTGTGGTCATTGGGAAGAACTACCTCCTTACAGATAACAGATTAACCACTTGCTTACAGGGCACTTAAACCCCCCTCCTATCTAGACCAATTTTCAGCTTTCAGTGCTGACGCACTTTGAATGACAATTGCCCGGTCATGCAACACTGTACCCAAATGAAATTTTTATCATTTTTTCCCCACAAATAGAGCTTTCTTTTGGTGGCATTTGATCACCTCTGCGGTTTTTATTTTTTGTTACAAAAATTTAAAAAGACCAAATTTAAAAAAAAAAAAAAATAATTTAAAATAAATAAATAATATAAATAAATAATAATAAATAATATAAATAATATAAAATAAATAAATTTTTAAAAGGGTAATTTTTCTCCTTCATTGATGTACGCTGATGAGGCGGCACCAATGGGCACTGTTAGGTGGCAGTGATGGGCACTGATGGGTGGCAGTGATGGGCACTGATTGGTGGCAATAATGGGCACTGATCTTGTACACTGCTAGGTGGCACTGATTGGCACCACTGGTGGGCATTGTTAGGTGGCAATGGTGGGCATTGATAGGTGGCACATGTAGGCATTGATAGGTGGCACTTATGGGCATTGATACGTGGCACTGGTGGGCACTGTGGGCACTGTGATGTGGCAATGTCAGGTTGCACTGTCAGTGGGTACTGTTGGCACAATTGTGGCACAATTGAGCCATTATTGCCTCCTCCTCTTCGGGACCGATGTCCCTTGCTGCTGAGCCGGTGATTGGCTTTTTTTTCTCCTCGCACTGTCAGCGCGAGGAGAAAAAAAAAACGATCACAGAGCTTTTGTTTTGATCATGTGATCAGCTGTCATCGAACGTGCAGAATCCGAAAACCGAAAGATCCGACATAAACAAATGCTTTATTTTCATTTTCGTTGTGACCACAGTTCGATATAGATAGGAGATTCGACATGACGCTGACAATAGCGATCTGTGTCCATCGAACCTGTGGTCGCATGTGCCTAACCTTAACTCTATTAGTCCAAGATTATTCTACATAAAGAGAAAAGATTCGACATGGAGATTCGACGAAGCAGTCACCGCGAGCGCACATTTATGGTCAAATGCTCCGTCCATAGGCTATAGAAGAATTCTAATGTTGGTTGACTAGTAATAATAATTAATAAAAAAAATTATTACTATTGTCATACAACATTAGAATTCTAATATAGCTTGTAGGCGGAACATTCGACCGGAAATGTATGATGCGGCGTCGTACAGTTTAGCTGCTCCGTCGAATCTTCTTAGAACATTCCACAGACACCATAAGCCTTCAATGACAGATTCGACCTTAATTATTTCGGATTTTCAGATGAATGCATTTTCTTAACCACTTCAATACCAGGCACTTAGACACCTTCCCGCCCAGCCCAATTTTCAGCTTTTTAGCGCTGTCGCACTTTGAATGACAATTGCGCGGTCATGCTACACTGTACCCAAACAAATTTTTTATCATTTTGTTCCCACAAATAGAGCTTTCTTTTGGTGGTATTTGATCACCTCTGTGGTTTTTATTTTTTGCGCAACAAATAAAAAAAGACAGAAAATTTTGAAAAAAAAAAGTTTTTCTTTGTTTCTGTTAAAACTTTTTGTAAATAAGTACGTTTTCTTCTTCAATGACGGGCACTGATATGGCTGCACTGACGGGCACTGATATGGCGGCACTGATGGGCACCGATGAGGTGGCACTGATGAGGTGGCACTGACGGGCACTGATGATGGGCACTGATAGGCGGCACTGATGGGCACTCATAGGTGGCACGGATGTGCACTTATAGGCGGCACTGATGGGCACTCATAGGTGGCATTGATGGGCACTCGTAGGTGGCATTGATGGTTACTTATGGGTGGCACTGATAGTTGGCACAGGTGGGCACAGATGGGCACTGATATATGGGCACTGATGGGCACTGACAGGTGGCATGAATGGACACTGATGGGTGGCACTGATGGCACTGCTTGTTTGCAGTGATGCCCCTAAGGGTGGCATTGCTGGGCATCACTGCAACATGATGGTGCCAATCAGTGCCCATTTGTGGTCACTGATTGGCACAGATTTGGCACACTGGGCACATGTGGATGGCCATGGGGTACATACCTGCCCATCCACATGTTTCCCCTTCCCTGGTGGTCCTAGTGGCGATCCCTGGTGGTCCAGTGTGGTGATCTGCGGGGGGGCTGCGCTGATAAACAATCAGCACAGACCCCCCCTGCCAGACGCGAGTGAGGAAGAGCCGATCAAAGGCTCTTCCTATTGACAGCGTGATCAGCCGTAATTGGACACGGCTGATCACATGGTAAAGAGCCTCTGCCGGAAGCTCTTTACCAAGATCGGTGTAGCGGTGTGTCAGACTGACACACTGCTCCACCGATCGCCGCGATGCGCGCCCCCGGGGGCGCGCTGCGGCATGTTATCCTGCTGGACGTCATATGACGTCCAGTCAGGATAACAGAACCACTTCCCGGACGTCAATCCGCCATAGGGCGGGCGGGAAGTGGTTAAACAAAATAAATACAAACGAATTTCGGGAGTAACTAAGATTTATTTTTCAGACGAAAACGAAATTCTGAAACAAAATATTTCAGTGTGCACATGTCTAATACTAATGCTTACAGTGATTTATTAGTTATTAATATTTACAATATTTGGCACAGGACATGGGAAATTGCAGCCATCAATGTAGTAGTGGTTATTAATAAAGTGATTCTGCACTTCTAGAGGGATCCCACAGGTATGGAACATGTATACTGACATTGCTCTAAGCTGGAACAATGTAATTATGCAACACAAGCCATACCTGGAGTTTAGCTTTAAACAGACTCATAACACACTGCCCACAGAAGACATAGAATATTTGGACGTATACAGGATGTGGTCCGAGTAGGGTGACCTTCACATCCTCTGTAATCTGGGTGTAGAATTTACAGAGAGATACTCTGGATGACACAGAAAATTATCTGCCATACATCATACATAGGTGACCGGTTCCGTGTAATGATCGCCACGATGACCCAACATCCAAAAAGTATGACTGTGGTCTGTCTGTACCTGTTCCTGGCTCCAGGTATCAATCTGTTTTTCTGTATTTTTCTTATATTTATTATAAAAAACAAAAATGTGAAGCCCCCTCTGGATCCTGAAATTGATATGGGCGTTCTCTCTCTCCTATTCCAGGTTTGGTGTCACCCGTCCATATGGTAGAATATTCTACGGGTGACAATGTGACCATAAACTGCCTGGAGGGATGTACTGTGACCAGAGACAACATAATTAAGATTATATGGAGAAAAATCAACAATTCTCACTTTCTGCTGTTCAGTTCAACACAAAAACCGAATCAGACGTCCTCCAACTTCTCAGAATCCAGATTCTCCTTCCAGGATCCGACCAACCTCCGGATAACGGACGCTCAGCCCAGCGACTCCGGGAATTACATCTGTAACTTATTAGCAACCACAGGATTCTGTTATCACAGCTTCTCACTTCGTGCACCAGGTAAGAATTTACTGTACACAACTGACTACATTGATTATCTATCTTTATAATGATCATTGATAACATCAGCATTTGCTCTTTTACTTTAAAAACCTCTTAACCACTTCAGCCCCGGAAGAATTTACCCCCTTCCTGACCAGAGCACTTTTTGCGATTTGGCACTGCGTCGCTTTAACTGACAATTGCGCGGTTGTGCGACGTTGTACCCAAACAAAATTGATGTCCTTTTTTTCCCACAAATAGAGCTTTCTTTTGGTGGTATTTGATCGCCTCTGCGGTTTATATTTTTTGCGCTATAGACAAAAAAAGAGCGTCGATTTTGAAAAGAATGCATTATTTTTTACTTTTTGCTGTAATAAATATCCCCCAAAAATATATAAAAAAAATTATTTTTTTCCTCAGTTTAGGTTGATGTGTATTCTACATATTTTTGGTAAAAATATCGCAATAAGCGTATATTGATTGGTTTGCGCAAAAGTTATAGCTTCTACAAAATAGGGGATAGTTTTATAGCATTTTTATTATATTTTTTTTTTTTACTAGTAATGGCGGCAATCTGCGATTTTTATCGGGACTGCGACATTGTGGGCGGACACATCGGACGCTTTTGACACATTTTTGGGACCATTGGCATTAATACAGCGATCAATGCTGTAAAATTGCACTGATTACTGTAAAAATGTCACTGGCAGGGAAGGGGTTAACACTAGGGGGCAGTGAAGGGGTTAACTGTGTTGCCTGGGAGGTGTTTCTAACTGAAGGGGGAGGGGACTGACTAGAGGAAGTGACGGATCGTGGTTCCTAGCTAATGGGAACACACGATCTGTCACTACTCTCAGAACAGAACAGGGAAGTGTGTTTACACACACTCGTCCCTGTCTCTGATCGCTCGTGGGCGGCGGTCATCGCGACCGTTGGCCACGAGCACCGGCACCACCGTTGTGCGCCTGCTATCCCGACCCCACGAGCCGACGTATAGCTACGACAGCTCACGCAGGGGAGCCAACCTGCTGCAGTATAACTGCAGTGGTTGGTCGGGAAGCGGTTAAAGTTGGCACAACCAATAGACACATTATGAAATTTACGGCTTTAGCACCCACCTAGTACAGAGCAGGTAGCTAGGTAAATGTAGTCTAGCTCCCCTGTAATAATTGCTGCTCTGTTACTTCCCCATCTTCTAGAGCAGTGGTCTCCAATTGTGGCCCGAGGGCCAGATGCGGCTCTTTGCATGCCTTTATGTGGCCCTTAGGGCACTATTCATCTCATTGATTCCTGGCATTATTTCTTCCTTCTGACACAAATGATGAGGCACCATTTTTTCCACCAACAGTGGAGCATAATTCCTCTTATAGACGAGGCTTGGGACCCTATTCCTTCCACTGGCACCAATGATGGGCCAAACATTCAAACACTATTACTGCAGTTGGCATCATAGTTTGAGCAATACTACTCCCACTAATACCAACAATGGGGCATGATTCCTAGTACCATTGGCACCAATGATGGGGCACTACTCCTTCCACAGACATCAATGATGGGGCACTATCACTCTCACTAATACTAACAATGGGGCACAATTCCTACCATTGGCACCAATGATGGGGCACTATTCCTCCCATTGATATCAATGATGGGGCACTGTTTCTCCCACTGACACCAATGATGGGGCACTATTCCTTCCATTGACACTAATGATGGGACACTATTCCTCTTTCTGACACCAGTGGTGGGACACTATTCCTTCCACTGATGCCAACAATAGGGCATTATTCACTGACACCAACAATGGGGCATTATTCCTCCTCCTACTGACCACAGGCGCTATGCAATTTTTTTTACTACCTCTGGCCATCAAGCGCAAGGCATTTTCTACTCCCAATGGCCACAGTGGGCCACTGGCCCTCCTAAAGTCTGAAGGACAATAAACTGGCCTTTGTTTAGAAAGTTTGGAGACCCCTGTTCTAGAGGATTTTAGAAGTATAGTGGGAGGAAGAACAAAGCAGGCAGCCTGAATGTTTATGGAACTCCAGCCAATCCCTGGGGAGGTGTGCCCAGAAGGTGGTGAGAGATCCCATAAATAGTCTGCGGTCTGGCGATCCTTTGGAGGAGAGACAGACCGTAATTCTGTCAGACAGGGAGAGAGATCTGTTGTTCATGCTAATCAGGAACACAGGTGTGTCTCCTTCTCGAGTCAGTCCATCCCCCACACAGTTAGAAAGCATTCCCTAGGAGCACATTTAACCCTTTGATTGGCCCTGATGTTAACCCCTGACCTGCCATTGTCAGACAGTGACAGTGCATTTTTTTTAGCACTGATTACTGTATTGGTGTCACTAGTCCCAAAAAATGTCACTTAGTGTCCGATTTGCCTGCCACAATGTCGCAGTCCCGCTAAAAATTGCTGATTGCTGCTATTACTAGTAAAAATAAAAATGGCATAAAAGTATCTCATAGTTTGTAGACGCGATAACTTCTGCGCAAACCAATTAATATATGCTAATTCGATTTTTTTTTAACAAAAGTATGTAGCAGAATACAAAATGGCCTAAATTGATGAAGAAATTAGATTTTTTAAATATTTTTTTATTTGATATGTTTTATAGCAGAATTGTCGCTTTTTTGTTTATAGTGCGAAAAAACAAAAAAAAAACGCAGAGATGATCAAATACCACCAAAAGAAAGCTCTATTTGTGGGGAAAAAAGGACATACATTTTGTTTGGGTACAACGTTGCATGACTGCGCAATTGTCAGTTAAAATAACACAGTGCCGTATCGGAAAAAATGGCCTGGTCATTAACCACTTAAGGACCAAGCCTCTTTCTGAAATTCGTTGTTTACAAGTTAAAAACATTTTTTTTGGCTTAGAAAATTACTTAGAATCCCCCAAACATTATACATTTTTTACTGTCACACCGTATTAGCGCAGCGATCTTACAAGATACACTTTTTTTAAATTAAAAAATGAGACAACAGTAAAGTTAGCCCAATGTTTTTTATATTGTGACAGATAATGTTACACCAAGTAAATTGATACCCAACATGTCACGCTTCAACATTGTCGCCGCTCGTGGAACGGCAACAAACTTTTACACTTAAAAATCTCCATAGGTGACGTTTAAAAAATTCTACAGGTTGCATGTTTTGAGTTGCAGATGAGATCTAGGGAGAATTATTGCTCTCGCTCTACCGATCGCGGTAATACCTCACATGTGTGGTTTGAACACCGTTTTCATATGCGGGCGCTACTCACGCATGCGTTCGCTTCTGTACGCTAGCTTGGCGGGATGGGGTGCGTTTAAAAACATTTTATTTATTTTTTCTTATTTATTTTACCTTTTATTTTTTATTTTTACACTGTTCTTTAAAAAAAAAAAAAATGTGTTGCTTAACTTCCTATTACAAGGAATGTAAACATCCCTTGTAATAGAAAAAAAGCATGACAGGACCTCCTAAATATGAGATCTGGGGGGTCAAAAAGACCTCACATCTCATATTTACAATAAAATGCAATACATTTTTTTTAAAAAATGACTCTTTAAGAGCTATAGGCGGAAGTGACGTTTTGACTTCGCTTCCGCCCTGCAATGATATGGAGACGGGTGGGGGCCATCTTCCCCTCACTCATCTCCATACCACACACGGAAGAGGATGCGATCGCCTCCGCCACAACCACAGGCTCCGGTAAGCGGCAGAGGGCACCGGAGAGCTGCAGGAGGGGTGGGGGCCTGTCCGGCCACCGATAATAGTGATCTTGCGGCGAATCCGCTGCAGAGACTATTATCGGAAACTGGACCGCCTGCTGAAGAAGAGGATACCGGGGTTATGGCAGCTGGTTGCTGCCATAACAAAGATATCCCTCTTCAAACAGCCAACGTATATCGGCGTGCGGCGGTCCGGAAGTGGTTAAGGGGGTAAAACCTTCTGGGGGCTAAAGTGGTTAATGTTAAAATGCATTCATAGCAGAATAAATATCAGGGCTACAAACAAGTACAAATACAAAAGTCATAAATCTAAAAGTAAAAGGTCAACCAACCTACAAGTAAAAAAACTACTAATAATGAATGAATATTTACTTTGTATCCTTTTTTTTTATTTATGACCTTTTACTTTTAGATTTATGAGCTTTTGATTTGTACTTGTTTTGTAGCCTTTGTAACGAAACGTCCCACACTCCGCTTGAGTGCTTTCGTCATATACCGCTTCCTTCAGTCTGAATATAGATATCAGATATTCCAAACCGTTGAACCAATAACTAGACAGTACTCGTTTTGGCTGCTGAAAATCAAACTGTTTATTAGAACACAAAATACAGGCTTTTAAACATTTGAGTGGGAGGTTCCCGCCTTCTTCTCATATTACTCTAACAATACACCTGTAACCAGAAACCTAAATTAACATGAACTAATTAACTAATCATTTCCAGACTAGGTGACTCAGAGATATGACCTTTCAGGTCCGAGCCTTTTCGTCTCCTAGCTCACTAACTACAATGCTCATTATAGCAGACAATCCAAGACAGGTGGCTGGCTAATGACATCAGCATCGGCTATGAGTCCCAACAGTGTGAAGCAGTCACTATTTCTAATATAGCATATAGGCCCTATACAGGGTTCCCAGAGTCTGTGTGTCTTGGGGGGACATGGACTTGAATCCAAAGTAACATTACTTCAATGGTCCTCAGGGATACACCTCACAAAGAGTATTGTTCCCTTAAAACCCAGGGCCCATAATCGATGGGTAAGAGGCTTGCTCCTAGTCCTCTCCAACAGAGCCTATTTTGGTTGGGTATGTCACCGCCTTGATGAAATGGGACTGTGCTTAGCCCCTGAAACACATTGGCCTTGTTATGCTATGAGACAATTTTATCATTAAATCATCTTGTACTCTCGGATGTTTGTTTGCCACTCTCATCGGATTATATGTACCCACTGACAATTTCCTTGACCCTAAGAAAAAGGGAGTCCCGGAGTTAGAAGAATAAAAAGAATGGGCGGAGGGACGGCATGACTGGGGTGGAAATAGGACAGGCAGAGGGTAAAGTGAGAAGCTGACCCTTCAAGGAAAAGGGGGGTGGTTTAGATCTGAGAGGCATTCTGAGGAAGTAGGGGAAAGAGAAGGAGGAAGTGAAGTCAGTCGAGAGCGGAGGGGAAGAAGATTCCTGCCCACCCTCCCGATGTTTGGTCTGTATTTTAGAGAGGCTGTTAGACCAGCCTGGCAGTGGTGGGTCTTTGGAGGAAGAGAAGATGGTGGTATATACCGTATTTATCGGCGTATAACACACACACTTTTTTCCCCTTTAAAATAAGGGAAAAATTGCGGGTGCGTGTTATACGCCGGCTGATCCCCCCGTTGACTCTGAGCAGAGCAGCGCCGGCAGCCGATATACATATAATAGCCGAGTGAACTCGGCTAGGTTCGGCTAGCTCCGCTCACAGTCACGTCCACTGGGTGTGACTGAGAGCAGAGCTAGCCGAACCTAGCCGAGTTCACTTGGCTATGAATGTATATGGGCAGCGCTCGGCTCCGCTCACAGTCACGCCCAGTCCCTGGGCGGGACTACGAGAGAAGCCGAAAGCACCCGATAGCCGTCGAGATACACATGACCGGCTCTGTGTATCTCGACGGCGCCATTTTCAAACTGCAGTGACACTGACAAGTCACTGCAGTTTAATGGCAGCCTGGGCAAGGCTGCAAACGACACTGACAAGGCAGCAGATGGACACTGGCAAGGCTGCAAGGCAGCAGATGGACACTAGCAAGGCTGCAAGGCTGCAAGGCTGCAAATGACACTGACAAGCATGCAGATGGACGCCGTGCAAGGCTGCAGATGGACACTGATAAGGCTGCATTGATGGGCATTTAAATGTAAGTTTTTTTCCTTAAAACTTTTTTTTCCTTAAAATTCCCTCCTAAACCTGGGGTGCGTGTTATACGCAGGCGCGTGTTATACGCCGATAAATACGGTATATAACATGGTTGGGACCCATCTGTAGTATGGGGTTCTCAGGTACCTTCCGGTTAACGAGGGGTTAACCAGCAAGGGGTAAAGATGTAGATCACTGCGAATGTTGAGTACTGTCTCTGAGTCGGTGGCTTGCGGCTGGAGGCCTAAAAGTTTAAAAGAAGTTGGTCGCAGTGACCAAGTTGTGTGTCGTTGCCCTCAAAACCCCCAAAGAGTATATAGAGAAGTTTGGTTGATGGTTATTTTAAAATGTTATTTATCTAAATTACGTTAATTGTTAATAAAAGGCCGTAAGGCCATTTTACTCCAAAAACCTTGTCACGTCATTTATTCGGTAAGTGGAGGGGTTTGGAGATGATGTTATAACAGGTTGCAAAAGAGAACTGGAGGTTATGTCCTTCATATGTCATGAGTTCAGCGCCCCTTGTTCTTGTGTTTGGGCTGTTTTGTGTGTGGCAGCAGCGGTCTGACTCTCCTACATGCTGCTAAGAACAGAGTGTTCTGAATCTTGCTGCAGCTCTTTGTGTTAATAAAAAAAAAAGAAAAAAAATCAGCATGTTGTTTCTCTATACACAGCCGAACTGAATGACAATAATAGTCAGGCTTCATTTGGGTTTTAAGATTTTTTTTTTTTTTACCATGGATCATTTCCTAACTTGGTTCGTTCTTTTTCTTTTTCAGAAAAAACTTCCATCTTTCCTGGCGCTTGGAGGTATTGGCGATGGATAATTGCTGTTGTATATTTAATCATCAGTCCAGCTGTTTTGTTATTTTTTGAATTCAGAAAATAATTCTGCACCCTACATTCTCATTACTGTACAGCGACCTATAGGTGGTATAAAATGGAAAGTGAGCAAAAAATAAATATCAAATATCTTGGAATCAAATCATAACAAATAATGATAATGGAACAGGACTTCCAAGTCCGAAAATGCATTTTATAATCTTCAGAGTGCACTCAATACTATAATTGTTTACTAAATGGTCAACCCAACACACCTTTTCTTTCCATTGGAGTTGAGAGCTTTCATTACCGGCCCAGGGTAATCATTCTGTAGATCCTAAATGGGGTTTAGGATGTGTGATGATGAGTTGGATGCAGGGCCGGGGTGGGCAGGAGGGGCAGTTGCCCTGGGCACTGTGATATTATGTGAGGTGGGGGGGGGAGGAGGCACCACAAGGAGGGGGATTTGTGTTCAGAAAGGGGAATTTGGGGAGTGGCAGGGGGTAAGAATTATTCTAGGAGGGCAGATTTGGGGAGGTGTGCTAGGATTGGTGATTTGGGGGGATTTCTGTTGGGAGGAGGGATGGTGGAATTTGTGCTGGGGAAAGAGGATTTGTGCTAGGAGGGGGGGATTTGGGGTGTTTGTGCTATAAACATAATTTGGTAGAGCGTAAATATTTTTTTTGGGGGGGGATTTGTGCTAGTTAGGATGATTGGGGGGGGGGTGCTAGGAGGGGAAATTTATGGGGGCGGATTTGTGCTAGGATGGGGGATTGGGGGAGGGGAAATTGTGCTGGGAGGGGAGAATTTGGAGTGGGGGGATTTGTGCTTGGAGAGGAAATTTGAGGGCAAAAATGATTTGTGCTAGAAGGAGAAATTTTTCTTTTGTGCGGGGGGGGGGGGGGGGGGTGTGCATATGGGGAGAGAGAGGATTTAAGGTGGGAGGGGGGATGGGGGGGCAAATATTTGTGCTAAGAGGGGGGATTTCAGCAGGGGGGCAGATGTGTACTGAGAGGAGGGGGAATTTATGCTTAGAGGGTGAGCATGCAGATTAGTGCTCTTTTTATTTTTGGGGTAGGGGGGATTAAGTTGACACATTGGGGTTGATTTACTAAAACTGGAGTGTGCAAAATCTGGTGCAGCTGTGCATGGTAGCCACTCAGCTTCTAACTTCAGCTTGTTCAATTAAGCTTTGCCAGAGAAACCTGGAAGCTGATTGGTTTCTATGCAGAGCTGCACAAGATTTTGCACTCTTCAGCTTTAGTAAATCAACCCCATAATGCTCATACATCTTGGGGGCGGGGCGCAATTTGGCATGTTCGCCCTGGGCTCTAGATGACATTGTCCTGGCACTGGTTGGATGGACATAGGATGGCACCAAGGTGGAGGTTTTGGAACTACTAGGGTTTGAAAGAGTTCTTGGTGAGGTTGGAATTATAATTCCTTGAGATAGCATTGTTGGTGGAGGCCAGCAGCTTGTCAGGCTAAGTGGGGGGGTCCAGATATAAGGTAGGTCCGTGGTTTAAGTTGGATCCAGAAGGTAGCAAAGGTGAGACAAAGGTGTAGCAATGGATTTTAGGTGGAGGATGCTGCCAGGGGTTACCAGAGCCATATGAAAGAATATGGAGAGGTGATCAAGGCTTTTTTTCTCAAACAATAGGTGCTGGAACTTAACCACGGGCCCACAAAACCCTTCCCCCTACACACACCCTCCAAATCACATCAAATAGTGGGTGTGTTCAGTCAAATTTCAAAAACAGTAGGAGGGTCTCAAAGGGGCATTAAATAACAGGATTGCATTACATACAGAGTGCAGAGCTGTCACTTGTAAACACAGAAACCAGACTTCTGTGTTTATAAGTCATTGTGGTGAGCAGGCACCAAAGGGTCTGAGCCAGAGGTGGTGGAACTGAGTTTCACCAAGTTCCCCCTGAAAAAAAGCCCTGGAGGTGATAGATTTTAACTGTAAAGTTGCTAGTGTCCTCGGATATAATAAAAAAGCTGCTGAATTAATAATAAACCAATATCCTTTAAAGGACTACTTCTTAAAGCTGAACTGTGAGCACGGTTACTTTAATTTAAATATATATTTCTCAATCCCAAAGGATATAAATCCACCTTGTATACAACAAATGCCTTTGCAAACCCAGATATTACCATGTAAATGTAGTGACCCCCATCATTGTGCCGTGCATAGCTTGTGAAGAGGATAGAGCTGTGGGAGCGGCCCAGTAATCCCCACCCACTATAGGCTGCCTGCATAAAAACTACAGGAGGGGGCGGAGACAAGACCAGTCCCCCTGCACAAGGAGAGAGAGCAGCAGCGGGCGGTCTTTATTACAGGAAATTTCACACTGGATTACCGCACAGATCTGGAAGAAATACACAAATCTCACCGAGATTCAAGAGGAATATACACGATGGATGGATTTTAGACAATATTTGTTGATCTCAGAGTTCAGCTTTAAAGCATTTCCCCCAACACTTTATATTCCTGATATGTGGCTGCTGTACCATATACTTATATGAGAAAGTCTCCTGTTCTCTTTGTATTGCTTCCTTTGTGTGCAATCCCTGGTGATCCTGCCAGTCCCTCTGCTTTCCTATTACAAACTGACCACACTAAGCAGAGAGCATACAATGGTCAGTTTTCTATCTCAGGCTGCTCTCCTCCAGTGATCAGACTTGTACTGACACGCCCCCGCTACACAGCCATTCACTGGGAAGTTCAGTGTGCTGCTGCTTCTCTTCTGCTCACTCATAAGGAAAAAAGGTATTTTTAATGTTTTTTTTATTTTTATTTTTTTATATTTATACAAAAATGTTTTGCCTTTCATTTCTATTTTAAACTGAATGTGTTGTGTTACAAGGTGATCATTTACAATCACTTTAAGTGTTCTACCCTACATCTACCAATCAGAATTCACTTTCCTGAAATCAGATGGTTACGAGAAGGACTCTGATTGGTTGCTGTGGATTGCTGATCTTTAAAAAAAAGAAGAACTCTTTACTAAACCGCCATTTATTTTTTTAAGTTCAGCAATCACATGTTGCCATTTGTGTTCTTTTTTTCTTTTTTTTTTTTTCCATTTTGATGGAAACTTTTGGTGGTGACAACCCAACCAATGAGCAACAGGAAGCCGATAACATCATTTACCGAGACTCAGGGAGGAAAGAAAGAGCTATCTATGAGACTGGAGGATCAACAACAGTTACTCTCCCTATTTTTGACTAATTTGTTTTTGTGTTTCCAGTATTAGTGTATAAATAAATTTTTTTCTGCACCAGAAATTTTTTATTTTTGAATAGAACAGTTGTTCCCAAAATCTTTTACTAGTCTCAAAATGTTTTAATACACATTCATCTTCATTTTTAAGCAGACCTGTGCTCAGACAAGTATTCAAACAAGATTTTCTTCCCTGGTTCATCTTTCCCCTCCTCATCAAAATGCCAATTACATTTTTAAATTAAAAAAAAAAAAAAAAATACGTTTTTCATGGCATACCTAATTATAGATGCAGTGATGTCATCTCTTAACTTCTGTGCTTCTCTCTGCAATGTCAGCAGATCATGGCTGGTGGGGTGAGCCAGCAAGGTGCTGTACATAGCTTTCTAAAAAAAAATCACAACCAGGGTTGCCAACCGCCAGTAAATTTACTGACGGTTTGTAAAAATCTGGGGCTAATAATTTCATGCTGTGTTGACTTTTTAGGTGTAAATCAAGCAAATTACTTTGTTATAGGTATTGTCAGTGTTTCCATATCATGTTTAAATATTCACTGTGTCAGTTTTCAATAGGAATTCTGTAATTTCTCAGGTTGTCAGTAAAAAAAAGTGCTCCGCCAGTAAATTTGCCATGTTTTGTCAGTAAAAAAAATGCTGCAGGAGGTTGGCAACCCTGATCACAACACTCCTACCTCTGTACTTATCTCAAGAGCCCTTGGTCCTGACCCCTCACCTGATTGGCCGTAACGAGATCCGATCGGATTGGCCGCCAGGAGGAGGAGGAGGAGGAGGGAGGAGACGCAGGGAAAGCGTGGAAGCAGCCGGAGAGAAGCCACCGCAGCCGGAGCAGTGCCCGTGAGATAGGGTAAGTGCGGGACCCCGACTACTGACTGGCCGACCCTGTGGGGGTTCCGACCATGACCACCATGACCCGACCGAGGGATTGAAATGTTTAGCGATTGTTACAATATGCTGTATTGTGAACATTAAAAACTAAAGTAAATAATGAAATAAATAAACAAATAATAATTTAAAAAATTATATATACATTAAAAACTAATTTAAATAATGAAATAACTAAATAAATAAATAATAATTAAAAAATTATATATATATATACATACATACTATATATAATACAAATTAAGTAAATGATAATAAAAGTCTACTCATAAAAATGAAAAACATTTATAATTACATCAGAAAAACTGAGATATAAATTGAATATAGTTGATGATAGTTATGTACTATCAAAAATTCTCTTTTACAATCCACCCTATAAAAAATTCTAGGGACACGGGCGTTAGCCTACAGACTACAGGACACCCCCAGGTTACCATACACAAGATTTGATTTTATGCAGTTTTAATAACAGCAGGAAGTGGAAAGGTCCTTAACAACTTATAAAATACATTGTATAACAATTCATTTTATGTAATGTTTTTGTAAGAAGAAATTGAGTTCTATGTGATTTTATTCTGTACTGTGGTCTTCCCAGGTATTAAAATTCTGCAGTACTTAAATGTGAACGGGTGTATGGAAGAGGGATTGTTTGGGAAATATGAGTCAGCGGTCATCTGCTGGTGATTCATTTCTATAGAACATTTTAGGAGATACTCCACAAGGCCAGGGGCACACCCTATGCAGTGATGTATGGTCTGCATGTATATAAGAAGAGAGCCGTGGCTGGGTGGTGAGGAGAAGAGCTCAGACTGAACCAATTATGCCTATGTGTGGGGGTCTCGGGGAGGTTAAACCCTCCAATCAAGCTGTGCAGGTCATCTGCGACTTGGTGAGTGATACGTGGGGGGGGGGGGGTTGTGATAATTACCCTGGGAAGAGGGCAAATATTGTCGCTGAGCCTCTGGGAAAAAAAAAGACTGGGGTTATCAGACTAAAGCGGTAGGTGTGTTTCCAGTGAGTACGCCAATCCAAAAATGTATTTTAAGGGCGTGGTAGCCCACTTTTATTTAAAAGAAGGAAAGTTCACTTATACATCAGCTGCCATGCAGGGGTTTCTTCCACATAACATGAATTAATGAAAATACCAAGCCACCTGGCTTACGTTTGGCAGCATGGCTGCTCCTCTTAGCAGTCCTTTGACTGTGTCATTCAGCTCTCTCAGAAAACTTGGCTCCCTAGCCTTCAGTCGCAGTGCTCTGCTGCGTGGCCCACCTCTGGCCCCAGAATCAGGGTTCTCCTGACACCCCTGATAGCTAACCTGACTCCTGAGACTGAGACCTGCTGTCTCGTGTCTCCTGGCTGGGCTCTCTGACCCCTTGATGAGACCTCTGTCTCCTAGCTTCTGGCTGGGCCCTCTGACCCCTCGATGAGACCTCTGTCTCGTGTCTCCTGGCTGGGCTCTCTGACCCCTCGATGAGACCTCTGTCTCCTAGCTTCTGGCTGGGCCCTCTGACCCCTCGATGAGACCTCTGTCTCGTAGCTTCTGGCTGGGCCCTCTGACCCCTCGATGAGACCTCTGTCTCGTGTCTCCTGGCTGGGCTCTCTGACCCCTCGATGAGACCTCTGTCTCCTAGCTTCTGGCTGGGCCCTCTGACCCCTCGATGAGACCTCTGTCTCGTAGCTTCTGGCTGGGCCCTCTGACCCCTCGATGAGACCTCTGTCTCGTGTCTCCTGGCTGGGCTCTCTGACCCCTCGATGAGACCTCTGTCTCCTAGCTTCTGGCTGGGCCCTCTGACCCCTCGATGAGACCTCTGTCTCGTAGCTTCTGGCTGGGCCCTCTGACCCCTCGATGAGACCTCTGTCTCGTGTCTCCTGGCTGGGCTCTCTGACCCCTCGATGAGACCTCTGTCTCCTAGCTTCTGGCTGGGCCCTCTGACCCCTCGATGAGACCTCTGTCTCGTAGCTTCTGGCTGGACCCTCTGACCCCTCGATGAGACCTCTGTCTCACAGCTTCTGGCTGGGGCCCCCCTGAACCCTGGGTGAGAGCTTCCGTCTCCAAACTGGAAACTGTCTCCAAAACGAGAGCTTTGAGCAATTCTTAGACCTGACTATATAATGACCCTGCACACCTGTGTAGTGAGCCAGGTTGCAGGCCTCTAGCAAAACCTGGACCCAGGATTGAATGTTCTGATTCATAACTACAGAACCTGGAGAGATGCTAGTTCTGAACCTTGCATTAACCCTTAATGAGACTCCTGGGTCACCTTTTCCTATAAACTTATACCGACAGAACCTCTCCCTGTCACAATATATATATGTATATAGTGTATATCTATATAAACTATCTTGCCAAAAGTATTGGGCACCTGCCTAACCAAGGAAAATGAAAACTCCTCCTACAAGTTTTAACCAGGCACTGATAGAAGTTACAAGACTGCTATGTACGTGTGATAAGAAAAGGTATTTAGCATTTATATTTACTAAAAATGATTGCATTTCTATGTTCTGTGTACTGTGGGGCACCAGATATAATGAGTACAGGCTCCTGGGTTTAGTAAAACTTTAACAGGAGTGGTGTGCATGAACCCCCAGAGATTAGAGATCAACTAACCACAAATGTAACCAATATGGTCACACTGTATATCAAACTACACCTCTTCTTTTTTCACATCCTCAACAAGTATAATGTTTCAAATGAGTTCCCTGTGTTATTATAAAAGTAACATTTATATCTTCCACATAAAATCATTTGTAACTATTTGGATGCAAAGGAGACCAATATGTATTCTTATTTCTAGAGCTTAGCAAACATGTTACAATCTGATCTCCTTTATATCTGCTATTAAGTATATAATATTACCAAAAGTATTGTGACACCTGCCTTTACACGCACATGCACTTTAATGCAGGGGTGGATCCGGGGGGGGGCAACAGGGCAACCCCCCCCAGAAAATATTGCTGACTCTGAGGCTGAGCGTGCCCTGAGAATTCAGAGCCACAGTCGGGACAACTCACAGCCAGGGCTGGACTGGGATAAAAATTTGGCCCTGGACTTCATCCAGACCGGCCCACTTTATTTGTGCAAACAAGCACAAAAACAGTATATAAACTATACGAAATTGTGCAAAAAAACATAAGTAGCATAACATAAGGAGTCCTCACTAACCTCTCTTACTATTTCACTTATTCTCCTCTGTATTTTTCTCATCTTTTTTACATCACTGTGTGAAGTTGAGGGCAAACCAGGAAAGCCATTATTTTGACAGGCTGTCACTGAAACCAGCCCAGTGAGCCATCGGCCCACCGGGAAACTCCCTGTAGTCCCGATGGCCAGTACAGGCCTGCTCACAGCCATTCTCAGCATTAGGAATTACTGCCCACACACTCGGGACTGCACTCTCCGCCCCCTGTACCCCCCCCAGCAGTTTTCCAGCCTCTCTCCTGCAAGCTACTGCTTGAGTGGGAGGGAAGGGGATGTGCCTGACCCCGGAGACCGCACCCGCCTGGAAGAGGGACGTGTGAGCAGCTGAGCAGAGGGACCTGAGTGACTGTGAATGTCCTGGAGGTAAGCACAGCTAGCAGTACATCGTGGATTAGTTTACAAGCACCTCTATGCTGAGTTAATGCAGCTTAGCATAGAGGAGCTGTTAGCTAACAAATAGGATTGCATCTTTTCATGTGGCACAGTGAGAAATTGGGCTAATTAAAGCATTGTAACTGCTCCCTGCTGTGTGCCCTCCTGACCCTCCCCCCGTGTATGCCCTCCTGACCTCCCTGGTGTGTGCTCTCCTGACCCCGTACTGTGCTCTCCTGACCCCATCTCCTCTCCTGGTGTGTGCCCTCCTGACCCCATCCTGTACTCTCCTGACCTCCCTGGTGTGTGCCCTCCTGACCCCATCTTGTGCTCTCCTGACCTCCCTGGTGTGTGCCCTCCTGACCCTGTACTGTGCTCTCCTGACCTCCCTGGTGTGTGCCCTCCTGACCCCATCCTGTGCTCTCCTGACCTCCCTGGTGTGTGCACACCTGACCCTGTACTGTGCTCTCCTGACCTCCCTGGTGTGTGCCCTCCTGACTCCATCCTGTGCTCTCCTGACCTCTCTGGTGTGTGCCCTCTTGACCCCATCCTGTGCTCTCCTGACCTCCCTGGTGTGTGCACTCCTGACCCTGTAGTGTGCTCTTCTGACCTCCCTGGTGTGTGCCCTCCTGACCCCTTACTGTGCTCTCCTGAACCTCCCTGGTGTGTGCCCTCCTGACCCCGTACTGTGCTCTCCTGACCTCCCTGGTGTGTGCCCTCCTGACCCCAACCTGTGCTCTCCTGACCTCCCTGGTGTGTGCCCTCCTGACCCCGTACTGTGCTCTCCTGACCTCCCTGGTGTGTGCCCTCCTGACCTTGTACTGTGCTCTCCTGACCTCCCTGGTGTGTGCCCTCCTGACCCCATCCTGTGCTCTCCTGACCTCCCTGGTGTGTGCCCTCCTGACCCCATCCTGTGCTCTCCTGACCTCCCTGGTGTGTGCACTCCTGACCCTGTACTGTGCTCTCCTGACCTCCCTGGTGTGTGCCCTCCTGACTCCATCCTGTACTCTCCTGACCTCCCTGGTGTGTGCCCTCCTGACCCTGTACTATGCTCTCCTGACCTCCCTGGTGTGTGCCCTCCTGACCCTGTACTGTGCTCTCCTGACCTCCCTGGTGTGTGCCCTCCTGACCCCATCCTGTGCTCTCCTGACCTCCCTGGTGTGTGCCCTCTTGACCCCATCCTGTGCTCTCCTGACCTCCCTGGTGTGTGCACTCCTGACCCTGTACTGTGCTCTCCTGACCTCCCTGGTGTGTGCCCTCCTGACCCTGTACTGTGCTCTTCTGACCTCCCTGGTGTGTGCCATCCTGACCCTGTACTGTGCTCTTCTGACCTCCTTGGTGTGTGCTCTCCTGACCCCTTACTGTGCTCTCCTGAACCTCCCTGGTGTGTGCCCTCCTGACCCTGTACTGTGCTCTCCTGACCTCCCTGGTGGGTGCCCTCCTGACCCCATCCTGTTCTCTCTTGACCTCCCTGGTGTGCCCTCTTGACCCTATACTGTGCCCCCCTGACTCTGTACTGTGCTCTCCTGACCTCCCTGGTGTGTGCTCTCCTAACCTCCCTGGTGTGTGCCCTCCTGACCTCCCTGGTGTGTGCCCTCTTGACCCGGTACTGTGCTCTCCTGACCTCCCTGGTGTGTGCCCTCCTGACCCCGTACTGTGCTCAACTGACCTCCCTGGTGTGTGCCCTCCTGACCCAGTACTGTGCTCTCCTGACCCCCCTGGTGTGTGCCCACCTGACCCCATCCTGTGCTCTCCTGACCTCCCTGGTGTGTGCCCTCCTGACCCCGTACTGTGCTCTCCTGACGTCCCTGGTGTGTGCCCTCGTGACCCCATCCTGTGCTCTCCTGACCTCCCTGGTGTGTGCCTTCCTGACCCCGTACTGTGCTCTCCTGACCTTTCTGGTGTGTGCCCTCCTGACCCCATCCTGTGCTCTCCTGACCTCCCTGGTGTGTGCCTTCCTGACCCCGTACTGTGCTCTCCTGACTTCCCTGGTGTGTGCCCTCCTGACCCTGTACTGTGCTCTCCTGACCTCCCTGGTGTGTGCCCTCCTGACCCCATCCTGTGCTCTCCTGACCTCCCTGGTGTGTGCACTCCTGACCCTGTACTGTGCTCTCCTGACCTCCCTGGTGTGTGCCCTCCTGACTCCATCCTGTACTCTCCTGACCTCCCTGGTGTGTGCCCTCCTGACCCTGTACTATGCTCTCCTGACCTCCCTGGTGTGTGCCCTCCTGACCCTGTACTGTGCTCTCCTGACCTCCCTGGTGTGTGCCCTCCTGACCCCATCCTGTGCTCTCCTGACCTCCCTGGTGTGTGCCCTCTTGACCCCATCCTGTGCTCTCCTGACCTCCCTGGTGTGTGCACTCCTGACCCTGTACTGTGCTCTCCTGACCTCCCTGGTGTGTGCCCTCCTGACCCTGTACTGTGCTCTTCTGACCTCCCTGGTGTGTGCCATCCTGACCCTGTACTGTGCTCTTCTGACCTCCTTGGTGTGTGCTCTCCTGACCCCTTACTGTGCTCTCCTGAACCTCCCTGGTGTGTGCCCTCCTGACCCTGTACTGTGCTCTCCTGACCTCCCTGGTGGGTGCCCTCCTGACCCCATCCTGTGCTCTCTTGACCTCCCTGGTGTGCCCTCTTGACCCTATACTGTGCCCTCCTGACTCTGTACTGTGCTCTCCTGACCTCCCTGGTGTGTGCTCTCCTAACCTCCCTGGTGTGTGCCCTCCTGACCTCCCTGGTGTGTGCCCTCTTGACCCGGTACTGTGCTCTCCTGACCTCCCTGGTGTGTGCCCTCCTGACCCCGTACTGTGCTCAACTGACCTCCCTGGTGTGTGCCCTCCTGACCCAGTACTGTGCTCTCCTGACCCCCCTGGTGTGTGCCCACCTGACCCCATCCTGTGCTCTCCTGACCTCCCTGGTGTGTGCCCTCCTGACCCCGTACTGTGCTCTCCTGACCTCCCTGGTGTGTGCCCTCGTGACCCCATCCTGTGCTCTCCTGACCTCCCTGGTGTGTGCCTTCCTGACCCCGTACTGTGCTCTCCTGACCTTTCTGGTGTGTGCCCTCCTGACCCCATCCTGTGCTCTCCTGACCTCCCTGGTGTGTGCCTTCCTGACCCCGTACTGTGCTCTCCTGACTTCCCTGGTGTGTGCCCTCCTGACCCCGTACTGTGCTCTCCTGACCTCCCTGGTGTGTGCCCTCCTGACCCCATCCTGTGCTCTCCTGACCTCCCCGGTGTGTGCTCTCCTGGCCCCTTACTGTGCTCTCCTGACCTCCCTGGTGTGTGCCCTCCTGACCCTGTACTGTGCTCTCCTGACCTCCCTGGTGTGTGCCCTTCTGACCCCGTACTGTGCTCTCCTGACCTCCCTGGTGTGTGCCCTCCTGACCCCATCCTATGCTCTCCTGACCTCCCTGGTGTGTGCAGTCCTGACCCTGTACTGTGCTCTCCTGACCTTCCTGGTGTGTGCCCTCCTGACTCCATTCTGTGCTCTCCTGACCTCCCTGGTGTGTGCCCTCCTGACCCTGTCCTGTGCTTTCCTGACCTCCCTGGTGTGTGCCCTCCTGACCCTGTACTGTGCTCTCCTGACCTCCCTGGTGTGTGCCCTCCTGACCCCATCCTGTGCTCTCCTGACCTCCCTGGTGTGTGCCCTCCTGACCCCATCCTGTGCTCTCCTGACCTCCCTGGTGTGTGCACTCCTGACCCTGTACTGTGCTCTCCTGACCTCCCTGGTGTGTGCCCTCCTGACTCCATCCTGTGCTCTCCTGACCTCCCTGGTGTGTGCCCTCCTGACCCTGTACTGTGCTCTCCTGACCTCCCTGGTGTGTGCCCTCCTGACCCCATCTTGTGCTCTCCTGACCACCCCAGTGTGTGCTCTCCTGACCCCATACTGTGCTCTCTTGACCTCCCTGGTGTGTGCCCTCCTGACCCCATCCTGTAAATCCCCTGACCTCCCTGGTGTGTGCCTTCCTGACCCCGTACTGTGCTCTCCTGACCTCCCTGGTGTGTGCTCTCCTGACCCTGTACTGTGCTCTCCTGACCTCCCTGGTGTGTGCTCTCCTGACCCCATCCTGTGCTCTCCTAACCTCCCTGGTGTGTGCCCTCCTGACCCTGTACTGTGCTCTCCTAACCTCCCCAGTGTGTGCCCTCTTGACCCTATACTGTGCCCTCCTGACCCTGTACTGTGCTCTCCTGACCTCCCTGGTGTGTGCTCTCCTGACCTCCCTGGTGTGTGCCCTCCTGACCTCCCTGGTGTGTGCCCTCCTGACCTCCCTGGTGTGTGCTCTCCTGACCTCCCTGGTGTGTGCCCTCCTGACCCCGTACTGTGCTCAACTGACCTCCCTGGTGTGTGCCCTCCTGACCCAGTACTGTGCTCTCCTGACCCCCCTGGTGTGTGCCCTCCTGACCCCATCCGGTGCTCTCCTGACCTCCCTGGTGTGTGCCCTCTTGACCCCGTACTGTGCTCTCCTGAGCTCCCTGGTGTGTGCCCTCCTGACCCCATCCTGTGCTCTCCTGACCTCCCTGGTGTGTGCCTCCCTGACCCCGTACTGTGCTCTCCTGACCTTTCTGGTGTGTGCCCTCCTGACCCCATCTTGTGCTCTCCTGACCTCCCTGGTGTGTGCCTTCCTGACCCCGTACTGTGCTCTCCTGACCTTTCTGGTGTGTGCCCTCCTGACCCTGTACTGTGCTCTCCTGACCTTTCTGGTGTGTGCCCTCCTGACCCCATCCTGTGCTCTCCTGACCTCCCTGGTGTGTGCCTTCCTGACCCCATACTGTGCTCTCCTGACCTTTCTGGTGTGTGCCCTCCTGACCCTGTACTGTGCTCTCCTGACCTTTCTGGTGTGTGTCCTCCTGACCCTATCCTGTGTTCTCCTGACCTCCCTGGTGTGTGCCTTCCTGACCCCATACTGTGCTCTCTTGACCTTTCTGGTGTGTGCTCTCCTGACCTCCCTGGTGTGTGCCCTCCTGAACCCGTACTGTGCTCTCCTGACCTCCCCATTGTGTGCCCTCCTGACCCCATACTGTGCTCTCCTGACCTCCCTGGTGTGTGCCCTCCTGACCCCATCCTGTAAATCTCCTGACCTCCAAGGTGGGTGCCTTCCTGACCCCGTACTGTGCTCTCCTGACCTCCCTGGTGTGTGCCCTCCTAACCCCGTACTGTGCTCTCCTGACCTCCCTGGTGCATGCCCTCCTGACTCCGTACTGTGCTCTCCTGACCTCCTCGGTGTGTGCCCTCCTGACCCCATCCTGTGCTCTCCTGACCTCCCCGGTGTGTGCCGTCCTGACCCCGTACTGTGCTCTCCTGACCTCCCTGGTGTGTGCCCTCCTGACCCTGTACTGTGCTCTCCTGACCTCCCTGGTGTGTGCCCTCCTAACTGCATCCTGTGCTCTCCTGACCTTCCTGGTGTGTGCCCTCCTGACCCCATCCTGTGCTCTCCTGACCTCCCTGGTGTGTGCCCTCCTGACCCCGTACTATGCTCTCCTGACCTCCCCAGTGTGTGCCCTCCCGACCACATATGGTGCTCTCCTGACCTCCCCAGTGTGTGCCCTCCTGACCCCATACTGTGCTCTCCAGACCTCCCTGGTGTGTGCCCTCCTGACCCCATCCTGTGATCTCCTGATCTCCCCGGTGTGTGCCCTCCTGACCCCGTACTGTGCTCGCCTGACCTCCACTGGTGTGTGCCTTCCTGACCCCATCCTGTGCTCTCCTGACCTCCCCGGTATGTGCCCTTCTGACCCCATACTGTGCTCTCCGGACCCTCCTGGTGTGCTCTCCTGACCTCCCCAGTGAGTGCTCTCCTGACCCCATACTGTGGTCTCCTGACCTCCCTGGTGTGAGCCATCCTGACCCCATCCTTTGCTCTCCTGACCTCCCTGGTGTGCACCCTCCTGACCCCATACTGTGCTCTCCTGACCCCCCTGGTGTGCTCTCCTGACCTCCGTGGTGTGTGCCCTCCTGACCCCATACTGTGCTCTCCTGACCCCATCCTGTGCTCTCCTGACCTCCTGGTTTGCAACCTCCTGACCCTATACTGTGCTCTCCTGACCCCCCTGGTGTGCTCTCCTGACCTCCCTGGTTTGTGCCCTCCTGACCCCGTATTGTGCTGTCCTGACCTCCCGCCGGTGTGTGCCCTCCTGACCCCGTACTGTGCCCTCCTGACTTCCCTTGTGTGTGCCATCCTGACCTCCCTGTTGTGTGCTCTCCTAACCTCCCTGTTGTGTGCTCTCCTAACCTCCCTGGTGTGTGCTCTCCTGACCCCCCCCCCCTCCCAGTTCTGTAAGCAACACCTTATTTTCTGGCAGCGTTCCTCCCGAGACTAGACTCTGGATCCGCCCCTGATTTAATGGCATCCCAGTCTTAGTCCGTAGGGTTCAATATTGAGTTGGCCCACCCTTTTCAGCTATAACAGCTTTAACTCTTCTGGGAAGGCTGTCCACAAGGTTTAGGAGTGTGTCTATGGGAGTGTTTGACCATTCTTCCAGAAGTGCATTTGTGAGGTCAGGCACTGATGTTGGAGTCTCCGCTCGAATTCATCCCAAAGGTGTTCTATCAGGCTGAGGTCAGAACGCCACCCCAGTCAAGTTCCTCCACCCCAAACTCACTCATCCATGTCATTATGCTTTGTGCACTAGTCCAAATCATTTGGTGGAGGGGGAATTATGCTGCGGGGGTTGTCTTTCAGGGGTTGGGCTTGGCCCCTTAGTTCCAGTGAAGGGAACTCCTAAAGTGTCAGCATACTAAGACATTTTGGATAATTTCATGCTCCCAATTTTGTGGGAACAGTTTGGGGATGGCCTCTTCCTGTTCCAACATGACTGCACACCAGTGCACAAAGCAAGGTCCATGTAGATCAGGGGTGTTAAACTCAATTTTATGACGGGCCACATCAGCATTATGGTTTCCCCTTAAAGGGCGGTTGTATCTGTAAGACTAGATGTCCAGAGCACCCCATCCCCCTTACCATTAGATGTCAAGAGTCCCCCACCATCCCTTACATCACAGTGCACCCCCTTACCTTGTGCTGCTGCTAGGAAGAAACTGAGGGGTGGAGATGGTAAGCAGAAAGTGCAGCGTCTGGAGGAGGACCAGAGGAGGGCTGTAGTCAGCTGGCAGAGTCTGTTGAATGCTGAGGCCAGGTAAGGCAGAGTTGAGGAGGTGCTGCTGCTGCCCAGAGAGGTGCAGGATCTGTAGGAGTAGTTCTGTCCTCCTCTCTGCTGCTAACTGCTGAGACAAGGTGAGGGCAACAACTAGGGGGTTGCCTGCAGGAGAAGTGCAAGGGTGGAATGAAATGTCCTGGAGGGCTGGATTTGGCCCCCGGGCCTTGTGTTTGACAGATGTGATTTAGAGGAACTGATGCCCTCCATTCTCTCCTGCAGCCACTGAATGTCTGTGGAAGAGAGGAGAAGTAGTGGGCATTCAGCAGCTATATGGAGGGATTGATTCCTCTACATGCTCTACATTATTAAAGTGTATATAAAACCTCAAAATGTGATATATTGCAGTATACCAGTCCTAAGAGGTAGTGACTGCTTTACTTGTTTTTTTTTCCTTTACTGTTACCCGTTGATCCCACCAGTAGCACACTTCCTGACCAGCTCCCTGTTACACAATATTGAATTTATTTTGCTCATTGGTATATTTATGTAATGGAATTGCTCAGCTACTCATGCCTTTTTTTACCTATGTTTGCAAATTGGCCTTGAAAAAACTAACAAGAATTGGCTTTGGTATATTATAGTTGGGTTCAGGCAGTGTTCAGGGCTCATAGATTTCAGGCTGGGTTCACTGATCATTGAGATTACATACACTTTAATACTCAGTTTCTACCACTAGAGATTCACTTACAATTCCAAATGTTTTAGTGTACTCTGCTTGTAAGTAGAAAGAAGGAATTGTCTGATATAGGCGACACTGGCAGGGCAGGATCTAGGGGGATTCTGGGGTGGGCTGTGCCCCCCCCCATATTTTATCTGTGCCCCCCTCCCCATATTTTAGCTGTGCCCCCTAGGTTTCTGAGAGTGAATGCACAGAACCATGTCTGATGCAGACAGTTGATATAAGGGGGCACTCTGATGGGAACATCTGATGTAAGGAGGCACTCTGATGGGAACACCTGATGTAAGGGGGCACGCTGATGGGGACCATGATAGAAGGAGACACTCTAATGGGGACAATGATATAGGGGGACACTGTGATGGAGACCATGAAATAAGGGGGCACTCTGATGGGGACACCTGATGAAAGGGGGCACTCTGATGGTGACTATGATATAAGGGGGCACTCTGATGGGGACCATGATATAAGGGGAAACTCTGATGGTGACCATCATGATGTAAGGGGCACTCTGATGGGGACCATGATAGAAGGGGGCACTCTGATGGGGACCATGATATAACTGAACATATGTAAGGGGCACTCTGTTGAGGACAATTGATGTAAGGAGACACTCTGATGGGGATATCTGATGTAAGGGAGACCACCTGATTGGGGCACCTGATGTAAAGTGGCAATCTGATGGGGACCCTGATATAAGGGGTCACTCTGATGGGGACATCTGATGTAAGAGGGCACTCTAATGGGCACCCTGATGCAAAGGGGCACTCTGATGGGACATCGGATATAAGGGGACAGAGGTTCTGTTTAATTCTCATAATCTAATGACAGCGTAATACATATTTCCCAGGTCATGACACTGTGTGATAGACTGTCAGTGACTCACACACAGTGTTGACTTCATTCCCCTTGACTTTTTTTACTGCCCCCCCAGATTAGATCCGGCCCTGGACACTGGGGTGCCCATGTCTATCGCCTGGTGCTTGTGGGATGTGGAATGACAATGGCAAGATAATGGCACATATATGAGCCAAGCTATAGAAAAGAGGGCAATATCTGATTGCCAAGTGTATATAATCTGGGGGTCTCCTATTCTTCAGTTACAAGTGACCGGATCATTTCATCCTGGTCTAGTGACATCACAGGCTGCTCTCCTATAAATAAGGAGAAGATATTGGGGGGCTCACTGATGTGTTTTCTCTTCCAGTTCAAAGCGGAGATAGAGCAAAAATCTGGGAAGAACTTTGTGACTTATGAAGCCGTTGAGTACAAAACACAGCTTGTGGCCGGTGTAAATTTCTTTGTCAAGGTAATACAGACAGCAAAGTGATACACCTAATGTCTTGTTATATTTAAAATGCTGTTACTACCCTGTTTCCCTGAAAATAAGACCTAGCGTGATTGTCGGTGATGGCTGCAATATAAGCCCTACCCCCCAAATAAGCCCTAGTTAAAGTCCTTGTAGGTCTTATTTTCAGGGTAGGGCTTATTTTCGCTGAAACAAGGTAGGACTTATTTGGGGGGTAGGGCTTATATTGCAGCCATCACCAACAATCACGCTAGGTCTTATTTTCGGGGAAACAGGGTATGCCACTAGACTTACCTCTCTGGCAGACGGCGAGTTAAATATTCCCTCACTTGGAGAGCTTTGGGCTCTTCTACTACCCGACATTTCCAGGTGTGTCAAATGGTTGATTTCCCTACTTGATACCAGGGTTGCAGATAGGGGGGAACAGCCGGCCCTCCTATACAGGGCCCATTCCCAATCAGTTCAGCAGGGGGGCCCAGGCAGCAGGGAGAATCAGATCATCAACAAAGGTGATCAGTGCTGTGCGTGGGGAGGGTCCAATTACTGGAACCAATCCCCCTATATGGCTCTCCCTGCAGCAGCTGAAAGCTGTTTTATCCTCCCTTTCATATGGTGGTGGCAGCACCCGACAGCCGAGGGACAGATCGGCTTCGGGCACCAACTTCGCAGGCACCCTGGACAGGTAAGTGTCCTTATTTTAAAAGTCAGCAGCTGCAGTATTTGTAGCTGTTGTCTTTAAAAAAAAAAAAAATAGACGGAACTCCGCTTTAACCAAACCCCCTGTCGCCAGCTCACTTAACCCTTCAGAGGTATCAGTCTGATGATGGGGGGGCGGATGTTTGGTGTCCATGCACATGGTATGGACTCACCTCTCTTCTGTGGTAGTCTGCTGGTGGGGATCCTCTGCCTCCGGCCACATTCGATTACATTGTTCCCCCGGAGTGGCGCCGGTGATAGAGAGGAGGAAGAGGGGCTGAGAGCCATGTGTTCCCGGAGAGCACCAACTTTATCACGGCGGCCATGTGCCTTCTCCCTCCTCCTTCTAGGCCATGGGATCGCTTCACCTCTCAGCCAATCATGAAATGGGATTCGCTTCCTGATTGGCCAGGGAGGAGAATCAGTGTGACAATAGCGAATATTCATTCGCTAATGTCACACAACTGGGTGGGATCAGGGCACAGTGCTCTGCGCCCCAAGCCCACCCTTTTTTGAAGCCTATTAGAGCTTCTGGCTCTAATCACGTGCTTAAAAAAAAACAAAACAAAAAACCCCATTGGAATCCATGCATCTGGTGCCCTGCATGTGGATTAGGGGGCCAGATGCATGGATAGGGGGGCGCGCCCCTGAGCCCCTAGAGAGTGGCCGCCACTGCTCCTGACTAGTCTAGCTAAAGCTCCCCACTTCCCAAACCAGGTATAAAATATCGCACAGCACCAGTCAAAATGGGCACTAAAAGAGCACCTCGTGCCTTCTCCCCCCTACAAAAATATGATAAACCTCCATCATGACAAAGTCAGACTAGTTCTACACCACCACTCTGAGCCCACTTCATAACCAACAACCTCCTCTCCATCTCTCTCAGTTTCTTGCATAAGGAACATGTCCTCAATAACCCGAATGTCCAGACCACATAGTGGTTAAGCGTTGTGCTCTTTACTTATAGAGGTTTTGGTGCAAATCCAGCAAGTTGTCCATTTCTTCAGTAATATGCCAGTGTTACAGCACATCCTTCTATCACAGTGCAATCAATACTTCATGGTGTAAGTTATCATTACCAATTGGAGAGCATGAATACCCAAATTTAGCATCCAACGAAAAGTCCAGTGTATGAGACAGCATATAACAGCATAAAGGCCCCATCTCCCAAAAGGTAGACGTCCTTGTTTTCATTCCTTGTTGCATCCTAGTGATGCTGATCTCCTCCTCATTTCTTGTTGCAACCTAGTGATGCTGATCTCCTGTTTACATTAATTGGCACCACTTTTGACTGCACATTTTTGCTGTGGGCTGGCCTCCTGATAGTGACAACAGTGGGTGCTGCAGCTTGTAGTCTCCACCAGGGGCACTTGTGACAAGGTCACAACTCAAGGGGCACTATTCAGGGCACTATTCAGTTGCCCTCATATGATAGCAAGTGTTTGAACAAGGGCTTTTATGGCAGAATCACCAGATATTATTTCATTTAAATTTGTAGATTTAAAAGGTGCAAAACATCTTTTGAAATTGCATTAACTTCCTAAAACGTGTATGAGATTTTAGTGACTAGGTTTACATCTACTTTAAATCCCCCGATATGAGCTTTACAATGATCCTGATATGAGTGGGGAAAAAGGAAAATAGTCTTCTCCAAGTACGAGCTTCAATAATTATTGGTGTTGTTGGTGTGATCATCTATTTTCCTTGTGTTTTCCCCCTCAGATCCATGTAGGAGCTGAGCAGTATATACATCTGCGGATATATTGGGAGCTTCCATTTGAAGAGGATGGAATAAGCCTCACCGCCTTCCAACTGGGCAAGACGAAGGAAGAGGAGATCGTCCACTTTGAGCCTGATGATGATTAATCCGGCTTCTGCTCTCTCCTGTCAATTTTGAATTTATTTCTTTGCTGACCATAAGTTATAAATATCTAGTCAATAAAGTTCCATTGTGTTGGCATGCTGTTAATACAGACATGGATGTAAAAACTAATTTCATATTTTATACTGTGATTTCTGGTTTTGCCACTAGGTGGTAGTGTGTGTTATGTTCAATGCATGGATAATGTAAATGTTTTTCTTGTGGAACTACAGTCTCTGTGTTAAACATTTTCCAATAAAACAAGAAGGGTTCAGTCCTGTTTCCAGCACCATATTGACTGGTAAGAGTCGTATCTGGAACAACTTTCCACCATGTTGAAACAAAGTTAACAGTTTTACTTACTAAGCAGCATTAATGTAGCCTCAAAGGAAGCAAAGGCACTGAGCAAATCCACTCCTGGTCCTAATTCTACAGCATTTGGCTTTATTGTGCAATCCTCATCATAGTGTGCTTGTTAAAGCGTTTCCAATATCATATATACATATATTTTCATGTTATAAGAGAAGTAAAGGATACTATTTTTGTGCAGGTTTATACTTAACTCGGTGGATGCAGCATCTGTATGATGCTTCATCTGTTCCCCCGCCACCTCTGCACTGAGAACTGAGCGATCGAACATCGCTGATGGCTCTGATCTCACAGCTCCCCGAGCAGAGAGCTGCTGACTGTCAATCGGCAGCTCTCCACTCTTCTCCCTCCTCGCTCATTGGAGCGCTGGGCTGTGGAGGGGTGGGGAGCGGCCGTCTCAGGCTCTCAGCGGCTTGCTAAGAGCCTGAGAGGGTTATCAGTCCAGGCACCTGGCGGATCCAGAATATATTGTTGGGATGACGCAGTGCCTGGACTGATCTGTGTGATGTCAGCAGAGAGAGAACTTCAGACCACTCTCTGCTGAAAATGGGTCACAGGAGTATAGGAGTAAACATATTTCACTCCTGTGATCCATAGGAGAAGCCCAGCCAAATGAGGTTTGGCTGGACTTCTCCTTTAAGTATATACAGGCATACCCCGCTTTACGTACCCTCACTTTATGTACACTCACTTTACGTACCCTCGAGTATGGACACATTGGTGTCTATGGGAAATCTTGTTTAGCTTGACATGGCACTGCTCCCGGTTTTTAAAGCAGGGTTCCACCCAAAAGTGTAGCCTCTGCTTATTTGCTTCCTCCCCCCTCCAGTGCCACATTTGGCACCTTTCAAGGGAGAGGGGAAACGGTTACCTGTTTTTGACAGGTCCCTGTCCCCACTTCCGGGAGACAGCACCGCAATGCCGTTCGACCCCCTCCTCCTTCCTCCACTGCTGGGCCAATTAGAAAACGCAGCGTGCTTTGTGCATGCACAGTAGGGAACCAACCGTCCGTGAACCCAAAGGGCTCCACTGCTGGTCTCCCTGAGCGGCGGCAGCACCCACCAGCGGATCTGAAAATGGGGTGCCAACATTGCAGGCCCCCTGGGCAGGTAAGTGTCCCTATATTAAAAGTCAGCAGCTGGAGTATTTGTAGCTGCTGACTTTTATTTATTTTTTCCCCAGGTGAAACTCCTCTTTAACATTGGCATCTATAGTGAAATAATTACTTTATTGATTTATAGTACTTAGGGACCGTATAATTTGACAATTGTTTCATAACGAAGCATTGCAGCTTTTGAAAACAAAAAGCTGACAGGTAGATACTGTACTTTATACTATACTATACTTTCCCCCCCCCCTCCCCTTTTCCCTCCCCTCTTCTCCTTCATTCTTTTCCCTCTCCCTTCTTCTCCCCCTGGTCACCTCATTCTATTCTTTAATTCACCCGGGCACTTATTCATAACTGATCTTTATATTTTATCTTTTATTATCTGATATGCTCTTCATTCTTTTTATATATCAGTGTACTCTGCCGTAAAAAAAACCCCCGTGCTCGCCCCCGGGGGAATGCCCATTTTTGGGCGTCTCATAGTGCCGTCTAAGCCCGGTTTGGGCAGTGGTTGGTGAGTTTATATAATTGTTTATCTGAAAAAAATTACCACTCCAATGCTACGTTACTGTCAATGTATTCATTGTTATTCACTGTATGTGTAATTGTAGTTATTTGATTCTTAGAGAACTCACTTGGACGCCTCCTGAAGAAGCGGTCAATCCGCGAAACTGTTGAGGTCACGTTTTCAAGTACTCTAAACTACAGCCTTCAACTACTTTTGTGGGCACTTTTAAATGTCACAAATATATATATAACAGTTAATACTAGCTCATTATGCCTTTGCCTTACAGGTTTTTTTTTTTACCTGCGGGTATACAACCGCTTTAAAAATACATAAATAGTAGACCCTGACCCTTCAGCTACAATCTCTCCTCCAACTGGCTTCTTTCCTGGTTCTCCAACCAACACTTTGCCAACTGCCTGGCCTGCATCCAATTCTGATCCTCCTAAAGAACATTGATAAGGAAATATAAGAAGCATAGCTGTTTATTTTGGAACGTTTGATGTTATAGAGCAGTGATGGCGAACCTTGGCATCCCATATTTGGAACTACATTTGCCTTGATGCTCATGCACTCTGCAGTGCAGTTGAGCATCATGGGAAATGTAGTTCCAAAACATCTGGGGTGCCAAGGTTCTCCATCACTGTTAGAGAGCTTCACTTTCCACTCTTGCTGAAAAGCATCCACTAACCAGAGTCTCGGCCACTGTCCTGAAGCTCATCTGCCAAAGCAAATATAACTTCAAACCTTCCTGCCAGATTCCCCCTCATGTCTTCAGCTTCAGATATGTCACTATCTATTTATATGTCATGGGAAGCAGTAACTTGGTACCTGTTAAAGTGGTTGTACACCCTGTTACACCACTTGTACCTACAGGAAATCCTATAATAAGACTTACCTGTAGGTACTGTAAATATCTCCTAAACTTGCCCGGTTTAGGAGATATGTGCCATATACGCTTGCGCCAACGTCATCGGCAAATGCGAACTGAAGAAACGGCTCGCTCATGCCATTTCTTTAGCAGCCGTGCGGTGACCGGTGGCTCTTGCATGCATGCGCAGAAGTGACGTCATCGCGGCTCCAGCCAATCACATCGACGGAGCCTGCGAACCCGGAAATAACTTCGGGAGACATGTCGTAAGTCACAGCAGTGTGCGGGGACTGCTGCAACAGCTTTGATCTAAGGTAAGTATTTCATAATGAGTTAGTATGCGATGCATACTAACTCATTATGCCTTTGTCTTACAGGAGTTTTTTGGGGGGGGGGGTTTACAACCACTTTAAGCCCTGTTCTTTCAGGAACCTTATGCTTAAATACTGAACTCTGCACACCAGCTGTTGAGTCAGAGCCACAGCACCCACCATCCTCTTATATGGTGTTCTTTTGGCTATTGGCCTAGAATTTAACAACAGAAATGCCTGTTAGAGGACCCGGTCCCACCCCCTTAGTGTATATGTGGGTGTAAGTTTGTGTATCTGGTCCTTTAAGGAGCCCATTGTATCTTTCAATCAAACCAGTGGCATCGCTATGGGGGGGTGGGGGGTGCGGACCGCACCAGGTTATACCCGCCAGAGGGGTGATACCGGGGCCGCCGCTACATAGTGCACTATATTGCGTGCACTTGCAGAGCTGCAGCGGAGCGGTGGGAGCAGGACATGTAGCCGTGCGAGGGAGGCTGCCTGTAACACTCCCCAGTCAGTGAAGCTAACCCTTGGGGATCTCCAATATCTCCTTCAGTCAGGGTTGGTGGGCGGAGCTGGGGGTGTGGGTGCTTCCTCCACTCCTCCTACAGACTTCTTTAATCTATCTAGCTGATCCCGCAGTTGAAGGAGGAGAAAGAGGCGAGGCCACAGCAGCCTTGAGTGTCTTCATCTGCATATGCTGTAAGGTACTGCAAACTGTCACTGCATGGATCCTAACCTGCCCTATACCACCCCAAACTGTTCTAGACCACCCCAAACTGCCCTATACCTCACTAACGGGCCCTATACCACCCCAACCTGCCCTATATCACCCCAACCTGCCCTATACCACCCCAAACTGCCCTATATCACACCAACCTGCCCCATATAGAACCCCAAACTGACCTATACCACCCCAAACTGCACTATACCACCCCAACCTGCCCTATACCTCACTAACCTGCCTTATAACACCCCAAACTTCCATGGTCATTCATGATTCCATACCTCAGTGTCATTGTTCTGTCGTAGCGGTTCTGTTATAGCGTGTTCTGTCATAGCGTGTTCTGTCATAGCAGTTCTGTTATAGCATGTTCTGTCATAGCGGTTTCTGTCATAATGTGTTCTGTCATAGTGTGTTCTGTCATAGTGTGTTCTGTCATAGCGTGTTCTGTCATAGCGTGTTCTGTTATAGTGTGTTCTGTCATAGTGATTTCTGTCATAGTGTGTTCTGTCATAGCGGTTCTGCCATAGCAGTTTCTGTCATAGTGTGTTCTGTCATAGCGGTTCTGTTATAGCGTGTTCTGTCATAGTGGTTTCTGTCATAGCGGTTCTGTTATAGCGTGTTCTGTCATAGTGGTTTCTGTCATAGTGTGTTCTGTCATAGCGTGTTCTGTCAGAGCGTGTTCTGTCATAGTGTGTTCTGTCATAGCATGTTCTGTTATAGCGTGTTCTGTCATAGTGGTTTCTGTCATAGCGGTTCTGTTATAGCGTGTTCTGTCATAGTGGTTTCTGTCATAGTGTGTTCTGTCATAGCGTGTTCTGTCAGAGCGTGTTCTGTCATAGTGTGTTCTGTCATAGCATGTTCTGTCATAGCGTGTTCTGTCAGAACATGTTCTGTCATAGCGGTTTCTGTCATAGTGTGTTCTGTCATAGCGGTTCTGTCATAGTGGTTCTGTCATAGCGTGTTCTGTCATAGCTCGTTCTGTCAGAGCGTATACTGTCATAGCGGTTTCTGTCATAGTGTGTTCTGTCATAGTGTGTTCTGTCATAGTGTGTTCTGTCATAGCGGTTTCTGTCATAGTGTGTTCTGTCATATCGGTTCTGTCATAGTGTGTTCTGTCAGAGTGTATTCTTTCATAGCGGTTTCTGTCATAGTGTGTTCTCTCATAGCGTGTTCTGTCAGAGTGTGTTCTGTCATAGCGTGTTCTGTTGTAAGCGTGTTCTGTCATAGCGTGTTGGTGCCATGCAGTTACGGCATACACCAATAGTCGTTTCATCGTTGTTGTTTCCATGTCTCATCGTACCTTTCGTTTATGTTTCTTTGTATACCTGGGTTAGTTAGCTAGTACTCACATCTTAGGATCTGTCACGTCTACAGATCCATATGGGCTGAGGTTTCGTTTTTTTAAATGATTGCTGACCACAATCGTCTCGCCCGTATAACACACATCATACGATGCACGTTCATTTCATTACACCTGTACGACTACCCACCATGGTCTGTGGGTACATTAACCCTGAGCATTCAGTTTCAAATACCCGTCTCTGAGCTGCAGGTTACTCGGGCTCACTTACTACATACACTTGGGTGGGGGTCGTCATCAGGTTCATTCACACACTGTGGTCTTGTCATTACTGCTTATGTCCTCATACTTAGGTGGGCACAGAGGGGTGTTGTTCTCGTGTCTGGTTGTCTGTTGTCACTTTCTCTAGATGTGTTTTCTTGGGTTTTGGCATGCTGCACGTTTCGGAAGCGACTAATTCATGTTCATCCCTTCAACACCACGTGGTCAGAGCATGGAAGCACTCCATCATTAAGGAGTTGGTCTACACTTAAGCACACAGCGAAGCTTTGTCACAGGGGTTTTCCTTTCCCGGCCACAGCATGTAGTATGTAGTATCTTGGCTTCAGCAGACAGTCATGCTTTCGTTGTCAATCAAGTTACTAGAGGCAGTAATTTTCAAGGCGTCTGGGTCTGGTTCTTCACTTTCGTTCCAAAGGCGGTGGGTCGGCCTGCCGGGGTGTCCAGTGGCAAGGTTCCAATATTGTTTGTTCATTTTGGCTGCCCTCGTTCCTGCTTAAGTATTTTCATTGGAATACCAAGCTGATATCACCAATGCTTTGAAGCTACTTCCATTAGACCTGCCTGCTGGGCATGATAAATGGTGCAATGTTGTTTTATCACTGATTTACCCTTGCGTCAAAAGCAGTCCTTGCTATGACACTTTTGCCAAGCACTCCATTGGATCTTGGGTATCTGCAGGGGGGTTAGGGGATAATTCATTTAGTTAATTTCCGTTGCGTGGAGACCTCATTGGATGTGTCTTGTTAGGCAAATTGTAGGTGTTCTCAGTTAATTAACCCTTTTGATGCTAATCTCATTCCTATTACTTCTAATATATCTTTGAAATGTGTTTTTCTTTCTATTTTTACCCAAATCTTTCAATATATTACAAAGAACAAAGAAGAGTTTCTAAACCCAATAAATTAATTTTTTCAGATCTTGATCTTTAAAGGTGCCCTATATCACCCCAACCTGCCCTATACCACCCCAAACTGCCCTATATCACCCCAACCTGCCCCATATAGAACCCCAAACTGCCCTATACCACCCCAAACTGCCCTATATCACCCCAACCTGCCCCATATAGAACCCCAAACTGCCCTATACCACCCCAAACTGCACTATACCACCCCAACCTGCCCTATACCTCACTAATCTGCCTTATAACACCCCAAACTTCCATGGTCATTCATGATTCCATGCCTCAGTGTCATTGTTCTGTTGTAGCGGTTCTGTTATAGCGTGTTCTGTCATAGCGGTTCTGTTATAGCATGTTCTGTCATAATGGTTTCTGTCATAGTGTGTTGTGTCCTAGCGTGTTCTGTCATAGCGTGTTCTGGCAGAGCGTGTTCTGTCATAGCGGTTTCTGTCATAGTGTGTTCTGTCATAGCGTGTTCTGTCAGAGCGTGTTCTGTCATAGCGATTTCTGTCATAGTGTGTTCTGTCATAGTGTGTTCTGTCAGAGCATGTTCTGTCATAGCAGTTCTTTTATAGGGTGTTCTGTCATAGCGGTTTCTGTCATAGTGTGTTCTGTCATAGCTGTTCTGTCATAGCATGTTCTGTCAGAGCGTGTTCTGTCATAGCGGTTTCTTTCATAGTGTGTTCTGTCATAGCGGTTCTGTTATAGCGTGTTCTGTCATAGTGGTTTCTGTCATAGTGTGTTCTGATATAGCGTGTTCTGTCAGAGCGTGTTCTGTCATAGCGGTTCTGTCATAGCGGTTCTGTTATAGCGTGTTCTGTCATATCGGTTCTGTCATAGCGTGTTCTGTCAGAGCGTATTCTTTCATACTGTTTCTGTCAGAGTGTGTTCTGTCATAGCGTGTTCTGTTGTAAGCGTGTTCTGTCATAGCGTTTTGGTGCCATGCAGTTACGGCATACACCAATCGTCGTTTCATCTTTGTTGTTTCCATGTCTCATCGTACCTTTCGTTCATGTTTCTTTGTATACCTGGGTTAGTTAGCTAGTACTCACATCTTAGGATCTGTCACGTCTACAGATCCATATGGGCTGAGGTTTCATTTTTTAAATGATTGTTGACCACAATCTTCTTGCCCGTATAACACACATCATACGATGCACGTTCATTTTATTACACCTGTACGACTACCCACCACGATCTGTGGGTACATTAGCCCTGAGTGTTCAGTTTCAAATACCTGTTTCTGCGCTGCAGGTTTCTCGGGCTCACTTACTACATACACTTGGGTGGGGGTCGTCATCAGGTTCATTCACGCGCTGTGGTCTTGTCATTACTGCTTACGTCCTCATACTTAGGTAGGCACAGAGGGGTGTTGTTCTCATGTCTGGTTGTCTGTTGTCACTTACTCTAGATGTGTTTTCTTGGGTTTGGGCATGCCGCACGTTTCGGAAGCGACTAATTCATGTTCATCCCTTCAACACCACGTGGGGGTTCAGTTTCCCGGCCACAGCATGTAGTATGTAGTATCTTGGCTTCAGCAGACAGTCATGCTTTCGTTGTCAATCAAGTTACTGGTGGCAGTGATTTCCAAGGTGTGCTGGGTCTGGTTCTTCACTTTCGTTCTGAAGGCGGTGGGTTGGCCTGCCGGGGTGTCCAGTGGCAAGGTTCCAATATCGTTTGTTCATTTTGGCTGCCCTCGTTCCTGCGAAACACCAAGCTGATATCACCAATGCTTTGAAGCTACTTCCATCAGACCTGCCCGCTGGGCATGATGAATGGTGCAATGTTGTTTTACCACTGGTTTACTCTTAGGTCAAAAGCAGTCCTTGCTATGACACTTTTGCCAAGCACTCCATTGGATCTTGGGTATCTGCAGGGGGGTCAGGGGATAATTCATTTAGTTAATTTCCTTGGCGTGGAGACCTCATTGGATGTGTCTTGTTAGGCAATTTGTAGGTGTTCTCAGTTAATTAACCCTTTTGATGCTAATCTCATTCCTATTACTTCTAATATATCTTTGAAATGTGTTTATTTTCTATTTTTACCCAAATCTTTCAATACATTACAAAGAACAAAGAAGAGTTTCTAAACCCAATAAATAATTTTTTTCAGATCTTGATCTTTAAAGGTGACCATACACTGCAATCAGTTAGATCTTAAATGAATTAGATTTAGTGCAAGAGTCTGTTTGATTTTCTCTAATTTGAATTAGTTGTTCAAGTGCGTCTTTCTATTACCTATTTTGCCTAAATATCGAGTTGTACAGAGATTGGCCATTCAGATTGCATAGTGCATGACCATCTTAAGTGCCAAATTTGGAATGTAGATGTGCCATGACCCAATTGTATTTTCCTAATCCTAGGAATCCATATTTTGATGTAAATGAATAGTAAAGCAGATGCAGATTTCCAGGACTGCATTTCTAGTGAAAGGCAACTGGTGCTTTCTATTAACCACTTAATGACCACCTCACGCCGATGTACGTCGGCAGAATGGCACGGACAGGCAGAATCACGTACATATACGTGATCTGCCTTCCGTGGGTGGGGGGTACGATCAAACCCCCCCTGGTGCCCAAGGCGGTCGGCTATTGTCCAAGCGGTGATCGGAGAAGAGGGGGAGACCATCCGTTCATGGCCCCCCCCTCGCGATCGCCGCCGGCCAATAGAATCATTCCTCTGCTGCTGTATGCTAAACAGCAGCAAAGGAAATTATGTCATCTCTCCTCGGCTCAGTATTTTCCGTTCCGGCGCCGAGGAGAGAAGACTTCAATGTGAGTACACAACACACACACATACAGTAAAACATGGCAGGCATACAAAACACCCCCCTTTACCCCCTGATCCCCCCCCCCGATCACCCCCCAATCACCCCCCCCCCCCCCTGTCACACAGACACCAAGCAGTTTTTTTTTTTTTCTGATTACTGCATGGTGTCAGTTTGTGACAGTTACTGTGTTAGGGCAGTTACTGTTAGCCCCCTTTAGGTCTAGGGTACCCCCCTAACACCCCCTAATAAAGTTTTACCCCTTGATCACCCCCTGTCGCCAGTGTCAATAAGCGATCATTTTTCTGATCGCTGTATTAGTGTCACTGGTGATGCTAGTTAGGGAGGTAAATATTTTTTTTTTTTTTTAACATAAAGTTTATTTATTTGTTCTGAACAAACAAAAATAAAAAGCAAGTTACATTAGCTTAAGACAGATAATGTACAATGATCATCCATATCATGTCAAATCAATAAGTACAGTGAAGATAATATAATTCAATCTCACACTTAGTGGCGAAAGTAGACTGTTAAAACTCCTAATCGTAGTCGCCTTAAAAGACCCTTTGAGGGGGGGGGGGGGAGAGGCCCGGGGGGGGGGGGGGAGCCCGACAAGGGTCTCCCAACCTTATTTATATACTACCTATGTATCGGCCAGACCATGTCCGGAGCAAAATTACAGGAAGTAGGGATGAATGGATAGCCAAGAGTATAAGGTATGGTACTTAATTTATCTATGGAATGGTCAGGTGTTTGGCCTCCACCCAAGCCGTCCAGATCCGATCAAATTTCTTCGGGCAGTTCCTCCCCATATACGTTAACTTATATAGGGGCAGAGCTGCATTAATGAGAGAGAGCCATAGTTGTTTAGTGGGTGGTGGAGGCTGGTTCCACTTGAGGAGAATCACCTTTCTGGCATACATTGCTGTGTAAAAAACAAATATTTTTTTCCTTTTGGGGGCCTCAAGAGAGTCACATATGCCCAACAAGAGGGGGATAGGACTGTAGGGGACCCTGATTTTGCCCACCGAGTTAATATCATCCAGAACTGACTTCCAAAAAACCACTATCCTTGGACATGTCCACACTGTATGGAAAAAATCAGCATCGTCTGAGCCACACCTTGGACAGGTGGCAGCTCTATTTTTGTAAATTTTAGCAAGGCGCAATGGGGAGTAATAAGCCTGATGCAGAAACTTTAACTGGGTAAATCTATCCCTAGAGGAGATGGCCAGAGTTAGGTATTGTTGCACCCCCTCTTCCCAGTCCTCATCAGTCAGGTCAGGAACGTCTCGCTGCCAGGTTGACATCAATTGTGAGACTCTAGATGTGTCCAAGAGGGCAAGTTTATTATAAATAGTCGACAACAGTCTAGTACCTTCGGGCGCGCGGAGTTCAGTTTCCAGATCTGACATCTGCAAGATCACCGGACCAGGAAACTGGGAGCGAAAAGCATGTCTTATCTGAAGGAATCTAAAAAACATCTGGTTTGGGAGGCCCTTTCTACTCTTCAGATCATCAAATGTTATCAGTTGTCCCTGTGATACAATATCACTCAGGGTAACTATTCCGTATCTAGCCCATATGACAGGGTCTGGTATCGATTGAAAATGATTCAACCGTGGATTACCCCAAAGTGGTGTCATAGGGGACCACGTATCTTGCTTCCCTAACTTCTTGTTCACCATATCCCATACCTTAATGGTCGTTTTCATGGGCACAGACATCTTTGGATTGGAGCGGGGCCCTCTATGTATAAGATTTCGTAGCTCCGAGTAGGAACCAAGCAATGCGGCCTCCACAGCAGATGCCGGGTTAGAGGGCTCCTCCGCCAACCACCACTTTAACGTCACCAGGACTGCCGCCCAGTAATATTTTAGGAAGCAGGGGAGTGCCAGGCCTCCCAATGTAACTGGTAATTGTAAGGTTGTTTTTGCGATTCTAGGGGCCTTTCCATTCCATACAAAGGATATGACCAAGCTGTCCAATTTGTTAAAAAAGGAATTAGGTATAGGGACAGGAGTTTGCCTAAATAAGTAGGTGAATTTGGGCAGGATGGACATCTTAATTAAATTTACGCGTCCCACTGGACTAAGGGGAAGAGACTTCCACGAGGAAAATTGGTGGGTCACCCGAGCCATCACCGGGGCCAAATTCAGGTCAATGAATTGTCGAAGGTCTCTATGTATCTCTACGCCGAGGTATCTGAACTGTGATACCCGGCGAAGCTGTGCGTCCAAATGCAAAGGAGCAACCCCAGAGTGCAGTGGGAACAATACTGACTTTCCCCAGTTGATACATATTCCTGAATATCGCCCGTATCTATCTATAACCTGAAGCGCTTGTGTCAATGATTGTCCATCATCCTTAAGGTATAAGAGGGTGTCATCCGCATATAATGATACCTTTTCTTGTAGTGGGCCTATAGTAATTCCTTGTATTTGCGAGTTGGACCTTATAAGGATAGCCATGGGTTCTATCGCGAGCGCAAAGAGCCCCGGGGATAATGGGCAGCCCTGTCTCGTTCCCCTACAGAGGGGAAAGGACGGCGAGAGGACCGTTCCAGTGCGCACCATGGCCGTCGGGGATCTGTACACCGCCTCAACCCAGGAGATGAAGACGGGACCAAAGCCAAATCTGCGGAGGACCTCCCATAGATAGTTCCATTCCACGGAATCGAAAGCTTTTTCCGCATCCAGGGAGGCCACTACCACTTGGTCAACATCTCCAACCCCCGAGGCCAAGACTGCATACAGTCTCCGCAGATTAATGTCTGTGCCCTTGCCCGGCATGAACCCCGATTGATCTTCATGCACTAATGACAGTATTACCTCATTGAGACGTCTAGCTAGGATTTTGGTCAAAACCTTTGCATCAGAATTCAATAGGGAGATAGGCCTATAGGATGAACATAATTGGGGGTCCTTCCCTGGTTTCGGCACCACGACTATTATTGCTTGTGCCATAGAAGGGGGGAGGACTCCCTCCCTTAGCGTCTTAACCAACATGCTGTGTATTTTTGGGGCCATTTCCTCAGTATATTGCTGATAGAACTCAGGAGGGAATCCATCCGCTCCAGGAGTCTTACCTGATTGCAAAGAACCCAAGGCTATTTGGACCTCTTCTAATGTGATCGGGCTATCCAGGGACTGCCTTGCCTCCGGGGTAAGAGTAGGGAACTCCACTTCATCTAAGAACCCAGAGAGCTCTTCTTCAGAGTATCTTGCTCTCGATGAGTACAGATCGGAGTAGAATTCCGTAAAGCATTTGTTTATGTCTAATGGGTCTGTCTTTACCGTTCCGTCTGACGCCTTGATCCTCGCTATAGTGGGGGTCATGGATTGTTCTTTGGCTAGCCAGGCTAACAGTCTCCCTGTCTTCTCCCCCTGTTCAAAGATTTTTTGTGATTGAACCAACTGTCTTTTATTGACCTTGGCCACCCTAAGAAGCAAAACCTCCCTATAAGCTGCCTTCATATCTTGTCCTGTAATGGGGTTAGCTGTAAGGGCAAAGTCAGACTCAAGAGTCTGAGCCCTGGCCTCCGCCTCCTCCAGGGTAATCTGGTTATTTTTACGCTCCCTAGCTATGGAAGACATGTAACATCCCCTGATATAGGCCTTGAATGCGTCCCAGTCATTACCCGGTGTAGTAGAACCAGCATTTATCAACCAATATCGTCTAATCAAGGTGGCCATCTCAAACTCTATAGTCGGGTGATTTATCCAAAATCTAGACAAACGCCAGATTCTGTCAGCAGGGGGTGTCACAGCCTGCACAACACAGAGCATCGGTGAATGGTCCGATATTCCTCTGGGGAGGATCTTGATCTCCCTAAGCCTGGGCAGAAGACTGCCACTGGCGTAGATGAGATCAATGCGAGATAGCGTATTGTGTGAACGGGAGCAGCACGTATATGAGCGTTCATGAGGGTGCTTCCATCTCCACACATCCTCAAAACCAAAGATACCCGCCCATCTGGATAGGGAAGAGTCCGTGGCTGGGTCAGGTGTGAGTCTGTCCCGGGACGGATCTGGTGCTATATTGAAATCCCCTGCCAGAAGGACATTATCTGTAGGGTATTGAGCTAGGAGGGGGGTAAGGTTATGTAGAAGGGAAATGTCAGCTGGGGGTGGTAAATAAATGCCCACAACCACCATCTCAACCGTGTCAATAAGTGCATGAACAAGTACGTATCTACCCCCAGGGTCCAGCTTAACATCCAGCAACTCGAATTGGAGGGACTTATGGATCAAAATACTAACTCCACGGGAGTATCCAGAGTGAGTGGCATGAAAATGTCGCCCAACCCAAGGGCGTTTGAGGCTCATTATTTTACTTCCCACTAGATGCGTTTCTTGCAATATGCAGATGTGGGGGTTATATCTCTTAAGATATTCGAACACTAGGGAGCGCTTTATTTTATCGCCAAGACCCCGGACATTCCAGGAAAGAATTCTCAAGGGGGCCATAGCAAGGGAGAATAGAGAAATGTAAGGATCAAATTACAGTTAGCTGGACCCTGAGAGGCCGACACCATCATCGATTCACTGTACACATGGGTCTGCCACGGATCTAGGCAGAGCGGTGGCAGGGCCCAAATCCACAGCACCCTCGTATAACATACATTGTCACTCATCTGTCTCATGTAGTATAAGGTAACACTGAAAAACAAAAAAGAACAAAAACCCAAGCCCCTCCCACCCCGCACAACCGTTGTGGAACTCGGCGTGCCTGAACCCCAAACAGAACCCATTAATTTCTAGGAAAGTCTCCTATAAGGCAGTGAGACAGCTCCCAGAACGACACCAAACAACACAGGGGCGGTCAGAGTTCGGTGCAGTCCAGAGACATCCGTCCGTATCCTGAGGATAAAAGCACCATAGTAGAGATCCATGCAAGCTTTAACCCAATAGAAGTAAACGTAATAAGAGAAAAAAAAAAAAATTCTTTTTAAAAGAAAAACACCTAGCCGGAGCTAGGGGCACATACTTTGGTCATATCTGTGACCTATAATCCCCCATATACCTTTTTATACCTTTTTAGGAGGCCCTGGGGAGTGCTGCTCTCCTACATCGGTCATCAGACCCTTCAGACAAAAAATATAGTGTGACTGTTCTGTTATAGTGTCTACATACTTGAAGGGGGTAAAGGATAACTCCGCCATGTAGATTTCAATGGTAAAAGGAGAGGGAAAACCAACAAGGGAGCCATCCACCACCTCAACCCCTCCATCCCCAACAGGCACATTTTAGTGAACAGGAACCGATAACTCGGGGGGGGGGGGGGCATTAAGGCGGTATGGGGAACCACATGAACAAAAACAATCCTCTTGGTAAGTGTTGAAGGTGACAGTCATTCGTGTCTGAGAAAGTTACTTCTAAGGCACTAGGAAACATCTGTGGGCACTTACACAAGCATTTCTGTATATACTACTCCTGTCCCCTTCGATCTTGGGGTAGGGTATCCATCCAACGGGAAGCCTCTTCCGGCGAAGTGAAGTATCGAGAGGACTCTCCGTCAATCACTCTGAGGCGAGCCGGGAACAACATGCTGTACTTTAGCCCTTTCAGGCGGAGCTGTGCCTTGACGTGGTCGAAGGTTCTACGAAGCCGCTGGGTATCGACAGAGTAGTCCGGAAACATCATGATTTTGGTGTTTTCGAAGCGAAGCTCCGGGACCTTCCGGGCCTCCCTGAGGGCCAAGTCTCTGTCGCGGAAATTCAATAACCGGAAGATGAAGGTACGCGGTGGGGCCCCAGGTGGGCCCCGCACCGGAGGCATCCTGTGCGCCCGCTCCACCACAAAATGCGGGGAAAATGGGGCTTGTGGAAGTAAGGTGCGGAGCAGGGTTTCTGTGAAGGCCGTAGGATCCCGACCCTCAGCGCCCTCCGGGAGGCCCACCAGCCGCAGATTGTTTCTGCGACTACGGTTCTCGCTGTCCTCAGCCCGCGATTCAAGGATCTTTACCTTGGCTTGTAGGGTATGGATAGCGGCCCGATTTTCTCGAACGGTATCCTCCGATTCGCCGATTCGTCGCTCTGCTTCATTCATGCGATCCCGTATCTTGTCCATATCCCTGCGCATGAGCCCAAAGTCCATCTGCAGGGTGTCAATTTTGGCTGTCAAGGTGTTCTGGCATCCAGAAATAGCCAGCATTAGAGCTTGGAAACGATCCTCCTCCGAGCCCGGATCCGTGGGGATGGTCTGAGACGCCATGTTTGTGTAGTTGGTCAGGCCCACAGGGGCCTGTGACCTCCGCTGTGAGGAAGCTTTAGGGGTATGCCCACCTGTCTTCGCGGAACTAGATCTGCCTCTTCTCATGCCCAGATGCCCTCCACTGCTGGATGGGATAATCTATAGTATTGGACCGGACGCAGCAAGAGCTCAGGCTTTAAAAACTGCAGCTATATGACACCCCCAACAACAGTACCTTATGATAAGAGCTGTAGTCTGTCCTTTAGGCCGCAAGTTGGGGGGGGGGGTCTTTGCGATTCCTCCGATAGCCTTTAGATGTTGTCCCCTTTTATATAGAAGTCCCGGGCCGGGTGACAATTCCCCTCCAGCAGACCACGGCACACCAGGTCAGTGTTTGTTATTGCTGCTGAGATCCGCAAGATGGCGGCTGGCATCCAGCATGTGGGGCCAGCCGAGGGCCTTTATGGTGTATTCGGCGTCCCCTCCCTTCACCTCCGGGTCCCGTTGCTGTTGTTAGCTAGATGGCACTGGTGTATAGCCTGTGCTGGTCCTCCCTCCGCCGATTGCGGCACCCGAGGCCGGGGATTGCGGAGGCTCCGCAGGCCGCAAAATGGCGGATTCCGTCCGGATTGTGGGGCCGTCTGTAGGCCGCTGCGGTGCGATCGCTGACCCCGCTTGTCTCCTCCGGGTACCGCCGCCTCCCACAGCCGGATGGGTCAGAGCACGGAGCACTGGGGGCCCGCCACCCGCCGATCGCGGTACTCGAGGCCGGGGATCGCGAGCACTCTGTAGGCCTCAAGATGGCGGAATGCCTCAGAGAAGTGGAGCCGGCCAAGGGCCTATTTCAGCTCCATCGAACGGCCGGTCCTCTCAATACCCCCCGTCTTTGCTGTATAGGATGCCCGGCCCCACTTAGGGAGCAGTATAGAGTCAAAAAGTGTAGTTGTAGAGCAGGATTACTCCGGATTATACCAGGACCGGCGGAGCTCCTCTGGAACGCGTCTTGCTCCTTGCTACATCCGGACACGCCCCGGGAGAGGTAAATATTTAGGTTCGCCGTCAGCGTTTTATAGCGACAGGGACCCCCATATACTACCTAATAAATGTTTTAACCCCTTGATTGCCCCCTAGTTAACCCTTTCACCACTGATCACCGTATAACTGTTACGGGTGACGCTGGTTAGTTAGTTTATTTTTTTTTATTTTATTTTTTTTTTAGTGTCAGGGCACCCGCCGTTTATTACCGAATAAAGGTTTAGCCCCCTGATCGCGGTGATATGCGTCGCCCCAGGCAGCATCAGATTAGTGCCAGTACCGCTAACACCCATGCACGGAGCATACGCCTCCCTTAGTGGTATAGTATCTGAACGGATCAATATCTGATCCGATCAGATCTATACTAGCGTCCCCAGCAGTTTAGGGTTCCCAAAAACGCAGTGTTAGCGGGATCAGTCCAGATACCTGCTAGCACCTGCGTTTTGCCCCTTCGCCCGGCCCAGCCCAGCCCACCAAAGTGCAGTATCGATCGATCACTGTCACTTACAAAACACTAAACGCATAACTGCAGCGTTCGCAGAGTCAGGCCTGATCCCTGCGATCGCTAACAGTTTTTTTGGTAGCGTTTTGGTGAACTGGCAAGCACCAGCCCCAGGCAGCATCAGGTTAGCGCCAGTACCGCTAACACCCACGCACGCACCATACGCCTCCCTTAGTGGTATAGTATCTGAACGGATCAATATCTGATCCAATCAGATCTATACTAGCGTCCCCAGCAGTTTAGGGTTCCCAAAAACGCAGTGTTAGCGGGATCAGCCCAGATACCTGCTAGCACCTGCGTTTTGCCCCTCCGCCCGGCCCAGCCCAGCCCACCCAAGTGCAGTATCAATCGATCACTGTCACTTACAAAACACTAAACGCATAACTGCAGCGTTCGCAGAGTCAGGCCTGATCCCTGCGATCGCTAACAGTTTTTTTTGTAGCGTTTTGGTGAAGTGGCAAGCGCCAGCGGCCTAGTACACCCCGGTCGTAGTCAAACCAGCACTGCAGTAACACTTGGTGACGTGGCGAGTCCCATAAGTGCAGTTCAAGCTGGTAAGGTGGCAAGCACAAGTAGTGTCCCGCTGCCACCAAGAAGTAGACAAACAGGCCCGTCGTGCCCATAATGCCCTTCCTGCTGCATTCGCCAATCCTAATTGGGAACCCACCACTTCTGCAGCGCCCGTACTTCCCCCATTCACATCCCCAACCAAATGCAGTCGGCTGCATGAGAGGCATTTTCTTTATGTCCTCCCGAGTACCCCTACCCAATGAAACCCCCCAAAAAAGATGTGTGCAGCAAGCGCGGATATAGGCGCGACACCCGCTATTATTGTCCCTCCTGTCCTGACAATCCTGGTCTTTGCATTGGTGAATGTTTGGGGTGTCTACTTTGCAAAATGGGGTCATTTGGGGGGGGGGGGTTGTGCTACCTGGGCATTCCATGGCCTTCGAAACTGTGATAGGCAGTGAAGAGTGAAATAAAAAATTTACACCCTTAGAAATCCTGAAGGCGGTGATTGGTTTTCGGCGCCCCGTACGCAGCTAGGCTCCCAAAAAGTCCCACACATGTGGTATCCCCGTACTCAGGAGAAGCAGCTAAATGTATTTTAGGGTGCAATTCCACATATGCTCATGGCCTGTGTGAGCAATATATCATTTAGTGACAACTTTGTGCAAAAAAAAAAAAAAAGTTTGTAATTTTCCCGCAACTTGTGTCAAAATATAAAATATTCCATGGACTCAACATGCCTCCCAGGAAATAGCTTGGGGTGTCTACTTTCCAAAATGGGGTCATTTGGGGGGGGTTGTGCCATCTGGGCATTTTATGGCCTTCAAAACTGTGATAGGTAGTGAGGAGTGAAATCAAAAATTTACGCCCTTAGGAATCCTGAAGGCGGTGCTTGGTTTTCGGGGCCCCGTACGCGGCTAGGCTCCCAAAAAGTCCCACACATGTGGTATCCCCGTACTCAGGAGAAGCAGCTAAATGTATTTTGGGGTGCAATTCCACATATGCCCATGGCCTGTGTGAGCAATATATCATTTAGTGACAACTTTGTGCAAAAAAAAAAAAAATTGTCACATTCCCGCAAATTGTGTCAAAAAATAAAATATTCCATGGACTCAACATGCCTCTCAGCAAATAGCTTGGGGTGTCTACTTTCCAAAATGGGGTCATTTGGGGGGGGTTTGTGCCATCTTGGCATTTTATGGCCTTCAAAACTGTGATAGGTAGTGAGGAGTAAAATCAAAAATTTATGCCCTTTGAAATCCTGAAGGCGGTGATTGGTTTTCGGGGCCCCGTACGCGGCTAGGCTCCCAAAAAGCCCCACAAATGTGGTATCCCCATACTCAAAAGAAGCAGCTGAATGTATTTTGGGGTACAATTCCACATATGCCCATGGCCTGTGTGAGCAATATATCATTTAGTGACAACTTTTTGTAATTTTTTTTTTTTGTCATTATTCAATCACTTGGGCCAAAAAAAATAAATATTCAATGGGTTCAACATGCGCCTCAGCAATTTCCTTGGGGTGTCTACTTTCCAAAATGGGGTCATTTGGGGGGGGGTTTGTACTGCCCTGCCATTTTAGCACCTCATGAAATGACATAGGCAGTCATAAACTAAAAGCTGTGAAAATTCCAGAAAATGTACCCTAGTTTGAAGACGCTATAACTTTTGCACAAACCAATAAAAATACGCTTATTGACATTTTTTTTTACCAAAGACATGTGGCCGAATACATTTTGGCCTAAATGTATGACTAAAATTTAGTTTATTGGATTTTTTTTATAACAAAAAGTAGAAAATATCATTTTTTTTCAAAATTTTCGGTCTTTTTCCGTTTATAGCGCAAAAAATAAAAACGGCAGAGGTGATCAAATACCATCAAAAGAAAGCTCTATTTGTGGGAAGAAAAGGACGCAAATTTCATTTGGGTACAGCATTGCATGACCGCGCAATTAGCAGTTAAAGCGACGAAGTGCCAAATTGTAAAAAGTGCTCTGGTCAGGAAGGGGGTAAATTCTTCCGGGCTGAAGTGGTTAACAAATGATAACGAACGTGCAGGATCCGAAAACCGAAAGACCCGACATAAACAAATGCTTTATTTTCATTTTCGTTGCGGCAACAGTTCGATATAGATAGGAGATTCGACATGACGCTGACAATAGCGATCTGTGTCCATCGAACCTGTGGTCGAATGTGCCTAACCTTAGCTCTATTAGTTCAAGATTATTCTACATAGAGAGAAAAGATTTGGCATAGAGAGAAAAGATTTGACATAGAGAGAAAAGATTCTACATAGAGAGAAAAGATTTGACATAGAGAGAAAAGATTTGACATTATAGAGACAATAGCAAAAAAGGTCGAATGTGCCTAACCTAACTCTATTAGTCCAAGATTATTCGACATAGAGAGAAAAGATTCAACATAGAGAAAAAAGATTCGACATGGAGATTCGACGAAGCAGTCACCGCGAGCGCATATTTATGGTCAAATGCTACGCCCATAGGCTATAGAAGAATTCTAATGTTGGTTGACTAGTAATAATAATTAATAAAAATAATTATTACTAGTGTCACACAACATTAGAATTCTAATATAGCTTGTAGGCGGAACATTTGACCGGAAATTTACGATTGCGGCGTCATTCAGTTTAGCTGCTCCGTCGAATCTTCTTAGAACATTCCACAGACACCATAAGCCTTCAATGACAGATTCGACCTTAATTTTAATTAATGAATTTTTTAAACAAAATAAATACAAACGAATTTCGGGAGTAACTAAGATTTATTTTTCGGACGAAAACGAAATTCCGAAACAAAATATTTCAGTGTGCACATGTCTAATACTAATGCTTACAGTGATTTATTAGTTATTAATATTTACAATATTTGGTACATGACTTGGGAAATTGCAGCCATCAATGTAGTAGTGGTTATTAATAAAGTGATTCTGCACTTCTAGAGGGATCCCACAGGTATGGAACATGTATACTGACATTGCTCTAAGCTGGAACAATGTAATTATGCAACACAAGCCATACCTGGAGTTTAGCTTTAAACAGACTCATAACACACTGCCACAGAAGACATATTAATATATATAATTAATATTTGGACGTATACAGGATGTGGTCCGAGGAGGGTGACCTTCACATCCTCTGTAATCTGGGTGTAGAATTTATAGAGAAATACTCTGGATGACACAGAAGATTATCTGCCATACATCATACATAGGTGACCAGTTCCGTGTACCGATCGCTACGATGACCCAACATCCAAAAAGTATGACTGTGGTCTGTCTGTACCTGTTCCTGGCTCCAGGTATCAATCTGTTTTCCTGTATTTTTCTTGTATTTATTATAAAAAACAAAAATGTGAAGCCCCCTCTGGATCCTGAAATTGATATGGGCGTTCTCTCTCTCCTGTTCCAGGTTTGGTGTCACCCGTCCATATGGTAGAATATTCTACGGGTGACAATGTGACCATAAACTGCCTGGAGGGATGTACTGTGACCAGAGACAACATAATTAAGATTATATGGAGAAAAAACAACAATTCTCACTTTCTGCTGTTCAGTTCAACACAAAAACCGAATCAGACGTCCTCCAACTTCTCAGAATCCAGATTCTCCTTCCAGGATCCGACCAACCTCCGGATAACGGACGCTCAGCCCAGCGACTCCGGGAATTACATCTGTAACTTATTAGCAACCACAGGATTCTGTTATCACAGCTTCTCACTTCGTGCACCAGGTAAGAATTTACTGTACACAACTGACTACATTGATTATCTATCCTTATAATGATCATTGATAACATCAGCATTTGCTCTTTTACTTTAAAAACCTCTTAACCACTTCAGCCCCGGAAGAATTTACCCCCTTCCTGACCAGAGCACTTTTTGCGATTCGGCACTGCGTCGCCTTAACTGACAATTGCGCGGTCTTGCGACGTTGCACCCAAACAAAATTGATGTCCTTTTTTTCCCACAAATAGAGCTTTCTTTTGGTGGTATTTGATCGCCTCTGCGGTTTATATTTTTTGTGCTATAAACAAAAAAAGAGCGTCGATTTTGAAAAGAATGCATTATTTTTTACTTTTTGCTGTAATAAATATCCCCCAAAAATATATAAAAAAATGATTTTTTTCCTCAATTTAGGCTGATGTGTATTCTACATATTTTTGGTAAAAATATCGCAATAAGCGTATATTGATTGGTTTGCGCAAAAGTTATAGCGTCTACAAAATAGGGCTGCGAGCTACAAAATAGGGGATAGTTTTATAGCATTTTTATTATATATATTTTTTTTACTAGTAATGGCGGCAATCTGCGATTTTTATCGGGACTGCGACATTGTGGCGGACACATCGGACGCTTTTGACACATTTTTGGGACCATTGGCATTAATACAGTGATCAATGCTGTAAAATTGCACTGATTACTGTAAAAATGTCACTGGCAGGGAAGGGGTTAACACTAGGGGGCAGGGAAGGGGTTAACTGTGTTCCCTGGGAGGTGTTTCTAACTGAAGGGGGAGGGGACTGACTAGAGGAAGTGACGGATCGTGGCTCCTAGCTAATGGGAACACACGATCTGTCACTACTCTCAGAACAGAACAGGGAAGTGTGTTTACACACACTCGTCCCTGTTCTGTCTCTCCTGCACACGATCGCTCATGGGCGGCGGTCATCGCGACCGTTGGCCACGAGCACCGGCACCACCGTTGTGCGCCTGCTATCCCGACCCCACGAGCCGACGTATAGCTACGACAGCTCACGCAGGGGAGCCAACCTGCTGCAGTATAACTGCAGTGGTTGGTCGGGAAGCGGTTAAAGTTGGCACAACCAATAGACACATTATGAAATTTACGGCTTTAGCACCCACCTAGTACAGAGCAGGTAGCTAGGTAAATGTAGTCTAACTCCTCTGTAATAATTGCTGCTCTGTTACTTCCCCATCTTCTAGAGCAGTGGTCTCCAATTGTGGCCCGAGGGCCAGATGCGGCTCTTTGCATGCCTTTATGTGGCCCTTGGGGCATTATTCATCTCATTGATTCCTGGCATTATTTCTTCCTTCTGACACAAATGATGAGGCACCATTTTTTCCCACCAACAGTGGAGCATAATTCCTCTTATAGACGAGGCTTGGGACCCTATTCCTTCCACTGGCACCAATGATGGGCCAAACATTCAAACACTATTACTGCAGTTGGCATCATAGTTTGAGCAATACTACTCCCACTAATACCAACAATGGGGCATGATTCCCACTGGGCGTGACTGAGAGCAGAGCTAGCCGAACCTAGCCGAGTTCACTCGGCTATTATATGTATATCGGCTGCCGGCGCTGCTCTGCTCAGAGTCAACGGGGGGATCAGCCGGCGTATAACACGCACCCGCAATTATGAATGTATATAGGCGGCGCTCGGCTCCGCTCACAGTCACGCCCAGTCCCTGGGCGGGACTACGAGAGAAGCCGAAAGTGCCCGACAGCCGCCGAGATACACAGGACCGGCTCTGTGTATCTCAACGGCGCCATTTTCAAACTGCAGTGACACTGACAAGTCACTGCAGTTTAATGGCAGCCTGGGCAAGGCTGCAAATGACACTGACAAGGCAGAAGATGGGCACTGACAAAGCTGCAAGGCAGCAGATGGACACTGGCAAGGCTGCAAGGCAGCAGATGGGTACTGACAAGGCTGCAAGGCAGCAGATGGGCACTGACAAGGCTGCAAGGTAGCAGATGGGCACTGACAAGGCTGCAAGGCAGCAGATGGGCACTGACAAGGCTGCAAGGCAGCAGATGGGCACTGACAAGGCAGCAAGGCAGCAGATGGGCACTGACAAGGCAGCAAGGCAGCAGATGGGCACTGACAAGGCTGCAAGGCAGCAGATGGGCACTGACAAGGCAGCAAGGCAGCAGATGGGCACTGACAAGGCTGCAAGGCAGCAGATGGGCACTGACAAGGCTGCAAGGTAGCAGATGGGCACTGACAAGGCTGCAAGGCAGCAGATGGGCACTGACAAGGCTGCAAGGCAGCAGATGGGCACTGACAAGGCTGCAAGGCAGCAGATGGGCACTGACAAGGCAGCAAGGCAGCAGATGGGCACTGACAAGGCAGCAAGGCAGCAGATGGACACTAGCAAGGCTGCAAGGCTGCAAATGACACTGACAAGCATTCAGATGGACGCCGTGCAAGGCTGCAGATGGACACTGATAAGGCTGCATTGATGGGCATTTAAATGTAAGTTTTTTTCCTTAAAACTTTTTTTTCCTTAAAATTCCCTCCTAAACTTGGGGTGCGTGTTATACGCCGGCGCGTGTTATACGCCGATAAATACGGTATATAACATGGTTGGGACCCATCTGTAGTATGGGGTTCTCAGGTACCTTCCGGTTAACGAGGGGTTACCCGCAAGGGGTAAAGATGTAGATCACTGCGAATGTTGAGTACTGTCTCTGAGTCGGTGACTTGCGACTGGAGGCCTAAAAGTTGAAAAGAAGTTGGTCGCAGTGACCAAGTTGTGTGTCGTTGCCCTCAAAAACCCCCAAAGAGTATATAGAGAAGTTTGGTTGACGGTTATTTTAAAATGTTATTTATTTCAATTACGTTAATTGTTAATAAAACGCCGTAAGGCCATTTTATTCCAAAAACCTTGTCACGTCATTTATTCGGTAAGTGGAGGGGTTTGGAGATGATGTTATAACAGGTTGCAAAAGAGAACTGGAGGTTATGTCCTTCATATGTCATGAGTTCAGCGCCCCTTGTTCTTGTGTTTGGGCTGTTTTGTGTGTGGCAGCAGCGGACTGACTGTCCTACATGCTGCTAAGAACAGAGTGTTCAAAATCTTGCTGCAGCACTTTGTGTTAATAAAAAAAAAAGAAAAAAAATCAGCATGTTGTTTCTCTATACACAGCCGAACTGAATGACAATAATAGTCAGGCTTCATTTGGGTTTTAAGATTTTTTTTTTTTTTTTTTACCATGGATCATTTCCTAACTTGGGTCGTTCTTTTTCTTTTTCAGAAAAAACTTCCATCTTTCCTGGCGCTTGGAGGTATTGGCGATGGATAATTGCTGTTGTATATTTAATCATCAGTCCAGCTGTTTTGTTATTTTTTGAATTCAGAAAATAATTCTGCACCCTACATTCTCATTACTGTACAGCGGCCTATAGGTGGTATAAAATGGAAAGTGAGCAAAAAATAAATATCATGGAATCAAATCATAACAAATGATGATAACGGAACAGGATTTCCAAGTCCGAAAATGCATTTTATAATCTTCAGAGTGCACTCAATACTACAATTGTTTACTAAATGATCAACTCAAGACAAACAGTTCTACCTTTTCTTTCCATTGGCCATGAGAGCTTTCATTACCGGTCCAGGGTAATCATTCTGTAGATCCTAAATGGGGTTTAGGATGTGTGATGATGAGTTGGATGAAGGGACGGGGTGGGCAGGAGGGGCAGTTGCCCTGGGCACTGTGGTATTATGTGAGGTGGGGGGGGGGAGGCACCACAAGGAGGGGGATTTGTGTTCAGAAAGGGGAATTTGGGGAGTGGCAGGGGGTAAGAATTATTCTAGGAGGGCAGATTTGGGGAGGTGTGTTAGGATTGGTGATTTGGGGGGATTTCTGTTGGGAGGAGGGATGGTGGAATTTGTGCTGGGGAAAGAGGATTTGTGCTAGGAGGGGGGATTTGGGGTGTTTGTGCTATAAACATAATTTGGTAGAGCCTAAATATTTTTTCTTGGGGGGGGGGGTGTGCTAGTTAGGATGATTGGGGGGGATGCTAGGAGGGGAAATTTATGGGGGCAGATTTGTGCTAGGATGGGGGATTGGGGGAGGGGAAATTGTGCTGGGAGGGGAGAATTTGGAGTGGGGGGATTTGTGCTTGGAGAGGAAATTTGAGGGCAAAATGATTTGTGCTAAAAGGAGGAATTTTTCTTTTGTGCGGGGGGGGGGGGGGGTGTGCATATGGGGAGAGAGAGGATTTAAGGTGGGAGGGGGGATGGGGGGCAAATATTTGTGCTAAGAGGGGGGATTTCAGCAGGGGGGCAGATGTGTACTGAGAGGAGGGGGAATTTATGCTTAGAGGGTGAGCATGCAGATTAGTACTCATTTTATTTTTGGGGTGGGGGGGATTTAGCTGACACATAGGGGTTGATTTACTAAAACTGGAGTGTGCAAAATCTGGTGCAGCTGTGCATGGGAGCCACTCAGCTTCTAACTTCAGCTTGTTCAATTAAGCTTTGCCAGAGAAACCTGGAAGCTGATTGGTTTCTATGCAGAGCTGCACAAGATTTTGCACTCTTCAGCTTTAGTAAATCAACCCCATAATGCTCATACATCTTGGGGGCGGGGCGCAATTTGGCATGTTCGCCCTGGGCTCTAGATGACATTGTCCTGGCACTGGTTGGATGGACATAGGATGGCACCAAGGTGGAGGTTTTGGAACTACTAGGGTTTGGAAGAGTTCTTGGTGAGGTTGGAATTATATTTCCTTGAGATAGCATTGTTGGTGGAGGCCAGCAGCTTGTCAGGCTAAGTGGGGGGGTCCAGATATAAGGTAGGTCCGTGGTTTAAGTTGGATCCAGAAGGTAGCAAAGGTGAGACAAAGGTGTAGCAATGGATTTTAGGTGGAGGATGCTGCCAGGGGTTACCAGAGCCATATGAAAGAATATGGAGAGGTGATCAAGGCTTTTTTTCTCAAACAATAGGTGCCGGAACTTAACCACGGGCCCACAAAACCCCTCCCCCTACACACACCCTCCAAATCACATCAAATAGTGGGTGTGTTCAGTCAAATTTCAAAAACAGTAGGAGGGTCTCAAAGGGGCATTAAATACCAGGATTGCATTACATACAGAGTGCAGAGCTGTCACTTGTAAACACAGAAACCAGACTTCTGTGTTTACAAGTGATTGTGGTGAGCAGGCACCAAAGGGTCTGAGCCAGAGCTGGTGGAACTGAGTTTCACCAAGTTCCCCCTGAAAAAAAGCCCTGGAGGTGATAGATTTTAACTGTAAAGTTGCTAGTGTCCTCGGATATAATAAAAAAGCTGCTGAATTAATAATAAACCAATATCCTTTAAAGGACTACTTCTTAAAGCTGAACTGTGAGCACGGTTACTTTAATTTAAATATATATTTCTCAATCCCAAAGGATATAAATCCACCTTGTATACAACAAATGCCTTTGCAAACCCAGATATTACCATGTAAATGTAGTGATCTCACCATTGTGCCGTGCATAGCTTGTGAAGAGGATAGAGCTGTGGGAGCGGCCCAGCAAGCCCCACCCACTATAGGCTGCCTGCATAAAAACTACAGGAGGGGGCGGAGACAAGACCAGTCCCCCTGCACAAGGAGAGAGGGCAGCAGCGGGCGGTCTTTATTACAGGAAGTCTCACAATGGATTACCGCACAGATCTGGAAGGAATACACAAATCTCACCGAGATTCAAGAGGAATATACATGATGGGTGGATTTAGACTAATATTTGTTGATCTCAGAGTTCAGCTTTAAAGCATTTCCCCCAACACTTTATATTCCTGATATGTGGCTGCTGTACCATATACTTATATGAGAAAGTCTCCTGTTCTCTTTGTATTGCTTCCTTTGTGTGCAATCCCTGGTGATCCTGCCAGTCCCTCTGCTTTCCTATTACAAACTGACCACACTAAGCAGAGAGCATACAATGGTCAGTTCTCTAGCTGTACTGGGAACTCTGGCTGCTCTCCTCCAGTGATCAGACTTGTACTGACACGCCCCCTGCTACACAGCCATTCACCGGGAAGTTCAGTGTGCTGCTGCTTCTCTTCTGATCACTTATAAGGAAAAAAGGTATTTATAATGTTTTTTTTTTGTTTTTTTTTTTATATCTATACAAAAATGTTTTGCCTTTCATTTCTATTTTAAACTGAATGTGTTGTGTTACAAGGTGATCATTTACAATCACTTTAAGTGTTCTACCCTACATCTACCAATCAGAATTCACTTTCCTGAAGTCAGATGATCACGAGAAGGACTCTGATTGGTTGCTGTGGATTGCTGATCTTTAAAAAAAAGAAAAACTCTTTACTAAACCGCCATTTATTTTTTTAAGTTCAGCAATCACATGTTGCCATTTGTGTTCTTTTTTTCTTTTTTTTTTTCCATTTTGATGGAAACTTTTGGTGGTGACAACCCAACCAATGTGCAACAGGAAGCTGATAACATCATTCACCGAGACTCAGGGAGGAAAGAAAGAGCTATCTATGAGACTGGAGGATCAACAACAGTTACTCTCCCTATTTTTGACTAATTTGTTTTTGTGTTTCCAGTATTAGTGTATAAATAAAGTTTTTTCTGCACCAGAAATTTTTTATTTTTTATTTTTGAATAGAACAGTTGTTCCCAAAATCTTTTACTAGTCTCAAAATGTTTTAATACACATTCATCTTCATTTTTAAGCAGACCTGTGCTCAGACAATTATTCAAACAAGATTTTCTTCCCTGGTTCATCTTTCCCCTCCTCATCGAAATGTCAATTACATTTTTAAATAAAATAAAACTGCTTGGACCTTGAAGAAGGGGACATACCCCGAAAGCTTGTCCTGAAAAATTGTATGTTAGTGCAAATAAAAAAAGTATCACGGACAGTACTCAATTTTCTCTGTCACAATTGCACTAATACGGCTACAATCAAATCAAGTAAATAAAATAAAAAAATCTCTTAGCTTCTGTGCTTCTCTCTGCAATGTCAGCAGATCGTGGCTGGTGGGAGGGGCCAGCAAGGTGCTGTACATAGCTTTCTTAAAAAAAAATCACAACCAGGGTTGCCAACCGCCAGTAAATTTACTGACAGTTTGTAAAAATCTGTGCTTTTTTTTTACAACTGCAGTAAATATCAGGGGCTAATAATTTCATGCTGTGTTGACTTTTTAGGTGTAAATCAAGCAAATTACTTTGTTATAGGTATTGTCAGTGTTTCCATATCATGTTTATACTGTTTAAATATTCACTGTGTCAGTTTTCAATAATTCTGTAATTTCTCAGGTTGCCAGTAAAAAAAATGTGCTCCGCCAGTAAATTTTCCATGTTTTGTCAGTAAAAAAAATGCTGCAGGAGGTTGGCAACCCTGATCACAACACTCCTGCCTCTGTACTTATCTCAAGAGCCCTTGGTCCTGACCCCTCACCTGATTGGCTGTAAGGAGATCCGATTGGATTGGCCGCCAGGAGGAGGGAGGAGACGCAGGGAAAGCAGCCGGAGAGAAGCCACCGCATCCGGATCAGTGCCCGTGAAATAGGGTAAGTGCGGGGCCCCGACTACTGACTGGCCGACCCTGGGAGGGGGGGTTCCGCCCATGACCAACATGACCCAACCGAGGGATTGAAATGTTTAGTGATTGTTACAATATGCTGTATTGTGAACATTAAAAACTAAAGTAATTAATGAAAAAATAAATAAATAATAATAAAAAAATAAAAAAATAAATAATAATAAAATAAATAAACAAATAAATAATAATAATAATAATAATAATAATAATAATAATAATAATAATAATAATAATAATAATAATAAAATAATAATAATAATAAAATAATAATTAAAAAAAAAAATATATATATATATATATATATACACACACACACACATACTATATATAATACAAATAAGTAAATGATAATAAAAGTCTACTCAAAAAATTGAAAAACATTTATAATTACATCAGAAAAACTGAGATATAAATTAAATATAGTTGATGATAGTTATGTACTATTAAAAATTCTCTTTTACAATCCACCCTATAAAAAATTCTAGGGACATGGGCGTTAGCCTGCAGACTACAGGACACCCCTAGGTTACCATACGCAAGATTTGATTTTATGCAGTTTTAATCACAGCAAGCAATGGAAAGGTCCTTAACAACTATGAGTTATAAAATACATTGTATAACAATTCATTTTATGTAATGTTTTTGTAAGAAAAAATTGAGTTCTATGTGATTTTATTCTGTACTGTGGTCTTCCCAGATATTAAAATTCTGCAGTACTGGAATGTGAACAGGCGTATGGAAGAGGGATTGTTTGGGAAATATGAGTCAGCGGTCATCTGCTGGTGATTCATTTCTATAGAACATTTTAGGAAATCCTCCTCAAGACCAGGGGCACACCCTATACAGTGATGTATGGTCTGCATGTATATAAGAAGAGAGCCGTGGCTGGGTGGTGAGGAGAAGAGCTCAGACTGAACCAATTATGCCTATGTGTGGGGGTCTCGGGGAGGTTAAACCCTTCAATCAAGCTGTGCAGGTCATCTGCGACTTGGTGAGTGATACGTTGGGGGGGGGGGGGTCGGTTGTGATAATTACCCTGGGAAGAGGGCAAATATATTGTCGCTGAGCCTCTGGGAAAAAAAAATCAAGGAGGGGGTGCTAGGTCAGAGTTACATGATTTTCTAGTGTAGATAGATAGATAGATAGATAGATAGATAGATAGATAGATAGATAGATAGATAGATAGATAGATAGATAGATAGATAGATAGATAGATAGATTAGATTGTAAGACTGGGGTTATCAGACTAAAGTGGTAGGTGCGTTTCCAATGAGTACGCCAATCCAAAAATGTATTTTAAGGGCGTGGTAGCCCACTTTTATTTAAAAGAAGGAAAGTTCACTTATACATCAGTTGCCCATGCAGGGGTTTCTTCCACATAACATGAATTAACGAAAATACCAAGCCACCTGGCTTGTTTGGCAGCACGGCTGCTCCTCTTAGCAGTCCTTTGACTGTGTCATTCAGCTCTCTCAGAAAACTTGGCTCCCTAGTAGGGATGAGCCGAACACCCCCCGGTTCGGTTCGCACCAGAACCCGCGAACGGACCGCAAGTTCGCACGAACGTTAGAACCCCATTGACTTCTATGGGACTCGAACGTTCGAAATCAAAAGTGCTCATTTTAAAGGCTAATTTGCATGGTATTGTCCTAAAAAGGGTTTGGGGACCCGGGTCCTACCCCAGGGGACATGTATCAATGCAAAAAAAACTTTTAAAAACGGCCGTTTTTTCGGGAGCAGTGATTTTAATGATGCTTAAAGTAAAAAAAAAAAAGTGAAATATTCCTTTAAATATCGTACCTGGGGGGTGTCTATAGTATGCCTGTAAAGTGACGCGTGTTTCCCATGTTTAGAACAGTCCCTGCACCAAATGTCATTTTTAAAGGAAAAAATCTCATTTAAAACTGCTTGCGGGTTTAATGTCATGTCGGGTCATGGCAATATGGATGAAAATCAGTGAGACAAACGGCATGGGTACCCCCCAGTCCATTACCAGGCCCTTTGGGTCTTGTATGGATATTAAGGGGAACCCCGCACCCAAATTAAAATAAGGAAAGGTCCCTATATACTCTGAACAGCAGTATACAGGCGGTGCAAACAAGACAGGGACTGTAGGTTTGTTGTTAAGTAGAATCTGTTTGTAATTTTGAACATTTTTAATGTGTTTAGCTCCAGCCAAAAAATCTTTTCTAAGCTTTTTGGAAAACATAGGGAAGGGTTATCACCCCTGTGACATTTGTTTTGCGTCTTTCCTCCTCTTCAGAAGATTTCACCTCACTTTTTTGTCCCAATGAAAAATGTTTTTTGAAAATTTGGGTTTTTTTGTGGAACAAGGATTGGAAAGCATCAGTGGAAAGGAGAAATTGTTTTCCCATATTAACTCTTACAGGAGAGAATTTCCCTTCCTTAGGGGTAGATTTCATCTCACTTCCTGTTGTCTCCTTCCGTTTGCAAGTAGGAGTCGTTTGTAAGTTAGATGTTTGAAAGTAGGGTCCTGCCCTATATACTCAGCAGAAATTTGGGCCTTAGGTGTTGCTGTGGCCAAAACACTGTAAGCCCTCACAGGGCCCTGCTGTGAAATATTAGATCAAGAATTGTAATTACATGCCCCTGTTGAACAGGAGCTGAAAAATTAGGCCTTAGGCACTGGTGCTGGTGCCACAACACTGCAACCCCTCACAGACACTCTAGTTGGAACGCAGGAACGAGCCCTGCTGCAAAGTATTGCATCAAAAATTGTAATTACACGCCCCTGTTAGACAGGGGCAGAAAAATTGGGTCTTAGGCACTGGTGCTGGTGCCACAACACTGCAACCCCTCACAGACACTCTAGTTGAAACGCAGGAACAAGCCCTGCTGCAAAGTATTGCATCAAAAATTGTAATTACACGCCCCTGTTAGACAGGGGCTGAAAAATTGGGTCTTAGGCACTGGTGCTGGTGCCACAACACTGCAACCCCTCACAGACACTCTAGTTGGAATGCAGGAACGAGCCCTGCTGCAAAGTATTACATCAAAAATTGTAATTACACGCCCCTGTTAAACAGGGGCTGAAAAATTGTGCCTTAGGCACTGGTGGTGGCGCCCAGAACCAAAAATGTTCTTACAAGCTATCAGCGTGATGATTGAGGAGGAAGAGGATAATTACTCAGGGATAGTCACTCAGCATCAGCATAGGCAGTCTTTGAAGGGATCTGAGATTTCAAAAAAAATTATTCGGTTACATCTGCATCAGGTGCTTGGTAGCTGGTGGTGATCCAAGACTGATTCATTTTTATGAAGGTCAGCCGATCGACCGAGTCGGTGGACAGACGCACCCTGTGATCGGTTACCACGCCTCCAGCAGCACTGAATGTGCGTTCCGAAAGAACGCTGGATGCAGGACAGGCCAGTAGCTCAATTGCATACTGTGCAAGCTCTGGCCAGTGATCCATCCTCAAGACCCAGTAACCCAGAGGATTTTCGGTGGGAAAGGTGTCCAAGTCTGATCTTGCCCCTAGGTATTCCTGCACCATGTAAAACAGACGCTGGCGATGGTTGCTGGAACCGATCATACCTTGGGGCTGCGGACCAAAAAATTGTCGGAACGCATCGGTCAGACGGCCACCTTCTCCACCGCTCCTTCTTTGACTGACCGAAGCCTCAGCAACACGTTGTCCAGAAACAGGAGTTTGTAACCTCCCAGTCTCTGGGAACGCGTTGCACAGACCTTTCTGCAAGGCCTCCCGAAGATGTTTCATCCTCTGCTCCCTCTGCGATGGCAAGATAAGGTCCGCAACCTTACCCTTGTAACGTGGATCAAGGAGGGTTGCCAGCCAGTATTGGTCCTTCTCCTTGATACCACGAATACGAGGATCCTTACGCAGGCTTTGCAGGATCAGGGAGGCCATGCAGCGTAGGTTTGCTGAGGCATTCGGTCCGGAGTCCTCTGGGTCACTAAGGACAACAACGTCCGCAGCCACCTCCTCCCAGCCACGTACAAGTCCATGTGTTCCTTGGGACTGATCCCTTAAAGACTGCTGATGCTGAGTGCCAGGCTCCACCTCCATACTGACACAATCTTCCTCCTCCTCCTCCTCCTCCTCCTCGTCCTCTTCCTGTGTGATCGGCGGGCACGCAGGAACACTGTCTGGATAAAGGGGGCCTTGAGAGCTAAGGAAGTCCTCCTCTTCCTGCCTCTGTTCTGCCTCAAGTGCCCTGTCCATTATTCCACGCAGCGTGTGCTCCAACAGGTGGACAAGGGGGACAGTGTCACTGATGCATGCACTGTCAGTGCTCACCATCCTCGTGGCCTCCTCGAATGGTGACAGGACAGTGCATGCATCCCTGATCATGGCCCACTGGCGTGGGGAAAAAAAACCAAGGTCCCCTGACCCTGTCCTGGTGCCATAGTCGCACAGGTACTCATTGATGGCCCTCTGCTGCGTGTGCAGCCGCTGCAGCATGGCCAACGTCGAGTTCCACCTGGTGGGCATGTCACAGATTAGGCGGTTCTTGGGCAGGTTAAACTCCTTTTGGAGGTCCGTCAGCCGAGCACTGGCATTATATGACCGGCGGAAATGCACACAGACTTTCCTGGCCTGCCTCAGGACATCCTGTAAGCCCGGGTACCTGCCCAAGAACCGCTGCACCACCAAGTTAAGGACGTGAGCCAAACAGGGCACATGGGTCAGTTGTCCCTGTCGGAGGGCAGAGAGGAGGTTGGTGCCATTGTCGCAAACCACCATTCCTGCCTTAAGTTGGCGTGGCGTCAACCACCTCTGAACCTGCCCCTGCAGAGCTGACAGAACCTCTGCCCCAGTGTGGCTCCTGTCCCCCAAGCACACCAGCTCAAGCACCGCATGGCATCTTTTGGCCTGCGTACTTGCGTAGCCCCTTGAACGCCTACGGAGCACCGCTGGTTCCGAGGAAGAGGCCATGGAGGAAGAAGAAGAGGAGGGGGTGGAGGAGAGAGGTGTGTCACAATCAGCATTTTGGAGGCGTGGTGGCGGAACAACCTCCAACACTACTGCACCTTGTCCTGCATCCTTCCCAGCTGCCAGCAGAGTCACCCAATGCGCCGTGAAACTTAAGTAACGTCCCTGTCCATGCCTGCTGGACCATGAGTCAGCGGTAATATGCACCTTACCGCTGACCGCCCTGTCCAGCGAGGCATGGACATTGCCTTCCACATGCCGGTAGAGAGCCGGAATCGCCTTCCGTGAGAAAAAGTGGCGTTTGGGTACCTGCCACTGAGGAACCGCACATTCCACAAACTCACGGAAGGGGGCAGAGTCTACCAACTGAAAAGGCAGCAGTTGAAGTGCTAGCAATTTTGCCAAGCTAGCATTCAACCGCTGGGCATGTGGATGGCTGGGAGCAAACTTCTTTCGGCGGTGCAGCAGCTGGGGCAGGGAAATTTGCCTGGTACAATCTGACGTCGGTGTACCAAAAGCAGATTGCCCATAAGTACTTGGCTGTGACACACCTAATTCTACACCTTCATTCCTCTCACTGCAGGTCGCAGAGAGGACTGAAGGTCTAGTGGGGTTGGAAATCTCAGCTGATGAGGAGCAAGGAGAGATCGTCTTTGTTCTTTGGTGTGGGTCTTTTAGATACGCTTGCCAACGAACTGCATGGCAGGTCAACATATGTCTGGTCAAGCATGTGGTACCCAAGCGGGAGATGTTTTGGCCACGCGAGATACGCTTGAGACATATATTGCAAATAGCAGCGGTGCGATCTGATGCACTCGTCTCAAAAAAGGCCCACACCAAAGAACTTTTTGAATAACGCGCAGAGACTGCAGCGCCCTGCACATGTGGAGCTTTGGGGTGTGATGCAGTCAATGTGCTGCCCTTAGGCTGGCCCCTGGAGGGCATCCTGCCTAGTTGGTGATGTGCCACCTCCTCCTCCTCCTCCTCCTCCTCCTCCTCCTCTCTCCTATCAGGCACCCACGTTGAGTCAGTGACCTCATCATCCCCTCCCTCCTCATCACTGGAGCAAACCTGGCAGTATGCTGCAGCAGGGGGAGCATGACTGCCAGATTGCTGTCCTTCTTGGGCACCCCCTCTGTCCGTGCTCATGTTACTGCCTTCATTGAGCTCAGTATCATCATCAGAGCCTTCCAAACGCTGGGCATCCTCCTGGAGCATGTACCCAACACTGTGGTCAAACAGTTCGAGGGAATCCTCAGGAGGACATGGTGGGGCTAGGGAAGGAGTCACTGATGACATTGAGCTGAGGGAAGAGGCCGCTGCTTTGCCAGACAAAGCACCCTGGGCATGGGTGAGAGAGGATGAGGAGGATGAGGACGGCTTGGTCATCCACTCGACCAAGTCTTCCGCATGTTGCGGCTCAACACGGCCAGCTGCCGAAAAAAAGGCCAAGCGTGTCCCATGGCCACGTGCTGATGAGGATGCACCGTCTCCACGACCAGCACTAGACACAGAGCCTGCTTGCCCTCTCTTATTGGCTTGTGACTGTCTGCCTCTCCTTCTTGGCCTTCCAGACATACTAATGGCCTGTAGCTGCACTAAGCTGGGATAGAACACCTGTAATTTTCTTCAGGTAGCTTTATATACTGTAACCAGACAAGCCTGCCTGTCAGTAGGAAGATAACAGGAACGGATCTAGCTGAACACTGTGAGCAGGACGTACTGCACTAAATGTATATAGCAGGAACGGATCTAGCTGAACACTGTGAGCAGGACGCACTGCACTGAATGTAAATAGCAGGAACGGATCTAGCTGAACACTGTGAGCAGGACGCACTGCACTGAATGTAAATAACAGGAACGGATCTAGCTGAACACTGTGAGCAGGACACACTGTACTAAATGTAAATAGTCTAGCTGCCTGACCGTGGTACTAATAGGATCAAAAAGAACACCTGTAATTTTCTTCAGGTAGCTTTATATACTGTAACCAGACAAGCCTGCCTGTCAGTAGGAAGATAACAGGAACGGATCTAGCTGAACACTGTGAGCAGGACGTACTGCACTAAATGTATATAGCAGGAACGGATCTAGCTGAACACTGTGAGCAGGACGCACTGCACTGAATGTAAATAGCAGGAACGGATCTAGCTGAACACTGTGAGCAGCACGCACTGCACTGAATGTAAATAGCAGGAACGGATCTAGCTGAACACTGTGAGCAGGACGCACTGCACTGAATGTAAATAGCAGGAACGGATCTAGCTGAACACTGTGAGCAGGACGCACTGCACTGAATGTAAATAACAGGAACGGATCTAGCTGAACACTGTGAGCAGGACACACTGTACTAAATGTAAATAGTCTAGCTGCCTGACCGTGGTACTAATAGGATCAAAAAGAACACCTGTAATTTTCTTCAGGTAGCTTTATATACTGTAACCAGACAAGCCTGCCTGTCAGTAGGAAGATAACAGGAACGGATCTAGCTGAACACTGTGAGCAGGACGTACTGCACTAAATGTATATAGCAGGAACGGATCTAGCTGAACACTGTGAGCAGGACGCACTGCACTGAATGTAAATAGCAGCAACGGATCTAGCTGAACACTGTGAGCAGGACGCACTGCACTGAATGTAAATAGCAGGAACGGATCTAGCTGAACACTGTGAGCAGGACGCACTGCACTGAATGTAAACAGCAGGAACGGATGTAGCTAAACACTGTGAGCAGGACGCACTGCACTGAATGTAAATAGCAGGAACGGATCTAGCTGAACACTGTGAGCAGGACGCACTGCACTGAATGTAAATAGCAGGAACGGATCTAGCTGAACACTGTGAGCAGCACGCACTGCACTGAATGTAAATAGCAGGAACGGATCTAGCTGAACACTGTGAGCAGGACGCACTGCACTGAATGTAAATAGCAGGAACGGATCTAGCTGAACACTGTGAGCAGGACGCACTGCACTAAATGTAAATACCAGGAACGGATCTAGCTGAACACTGTGAGCAGGACGCACTGCACTGAATGTAAATAGCAGGAACGGATCTAGCTGAACACTGTGAGCAGGACGCACTGCACTGAATGTAAATAGCAGGAACGGATCTAGCTGAACACTGTGAGCAGCACGCACTGCACTGAATGTAAATAGCAGGAACGGATCTAGCTGAACACTGTGAGCAGGAAGCACTGTACTGAATGTAAATAGCAGGAACGGATCTAGCTGAACACTGTGAGCAGGACACACTGCACTGAATGTAAATAGTCTAGATAGAAGATAACAGGAACGGATCTAGCTAAACTGAATACAGTGTATATATATATATGCAACACCTGGGATGCATATATATACACAATACACTGTAAGTGCAGCTAACTGACTGACTGTTCTGCCTAATCTATCTAACTCAAATCAAATGACACTGTCTCTCTCTCTCTCTATCGCTCAGCACACCGGAACACACACTACACAGGGCCGCCGTGCAGGCGGCCTTATATAGTGTGGGGTGTGTACTAAATCCCCTGAGCCATAATTGGCCAAAGCCACCCTGGCTTTGGCCAATTACAGCTCTCTCTACTGACGGCGCTGTGATTGGCCAAGCATGCGGGTCATAGTGCATGCTTGGCCAATCATCAGCCAGCAATGCACTGCGATGCCGCAGTGAATTATGGGCCGTGACGCGCCACACGAATTTGGCGCGAACGGCCCATATCGTTCGCAATTCGACGGACGGTCGAACAGCCGATGTTCGAGTCGAACATGGGTTCGACTCGAACACGAAGCTCATCCCTACTCCCTAGCCTTCAGTCGCAGTGCCCTGCTGCGTGGCCCACCTCTGGCCCCAGAATTAGGGTTCTCCTGACACCCCTGATAGTTAACCTGACTCCTGGGACTGAGACCTGCTGTCTCGTGTCTCCTGGCTGGGCTCTCTGACCCTTCGATGAGACCTCTGTCTCGTAGCTTCTGGCTGGGCCCTCTGACCCCTCGATGAGACCTCTGTCTCGTAGCTTCTGGCTGGGCCCTCTGACCCCTCGATGAGACCTCTGTCTCGTAGCTTCTGGCTGGGCCTTCTGACCCCTCGATGAGACCTCTGTCTCGTAGCTTCTGGCTGGGCCCTCTGACCCCTCGATGAGACCTCTGTCTCGTAGCTTCTGACTGGGCCCTCTGACCCCTCGATGAGACCTCTGTCTCGTAGCTTCTGGCTGGGCCCTCTGACCCCTCGATGAGACCTCTGTCTCGTAGCTTCTGGCTGGGGCCCCCCTGACCCCGGGTGAGATCTTCCGTCTCCAAACTGGAAACTGTCTCCAAAATGAGAGCTTTGAGCAATTCTTAGACCTGACTATATAATGACCCTGCACACCTGTGTAGTGAGCCAGGTTGCAGGCCTCTAGCAAAACCTGGACCCAGGATTGAATGTTCTGATTCATAACTACAGAACCTGGAGAGATGCTAGTTCTGAACCTTGCATTAACCCTTAATGAGACTCCTGGGTCACCTTTTCCTATAAACTTATATCGACAGAGCCTCTCCCTGTCACAATATATATATGTATATAGTGTATATCTATATACACTATCTTGCCAAAAGTATTGGGACACCTGCCTTTACACGCACATGAACTTTAATGGCATCCCAAGGAAAATGAAAAGTCCTCTTACAAGCTTTAACCAGGCACTGATAGAAATTACAAGACTGCTATGTACGGGTGATAATAAAAGGTATTTAGCATTTATATTTACTAAAATGATTGCATTTCTATGTTCTGTGTACTGTGGGGGACCAGATATAGTGAGTACAGGCTCCTGGGTTTAGTAAAACTTTAGCGGGAGCGTGTGCATGAACCCTCAGAGATTAGAGATCAACTAACCACAAATGTAACCAATATGGTCACACTGTATATCAAACTACACCTCTTCTTATTTCACATCCTCAACAATTATAATGTTTCAAATGAGTTCCCTGTGTTATTATAAAAGTAACATTTATACATTCCACATAAAAACATTTGTAACTATTTGGATGCAAAGGAGACCAATATGTATCCTTATTTCTAAAGCTTACATGTAACATGTTACAATCTGATCTCAATTATATCTGCCATTAAGTACACTATATTACCAAAAGTATTGGGACGCCTGCCTTTACACGCACATGCACTTTAATGCAGGGGCGGATCCAGGGGGGGCAACAGGGCAACTGCTCCCCCCCCCCAGAAAATATTGCTGACTCTGAGGCTGAGCGCGCCCCAAGAATTTAGAGCCACAGTCGGGATAACTCACAGCTATTCTCAGCATTAGGAATTACTGCACACACACTCGGAACTGCACTCTCTGCCCCCTGTACCCCCCCCAGCAGTTTTCCAGCCTCTCTCCTGCAGGCTGCTGCTTGAGTGGGAGGGAAGGGGATGTGCCTGACCCCCAAGACCATGCCCACCTGGAAGAGGGAGGTGTGAGCAGCTAAACAGAGGGAGCCGAGTGACTGTGAACTTCCTGGAGGTAAACTCAGCTAGCAGTACATTGTGGATTAGTTTACAAGCACCTCTATGCTGAGTTACTGCAGCTTAGCATAGGGGAGCTGTTAGCTAACAAATGAGGTTGCATCTTTTCATGTGGCACAGTGAGAAATTGGGCTCGTTAAAGCATTGTGACTGCTCCCTGCTGTATGCCCTCCTGACTCCCCCAATGTGTGCCCTTCTGACCCCCCCATGTATGCCCTCCTGACCTTCCTGGTGTGTGCCCTTCTGACCCCAACCTGTACTCTCCTGACCTCCCTGGTGTGTGCCCTCCTGACCCCGTACTGTGCTCTCCTGACCTCCCTGGTGTGTGCCCTCCTGACCCCATCCTGTACTCTCCTGACCTCCCTGGTGTGTGCCCTCCTGACCCTGTACTGTGCTCTTCTGACCTCCCTGGTGTGTGCCCTCCTGACCCCATCCTGTACTCTCCTGACCTCCCTGGTGTGTGCCCTCCTGACCCTGTACTGTGCTCTTCTGACCTCCCTGGTGTGTGCCCTCCTGACCCTGTACTACTGTACTCTTCTGAACTCCCTGGTGTGTGCCCTCCTGACCCCATACTGTGCTCTCCTGACCTCCCTGGTTTGTGCCCTCCTGACCCCATACTGTGCTCTCCTGTCCTCCCTGGTGTGTGCCCTCCTGACCCCGTACTGTGCTCTCCTGACCTCCCTGGTGTGTGCCCTCCTGACCCCATCCTGTGCTCTCCTGACCTCCCCGGTGTGTGCCATCCTGACCCCGTACTGTGCTCTCCTGACCTCCCCAGTGAGTGCCCTCCTGACCCCATACTGTGCTCTCCTGACCTCCACGGTGTGTGCCCTCCTGACCCCATCCTGTGCTCTCCTGACCTCCCCAGTGTGTGCCCTCCTAACCCCGTACTGTGCTCTCCTGACCTCCCCAGTGTGTGCCCTCCTGACCCCGTACTGTGCTCTCCTGACCTCCCCAGTGTGTGCCCTCCTGACCCCGTACTGTGCTCTCGAGACCTCCCTGGTTTGTGCCCTCCTTACCTTCCTGGTATTTGCCCTCCTGACCCCGTACTGTGCTTTCCTGATCTCCCCAGTGTGTGCCCTCCTGACCTCCCTGGTGTGCTCTCCTGACCTCCCTGGTGTGCTCTCCTGACCTCCCTGGTGTGTGCCCTCCTGACCTCCCTGGTGTGTGCCCTCCTGACTCATACTGTGCTCTCCTGATCTCCCCAGTGTGTGCCCTCCTGACCCAGAACTGTGCTCTCCTGACCTCCCTGGTGTGTGCCCTCCTGACCTTGTACTGTGCTCTCCTGACCTCTCTGGTGGGTGCCCTCCTGACCCCGTACTGTGCTCTCCTGACCTCCCCGGTGTGTGCCCTCCTGACCCCGTATGGTGCTCTCCTGACCTCCCCAGTGTGTGCCCTCCTGACCCAGTACTGTGCTCTCCTGACCTCCCTGGTGTGTGCCCTCCTGACCCCGTATGGTGCTCTCCTGACCTCCCTGGTGTGTGCCCTCCTGACCCCATCCTGTGCTTTCCTGACCTCCCTGGTGTGTGCCTTCCTGACCTCATCCTGTGCTCTCCTGACCTCCCCGGTGTGTGCCCTTCTGACCCCGTACTGTGCTCTCCTTACCCCCCTGGTGTGCACTCCTGACCTCCCCAGTGAGTGCCCTCCTGACCCCATACTGTGCTCTCCTGACCTCCCCGGTGTGTGCCCTCCTGACCCCATCCTGTGCTCTCCTGACATCTCCAGTGTGTGCCCTCCTGACCCCGTACTGTGCTCTCCTGACCCCATACTGTGCTCTCCTTACCTCCCTGTTGTGTGCCCTCCTGACACCCCTGGTGTGCTCTCCTGACCCCCCTGGTGTGCTCTCCTGACCTCCCTGGTGTGTGCCCTCCTGACCCCGTACTGTGCCCTCCTGACCTCCCTTGTGTGTGCCATCCTGACCTCCCTTTTGTGTGCTCTCCTAACCTCCCTGGTGTGTGCTCTCCTGACCCCCCCCTCCCCAGTTCTGTAAGCAACACCTTATTTTCTGGCAGTGCCCCTCCCGAGACTAGACTCTGGATCCACCCCTGCTTTAGTGGCATCCCAGTCTTAGTCCGTAGGGTTCAATATTGAGTTGGCCCACCCTTTGCAGCTATAACAGCTTAAACTCTTCGGGGAAGGCTGTCAAGAAGGTTTAGGAGTGTGTCTATGGGAATGTTTGACCATTCTTCCAGAAGTGCATTTGTGAGGTCAGGGACTGATGTTGGAGTCTCCGCTCTAATTCATCCCAAAGGTGTTCTATCAGGTTGAGGTCAGAACACCACCCCAGTCAAGTTCCTCCACACCAAACTTACTTATCCATGTCATTATGGACCTTGCTTTGTGCACTAGTCCAAATCATATGGTGGAGGGGGGATTATGGTGTGGGGTTGTTTTTCAGGGGTTGGGCTTGGCTCCTTAGTTCCAGTGAAGAGAACTCTTAAGGCGTCAGCATAGCAAGACATTTTGGACAATTTCATGCTCCCAACTTTGTGGGAACAGTTTGGGGATGGCCTCTTCTTGTTCCAACATGACTGCACACCAGTGCACAAAGCAAGGTCCATGTAGAGCAGGGGTGTTAAACTCAATTTTATCACAGGCCACATCAACATTATGGTTTCCCCTTAAAGAGGCGGTTGTATCTGTAAGACTAGATGTCCAGAGCACCCCACCCCCCCTAACATCAGATGTCAAGAGCCCCCCCTTACCATTAGATGTCAAGAGTCCCCCACCATCCCTTACATCACAGTGCACCCCCTTACCTTGTGCTGCTGCCAGGAAGAAACTTAGGGGGTGGAGATGGGAAGCAGAAAGTGCAGGGTCTGGAGGAGGACCAGATGAGGGCTGTAGTCAGCTGGCAGAGTCTGTTGAATGCTGAGGCCAGGGAAGGCGGAGTTGAGGAGGTGCTGCGGCTGCCCAGAGAGGTGCAGGATCTGTAGGAGGAGTTCTGTCCTCCTCTCTGCTGCTAACTGCTGAGACAAGGTGAGGACAACAACTAGGGGGTTGCCACAACTGCAGGAGGAAGTGCAAGGGTGGAATGAAATGTCCTGGAGGGCTGGATTTGGCCCCCGGGCCTTGTGTTTGACACATGTGATGTAGAGGAACCGATGCCCTCCATTCTCTCCTGCAGCCGCTGAATGTCTGTGGAAGACAGGAGAAGTAGTGGGCATTCAGCAGCTATATGGAGGGATTGATTCCTCTACATGCTCTACATTATTAAATTGTATATAAAACCTCAAAATGTGATATATTGCAGTATACCAGTCCTAAGACGTGGTGGCTGCTTTACTTGTTTTTTTTCCTTTACTGTTACCCGGTGATCCCACCAGTAGCACACTTCCTGACCAGCTCCCTGTTACACAATATTTAATTTATTTTGTTCATTGATATATTTACGTAATAGAATTGCTCAGCTACTCATGCCCTTTTTTTTGAAAAAAATAACAAGAATTGGCTTTGGTATATTATAATTGGGTTCAGGCACAGTGTTCAGGGCTCATAGATTTCAGGCTGAGTTCACTGATCCTTGAGATTACATACACTTTAATACTCAGTTTCTACCACTAGAGATTCACTTACAATTCCAATTGTTTTAGTGTACTCTGCTTGTAAGTAGAAAGAATGAATTGTCTGATATAGACGACACTGGCAGGGCAGGATCTAGGGGGATTCTGGAGGGGGCTGTGCCCCCCCCCCTTATTTTAGCTGTGCCCCCTAGGTTTCTGAGAGTGAATGCACAGAACCATGATGTCTGATGCAGACAGTTGATATAAGGGGGCACTCTGATTTGAAAATCTGATGTAAGGGGGCACGCTGATGGGGACCATGATAGAAGGAGACACTCTAATGGGGACAATGATATAGGGGGACACTGTGATGGAGACCATGAAATAAGGGGGCACTCTGATGGGGACACCTGATGAAAGGGGGCACTCTGATGGGGACCATGATATAAGGGGAAACTCTGATGGTGACCATCATGATGTAAGGGGCACTCTGATGGGGACCATGATAGAAGGGGGCACTCTGATGGGGACCATGATATAACTGAACATATGTAAGGGGTACTCTGTTGAGGACAATTGGTATAAGGGGACACTCTGATGGGGATATCTGATGTAAGGGAGACCACCTGATTGGGGCACCTGATGTAAAGTGGCACTCTGATGGGGACCCTGATATAAGGGGTCACTCTGATGGGGACATCTGATGTAAGAGGGCACTCTAATGGGCACCCTGATGCAAAGGGGCACTCCGATGGGACATTAGATATAAGGGGACAGAGGTTCTGTTTAATTCTCATAATCTAATGACAGCCTAATACATATTAGTGTTTCCCAGGTCATGACACTGTGTGATAGACTTCAGTGACTCACACACAGTGTTGACTTCATTCCCCTTGACTTTATTTACTGACACTGGGGTGCCCATGTCTATCACCTGGTGCTTGTGGGATGTGGAATGACAATGGCAAGATAATGGCACATATATGAGCCAACCTATAGAAAAGAGGGCAATATCTGATTGCCAAGTGTATATAATCTGGGGGTCTCCTGTTCTTCAGTAACAAGTGACCCGATCATTTTTATCTTGGTCTAGTGACATCACAGGCTGCTCTCCTATAAATAAGGAGATGATATTGGGGTGCTCACTGATGTGTTTTCTTTTCCAGTTCAAAGCGGAGATAGAGCAAAAATCTGGGAAGAACTTTGTGACTTATGAAGCCGTTGAGTACAAAACACAGCTTGTGGCCGGTGTAAATTTCTTTGTCAAGGTAATACAGACAGCAAAGTGATACACCTAATGTCTTGTTATATTTAAAAAATTGTTACTACCCTGTTTCCCTGAAAATAAGACCTAGCGTGATCGTCAGTGATGGCTGCAATATAAGCCCTCCCCCCCAAATAAGCCCTAGTTAAAGTCCTTGTAGGTCTTATTTTCAGGTAGGGCTTATTTGGGGGGTAGGGCTTATATTGCAGCCATCACCAACAATCACACTAGGTCTTATTTTTGGGGAAACAGGGTATGCCACTAGACTTACCTCTCTGGCAGACGGCGAGTTAAATATTCCCTCACTTGGAGAGCTTTGGGCTCTTCTGCTAGCCGACATTTCCAGGTGTGTCAAATGGTTGATTTCCCCACTTGATACCAGGGCTGCAGATAAGGGGAACAGCCGGCCCTCCTGTACAGGGCCCATTCCCAATCAGTTCTGCAGGGGGGCCCAGGCAGCAGGGAGAATCAGATAATGGACAAGAGTGATCAGTGCTGTGCGTGGGGAGGGTGCAATTACTGGAACCAATACCCCTATATGGCTCTCCCTGCAGCAGCTGAAAGCTGTTTTATCCTCCCTTTCATATGGTGGTGGCAGCACCCGACAGCCGAGGGACAGATTGGCTTTGGTTGCCAACTTCGCAGGCACCCTGGACAGGTAAGTGTCCTTATTTTAAAAGTCAGCAGCTGCAGTATTTGTAGCTGTTGACTTTAAAAAAAAATAGACGGAACTCCGCTTTAACCACACCCCCTGTCGCCAGCTCACTTAGCCCTTCAGAGAGATCAGTCTGATGTTGAGGGGCGGATGTCTGGTGTCCATGCACATGGTGTGGACTCCCCTCTCTTCTGTGGTAGTCTGCTGGTGGGGATCCTCTGCCTCCGGCCACATTCGATTACATTGTTCCCCCAGAGTGGCACCGGTGATAGAGAGGAGGAAGAGGGGCTGAAAGCCATGTGTTCCCGGAGAGCACCCACTTTATCACGGCGGCCATGTGCCTCCTCCCTCCTCCTCCTAGGCCATGGGATCGCTTCACCTCTCGGCCAATCATTAAATGGGACCCGCTTCCTGATTGAGCAGGGAGGAGAATCAGTGTGACAATAGCGAATATTCATTCACTATTGTCACACAACTGGGTGGGATCAGGGCACAGTGCTCTGCGCCCCGAGCCCACCCTTTTTTGAAGCCTATTAGAGCTTCTGGCACTAATCACGTGCTTCAAAAAAAAAACAAAACAAAAAAACCCCATTGGAATCCATGCATCTGGTGCCCTGCATGTGGATTAGGGGGCCAGATGCACGGATAGGGGGGCGCGCCCCTGAGCCCCTAATGGAGTGGTCACCACTGCTCCTGACTAGTCTAGCTAAAGCTCCCCACTTCCCAAACCAGGTATAAAATATCGCACAGGACCAGTCAAAATGGGCACTAAAAGAGCACCTGGTGCCTTCTCCCCCCTACAAGAATATGATAAACCTCCATCATGACAAAGTCAGACTAGTTCTACACCACCACTCTGAGCCCACTTCATAACCAACAACCTCCTCTACTTCTCTCTCAGTTTCTTGCATAAGGAACATGTCCTCAATAACCCGAATGTCCAGACCACATAGTGATTAAACGTTGTGCTCTTTACTTATAGAGGTTTTGGTGCAAATCCAGCAAGTTGTCCATTTCTTCAGTAATATGCCCGTGTTACAGCACATCCTTCTATCACAGTGCAATCAATACTTCATGGTGTAAGTTATCATTACCCATGGGAGAGCATGAATACCCAAATTTAGCATCCAACGAAAAGTCCAGTGTTTGGGAAACAGCATAAAGGCCCCATCTCCCAAAAGGTAGACGTCCTTGTTTTCATTCCTTGTTGCATCCTAGTGATGCTGATCTCCTCTTCATTCCTTGTTGCATCCTAGTGATGCTGATCTCCTCTTCATTTCTTGTTGCAACCTAGTGATGCTGATCTCCTGTTTACATTAATTGGCACCACTTTTGACTGCACATTTTTGCTGTGGGCTGGCCTCCTGATAGTGACAACAGTGGGTGCTGCAGCTTGTAGTCTCCACCAGGGGCACTTGTGACAAGGTGACAACTCAAGGGGGCACTATTCAGGGACAGTTGCCCTCACATGATGGGCCTTTATGGCAGGATCACCAGATATTATTTCATTTAAATTTGTAGATTTAAAAGGTGCAAAACATCTTTTGAAATTGCATTAACTTCTTAAAACGTATATGAGATTTTAGTGATTGGGTTTACATCTACTTTAAATCCCCCTGTATGAGCTTTACAATGATACTGATATGAGTGGGGAAAAAGGAAAATAGTCTTCTCCAAATACGAGCTTCAATAATTATTGGTGTTGTTGGTGTGATCATCTATTTTCCTTGTGTTTTCCCCCTCAGATCCATGTAGGAGCTGAGCAGTATATACATCTGCGGATATATTGGGAGCTTCCATTTGAAGAGGATGGAATAAGCCTCACCGCCTTCCAACTGGGCAAGGTGAAGGAAGAGGAGATCGTCCACTTTGAGCCTGATGATGATTAATCCGGCTTCTGCTCTCTCCTGTCAATTTTTTATTTATTTCTTTGCTGACCATAAGTTATAAGTATCTAGTCAATAAAGTTCCATTGTGTTGGCATGCTGTTATTACAGACATGGATGTAACAACTAATTTCATATTTTATACTGTGATTTCTGGTTTTGCCACTAGGTGGTAGTGTGTGTTATGTTCAATGCATGGATAATGTCACGATTTTCCTTGTGGAACTACAGTCTCTGTGTTAAACATTTTCCAATAAAACAAGAAGGGTTCAGTCCTGTTTCCAGCACCATATTGACTGGTAAGAGTTGTATCTGCAACAACTTTCCACCATGTTGAAACAAAGTTAACAGTTTTACTTACTAAGCAGCATTAATGTAGCCTCAAGGGAAGTAAAGGCACTGAGCAAATCCAGGCCTGGTCCTAATTCTACAGCATTTGGTTTATTGTGCAATCCTCATCACAGTGTGCTTGTTAAAGCGTTTCCAATATCATATATACATATATTTTCATGTTATAAGAGAAGTAAAGGATACAATTTTTTTGCAGGTTTATACTTAACTCGGTGAATGCAGCATCAGTATAATGCTCCATCTGTTCCCCCTGCCACCTCTGCACTGAGAACTGAGCGATCGAACATCGCTGAGGGCTCTGTTCTCACAGCTCCCCGAGCAGAGAGCAGCTGACTGTCAATCGGCAGCTCTCCGCTCTTCTACCTCCTCGCTCATTGGAGCGCTGGGCTGTGGAGGGGGCGGAGTGGCCGTCTCAGGCTCTCAGCGGCTTGCTGAGAGCCTGAGAGGGTTAACAGTCCAGACATCTGGCGGATCCAGAATATATTGTTGGGATGATGCGGTGCCCGGACTGATCTGTGTGACGTCAGCAGAAAGAGGACGTCAGACCACTCTCTGCTGAAAATTGTTCACAGGAGTGCAAAATGAATTGCATTCCTTTGATCCATAGGAGAAGCCCAGCCAAACGAGCTTTGGCTGGACTTCTCCTTTAAGTGCATACAGGCATACTGTACCTCGCTTTATGTACCCTCACTTTATGTACACTCATGAGTATGGGAAATCTTGTTTAGTTTGACATGGCACTGCTCCCGGTTTTTAAAGCGGAGTTCCACCCAAAAGTGTAGCCTCTGCTTATTTGCTTCCTCCCCCCTCCGGTGCCACATTTGGCACCTTTCAAGGGAGAGGGGGAACGGGTACCTGTTTTTGACAGGTCCCTGTCCCCACTTTCGGGAGACGGCACCGCAATGCTGTCCCTCGGAAGTTCAGCCCCCTCCTCCTTCCTCCACTGCTGGGCCCATTAGAAAATGCAGCATGCTTCGTGCATGCACAGTAGGGAACCAACCGGCCGTGAACCCAAAGAGCTTCACTGCTGGTCTCCCTGAGTGGCGGCAGCACCCAACAGCCGATCTGAAAATGGTCTGGGGTGCCGACATTGCAGGCTCTCTGGGCAGGTAAGTGTCCCTATATTAAAAGTCAGCAGCTGCAGTATTTGTAGCTGCTGACTTTTAATTTTTTTTTCCCCAGGTGAAACTCCTCTTTAACATTGGCATCTATAGGAAATCTTTGTCAGCTTGACATGGCACGACCTATAAGTGACAGGGACACCAAACTTGAGGAGCACCGAGAGAGGACCAAGGACTACAACATATCCAATTTTGGGGTCGGCCAGCTTGCCTAGGTAATCTACCATGTCGTACTCCTGGGTCCCATTAACGTGCTCCCCAAGTTTAGTGTCCCTGTCACGTATGGTTCGGGAGCAGTGCCATGTCAATTTACATGGATTGAGAAGGCAAAAAAACTATTGCTTCACTTTAAGTACATTTTTGTTTTTATATACATGCTCTGGTCTCATTGTGTACTTAAAAGTGGGGTATGCCTGCAGTAAGTAATATGTCAGTGTAACACTTCTGGGTATTTATTACCTCTCACAGAGATCACACACTATTACCTATGAATATACCTCTGTCGACTTTTCTCTCTAAAAGGGGTGCACCATCCTTGTTCGGGCATCATCCAGGATCCCCATGACACCACTAATGAATATCACTGCAACCTAGACAAAGTCACTGGACTGGAGCTCACAGACAACGTTTTAGTGATAAAAGATGGAGCTTTTCTAAAAAATTACTTTGATGTACATTATTACAATGGGGTTTATTTACTAAAGGCAAATAAACGGTGCACTTTGAAAAGTGCAGTTGCTCCAGAAATTAGTAAAAAAACAAACAAAAAAAAACCATTACTAAATCACGGTGCAAATATACTAAAAAAAAGTAAATACGAATAGACATATGTCCAAAAGAAAGAAAATGAACATACTGTATATCTAAGGCAAGAGCAAAAGAGCTTTACTTAAAGCGGGATTCCAGCCGTAAAAAAAAAATTAAATGTCAGCAGCTACAAACACTGTAGCTGCTGACTTTAAATAAGTACTGACCTGTCCTGGGTGCCCGCGATGTCGGCTGCCCGAGGCCGACCCGCCATCCTAGGTAAGGGAAACAGGAAGTAGAGCCTTGCGGCTTCACTGCCAGTTTCCTACTGCGCGCGCGCGAGAGCGGCGCGGCGCTCTGTGAATGGCCCAATGGTGTTCTGGGAACACACACAGTTCCCAGAAGACAACGGGGGGCCACTCACCGAGGAGCAGAAGACGGCGCGGAAAAGGAAGAGGCAGATTAGGAAGACTGCCTAGCAACAAGGGTTTAGGTAAGTTTAAAATGTATTTTTTTTCAAATGTTTTTTTAAATTTTTTTTAGGATTTTTGGTGTATTTTTTTTTTTAGGGTGGCCCACCACTTTAATATCAAAATCCATTCCAATACTTTCCACAACACAATTAATACTTTTTTTAATAGTTAGTAAAATGAACTATTAACAGTAAAAGAATTCACGTTCCACTCTACATTGAGACCTCAAGTTTGAAAGAATTTTAATTATAAAATCCACCGTGTTGCACGGCGAGAAATCTTCCTTTTTAAATGACCACCCCTCCAATGTGGTCTCGAGTACATGGGGAGGACCACCTGTTCCATTGGAGAACACTTGAACAATATCAGGAAGGGATTTAAAGATCATAGCCTTTCGCAACATTTTTCTCGATATCATGACAGGGATTCCTCCTCTTTGTAGATTATAAGAATAGAAAAACACACTCCACATTGGAGGGGTAGTAATTTAAAAACTGTCAACTGATGTTTGGCCAACATACGACAATAGTATCTATGTTCCTATTGTATCCAATGGTATTTGTTGGAGAAGTGTTCATTCAAACACTCAAAGAAACCTGATGTCTGCTTCTAAAGAAAAAAAGCAAACAGATTTTTTATGTAAGTCTGATAAAAATCAGAAAACAGACTTTACGTACTGTATATACAATATATATACACACATACATCAAAACAAAACACATTCCACCCTTGAGTCTTTCAGACTCCATAGACCACATAGAAAATCACTTCATTGCTAACAAAAATCATACTAAACATTCATTCACTTGAATGCAACCCCTTCCCATATTTCTGCCACTGAAAAGGTTTTTGTAACTTGGAAACAAATCCAGGTTTGTAACACATCAAAGGCCTCGCTCTCCACAATTCTTGTGGTCTTCTGTCATTCTTTCCATCATGAATCCACTTTCTTTCGATCTTGCTATGGATCAAATTGGAGACAGCCTGTGGAGCGAGAAACAAAGCAGATTATTTTTTATTTTCCTTAAAGTGGTTGTATACCCTATAATAAGGCTTACCTGTAGGTAAAATGAATATCTCCTAAACCTGTAGACTTTAGGAGATATTCACTTTGCATGCAGCCGCTGACGTCAGCGGCGCATGCGCTGTGAATGCCGGACCTTGCCAGAAAGAAAACTCCAGTGCGCATGCGCGGGAGTGACGTCATCGTGGCTCCGGCCACTCACAGCGCTGGAGCCGCGAACCCGGAAGACCTTATACTTACCTTAGAACGAGGCATCGGTATCTAATCCCGGTCCACGCTGAGGGAGCTGACATTTTGCCCTCGGCGTGGACCGGGATTAGATACCAACGCCTCGTTCTAAGGTAAGTATTTCATAATAAGCTAGTATGCGCTGCATACTAGCTCATTATGCCTTTGCTTTACAGGTTTTATTTTTTTTTACCTGCGGTTATACAGCCGCTTTAAAAATACATAAATAGTAGACCCTGACCCTTCAGCTACAATCTCTCCTCCAACTGGCTTCTTTCCTGGTTCTCCAACCAACACTTTGCCAACTGCCTGGCCTGCATCCAATTCTGATCCTCCCAAAGAACATTGATAAGGAAATATAAGAAGCATAGCTGTTTATTTTGGAACGTTTGATGTTATAGAGAAGTGATGGTGAACCTTGGCATCCCATATTTGGAACTACATTTCCCATGATGCTCATGCACTCTGCAGTGCAGTTGAGCATCATGGCAAATGTAGTTCCAAAACATCTGGGGTGCCAAGGTTCTCCATCACTGTTAGAGAGCTTCACTTTCCACTCTTGCTGAAAAGCATCCACTAACCAGAGTCCCAGCCACTGTCCTGAAGCTCATCTGCCAAAGCAAATATAACTTCAAAACTTCCTGCCAGATCCCCCCTCATGTCTAGATAGGCTTCAGCTTCAGATATGTCACTATCTATTTCTATGTCATGGGAAGCAGTAACTTGGTACCTGTTAAAGTGGTTGTACACCCTGTTACACCACTCGTACCTACAGGTAATCCTATAATAAGACTTACCTGTAGGTACTGTAAATATCTCCTAAACTTGCACGGTTTAAGAGATATGTGCCATATACGCTTGCGCCAACGTCATCGGCACATGCGAACTGAAGAAACGGCTCGCTCATGCCATTTCTTTAGCAGCCGTGCGGTGACCGGTGGCTCTTGCATGCATGCGCGGAAGTGACGACATCGCGGCTCCGGACAATCACAGCGACGGAGCCTGCGAACCCGGAAATAACTCCGGGAGACTTGTCGCCAGTCACAGTAGTGTGCAGGGACTGCTGACACAGCTTCGATCTAAGGTAAGTATTTCATAATGAGTTAGTATGTGATGCATACTAGCTCATTATGCCTTTGTCTTACAGGGTTTTTTTTGGGGGGAGTTTACAACCACTTTAAGCCCTGTTCTTTCAGGAACCTTATGCTTAAATACTGAACTCTGCACACCAGCTGTTGAGTCAGAGTCACAGCACCCACCATCCTCTTATATGGTGTTCTTTTGGCTATTGGCCTAGAATTTAACAACAGAACTGCCTGTTAGAGGACTCGGTCCCACCCCCTTAGTGTATATGTGGGTGTAAGTTTGTGTATCTGGTCATTTAAGGAGCCCACTGTATCTTTCAATCAAACCAGTGGCATCGCTATGGGGGGTGCGGACCGCACCAGGTTATACCCGCAAAGGGGTGATACCGGGGCTGCCGCTACACAGTGCACTATATTGCGTGCACTTGCAGAGCTGCAGCGGAGTGGTGGGAGCAGGACATGTAGCCGTGCGAGGGAGGCTGCCTGTAACACTCCCCAGTCAGTGAAGCTAACCCTCGGGGATCTCCAATATCTCCTTCAGTCAGGGTTGGTGGGCGGAGCTGGGGGTGTGGGTGCCTCCTCCACTCCTCCTACAGACTTCTTTAATCTCTCTAGCTGATCCCGCAGTTGAAGGAGGAGAAAGAGGCAAGGCCACAGCAGCCTCGAGTGTCTTCACCTGCATATGCTGTAAGGTACTGCAAACTGTCACTGCATAGATCCTAACCTGCCCTATACCACCCCAAACTGCCCTAGACCACCCCAAACTGCCCTATACCTCACTAATGGGCCCTATACCACCCCAAACCTGCCCTATATCACCCCAACCTGCCCTATACCACCCTAAACTGCCCTATATCACACCAACCTGCCCCCTATAGAACCCCAAACTGACCTATACCACCCCAAACTGCAATATACCACCCCAACCTGCCCTATACCTCACTAACCTGCCTTATAACACCCCAAACTTCCATGGTCATTCATGATTCCATGCCTCAGTGTCATTGTTCTGTCGTAGCGGTTCTGTCATAGCGTGTTCTGTCATAGCGGTTCTGTCATAGCGGTTTCTGTCATAATGTGTTCTGTCATAGCGTGTTCTGTCAGAGCGTGTTCTGTCAGAGCGTGTTCTGTCAGAGCGTGTTCTGTCATTGCGGTTCTGTTATAGTGTGTTTTGTCATAGTGGTTTCTGTCATAGTGTGTTCTGTCATAGCGTGTTCTGTCATAGCAGTTTCTGTCATAGTGTGTTCTGTCATAGTGTGTTCTGTCAGACCATGTTCTGTCATAGCAGTTCTTTTATAGCGTGTTTTGTCATAGCGGTTTCTGTCATAGTGTGTTCTGTCATAGCGGTTCTGTCATAGCGGTTTCCGTCATAGTGTGTTCTGTCATAGCATGTTCTGTCATAGCAGTTCTGTTAGAGCGTGTTCTGTCATAGCGGTTTCTGTCATAGTGTGTTTTGTCATAGCGGTTCTGTCATAGCGTGTTCTGTCATAGCACGTTCTGTCAGAGCGTATTCTGTCATAGCGGTTTCTGTCATAGTGTGTTCTGTCAGAGCGTGTTCTGTCAGAGTGTGTTCTGTCATAGCGGTTCTGTTATAGCGTGTTCTGTCATAGCGGTTTCTGTCATAGTGTGTTCTGTCATATCAGTTCTGTCATAGTGTGTTCTGTCAGAGCGTATTCTTTCATAGCGGTTTCTGTCATAGTGTGTTCTGTCATAGCGTGTTCTGTCAGAGTGTGTTCTGTCATAGCGTGTTCTGTTGTAAGCGTGTTCTGTCATAGCGTGTTGGTGCCATGCAGTTACGGCATACACCAATAGTCGTTTCTCATCTTTGTTGTTTCCATTTCTCATCGTACCTTTCGTTCATGTTTCTTTGTATCCCTGGGTTAGTTAGCTAGTACTCACATCTTAGGATCTGTCACATCTACAGATCCATATGGGCTGAGGTTTTGTTTTTTAAATGATTGTTGACCACAATCCTCTCGCCCGTATAACACACATCATACGATGCACGTTCATTTCATTACACCTGTACGACTACCCACCATGGTCTGTGGGTACATTAGCCCTGAGCGTTCAGTTTCATATACCTGTCTCTGCACTGCAGGTTTCTCTGGCTCACTTACTACATACACTTGGGTGGGGGTTGTCATCAGGTTCATTCACGCGCTGTGGTCTTCTCATTACTGCTTATGTCCTCATACTTAGGTAGGCACAGAGGGGTGTTGTTCTCATGTCTGGTTGTCTGCTGTCACTTTCTCTAGATGTGTTTTCTTGGGTTTGGGCATGCCGCACGTTTCGGAAGCGACTAATTCATGTTCATCCCTTCAACACCACGTGGGGGTTCAGAGCATGGAAGCACTCCATCATTAAGGAGTTGGTCTACACTTAAGCACACAGCGAAGCTTTGTCACAGGGGTTTTCCTTTCCCGGCCACAGCATGTAGTATGTAGTATCTTGGCTTCAGCAGACAGTCATGCTTTCGTTGTCAATCAAGTTACTGGTGGCAGTAATTTCCAAGGGGTGCTGCATCTGGTTCTTCACTTTCGTTCTGAAGGCGGTGGGTCGGCCCACCGGGGTGTCCAGTGGCAAGGTTCCAATATCGTTTGTTCATTTTGGCTGCCCTCCTTCCTGCGGAACACCAAGCTGATATCACCAATGCTTTGAAGCTACTTCCATCAGACCTGCCCGCTGGGCATGATGAATGGTGCAATATTGTTTTACCACTGGTTTACCCTTGGGTCAATAGCAGTCCTTGCTATGACACTTTTGCCAAGCTTTCCGTTGGATCTTGGGTATCTGCAGGGGGGGTCAGAGGATAATTCATTTCGTTAATTTCCGTTGCGTGGAGACCTCATTGGATGTGTCTTGTTAGGCAATTTGTAGGTGTTCTCAGATAATTAACCCTTTTGATGCTAATCTCATTCCTATTACTTCTAATATATCTTTGAAATGTGTTTTTTTTTCTATTTTTACCCAAATCTTTCAATACGTTACAAAGAACAGAGAAGAGTTTCTAAACCCAATAAATAATTTTTTTCAGATCTTGATCTTTAAAGGTGACCATACACTGCAATTAGTTAGATCTTAAATAAATTAGATTTAGTACAAGAGTCTGTTTGATTTCCTCTAATTTGAATTAATTGTTCAAGGGCGTCTTTCTATTACCTATTTTGCCTAAATACCGAGTTGTACTGGGATTGGCCATTCAGATTGCATAGTGCATGACCATCTTAAGTGCCAAATTTGGAATGTAGATGTGCCATGACCCACTTGTATTTTCCTAATCCTAGGAATCCATATTTTGATGTAAATGAATAGTAAAGCAGATGCAGATTTCCAGGACTGCATTGCTAGTGAAAGGCAACTGGTGCTTTCTATTAAACAAGGTCTAAATGGGCCATTGACATGCATCACAGTTGAACTTAGGAATGTGTCTTTGAAAAGTTAAACTAAATTAAATCCTTTCTTATTTTTGCTTGGGGATAGAGTGCAGAGGGATTAGAAGTCTTGTCAGTTTTTGGGGGATGTCTGCACCCCTGATAGAATGAAGACACCTCCCAAATTTTGCCACTTTATCCTTCAAATGTATTCACTTCCTGTCACATAGCCAAACAGGAAGTGAGGGTAAAACCCTACCAATGTCTTTCCCTGGGGACACACAGGTCAATCTAAATGGTTTCCCCATTAGGTAAATTGCACTCTAGCATTTTGCTCTGTACACCCTGACCCCAATGGCTCTCCCTGGCTAGCCGTCCCTGGCCCATCAGGGGGGGAGGATGCTGCTGACAGGGGGCCCTCAGAACCTGAATGAGATCCCCTAGTGTCTCTGGTTCTTGGGGTGCTTGAACCTCTTCTACCCATAGTGCAAAGCAACATGGTGTGAGGTATACAAATGAACACTGCCTGCTGAGCGATGTAGTCTGGCTAAAAGCCTTGCTACCCAATGCTCAGTCCAGTGTTACTTCAGTAAATGCTGCCTAGGAGAATGCCTGTGTCCCACCTTAGATGCGACCATCAGCTCTGTGTCTCTCAAAAGGCTGCGTGCACCTGTACAGAGTGCCTTTAATAGCCTGCAGCTGGCCTGAGTGGGAGTCTAAGCACTCTGTGCTGACGTCCCACCCCCCCCTCTACCGCCTCCCCCCCCTCGAGTTTTGAAAAAAACGAGCGCTTCCCGCGCTGGCCGACTCTCCTGTAATACTATGGAGGAAGGCTGGGGGAGGGAGAGGAGGGAGAGAAGCTGGTAGTGAAGACCTGCCTAAACAGCAAATGGTCAGAAATGGTGGCCGAGGCAGCAGTTCCCAAGTGGTATAACCACCTTCTAGACCCCTGTGGCCTCTCTCTAGCCTGGGGGGAACATTCAAACATGAGAAATCCCCCTTTCCATCCTACCTTTGCAGCCGGCCTGAGACGCTGTGAAAAACATGTGCAGCGATGAATCACTGAGACAGACCGTCCAGCATGTGAAGGTTTGTGCTCTTGGCAGCCCCCGGTGGTCACAATAGGCATAGCATGCATTTACCTTAAAGAGGAGTTCCACCCAGGGGCTCCATTAAAAAAAAAAAAAATTAAAAGTCAGCAGCTGCAAATACTGCAGCTGCTGACTTTTAATTGGACACTTACCTGTCCCTGGGTCCAGCGATGCGGGGGTTTGAAGCCCCACTCGTCCCCCCCCCTCCACTCGTCGGCGCCGGCATTGCAACTGTGGGCGCCGGGCTGTGGCTTCACAGACTGGCACCCACTGCGCATACGCGAGCGGCGTGATTGGCCGCTCAATCACCTGGGACCTGTAATGGGTCCCAGATGATTGACAGGAGGGAGGGAGCAGAGCCGAGCCCTTCCTGTGCCGAGGGGGAAGTGATGTCACCAGCCCAGGCTAAGGAACAGGCAGACTACGAGGGACCACCTAGCAACAGGCATTTAGAGGTAAGTGAAAAAAAAAATATCCAAATTTTTTTTGTTTTTTGTTTTTTAATTTTTCAGGTATTTTTGTTTTTTGGGTGGAACCCCACTTTAAAGGAGAAACCTACTAGAATAAGAAAATTCTGTGGAATCTCCTCTTACCTTATCCAGCTGCAGGGTTCAGTTTACACAGACCCAATCTTCGCCTCTCACGGTGGGCTCCATTTGAAAAAACTGTCAGAGACTGGGGCCCCCTATGAATAGGGGGATCCTGCAGTTCTGGGCCCGTAAAGCACCCAGCCAGAAATTAGGAAGTTTAAAGCCATTTTCTGATCTGCGGGGTCAAGCTCTCTAAAAAGAGAAGCGTTACGGGTAAAAACCTCGTTTCTTCGGACACGAGGCACGGGTACCATCCAATTCGGGCCTAGAAAGGACACTTTGAATGGATCCGGTTCGCCTGCCGCATCAGTATACAGCTCCAGCTGTGAGTTCGGTACCTCCTCCCGCAGCCAACACGACTGGCCATTGTAGGACTGGAGAAAAGTCAACCATATCCCCCAAGTCGTCCCGCATGGGCTTGGTTATACGGACATAGTGGTGGGGGGCAGCCTCCTGGGCAACTACCCATTCCAGGAAGCTACTGAAAAGCTCAAAGAAATAACATGATATGGCGCAGCCCATGGGGAGGCACATGTCAAAAAAGTAGCTTTCCTGAAAAAAGCAGCCCAGAAGGTGGAAACACTCCGGGTGGACTGGGAGGAGGCGGAAGGCAGACTCAATGTCCGCCTTCGCCAACAAAGCCGACTGACCGGCAGCCCTAACCAAATGAAGCGCCTTGTCGAAAGAGGCGTAGTGGACCCTGGACTCCTCCTTATCGATGCCGTCATTGACCGAGGAGCCAGAAGGGTAGGACAGGTGGTGAATCAGGCGAAATTTTCCCTCTGCCTTTTTGGGGACCACACCGAGGGGGGACACCCTCAGGTTGTGGTAAGGGGGAAAATCAAATGGGCCTGCCATACGCCCCATCTCTAGTTCCCTCTGAAGCTTCTCGGCCACGACGGACTCGAATTCAATCGCGGATTTTAAATTAGGCGCCATGGTAGGCACATCTGAAGGAGTGAAGGGAATCCAAAAACCACGGTCCAGGCCATCCCTTAAGATCAAGGCCTCCCTATGAAGGGGGTACTGGTCTAACCAGGGAAACATCTCTAAGACGTTCACTGGCGTCCTCTGGTTTAGAAAGGTCGGGCTTGGCGCCCGGCCTGGCGAGTGGTTGTTTACCCCTCCTGAAGCACCGGCTGGCGGGGTGAGCACCCCCGCAACTGGAGCACTCGTGCTTAAAACGGCACGCGGTGTACCATTTGCAGTGGCTCTCATTGAACAGCCAGCAAATATCCTTTTTTGGGGCAGCCGACGCTCCGGAGGGAACGCCGGCTGCGGACAGAAAGGACGAAGGCCTGTGGGGGCACATAAGCAACAACCAGAGGCTATCATCTTGGCAATCGAAACGAAACTCCTGACGTGCCGCCATCTTTTGGCGAAACTGGGTGTCGTAATGAAACCAACACTGGCCCCCGTACACCTTATAGGCACCCCAAATAAGGTCTAAGTAGCAAAAGAGCGATGCTGCCAACTCCGGGAACCGCTCACAAAGCACTCCCGCGTAAGCGCAGAACCCTTGAAGCCAATTCCCGAACGTCCGAGGAAGCTGTTTTGATTTGTCGCCCTGCACAGAGACGTCAACCCGACGAGATTTGTCGATCGTCTCCCGATCAGGAGGGACGAGCGAGAGAAAATCGATAAATTCGCGACGCCAGATCTTGACCCTAACCTCCTCCATCAGGTGCATACCAGTAGGTGAAACCGCCCACAACGCGCCGCCAGAAGTGGAACCCAAACCCGCCGCTGGACCCGATACCCCCATCCGAGTAAGGACCGATTGGACAACCGACGCTATGCGTTCGTCTGGTGGGCCCGATACGGGAGCGTCATTGGACCTACCCCAAATTAAATCACAGTCATACTCACTGATGCGCGGAGGAAGAGCTGACGAAGGACGACCAGCAGCCGGTCCAGGCGGAACTTCCGGAGCAGGATCAACCGTGGTAGCTGGCAGATGCCTGAGATGTCCATCCCCTGAAGGAACAGTGGCACCTGGCGAGGCAAGAGAGTGCTGACTGAAGGAGAGGTCCAGGGGGAGGGGTCCGACCACCGACCCTGAGGATCCTGGGTGGCCAAGGACCGCAGCTGAGCGGCAACAGGAGCAAACGTGGACTCCAGGACCCGAAGCGGGAGCAGAAGACCTTCCGGGACTGGAGTAGTAGTCTCCCGCCTTGCCGGGCGCAGGGAGACGAGGTTGGGTTGTGGTGGCGGGCAGCCCTCGGGAACCTCCCGCCCAGCCGGGCGCAGGGGGGTGCGGATACACTGAAGGCCACGGACTGGGGAGGGCGGCTGGGGCAGATGAACCATCTCCCGCCCTGCTGGGCGCAGGGAGATGTGTATGTGCATGGGTCAGCTGGGCGAGGTGAGTGGCTGGTGCAGCGCGGCCATCTCCCGCCCATCCGGGCGCAGGGAGACCTGGGCAATCAGGAGACAGGAACGCTGGGGGAGCAACATGCGGAGCAGCGTGATCTCCCACCCGGCCGGGTGCAGGGAGATTTAGGGAAGACAGCCTAAAATGTGTAGATTGCACTGGCACACTTAAATCTCCCGCTCTGCTGGGCGCAGGTAGAGAAGTGGCCACTGGGGACAGCAGCGCTGACACAGGGCGAGCCGCGGAGTCCACCGACAGATGGAGAGAGCCAGCAGCCGGAGGGGAAGCGCCGGCGGCTCCTGGAGGATGATCACTGGGATGGTTAGACCTGGCAGCGGACCCCCGGGAAGAACGGCGCGGAAGTCCTCCAGCATCCCTTCCCCCACGGACCGGGGGGGCGGGCCCAGGTATGGAAGAAGCATCCGCCCGGCTGGGCATATGGAGGCAGCCAGGGGAAGTGATAGCAGTGGGAGCCCGAGAGGAGCGGAGCGTGACTCTGGGGCTCCGTGAACGGGGGAGGCGAGGGGGGGCCCGAGCCGCGGAAGATACTGGCGGTGGGGGGGCCCGCCGGGAGGAACCCCGGCGGCGGGGGGCAGGATTCTCAGGCCTGCTAGGAGGGGGAGAGCTGCCGCAGGGGGCCGCAGTGGCATCAGGAGAGGAGGGAGGGCAGGCAGGCCTGTAAGAGGCCCTGGAAGGACTGGGGCTCAAACGGGATGGGGGGCGGGTCCTCCGTCGGGCCCTGGGAGCCGAGGATCCCGCTGCAGGTACCGCAGGTGGAGGAGAGGGGGGAGAGGAAGCCACCTCGGGGGAGAGAAGGGAGAAGAGCCAGTCAGCCTGACCTTGCAGGGCCAGTTCATGGACCCTGGCCAGGAGGAGCTCGGTGTCCATGGCTGAGGGACAGGGTCAGTGGTCAGCTCACCAGCTCTTCCAAAACGTTTCTTGAAAGACCCAGAATTCTCTGGGGCAAAACTTTTCTTGAGCTCAGGCCCAGCCCCATCCCCCCTAACAACCAATCCTTAGTGACCACTCAGCCACCTTGTACCACCCCTGGCCATGCCCCCATCAGTCAAGGCTCTCTCTCCCTAAAGGGGCTCAAGAGGCCTTCATTGTGTTGGCATGCTGTTAATACAGACATGGGTGCGACAACTACTCTCACATATTATACAGTGATTTCTGGTTTTGCCACTAGGTGGTAGTGTGTGTTATGTTTAATGCATGGATCATGTACATTTTTTCCTTGTAGAACTACAGTTATGAGTGTCTTTGTGTTTCTGTTGTTTTCAAGTAAACCAGTAAGGGCTCCGCCATGTGTCCAGTACCATATGGACTGGTAAGAGTTGTATCTGGAACAGCTTTTCACCACATAGTGTTAACAATTTTACTTACTAAGCAGAATTAGCCACAGAGAAAGCAAAGGGAACATGGCACTGAGCAGATCTAGTCCTGGCCCTAATTCTATAGTGTTTGGCCTTATTGTGAAATGCAATCCCCATCACAGTGTGCTTATTAAAGTTTCCAAGCTTTTGGAGGAAGAAAAATGCTGACAATGACCCTAAGAACACCATCCCTACAGTCAAGCACGGAGGTGGAAACATGATGCTTTGGGGCTGTTTCTCTGCTAAAGGTACATGCAGTGGCGGCTGGTGAAGTTTTAGGATGGGGGGGCGCCAGACCCCGCCCTTCCTTTTTGACCCCTCCCACTTGGTAAAAATGGACGTGGTTTTAGCGAAATAGTGGGCGTGGCTCTAAGGTGGTGTAGTTAGCGTCTGAGATGAACGAGGGATGGAGGGAGAGAGGGACAGCAGCCCCAGATCCTACACAACAATAGAAATGTGTATTCTACAAAGTTTAACAATCATCAGATAAAGATACTCCAAACACCTGGTGTTAGCGCTTCAATCATGCCGGCACCATGGTTGTTATGGTGTCAGGATGATTGAAGCGCATTGTTTCTATTATTACATTGTAATATAAAATGAAATCATTCAACTCACCATAATGCAGAATCAGTGGGAGCCCCGAGTGTGTCACCTGCCACGTCGCCTACAACCAGATGCCATCAGGTGTCCCCAGCAGTCCCTCCTTACATGCAGCCTCTGTCACCCCAAATGCAGCCTCTGCCCCCCCCCAAATACAGCCTCTGTCACATAAAATGCAGCCTCTGTTCCCCCCAAATACAGCCTCTGTCCCCTTACATCAGAGTTGCCATCAGTGTCCTCACACAGCATGTGTCCCCCACAGCAGGTGTCCCCCATCAGAGCCCCCCACAGCAGGTGTCCCCCACAGCAGGTGTCCCCATCAGAGCCTCCTACAGCAGGTGTCCCCCATCAGAGCCCCCCACAGCAGGTGTCCCCCACAGCAGGTGTCCCCCATCAGAGCCCCCCCACAGCAGGTGTCCCCTTTAGAGCCCCCCCACAGCAGGTGTCCCCCACAGCAGGGTGTCTCCATCAGAGTCCCCCCACAGCAGGTGTCCCCATCAGAGTCCCCCCACAGCAGGTGTCCCCATCAAAGTCCCCCCACAGCAGGTGTCCCCCATCAGAGTCCCCCATCAGAGCCCCCCACCAGAGCACCCCACAGCAGGTGTCCCCCATCAAAGCCCCCCACAGCAGGTGTTCCCCATCAAAGCCCCCACAGCAGGTGTCCCCCATCAGAGTCCCCCCAAAACAGGAGTCCCCCATCAGAGCCCCCCCACAGCAGGTGTCCCCATCAGAGTCCCCCCACAGCAGGTGTCCCCCATCAGAGTCCCCTATCAGAGCCCCCCACCAGAGTCCCCTATCAGAGCCCCCCACCAGAGCCCCCCACAGCAGGTGTCCCCTATCAAAGCCCCCCACAGCAGGTGTCCCCCATCAAAGTCCACTCACAGCAGGTGTCCCCCATCAAAGTCTCCCCACAGCAGGTGTCCCCCATCAGAGCCCCCCACAGCAGGTGTCCCCCATCAGAGTCCCCCCACAGCAGGTGTCCCCCATCAGAGCCCCCAAGAGCAGGTGTCCCCCAAAGCAGGTGTCTCAATCAGAGTACCCCCACAGCAGGTGTCCCCATCAGAGTCCCCCCACAGCAGGTGTCCCCCATCAGAGCCCCCCACAGCAGGTGTCCCCCATCAGAGTCCCCCCACAGCAGGTGTCCCCCATCAGAGCCCCCCTACAGCATGTGTCCCCCATCAGAGCCCCCCACAGCATGTGTCCCCCATCAGAGCCCCCCACAGCATGTGTCCCCCATCAGAGTCCCCCACAGCATGTGTCCCCCATCAGAGCCCCCCACAACAGGTGTCCCCCATCAGAGCCCCCCACAGCAGGTGTCCCCCATCAGAGCCCCCCACAGCAGGTGTCCCCCATCAGAGTCCCCCCACAGCATGTGTCCCCCATCAGAGCCCCCCACAGCAGGTGTCCCCCCCATTCTCCACACAGCGGTACTTACCTTCAGTCTCCTGCGGTGTCCTCCTCCTCACACTGACAGCAGCATTCTTCCTGTTTCCTCTCTCGGGCGCAATGAAAGAGAGAGGCAGGAAGTGACATCTGACTCAGAGCAGATGTCAATCAAATCTGAAGTGCCAAGTAGCTTCCGCCCGGCGCCTGTAGTATGTATTACTATGGCCAGGCGGAAGCTACTTGGCGCTTCAGAAAACGCCCCAAGGCGGGCTAAACGTCCGCAAATGCAGCGCCACGTCTGCAATCTTGTGATTGCATAGACGTGGCGCTTCCTATAAGTGCACTGTGTCCGGCGTCGCACTGTATCCGGCGTCCGAACACAGTGCACTTAAGGACCTTTTTTTTTCTTTTTTTTTTTTTTTACAGGGCCAGTAGTAAAAAAAAAATTTTTTTTGCTGCCTGGAGGGGGGGGGGGGGGGGGGCGGCGCCCAGGCGCCCCCTATGGACGGGCCGCCACTGGGTACATGCCGACTTTGCTGCATTGAGGGGCCAATGGACGGGGCCATGTATTGTAATATATTGGATGAGAAACTTCTTCCCTCAGCCAGAACACTGAAGATGGGTCAACAAAGGACTGGCTCAAGAAGAAGCACATTAGGGTCATGGAGTGGCCTAGCCAGTCTCCAGACCTTAATCCTATAGAAAATGTATGGAGGGAGCTGAAACTTCAAGTTGCCAAGCGACAGCCAAGAAACCTTAAGGATTTAGAGAAGATCACTAAAAAAGAGTGGAACAAAATCCCTCCTGAGATGTGTGCAAACCTGGTCACCAACTACAAGAAATGTCTGACCTCTGTGATTTCCAACAAGGGTTTCTCCACCAAGTACTAAGTCATGTTTTGATAGGGGATCAATTATTTATTTTACTCACTGAACTGCAACTCTGTGTATTACATTTGTATCATGTGTTTTTTCTGGATTTTTGGTTGATATTCTGTCTCTATCATATAAAATAAACCTATGATAAAAAATGATAGATCCTTCATTTCTTGGTAAGTGGGAAAACTTACAAAATCTGCAGGGGATCAAATAATTATTTACCCCACTGTATTACCTCTCACAGAGATCACACTACTCCCCCTGACAATACCTTCATCTGCTTTTCTCTCTAAAAGGACGGCACCATCTGCCCCAGAGATGACACAATTATGTAAATCCTGGTGCTTGTGCAGTTCATGGCTGTGATCACAAATATCTGACACCGTTCAGTCCCTACTTCAACCTATTACCTTGTGACTTGCTTCAAAGTTACAATTTTGCAGTCTGTACACTGCGGGAGAGGAGACTGAGGAAATGCTTCCTTCCGCTTGCAGCAGACTGATATTATCTCAACTTAGACAAAGTCACTGGATTGCAGCACAAGGATGGATTTTTAATGATAAAGGTGGAGCTTATCTGAAAAATGATTTTGCCGTTTTGTGTGTCTTGTGACTTGCCAGGATTGTACTGATGCAGACTTGTAAAGTCTGTATAATAAGAAATATTGGGACCAGTGTTGGTACTTCTACCTTTCATACTATAGAGACACTATGAGGGGTGTTGACAAATAATTCACATAACTGTTCGTCTATCAGAGCTGCATGTAAATTCATTCTGCTTGAATGGGACAACATTTTATATTTTTAGGTTATATTCTCTGCAGATCAAATGTGTGAATGGGGAAATTTCACATTATGGTCACTAGATGGTGCTGACTTTGATAGGAAGTAAGTATGATCCTCAGCTCTATCTAGTAGCCAAACTGCAGGATCTTTCCCATTTGATCTGCAAAGAATAGAGCCTGAGAACATTTAATTTTATCCCATTTGCCCCTGAGGATTCTGCTTCTATTAAAACATTAGGAACAAGAACTATCTTGGCTGATATGTGGCCCTTTGATCATGTCAGGGGCCACACTCAAAGCCCCCTATATCTCGCAAGTTGACAATCACAGGACAGCCACTGGTCTAGAGAAATATCTGTAAACTTGGAGGAACGAGATGCAAGCAGAATATCTCCAGTCAGGAATATAGACAGCAGTAAGATTATTTAAGTATTAATCCAAACATCTTTCTTCACTCAACAGAAAGAAATACCCGGAGTTCTACTTTAATATAATGTTATCACATTTTTATTCACTTCTTTTTTAGAAGATTTTTTTTATTCGGATTTAAAGGGTTTAAAACATACAATACGGAGCCTAATGGACATTGCTCGCGAAACATAACAATAAAAAACATAAATCAAAACTCAGGGTGGAGACATTATAAAGGGAAGGATTGTATATATGGCAATACCCTAAAAATTAGCACAACGCTAAATTAAGGCATTCACAGAATGCAAATAGACATGTCACCACCAATACACCAACTTCACAGGAAGTTGACTAGAATTAGTAGGCGAAGCAGAGTCAGTGTTCATAGATGGGGAATCTATCCATATATCCCAAAATGTATGAAACTTTTTAGCACAGTCAAGAGCTAAATAGGTTGCTTTGTACAATGGTAAGGCTGCATTTACCAGGAGCTTCCAAAAATTCAGTGAGGGGGCTGAGGAAGATTTCTATTTAAAGTGGCTGTAAACCCATATATAAAAAAATTAAATAAAATAAAAAACCTACAATGTCGGGGCAAGCGTATATGGTAAATATCCCCTAAACTGTGCAGGTTTAGGAGATACTTACAGTACCTACAAGTAATGCCCCGTACACACAATTGGACTTTCCGACAACAAAACTGTGGAATTTTGTTCGAAGCTTGTTGACTCCAACTTGTCTTGCATACACACGGTCACACAAATGTTGGCCAACAATTATGAATGTAGTGACGTACAAGACGTACGGCGAGCCGATAAAAAGGAAGTTCAATAGTCATGTGATATCTCCATTATGAACACTAGTTTTACAAGACAGAGCGCTTCCGGCTCGTACTTGATTGCAAGCATGCGTGGACTTTTGTGCGACGGACTTGTGTACACACGATCGGAAAGTCCCACAACAAAAATTTGTTGGCAGAAAATTTGAGAACCTGCTAGCCAACATTTGTTGGTGGAAAGTCAGACAACAAATGTTTGATGGAGCATACACACAGTCGGACTTTCTGCCAACAAGCTCACATCCAACATTTGTTGTCGGAAAATCTGATTGTGTGTACGGGGCATAAGTCTTATTTTAGGTACAAGTGGTGTAACTAGGTTTACAACCCCTTTAAGAACAATTGCTTTATGTTGTAAGGTCACCTGAGTCCAGGTGACAGATGCACCCCGTTGGGGTCAGGAGTGCACCGCTAAGGTAGTGGACCCTACGGCTGACTGCTGCGGATGGAGCTCTGGGTGGTTCAGAGAAGCAGGTCCTCTGGAGCACCTACACGGATCACACTGGGAGTTAGAGCAGGAGATTTCCCAGGGCACGGAGTCTAAGAGCCAGCAGGTGTTCACCAGAGCCTCTAGTGGTGAGGATGGACTTTGCTGCAACTGGCTCCAGGTCACGGCCTCCAGGGTCTCCTAGCTCACGCTCACGGTAGGCTACTGGAAGATAGAGCGGAAGCAGCAGACGGGGACAACAAGGGATAGTCAGGAGATAAGCATCATGGGAAATGTAGATCCAAAACATCTGGGGGGCCAAGGTTCTCCCTCACTGATCTAGACAAATCTGGTTTAGGTATTTTTATTCACTTCTTTATCTTAACCCCTTCCCACTGACCGTACGCAGATGTGCGTAATCGGCTTTCCGGGGTTATACCGGGATGATGCCTGCAGCTGCACCGTACCGTTGTTTAGAGCCGGCGATCAGCTATCTGAGTATAACAACCGATGCGGCTAAAAGCCAGTCGGCTGTTATACCGGAGGAGCGGAGGGGACATCCCCCCCTCCTGCCGCCTCCCGCCGCTTTTACCGGGCCTCCCGTGCGATTGGGAGGCCCTGTGTCCAATCGGCTGCCTTCGGCGGCTGGGGGCGGGCTGGAATGAAGCCGTTGGGGCGGCTTCGTTCCAGCTTTTTCATTGTAAACGCTGAAGCGACTTCATGACGTCACATCCTGTTTACTCGGCTTCCAATGGCGCCAGTTTTAAAAAAATACACAGTATTCAGAATCGCTGTTTTCGGCGATCTGAATACTTTGAAGTGCAAAGGAAGGATCGGGGGTCTTTTAGACCCCCGATTCCTCCATAAAGAGTACCTGTCATCACCTATTACTGTCACAAGGGATGTTTACATTTCTTGTGACAGCAATAAAAGTAAAAAAAAAATAAAAATTTTTTAAACACAATTTATAAGTATAAAAATAAATAAAATAAATAATAATAAAAAAAAATTTGAGATATCGCCGCGATCGTCAGAGCGAGAGCAATAATTCTAGCCCTAGACCTCCTCTGTAACTCAAACCTGGTAACCGTTAAAAAAATTTAAAGCGTCACCTATGGAAATTCATAGGTACCGTAGTTTGTCGCCATTCCATGAGTGCGTGCAATTATAAAGGGTGACATGTTTGGTATCTATTTACTTTGGCGTAACATCATCTTTCACATTATACAAAAAAATTGGGGTAACTTTACTGTTTGGATTTTTAAAATTCATGAAAGTGTCCCTTTTCCAAAAATTTGCATTTAAAACACCGCTGCACAAATACCGTGTGATATAAAATATTGCAACAATCTCCATTTTATTCTCTAGATTCTCTGCTAAAAAAATATATATAATGTTTGGGAACTCTAAGTAATTTTCTAGCAAAAAATACGGATTTTAACTTGTAAACACCAAATTTCAAAAATAGGCTTAGTCATGAAAGGGTTAAACAAAAACGTAGCAGATTACTGAAGAACAATTGTTGGTGATAAAGGATACACACATCACATCCTATTATTATAGATCCTATTATTATACATTTACTGTACATATCGCTAACATATTACATAGTTCTGTATGATGAACACTGACCCCTTCACATCAGTGTTTACAGCAAAAGAGCTTACATTCTAATGTCCTACTACAGTTACACCCAATTTTTATTATTATACATTTATACAGTTTTTACTTAAAGTGGAACTATTATTATTATTATACAGGATTTATAAAGCGCCAACAGTTTGTGCAGCGCTTTACAACATGAGGGCAGACATTACACTTACAATACAAATCAATACAGGAGGGATCAGAGGGCCCTGCTCGTTAGAGCTTACAATCTAGAAGGGAGGGTCAAGTGGAAACAAAAGGTAATAACTGTGGGGGATGAGCTGATGGAGAAGATGAAAATACAGTTGTTAGGTGTGGGTAGGGTGGGCTTCTCTGAAGAGAAGGGTTTTCAGGGATCGATAAAAGCTAATAAAGTAGGAGATAAGTGGACAGATTGGGGTAAGGCGTTCCATGGGATTGGAGAGGCTTTGGAAAAGTCCTGGAGGCGAGCATGGGAGGAGGTGACAAGGGAGCTAGAGAGCAGGAGGTCTTGAGAGGAACGAAGAGAACGAGTAGGTTGGTATTTAGAGACTAAGCTAGTGATGTATCTGGGGGGCAGAGTTGCGGATGGCTTTGTATGTAGTTGTTAGAATTTTAAATTTAATTCTTTGGCCGAGCGGAAGCCAGTGGAGGGATTGACAGAGAGGAGTGGCAGACACAGAGCGATTGGTAAGGTGGATGAGTCTGCCAGCGGCATTCATAATGGATTGAAGAGGTGATAGACTATGTAGAGGTAAGCCAATGAGAAGGGAGTTGCAGTAGTCGAAGCGAGAGATGACCAGCGAGTGAATTAAGAGCTTTGTTGTGTCATTGGTTAGAAAGGGGCATATTTTGGAGATGTTGCGGAGGTTGAGGCGGCAGGATTTGGACAGTGATTGGATGTGTTGCTTGAAGGAGGGACTTATAATAAATAAATCTTTATTATAAGACCCTGGGGAATAAAATGGCGGTTGTTGAAATTTTTAGGACACATGGACGCACCAACTAGAAATAAAACTAGAAATAAAACATTACTGGATCTACTGATTACCAACAATACAGACCTGATCACAGATGTGGAAATACGGGGCAATTTAGGTAACAGCGATCACAGGTCAATTAGTTTCAGTATAAATCACACAAATAGAAAACATGAAGGGAACACAAATACACTGAATTTCAAAAGAGCCAACTTCCCTCAACTACAAACCTTGCTAAAAGGCATAAATTGGGATAAAATATTAGGAACAAAGAATAGGGAGGAGAGATGGGTTTGCTTTAAGAGCATATTAAATAAGGGCATTAGCCAATGTATCCCATTGGGTAATAAATTTAAAAGAGCGAACAAACATCCTGGATGGCTTAACTCCAATGTAAAAATGCATATAAAAGCAAAGGAGAAGGTCTTCAAAAAATACAAGGTTGAGGGATCATCCTCAGCATTCAGACTTTATAAAGAATGCAATAAGAAATGTAAGGGTGCAATTAGGACGGCTAAGATAGAACATGAAAGACACAAGAAATTCTTTAAGCATATAAACAGTAAAAATGGGGAGGACAGACCATATTGGCCCCATAAAGAATGAGGAAGGACATCTGGTTACAAAGGATGGGGAGATGGCGAAGGTATTGAATTTATTCTTCTCCTTAGTCTTCATGAGTGAATCGCGGGGCTTCAGTAACCAAAACTGCAGTGTTTATCCTCATGACACAACACAGGAAGCACCTCCATGGTTAACAGAGGACGGAATTAAAATTAGACTTGAGAAACTTAACATTAATAAATCACCGGGCCCAGATGGCTTGCATCCGAGGGTACTTAGGGAACTCAGTCAGGTGATTGCCAGACCGTTGTTCCTAATTTTTACAGACAGCCTATTGACTGGAATGGTACCAGCTGATTGGAGAAAAGCCAATGTAGCACCAATATTTAAAAAGGGCCCAAAATACATCCCTGGGAATTACAGACCAGTTAGCCTACCATCAATAGTATGTAAACTCTTGGAGGGGATGATAAGGGACTATATACAAGATTTTAGTAATAAGAACGATATCATTAGCAGTAATCAGCATGGATTTATGAAGAATCGTTCTTGCCAAACCAATCTATTAACCTTCTATGAGGAGGTGAGTTGCCATCTAGATAAAGGAAGGCCCGTAGACGTGGTGTATCTGGATTTTGCAAAAGCATTTGACACAGTTCCCCATAAACGTTTACTGTACAAAATAAGGTGCGTTGGCATGGACCATAGGGTGAGTACATGGATTGAAAACTGGCTACAAGGGCGTGTTCAGAGGGTGGTGATAAATGGGGAGTACTCAGAATAGTCAGGGGTGGGTAGTGGGGTTCCCCAGGGTTCTGTGCTGGGACCAATCCTATTTAATTTGTTCATAAACGACCTGGAGGATGGGATAAACAGTTCAATCTCTGTATTTGCAGACGATACTAAGCTAAGCAGGGCAATAACTTCTCCGCAGGATGTGGAAACCTTGCAAAAAGACCTGAACAAATTAATGGGGTGGGCGACTACATGGCAAATGAGGTTCAATGTAGAAAAATGTAAAATAATGCATTTGGGTGGCAAAAATATGAATGCAATCTATACACTGGGGGGAGAACCTTTGGGGGAATCTAGGATGGAAAAGGACCTGGGGGTCCTAGTAGATGATAGGCTCAGCAATGGCATGCAATGCCAAGCTGCTGCTAATAAAGCAAACAGAATATTGGCATGCATTAAAAGGGGGATCAACTCCAGAGATAAAACGATAATTCTCCCGCTCTATAAGACTCTGGTCCGGCTGCACCTGGAGTATGCTGTCCAGTTCTGGGCACCAGTCCTCAGGAAGGATGTACTGGAAATGGAGCGAGTACAAAGAAGGGCAACAAAGCTAATAAAGGGTCTGGAGGATCTTAGTTATGAGGAAAGGTTGCGAGCACTGAACTTATTCTCTCTGGAGAAGAGACTTTTGAGAGGGGATATGATTTCAATTTACAAATACTGTACTGGGGACTCACAATAGGGATAAAACTTTTTCGCAGAAAAGAGTTTAATAAGACTCAGGGCCACTCATTACAATTAGAAGAAAAGAGGTTTAACCTTAAACTACGTAGAGGGTTCTTTACTGTAAGAGCGGCAAGGATGTGGAATTCCCTTCCACAGGCGGTGGTCTCAGCGGGGAGCATTGATAGCTTCAAGAAACTATTAGATAATCACCTGAATGACCGCAACATACAGGGATATACAATGTAATACTGACACATAATCACACACATAGGTTGGACTTGATGGACTTGTGTCTTTTTTCAACCTCACCTACTATGTAACATAGTATTTGCTCAGTGGTCTTGCAAATGCAATTTTTTTTGAAAAAATACACTTTAACGAATTATAAAAAAAAAAAAAAAACAATAGTTACCTCAATTTTTTTATATAATCTGAAGATGATGTTACGCCAAGTAAATATATACCTAACGCTTTAAAATTGCACACACTCGTGGAATGGAGATAAACTACGGTACTTTAAAATCACCATAGGCAATGTTTCAAACACCTTTACAGGTTACCAGTTTAGAGTTAGTGCTAGAATTATTTCTCTCAATCTAACGTTTGCGGTGATACCTCACGTGTGTGGTTCAAATACCGTTTACATATGCGTGTGCGACTTAAGTATGCGTTCGCTTTTGCACGGGATGGGGGCGCTTTACATTTGTTTTATTATTATTGGTTTTACTTTTTTTATTACACTGTCAGTTTAAAAAAAAAATTCTGATCACTTTTTTCCTATTACAAGGAATTTAAAAATCCCTGTTGATAGAAAAAGGGGATGACAAATCTCTTTACCTTTAAAAGCAAAAGATCATTTTGCTTTAATTATTCCATTTTTTTTCTTTCAGCCTTGACCAGATGTGATGTCATGACATAGCTCTGTTCCTCCAAGGCCATAGAGTCAATCAAACATATCCAATAAAAAATGTAAAAAAAAAATCTAATTTCTTCATCAATTTAGGGCAATATGTATTCTGCTACATATTTTTGGTAAAAAATCCCAATAAGCGTATATTGATTGGTTTGTGAAAAGTTATAGCTAACTATGGGATATTTTTAGCCCGGTTTCACACATGTGCGCTGCGAATTGAAGCTCAGGTTTCACTGGGAAGATAAAAATCTGTTGTTCAAAGGCTTCTCTGCGTTCTAGCTGCGGATCAGTGAGCAGGGAGAGGAGGAGGGAGGGGGGGAGAGGAGGAGGTGTAGTGAGGAGAAGGAGAAAATCCTTGTTCAGGACGCAATGCATCTGCGAATCAGATGCGTTCCCATAGGAGGTAATAGGCTTGTAATTTGCACCGCAATGCCCAAAAACCGCACACGTTTTTTGTGCAATGCGCAGAGCGAAAGCAACACACATATGTGAACCAGATACATTCAAATGAATGTATTTTAAAATGTCCTGCGAATTGGATGCGGTGTAAGCCGCATCTAATTCGCATAGGTGTGAACCTGAGCTTATAGAATCTTTATTTATTTATTTTTTACTAGTAATGGCGGCAATCAGCTATTTTTAGCGGGACTGAGACCATGCGGCAGGCAAATTAGACACTAACTGACACTTTTGACACTTTTTTACTAATGACACTGGCAGGAAAGGAGTTAACATCAGGGGCGATCAAAGGGTTAAGTGTGTCCCTAAGGGGTGCTTTTTTAACTGAGGGGGAGTGCTTTGACTAAAGGAAAACAGAGATCCGTGTTCCTTCTTTTTCCCCTCTGGCAGAACGGTGATCTGCCTTGTTTACATAGACAGACCGCGATTGTGCCTCTCCTCAGAGCGATCGACGGGTCCCGGCAGACATTGCATCCTCTGGACCTGCTGATTGACTCCCGCTGTGTCCAATCACAGCAGGAGCATGTCACCGGCGGTGAGCACGCACCCCAGACCCCGTGCATGAAATCACATACAGGTGCATGATTTTGCGCAGGAGGGCCACCCTGCCGCGGTATAGCTGTGTGGGGCAGTCTTAAAGTAATTAATACCACTCCTGTACAGAACAATGCACTGTTAATACCATAATGGGCTAATGTGGTGCATAGTAGCCCATTATGCTTTACCTTTGCAGGGAAATAAAGAGGAAGTAAAACCCACCAGGGTTTACTCCCTCTAACAGCAAGGAGCACATGGAAGGGCAACGCATTTCAAACAAAAACAAAGAAAGGTTCTAAAAGGGGTCTGATCTCTCCTCTACCCTTGAAAGCAACAGATAAAAAAAAATGGTTTGCATCCGCCGGATGGACGTCATGCTGTCGCTCCCTGTGACCTAGACCATAGAGGTGAGGAGAAAAGATCTGGTCTCTCTTCATCTCTATGGCCAGCTGTGGAAGCCACTGGATCATTTCCCAGACTCGCAGGTGAGAAAGATAAGGCAGAGAAACACCACCACCTTCTAAAGTGATCCAGCGGCTAATCAGCTGCTCGGATCGCTTTTAATGAAAAGAGAATCACTGGCTGAAAATTTTAATAGTGGGGTTATGACTGACAGCTGCAGCCATAGCCCAAGTAAACTGCTTGAAAAGGTAAATGTATGTTAAGGGGTCTTGAAGTGGTTAAAGTGGAAATCAGCACTCTCATTAGGACCTGTGTTCTACATTTACAAACTAAAGAAGAATGATACTTTAACCACTTAAACCCCGGACCATTTGGCTGGCCAAAGACCAGAGCACTTTTTGCGATTCGGCACTGCGTCGCTTTAACTGACAATTGCACGGTCGTCCGATGTTGCTCCCAAACAAAACTGACGTCCTTTTTTCCCTACAAATAGAGCTTTCTTTTGGTGGTATTTGATCACCTTTGCGGTTTTTATTTTTTGCGCTATAAACAAAAAAATAGCGACAATTTTGAAAAAAAAGCAATATTTTTTTACTTTGCTATAATAAATATCCCCAAAAAATATATAAAAAAAACCCATATTTTTCCTCAGTTTGGGCCGATACGTATTCTTCTACATATTTTGTGTAAAAAAAAAATCACAACAAGCGTTTATTGATGGTTTTCGCAAAAGTTATAGAGTCGACAAAATAGGGGATAGTTTTATGGCATTTTTATTAATAATTTTTTTTTACTAGTAATGGTGGCGATCAGTGATTTTTATCATGGCTGCGACATTATGGTGGACACTTTGGACACTTTTGGCGCTATTTTGGGAACATTCACATTTATACAGTGATCAGTGCGATTAAAAAAAATTGATTCTTGTGTAAATGTGACTGGCAGTGAAGGGGTTAACCAGGAGGGGGCGCTGCAGGGGTTAAGTGTGTTCTAGGGATGTGTTCTAAGTGTGGGGGAGAGGCGATGTGTGACACATCACTGATCACCGCTCCTCATTACAGGGAGCTGTGATCAGTGACAGTGTCACTAGGCAGAACGGGGAAATGCTTGTTTACATCAGTATCTCCGCTTTCTTCAGCTCTGTGAGACGATCGCGGGTATCCCCACGGACATCGACCCGCGATCACACTCACGGAGCTCGCGGCAGGGTAGCGCGGTGACCACACGGTGGCAAATTCAAAGGGACGTACAGATACGCCCATTTGCGCAGCCGTGCCATTCTGCCGACGTATATGTACATGCGGCGGTCGGCAAGTGGTTAAAAGCTTCAACAAAGTTTGGTAAAAGCTCTGCAAGTACTTTGTCAAATTGTTGGTGCTATATAAAAGAAGAAGAAGAAGAAGGAGGAGGAGAAGAAGGAGAAGAAGAAAAATAATAATACTGGAAAAAAAAAGTTAAAAGCGAAAATATAAAAGTTTGTAAATGAGTAGGCTTAGTTTACAAATTCTGTTTTCTGTTACATAATTAGACCCCTTTCACACTGAGGCAGTTTTCAGGTGTTTTAGCACTATAAATAGTGCCTGAAAACTGCCTCCCATGCCACCCCAGTGTAAAGATCTGAGTGCTTTCACACTGGGGCGGTGCGCTTGCGTGACGAGAAAAAAAGGCCTGCAAGCAGCATCTTTAGGGCGGTCCTAAACCACCCATGCCCATTGGAATGAATGGGCAGAGCTTCGGAAGTGCCTGAAAAGTGCTTCAGAAGCGCTGTAACAGGGGCATTTTAACCCCTTTTTAATCCCTTCTTGCGGGTTAAAAACGAGCGGTGCTTTACCGCATACACCGGCGCAGCCCCAGTGTGAAAGTAGCATTAGGTTGAAAAAAGACACAAGTCCATCTAGTTCGACCAAAAAAAATAAATACAATCCCATATACACAATACTTCACCCACAGTTGATCCAGAGGAAGGCGAAAGTATCATCCAATTTGCTACAGCAGGGGAAAAAATTTATTCCTGATCCCTTGAGAGGCAATCGGATTTTCCTTGGACCAACTTTACCAATAAATGTCAGTATCCAGTTATATTATGTGATGGTTTTCCTTGTGGAACTGAACACTGCATTCATCTACGGGTCTATCGGGAGCTTCCATTTCCATTGAAGAGAATGTAATAAGCCTCACCACATTCCAACTGGTCAGGATGAAGGTGGAGTTTGTCCACTTTGAGCCTGATGATGACCTGAGAGATTAAGCCGAAGTTTGCTTTCCTGCCGTTGTTTTATTTTCTTTCATCTGTTAAAGAATAAAAAAAGTCAATGTGATAAAAATATGACATCTCTGAAGCTTCACTAAAACAGAATGTACTATTTTACTTAGAAGCATAATTTTCGCCTCAGGAGAAGCAGAAGCAACATTGTACTGGGCTCATGTCCTGCCAGGGTCTAGTTTTAGGCTCAGTTCAAAAATATGTGTTTTTTGGTGCTTTTAGCAGAAACACACTACATTTCATTTAACATGGTTTCCTATGAGACACGTTCACATCTATGCTTTTTTTTTCAACTGCTACGTTTTTAGAAAGGGACAGGGACCTTTTTAAACACAAAACAATGCTTTTGTTTGCTTCTTTGGTTCAATAGACGTCAATGGAGAAGCTGCAAAAAGGTTGTAATGCGTTTTTGCCACGTTTTTGCCACAATTTTTAATCTGCCAAACAACAAATTGGCAAATAAAAAATGACAAAGAATGCAAATCACAGCAAAATCGCAGTAAAATGCACAGCAAAAAACACTGCAGAAACTGAACCAAAGCAAACTGCATAGGTGTGAATGGAGCCTAAGCTCTTATTCTATAACACTTGGCCTCGTACCAAGGGGCCTTGTACCACTCATTGGCATAACTGCCAAGTGTCCTGAGGGGCAGTCTCTGAATTTTGGGAACTTGGCAGAGTGGCAGTGGGGTGTTGGATGCTGGAATGCTCTTAAAAAAAGTGAATGTTCACTTAAATAGGTTGAAGCTGTGTTCACTTTGTATATCGAACCATGTGTAAGGGAAATTAAAAAGCAGAATTTTTCTTATCATCATGTAGCAAAGTCTTTAACCTCTTCCAGCCTAATGAGGGCCTTCAAGGCCAAAGACAGCTGACATCCTTCCATATGTAGTGGGTTGTGAGGCATAGTGGGTGCAAAGATGGTGAAAGTCATTCTCTCTCATGAGCAGTGAGACTTGGTGGTTCTTCCCCTCACTGATGGTACACACGACAACACAGTTTATAAGAGGGGTAAATGTTACTTGCCACCTTCCCACGGAGCCAGGCGAAGTCCCGATGGAGCTGAAGCCGGTTGCTATGGGCGACTGCTGCAAAGACAATGCCTTAGCCCCACGTTGGGCGCCAAATGTAGCAAAGTCTTTAACCCCTTCCAGCCTAATGAGGACTAGGAATGAGCTTCGAGTTCGAGTCGAAGTCATGTTCGACTCGAACATTGGCTGTTCGCAAGTTCGCCGAACAGCGAACAATTTGGGGTGTTCGCGGCAAATTCGAATGCCGCGGAACACCCTTTAAAAGTCTATGGGAGAAATCAAAAGTGCTAATTTTAAAAGCTTATATGCAAGTTATTGTCAAAAAAAGTGTTTGGGGACCTGGATCCTGCCCCAGGGGACATGGATCAATGCAAAAAAAAGTTTTAAAAACGGCCGTTTTTTCAGGAGCAGTGATCTTAATAATGCTTAAAGTCAAACAATAAAAGTGTAATATCCCTTTAAATTTCATACCTGGGGGGTGTGTCTATAGTATGCCTGTAAAGGGGCGCATGTTTCCCGTGTTTAGAACAGTCTGACAGCAAAATGACATTTTGAAGGAAAAAACTCATTTAAAACTACCCGCGGCTATTGCATTGCCGACAATACACAAAGAAGTTCATTGATAAAAACGGCATGGGAATTCCCCACAGGGGAACCCCGAACCAAAATTTAAAAAAAAAATGATGTGGGAGTCCCCCTAAATTCCATACCAAGCCCTTCAGGTCTGGTATGGATATTAAGGGGAACCCCGGCCAAAATTTTTTAAAAAAATGACGTGGGGTTCCCCCTAAATTCCATACCAGAACCTTCAGGTCTGGTATGGATTTAAAGGGGAACCCCAGCCAAAAAAAAAAAAACCGGCATGGGGTCCCCCCCAAAAATCCATACCAGACCCTTATCCGAGCACGCAACCTGGCAGGCCGCAGGAAAAGAGGGGGGACGAGAGTGCGCCCCCCCTCCTGAAAGGTACCAGGCCACATGCCCTCAATATTGGGAGGGTGCTTCGGGGTAGCCCCCCAAAACACCTTGTCCCCATGTTGATGAGGACAAGGGCCTCATCCCCACAACCCTGGCCAGTGGTTGAGGGGGTCTGCGGGCGGGGGGCTTATCGGAATCTGGAAGCCCCCTTTAACAAGGGGACCCCCAGATCCCGCCCCCCCCGTGTGAAATATTAAGGGGGTACTTACCCCTACCATTTCACTAAAAAACTGTCAAAAATGTTAAAAATGACAAGAGACAGTTTTTGACAATTCCTTTTATTTAAATGCTTCTTCTTTCTTCTATCTTCCTTCATCTTTTGGTTCTTCTGGTTCTTCCTCCGGCGTTCTCGTCCAGCATCTCCTCCGCGGCGTCTTCTATCTTCTTCTCCTCGGGCTGCTCTGCACCCATGGCATGGGGGGAGGCTCCCGCTCTTCTCTTCATCTTCTTCTTCATCTTCTTCTTCCTTCTTCTCTTCTTCATTTTCTTCTCCGGGCCGCTCCGCATCCATGCTGGCATGGAGGGAGGCTCCCGCTGTGTGACGGCGTCTCCTCGTCTGACGGTTCTTAAATAACGGGGGCGGGGCCACCCGGTGACCCTGCCCCCTCTGACGCACGGGACATGACGGGACTTCCCTGTGGCATTCCCCGTGACATCACAGGGAAGTCCCGTCAAGTCACTGTGCGTCAAAGGGGGGCGGGGTCACCGGGTGGCCCCGCCCCCCGTTATTTAAGAACTGTCAGACGAGGAGACGCCGTCACACAGCGGGAGAGAAGAAGAGAAGAAGAGAAGATGAAGAGAAGAGCGGGAGCCTCCCCCCATGCCATGGGTGCGGAACGGCCCAAGGAGAAGAAGATAGAAGACGCCGCGGAGGAGATGCTGGACGAGAACGCCAGAGGAAGAACCAGAATAGCCAGAAGAACCAGAAGAAGAAGATGAAGGAAGATAGAAGAAAGAAGAAGCATTTAAATAAAGGAATTGTCAAAAACTGTCTCTTGTCATTTTTAACATTTTTGACAGCTACCCCAAAGCACCCTCCCAATGTTGAGGGCATGTGGCCTGGTACGGTTCAGGAGGGGGGGCCGCACTCTCGTCCCCCCCTCTTTTCCTGTGGCCTGCCAGCTTGCGTGCTCGGATAAGGGTCTGGTATGGATTTTTGGGGGGACCCCACGCCGTTTTTTTTTTTTGGCGCGGGGTTCCCCTTAAAATCCATACCAGACCCTCAGGTCTGGTATGAAATTTAGGGGGAACCCCACGTCATTTTTTAAAAATTTTGGCCGGGGGTTCCCCTTAATATCCATACCAGACCTGAAGGGCCTGGTATGGAATTTAGGGGGACTCCCACGTCATTTTTTTTTTAAATTTTGGTTCGGGGTTCCCCTGTGGGGAATTCCCATGCCATTTTTATCAATGAACTTCTATGTGTATTGTCGGCAATGCAATAGCCGCGAGTAGTTTTAAATGGGTTTTTTCCTTCGAAATGTCATTTTGCTGTCAGACTGTTCTAAACACGGGAAACATGCGCCCCTTTACAGGCATACTATAGACACCCCCCAGCTACGAAATTTAAAGGGATATTACACTTTTATTTTTTGACTTTAAGCATTATTAAAATCACTGCTCCTGAAAAAACGTCAGTTTTTAAAACTTTTTTTTGCATTGATCCATGTCCCCTGGGGCAGGACCCGGGGCCCCAAACACTTTTTATGACAATAACTTGCATATAAGCCTTTAAAATTAGCACTTTTGATTATTCATGTTCGTGTCCCATAGACTTTAACGGTGTTCGCGTGTTCGAACAAACTTTTTTCCTGTTCGCATGTTCTGGTGCGAACCGAATAGGGGGGTGTTCGGCTCATCTCTAATGAGGACCTTCAAGGCCAAAGACAGCTGACATCCTTCCATATATAGTGGGTTGTGAGGCATAGTGATTGCAAAGATGGTGAAAGTCATTGGGTGCCAGACACTTCTTGAATGCAAAAGAGGTTTTATTTCTTTTAACAGTCCTTTTATATTCTGAAGGGAAAGAGGGTTAGGGCCAGGACACCATTGAGTGGTTGCAATTTCAATTAGCGGACTCTGAGACTTTAATAGGAGGTCAGCCGTACAGTGAAAGGCCCCAGCAAGGCGCAAATTCTGCACGTGCAGGATTGCTGTCTCCTATGGCAACAGTCTTTAACAATTCCTAACATAACGTTCAACAGTTCACTCAGCTTCACTACAACTTCTACTTGTAGTTCTTCAGCCCCTTGAGCTCCTGATCTCTTACTGGACTCTGATTCACTGACTCTGAATCCTGTGAGGTTCTCAAGGCTTTCATGGTGGCATCTCCCTCAAGCTGGGTCCCTAGCTTGGGACTCTGGATACCTTCCAAGCTTCATCCCCCCTGACTGGCTCGGTCCCTGGCTTGACTCACAAGGCTGCTCTGCAAGCATCTCCTACGCTGGTTGGGTCCCTAACTTGATCAACGCCTGAAGTTTCCCGATTCTCCATTGCGCCCTTTCGGTGAGAGTGCTACTCCAGGACTCGCTTCAGTTACTCACTGTGGTCCCTGGTAAAGGTGGTTGGTCCCTTAGTGGCGACAGCTTTCCTTCTACCTCCGACCACAACAGGTTCTCTGGCTGACAGAACCGTCACTTTTGGTTGGACTGCAAGACGCAGTCCCAACCCTGCACTGCCCTCTTACTTCTGGATAGGCCCTCACACAGCCTGGCAGCCAGATGTCCCCGGGATAGGCCTAATCTCTGGCCTAGCAGCCTGGGGCATACGACACATGTCCACCCAGGCAGCGGTCCGGGAGGCACAGAACATAGATCACCGGACTCCACCTGAATATATAGGCTCTCCCAGCAGGCCAATGGATTCAAGAAAACCCCTGCCCATTGGCTGAGATACCCCACATACCAATAACCTGACCTTGAGTTGCCCTTCTCATATCCTGTACCACCCCAAGTACCCGGACACCTAGTGGTAGAAGATAAAAGTGCAACAAGGCCAAACTTAGGGAGAGATCAATAGATCTCTATCGACCAAGATAACTACTCTTGGCAAGTATATTTGTGAGTAAAGATTAATAGTGTGGCGCTGTTGAGTGGATACAATATAAAGAAAACTAAACATTAAATACCATCAAATAATGAAAATCTCACGTGAACACTTGTGACAGTGACTGGTGAAAAAATAATACATATATGTGTTTAGATAAATTAAACATCAAGGGACAAAATCAGATATAGAGTTCATAACACCAAGAAAAAAAGACTGTGATGACAGTGTATAAATAGTATGTAGTTGTTTTTCTTGTACGTGCAGGAAGATCAATTAAACCCAGTAGCCTGGTAGATGAATGGACCATAAACGACCAGAGGTGCACAGAAATTTGAAAACGGTGCCAGGACCATCACCAGAAGATATGGAGGCTTACCAGAAGTAGTGGCCTAAAATAGCATATGCCAAAACAGGTCAAAAAGGCTTGATGACCAATTGGTCTAGATGTATTATCTGGTCAGATGTCATCACCGCACCAACGGAGGGAAGGGGGGGAAGTAATCAGCACAAATTTTTTGCAGATCAAACAAGCATGTAATATCATGTAGCGGTAGTTGTGAGGGGTCCACCCGACATGTTTCAACTCAAAAAGTCGTCTATTTGTGAGGAGCTCCCTGACTAAACCCCAGGGCGCTACAATCTCATCCCATTTTGACTATTATGTATGTGATATAATCTTCTTACCTGAAGATGTATGTTGACCTCTGATATATATGAGCGGTTATTCTTTATCATGATAATCAATGCTGGACTGTGAGTTATTATATGGCCCTTCTTTATCTAGAAAGGTTTCAGACCTACCGACATTTTATTATCAGATTTGAATATATTTGGGATGTATCTGTGGCCATTTAGACCTATGGCAACATAGCTGAGTGGCCGGTCTCCTCTTGTAAGTGGGGGTAACGTGATTTCGAGATAACGAGATTTCTGTTCTGTGTCTCTCCTCGCTGATCGGCGGGTGACGATGGACATCTATTGCCTGGCACACACTGATCGGCTTGTGTTGTGTCTAATCACAGCACAGCCAGTGCACCCCCTCCATCCCCTTAATAATTTTGAAGCCTTTTTCTCAGGGCTTTTTTTTCTCAGAAAAAAGGCGCAGGAACTCACCCTGCCAGCCCAAATCCCCGCCCACAACCACGCCCAAACCCCACCCCTAACCACGCCCAAACTCCACCCCCAGACACATCTTCTTTAGAGGAGAGAAGTACAGTGGCATCAAATAACTGTAATAAGTGAGGCCTTAGAACTGCGTATCACACATGGTTCAGGAATGTGTAACACACAAAGTACAGGACTCAGGACTTTATAACACACAGGGCTCAGGAGTGTGTATTGTGCAATTGTGAGCAGTGAATATCACACATGGTGCACTAAAAAAAAAAACAGCACACAGGATAGTACATACATTCAATGCGAAGTGTCCCTTGTTCTCAGAAATATGGAGCATATAGCCCTGTGTACAGAGTGCAGGGGTCAGGAATATGTAACATAGAGCCCAGCACACAGAGAGCAGTGGTAAAGCTATGTAATATGCAGTCCAGCATACAGAGTGCAGGGCTCAGGGGTATGTAATGCAAAACCCATTATACAGCATTCAGAAGTACCATCCAGAGGCCTTCAACCACTTGCTACTGGGTACTTAAACCCCCCTCCTGCCCAGACCAATTTTCAGCTTTCAGCGCTGTCACACTTTGAATGACAATTACGCGGTGTATGCTACACTGTACCCAAATGACATTTTTATAAATTTTTTCCCACAAATAGAGCTTTCTTTTGGTGGTATTAAATCAGAGCTGGGATTTTTATTTTTTGCTAAACAAACAAAAAAAGATGGAAAATTTTGAAAGAAAAAATCATGTTTCAAAGTTTGTTATAAAATTTTGCAAACAGGTAATTTTTCTCTTTCATTGATATGCGCTGATGAGGCGACACTGGTGGGCACTGCTAGGCTGCACTGATGAGCATGGATAGGCACAGTTAGGGCGGCACTGATAAGGCAGCACTGATGGGGACACATAAGGCGGTACTGATGGGCACAGATAAGGCGGCACTGATGGCCACTGATAAGATGGCACTGATGGGCCCTGATGGATGGCACTGATGGGTGGCAATGATGGGTACTGATAGGTACCACTGATAGATGGCACTGATGGGCACTGATAGGTGGCACTAATGTGCAGCACTGTTGTTGAGGCACAGATTGTGGGCACTGATAGTTGGCACTGTGGGCACTTATAGGTGGCACTGATGGGTGGCATTGTGGGCACTGATGGGTGGCACTGTGGACACTGGTAGGCGGCACTGTTGCCTACTGCTAGGTGACACTGGCAGGGGCACAGGTGGGCACTGAGGGTCTGCAGCAGCTCGCCCTGATTGGAACTGATGTCCCTCTCACAGCCGCCGGTGATCAGGTTTTTTTTCCTCCTCACTCTGTCCGCTGAGCCGGCGGATGACAAGTCTGTCTCTGCACTCTGTACAGGGACGGACCTGTCAGGGAGTCCGCTCTCCCCTATGGGGGGATCGGATGATTACAGACCGCCTGTCCGTTTTCATCCAGTCCACCAGACGGATGGAAAATAGGGTTTCCATCTGTCTGGATTTTGCGGATCGGGGCGGATCGGATCGGATCGGATGTCAGCGGACATGTCACCGCTGACATCCGTCGCTTCATAGAGATTTATGGAGTGACCGTTCAGATCCGCCTAAAAACTGACAGGCAGATCTGATTGGTCCGCACATGTGAAAGGGGACTAAAGCTCGCCCCAATCCACAGCTCTCACCTTTGCCACCCACCTCTGAACCCCCAGCTTTCCCTACAGCTCTCACCTCTACACAACCTCCCCCACCCTCCACAGCTCTCATTGTACACAACCTGCCTTCTGCCCTCTACAGCTCTTACCTCTGTACAAAGCTCCCTTCCCAGTTCTCCTCTCTGGACAAATTCCCCCCCTTCCCTTTTTTCCCAGTTCTCTCTGGACAAATTCCCCCCCTCTCCCTCCTTACTGCACAATCCCCTCCCTCCCTTTTTCACAGTTATCCTCTCACTGTGAACTCAGTCTCTGGAGGGCTCTCCCCCCCCTCGTATTTCATTCAGAACTCCGTCACCTCTTCTAGTGATGATCCAGTGCTCCAGTCCATGTTTTATGCCTCAGATGAATGAGAACTGTAGCTGGGGCGGAGTTTCAGGGCTTCTCTTCTCCATTCTACAGTATGAGAAGAGGCGGGAACAGAAGCTGCTGCTTGAATCAACACAGACAGCTGTATGTTGCTGTGCTGGGACCCGAAAATCTCAAAAGGCAGCAGCCCTGTGTGCTCAGCGTTAGTGTGAGAGGTCAGAGCAGAGAGGGCTGCCTGTCAGAGGTGCCGGAACTGCGTTCCGCCGAGTGCCGGCTGCAAAAAAGTCCTGCTTTTCCTGATTCTCTTTCTAATTTAACAACGTCTATTCTGAGGATTGGTGACCAAAACTGAACTGCACATTCAAGATGAGGATGAACCAGTGTTTGTAAAGGAGTAGAATGATCCGTGTAATACAGAGAGAGGGGAAATATCACTCACCGGATATATGATTACCACAATCAGCGCTACCAATATTACTGGGACACCGAGACTAATAATGAGATGCTGCCTTGCATATGAATAGGAATCTGTGAAAGAGAAAAAGTAAAGTACACACAATGTATAAAATTGATACACATATGATAAATATACAATGTATCAGTCTGTATGGTCGGTGGTCATGTGACATCTCACCTGTATAATCCTCCATCAGGAGAGCAGAGAAGAGACAACAAGACACAATGTTACTATTCTGTGTCACACTCCCACTATGACCCCCCAGAGCCTGGAGCACTTCAAGTTTGGGGGCCCCTCAATGTAGAAATGTAATTATATGACAAATAAAAAAAAGTGAACTGAAATGAATGATAAATCGCATTTGTTCTAAAATGGTCGACAAAAACCCATTGGTTAGGAGTCAACTTGTCAGGGACATGGCATGCGCAGACGTGCATTTGCAGGTGCCCGTCTTGGATAAAAGGAATGGATGGCTGAACACTAGGGATGAGCCGAACACCCCCCGGTTCGGTTCGCACCAGAACCTGCGAACGGACCGAAAGTTCGCACGAACGTTAGAACCCCATTGACGTCTATGGGACTCGAACGTTCAAAATCAAAAGTGCTCATTTTAAAGGCTAATTTGCACGGTATTGTCCTAAAAAGGGTTTGGGGACCCGGGTCCTACCCCAGGGGACATGTATCAATGCAAAAAAAACTTTTAAAAATGGCCGTTTTTTCGGGAGCAGTGATTTTAATGATGCTTAAAGTAAAAAAAAAAAAAGTGAAATATTCCTTTAAATATCGTACCTGGGGGGTGTCTATAGTATGCCTGTAAAGTGACGCGTGTTTCCCGTGTTTAGAACAGTCCCTGCACCAAATGTCATTTTTAAAGGAAAAAATCTCATTTAAAACTGCTTGCGGGTTTAATGTAATGTCAGGTCATGGCAATATGGATGAAAATCAGTGAGACAAACTGCATGGGTACCCCCCAGTCCATTACCAGGCCCTTTGGGTCTTGTATGGATATTAAGGGGAACCCCGCACCCAAATTAAAATAAGGAAAGGTGTGGGGCCACCAGGCCCTATATACTCTGAACAGCAGTATACAGGCAGTGCAAACAAGACAGAAGATTTCACCTCACTTTTTGTCCCAATGAAAAATGTTTTTTGAAAATTTGGGTTTTTTTGTGGAACAAGGATTGGAAAGCATCAGTGGAAAGGAGAATTTTTTTTCCCATATTAACTCTTACAGGAGAGAATTTCCCTTCCTAGGGGTAGATTTCATCTCACTTCCTGTTGTCTCTTTCCGTTTGCAAGTAGGAGTCGTTTGTAAGTTAGATGTTTGAAAGTAGGGGCCTGCCCTATATACTCAGCAGAAATTTGGGCCTTAGATGTTGCTGTGGCCACAACACTGTAAGCCCTCGCAGGGCCCTGCTGTGAAATATTAGATCAAGAATTGTAATTACATGCCCCTGTTGAACAGGAGCTGAAAAATTAGGCCTTAGGCACTGGTGCTGGTGCCACAACACTGCAACCCCTTACAGACACTCTAGTTGGAACGCAGGAACGAGCCCTGCTGCAAAGTATTGCATCAAAAATTGTAATTACACGCCCCTGTTAGACAGGAGCAGAAAAATTGGGCCTTGGGCACTGGTGCTGGTGCCAGAACACTGCAACCCCTCACAGACACTCTAGTTGGAATGCAGGAACGAGCCCTGCTGCAAAGTATTGCATCAAAAATTGTAATTACACGCCCCTGTTAGACAGGGGCAGAAAAATTGGGCCTTAGGCATTGGTGCTGGTGCCACAACACTGCAACCCCTCACAGATACTCTAGTTGTAACGCAGAAACGAGCCCCGCTGCAAAGTATTGCATCAAAAATTGTAATTGCATGCAGGGCTGAAAAATTGTGCCTTAGGCACTGGTGGTGGCGCCCAGAACCAAAGATGTTCTTACAAGCTATCAGCGTGATGATTGAGGAGGAAGAGGATAATTTCTCAGGGATAGTCACTCAGCATCAGCATAGGCAGTCTTTGAAGGGATCTGAGATTTCAAAAAAAATTATTCGGTTACATCAGCATCAGGTGCTTGGTAGCTGGTGGTGATCCAAGACTGATTCATTTTTATGAAGGTCAGTCGATCGACCGAGTCGGTGGACAGACGCACCCTGTGATCGGTTACCACGCCTCCAGCAGCACTGAATGTGCGTTCCGAAAGAACGCTGGATGCAGGACAGGCCAGTAGCTCAATTGCATACTGTGCAAGCTCTGGCCAGTGATCCATCCTCAAGACCCAGTAACCCAGAGGATTTTCGGTGGGAAAGGTGTCCAAGTCTGATTTTGCCCCTAGGTATTCCTGCACCATGTAAAACAGACGCTGGCGATGGTTGCTGGAACCGATCATACCTTGGGGCTGCGGACCAAAAAATTGTCTGAACGCATCAGTCAGACGGCCACCTTCTCCACTGTTCCTTCTTTGACTGACCGAAGCCTCAGCAACACGTTGTCCAGAAACAGGAGTTTGTAACCTCCCAGTCTCTGGGAACGCGTTGCACAGACCTTTCTGCAAGGCCTCCCGAAGATGTTTCATCCTCTGCTCCCTCTGCGATGGCAAGATAAGGTCCGCAACCTTACCCTTGTAACGTGGATCAAGGAGGGTTGCCAGCCAGTATTGGTCCTTCTCCTTGATACCACGAATACGAGGATCCTTACGCAGGCTTTGCAGGATCAGGGAGGCCATGCAGCGTAGGTTTGCTGAGGCATTCGGTCCGGAGTCCTCTGGGTCACTAAGGACGACATGGTCCGCAGCCACCTCCTCCCAGCCACGTACAAGTTCATGTGTTTCTTGGGACTGATCCCTTAAAGACTGCTGCTGATGCTGAGTGCCAGGCTCCACCTCCATACTGACACAATCTTCCTCCTCCTCCTCCTCTTCCTGTGTGATCGGCGGGCACGCAGGAACACTGTCTGGATAAAGGGGGCCTTGAGAGCTAAGGAAGTCCTCTTCCTGCCTCTGTTCTGCCTCAAGTGCCCTGTCCATTATTCCACGCAGCGTGTGCTCCAACAGGTGGACAAGGGGGACAGTGTCACTGATGCATGCACTGTCACTGCTCACCATCCTCGTGGCCTCCTCAAATGGTGACAGGACAGTGCATGCATCCCTGATCATGGCCCACTGGCGTGGGGAAAAAAAACCAAGCTCCCCTGATCCTGTCCTGGTGCCATAGTCGCACAGGTACTCATTGATGGCCCTCTGCTGCGTGTGCAGCCGCTGCAGCATGGCCAACGTTGAGTTCCACCTGGTGGGCATGTCACAGATTAGGCGGTTCTTTGGCAGGTTAAACTCCTTTTGGAGGTCCGTCAGCCGAGCACTGGCATTATATGACCGGCAGAAATGCACACAGACTTTCCTGGCCTGCCTCAGGACATCCTGTAAGCCCGGGTACCTGCCCAAGAACCGCTGCACCACCAAGTTAAGGACGTGAGCCAAACAGGGCACATGGGTCATTTGTCCCTGTCGGAGGGCAGAGAGGAGGTTGGTGCCATTGTCGCAAACCACCATTCCTGCCTTTATTTGGAGTGGCGTCAACCACCTCTGAACCTGCACCTGCAGAGCTGACAGAACCTCTGCCCCAGTGTGGCTCCTGTCCCCCAAGCACACCAGCTCAAGCACCGCATGGCATCTTTTGGCCTGCGTACTTGCGTAGCCCCTTGAACGACTACGGAGCACCGCTGGTTCCGAGGAAGAGGCCATGGAGGAAGAAGAAGAGGAGGGGGTGGAGGAGAGAGGTGTGTCACAATCATTAGCATTTTGGAGGCGTGGTGGCGGAACAACCTCCAACACTACTGCACCTTGTCCTGCATCCTTCCCAGCTGCCAGCAGAGTCACCCAATGCGCCGTGAAACTTAGGTAACGTCCCTGTCCATGCCTGCTGGACCATGAGTCAGCGGTAATATGCACCTTACCGCTGACCGCCCTGTCCAGCGAGGCATGGACATTGCCTTCCACATGCCGGTAGAGAGCCGGAATCGCCTTCCGTGAGAAAAAGTGGCGTTTGGGTACCTGCCACTGAGGAACCGCACATTCCACAAACTCACGGAAGGGGGCAGAGTCTACCAACTGAAAAGGCAGCAGTTAAGGTGCCAGCAATTTTGCCAAGCTAGCATTCAACCGCTGGGCATGTGGATGGCTGGGAGCAAACTTCTTTCGGCGGTGCAGCAGCTGGGGCAGGGAAATTTGCCTGGTACAATCTGACATCTGTGTACCAAAAGCAGATTGCCCACAAGTACTTGGCTGTGACACACCTAATTCTACACCTTCATTCCTCTGAGTGCAGGTCTCAGAGAGGACTGAAGGTCTAGTGGGGTTGGAAATCTCAGCTGATGAGGAGCAAGGAGAGGTCCTCTTTGTTCTTTGGTGTGGGTCTTTTAGATGCGCTTGCCAACGAACTGCATGGCAGGTCAACATATGTCTGGTCAAGCATGTGGTATCCAAGCGGAAGATGTTTTGGCCACGTGAGATACGCTTGAGACATATGTTGCAAATAGCAGCGGTGCGATCTGATGCACTCGTCTCAAAAAAGGCCCACACCAAAGAACTTTTTGAATAACGCGCAGAGACTGCAGCGACCTGCACATGTGATGCAGTCAATGTGCTGCCCTTAGGCTGGCCCCTGGAGGGCATCCTGCCTCGTTGGTGATGTGCCGCCTCCTCCTCCTCCTCCTCCTCCTCCTCCTCTCTCCTATCAGGCACCCACGTTGAGTCAGTGACCTCATCATCCCCTCCCTCCTCATCACTGGAGCAAACCCGGCAGTATGCTGCAGCAGGGGGAGCATGACTGCCAGATTGCTGTCCTTCTTGGGCACCCCCTCTGTCCGTGGTCATGTTACTGCCTTCATCGAGCTCAGTATCATCATCAGAGCCTTCCAAATGCTGGGCATCCTCCTGGAGCATGTACCCAACACTGTGGTCAAACAGTTGGAGGGACTCCTCAGGAGGATATGGTGGAGCTAGGGAAGGAGTCACTGATGACATTGAGCCGAGGTAAGAGGCCGCTGCTTTGCCAGACAAAGCACCCTGGGCATGGGTGAGAGAGGATGAGGAGGATGAGGACGGCTTGGTCATCCACTCGACCAAGTCTTCCGCATGTTGCGACTCAACACGGCCAGCTGCCGTAAAAAAAGGCCAAGCGTGTCCCATGGCCACGTGCTGATGAGGATGCACCGTCTCCACGACCAGCACTAGACACAGAGCCTGCTTGCCCTCTCTTATTGGCTTGTGACTGTCTGCCTCTCCTTCTTGGCCTTCCAGACATACTAATGGCCTGTAGCTGCACTAAGCTGGGATATATAGATATATATATATATATATATATATATATATATATATATACTGCAGCTAGCAAAATCAACTACCTGCCTGTAGTATGAGAACACCACCAACCTTCTACAGGCTTCTATAGCTTTAGCTGAACACTGTGAGGTGGACGCACCCCACTAACTTGTAGGTTTAGCTGAACACTGTGAGCAGGACGCACTGCACTAAATGTAAATAGTCTAGCTGCCTGACCGTGGTACTAATAGGATCAAAAGAACACCAGTAATTTTCTTCAGGTAGCTGTAAATACTGTAACAAGACAAGCCTGCCTGTCAGTAGGAAGATAACAGGAACAGATCTAGCTGAACACTGTGAGCAGGACGCACTGCACTAAATGTAAATAGTCTAGAAGATAACAGGAACGGATCTAGCTGAACACTGTGAGCAGGACGCACTGCACTAAATGTAAATAGTCTAGAAGATAACAGGAACGGATCTAGCTGAACACTGTGAGCAGGACGCACTGCACTAAATGTAAATAGTCTAGAATTTAACAGGAACGGATCTAGCTGAACACTGTGAGCAGGACGCACTGCACTAAATGTAAATAGTCTAGAAGATAACAGGAACGGATCTAGCTTAACACTGTGAGCAGGACGCACTGCACTAAATGTAAATAGTCTAGAATTTAACAGGAACGGATCTAGCTGAACACTGTGAGCAGGACGCACTGCACTAAATGTAAATAGTCTAGAAGATAACAGGAACGGATCTAGCTGAACACTGTGAGCAGGACGCACTGCACTAAATGTAAATAGTCTAGCTGCCTGACCGTGGTACTAATAGGATCAAAAGAACACCAGTAATTTTCTTTAGGTAGCTGTTAATACTGTAACAAGACAAGCCTGCCTGTCAGTAGGAAGATAACAGGAACGGATCTAGCTGAACACTGTGAGCAGGACGCACTGCACTAAATGTTAATAGTCTAGCTGCCTGACCGTGGTACTAATAGGATCAAAAGAACACCAGTAATTTTCTTTAGGTAGCTGTTAATACTGTAACAAAACAAGCCTGCCTGTCAGTAGGAAGATAACAGGAACGGATCTAGCTGAACACTGTGAGCAGGACGCACTGCACTAAATGTAAATAGTCTAGAAGATAACAGGAACGGATTTAGCTGAACACTGTGAGCAGGACGCACTGCACTAAATGTAAATAGTCTAGAAGATAACAGGAACGGATCTAGCTGAACACTGTGAGCAGGACGCACTGCACTAAATGTAAATAGTCTAGAAGATAACAGGAACGGATCTAGCTAAACTGAGTACAGTGTATATATATATATGCAACACCTGGGATCATAGGCGTGCGCACAGGGTGTGCCAGGTGTGCCTGGGCACACCCTAATCACCCCATGCTGTGTCCAGAGATTTGCCCCAAAATGCTGCATCTAAGAGAGTGTGTGGCCCGCGCTGCCTGTGAAACAGTTTCACAGGCAGCAGAGCGTGAGAATTGCCAGAGCTGTTCAGTGTATGGAACTGTCAGATAATGACACTGCATGCAGGAAGTGAGACCAGCTGTCTTAATGTCAGGGTGATGTCGGGGTGGGCGGGACAGAACGGCCATCAAACACCAGCCAATGGGATGGGGTCTGGGCGGGCCGCTACATGTATGTGGCCCCGCCCCCTCTCTGAAGCAGCTCAAACATTGGCTTGTGTTTATAGCGCTTGGTCCCGCCCACTCCCGACATCGTGGCTGAGTTGTAAGTCATCACAACTCAGCCGCGATGTCGGGGGTGGGCGGGATCAAGCGGCAACACCAGCCAATGATTGGGCTGCTTCAGAGAGGGGGCGGAGCCAGAGAAATGTAGCGGCCCGCCCAGACCCATCCTATTGGATGGTGTTTGGTAACTGTTCAGTCCCGCCCACCACCAGCATCACCGCTGACTTTTAACAGCTGTGTCTCTCCCTACATGCAGTGTCATTATCTGACAGTTTTATACACTGAACAGCTCTGGCAAGTCTCAACATCTGCTGAATGTGAAACTCCTCCTCTCCCCTATCTGTGCCACCCAATGCTGCCAATCAGTGCCAATCAATTCTGCCAATCAGTGCCAACCAATGCTGCCTATCAGTGCCAACCAATGCTGCCAATCAGTGCCAACCAATGCTGCCAATCAGTGCCAATCAATTCTGCCAATCAGTGCCAACCAATGCTGCCTATCAGTGCCAACCAATGCTGCCAATCAGTGCCAACCAATGCTGCCAATCAGTGCCAATCAATTCTGCCAATCAGTGCCAACCAATGCTGCCAATCAGTGCCAACCAATGCTGCCAATCAGTGCCAACCAATGCTGCCTATCAGTGCCAAACAGTACTGCCTATCAGTGCAAACCAGTGCCTATCAGTGCCAACTACTGTTGCCTATCAGTGCCACTGCTGCTTATCAGTGCCAACCAATGCTGCCTATCTGTGCCAGTGCTGCTTATCAGTGCAAACCAATGTTGCCTATCAATGCCAACCAGTTCTGCCTATCTGTGCCGGTGCTGCTTATCAGTGCCAACCAATTCTGCCTATCAGTGCCAACCAGTGCTGCCTATCAGTGCAAACCAGTGCTGCCTATCAGTGCCAACCAATGCTGTAAATCAGTGCCAACCAATGCTGTCAATCAGTGCCAACCAATGCTGCCTATCAGTGCTGCCAATCAGTGCCCATCAGTGCTGCATATCAGTGCCCATCAGTGCTGCCTATCAGTGCCAATCAGTGCTGACAATTAGTGCCCATCAGTGCTGCCAGTCAGTGCCCATCAGTGCTGCCAATCAGTGCCAACCAATGCTGCCTATCAGTGCCAACTAATGCTGCCAATCAGTGCCAACAAATGCTGCCAATCAGTGCCAACAAATGCTGCCAATCAGTGCAAACCAATGCTGCCTATCAGTGCCAACCAGTACTGCCTATCCGTGCCAGTGCTGCTTATTAGTGCCAACCAATTCTGCCTATCAGTGCCAACCAATTCAAACCAGTGCTGCCTATCAGTGCAAACCAGTGCTGCTTATCAATGCCAACCAATGCTGCCTATCAGTGCCAGTGCTGCCTATCAGTGCCAACCAGTACTGCCTATCTGTGCCAGTGCTGCTTATCAGTGCCAACCAATTCTGCCTATCAGTGCAAACCAGTGCTGCCTATCAGTGCCAACCAGTGCTGCCTATCAGTGCCAACCAATGCTGTAAATCAGTGCCAACCAATGCTGCCTATCAGTGCTGCATATCAGTGCCCATCTGTGCTGCCTATCAGTGCCCATAAGTGCTGCCCATCAGTGCTGCCAATCAGTGCACAGCAGTGCTGTATATCAGTGCCCATCAGTGCTGCCTATCAGTACCAATCAGTGCTGACAATTAGTGCCCATCAGTGCTGCCTATCAGTGCCACCTATCATCCAACATCAGTGCCTGACCTCACAAATGCCCTTCTGGAAAAATGATCAAACATTCCCATATACACACTCCTAAACCTTGTGGACAGCCTTCCTAGAAGAGTTGAAGCTGTTATAGCTGCAAAGGGCGGAGCCAACTCAATATTGAACCCTATGGACTAAGACGGCATTAAAGTTCATGTGCGTGTAAAGGCAGGTGTCCCAATACTTTTGACTATATATATATATATGTATGTGTGCTTGAGCTTTTGGGTGCACACCCTAATGCAATAGGCTGCGCACGCCTATGCCTGGGATGCATATATATACACAATACACTGTAAGTGCAGCTAATTGACTGACTGTTTTGCCTAATCTATCTAACTCAAATCAAACACTGTCTCTCTGTCTATCTCTTTCAACGCCGGAACACACACTACACAGGGCCGCCGTGCAGGCGGCCTTATATAGTGTGGGACGTGTACTAAATCCCCTGAGCCATAATTGGCCAAAGCCTCCTTGGCTTTGGCCAATTACGGCTCTCTGTTCAGGCGGCGCTGTGATTGGCCAAGCATGCGGGTCATAGTGCATGCTTGGCCAATCATCAGCAAGCAATGCACTGCGATGCCGCAGTGAATTATGGGCCGTGACGCGCCACACGAATTTGGCGCGAACGGCCCATATCGTTCGCAATTCGGCGAACGACCGAACAGCCGATGTTCGAGTCGAACATGGGTTCGACTCGAACACGAAGCTCATCCCTACTGAACACCGAGGTAGTGATGAATCTCTTTCTTGTAAAATTCATAACATGAATAACACCAAAGGACAGATGAACAGGTACCTTGAATTCCTTTTATCCAAATTGCACGGCCGGCGAGCCGAGGCTAACATCCTTGGCAGGAGTCCATTCCCCAGCCTACCTGGTTCCATCACTCACCTGGAGCGGCATTTTTTTTTCTATTAGGTGCTAACGCCTATGCACATGCATGGGAACATTAGCGCTAACAGGCGAACGCATATGTGCATGTGCGAAAATACACACGCATGTTAGCCATTAATGCTGGAGCCGACAGCAGCTGCACTAGTGCAGTGCTGTCTGATCTGCAGCTTTACCCTGTGTTCTGATCCTGTGCCTGTATCTGATCCAGTATTTGACTCAGTTTCCTGACCATGCTGCTATCTCCAGTCCTGACCTTTGGCTTGCCTTGACCCTGATTATTCCTGCCTGTCTGCCTGATTTCCTGTTGCCAAACCCGGCTTGAACTCTGACCATTCTCTGCCTGCTGTTTATGATAGACTGATCCTCCGTGTATGACCTGGCTTGTCTGACTCTGCTCCAGTCCTCTGCTTTTAGCCCGTGTAGATCCGGTACCGCTGTCCTGCGTCCACAGTATACCTGCATCCACTGTCCTGCATCCACAGTATACCTGCATCCATTGTCCTGCATCCACAGTATACCTGCATAAGTTGTTCCTGCTACCTTCTGCTGCTCAGCCATCCAGTCTGGTCCTGCTACTCATCAGCTACCACTACTTCTACCATTTGAGGACTTTGCAGGCGCTCGTACCTCACCGTGCTCTCGCAGCCACTTTTGCACCTCCAGTGGTCCTTGAGCCGGGGGTTGTACGAGAAATCTCCCTCTATTTGTCAGGCTCTCCTAGATGGTATGTAACACAACTTCACTACTACACTCGGTGGAAGACACGTAAGGAAGAAAGGTCCTCTACATTCTGCTGATTTCGTGCAACGCGCTACTATTTTTTTCTGGCCAAATTTCGATCCAGGGCCACGCCTGTCCAAGATTCGACTATTCTCAAAATTTCGGGTTAAACTTGCTAACTAAGTTTTACCTCTATTCAAGATGGCGGAGTGTTGGATTCGCCCCTTAAACCAATCAGGGTGAAGGAGGAGGAGTGAGCTTCTCTCTGTTTCTCACTGCAATAAATCATTGCTGGTCAATAAATTCACTCCTACACGATGGGGTTGGGGTGTTGCCTGGCACTTTCCAAAAATGTTTTAAACTTTTCCCTAGTCCCACCCACTTATCTCTCATAAACAAGGCAATAAAATCCACGACACAGTCACCAGGGCCGGTCCCAGGCGGGTGCACGGGGTGCAGTGCACCCAGGCGCCAGAGAGGTGGGGGCGCTGAAGCGCCAGAGTGCTCCCTTCCCTCCTCCTCCTCCCCTCCGTGTCCAGAAGTAGCTCTGTCCGCAGCAGCTCACCGCCGCGGAGCGGCCGCGCCGGCGCCGCTGTGCTTTACATTGCTAGAGCCTGTCCCCCCTCCCTCCTCCTCCTCCTGTCAGAGGAGAGCAGCCGCCGGAGATCGGAGCGGCTGGTCTCTGTGTTGAGAGAGACCAGCCGCGCAGTGACTTCGCTGGGGGGAGGGAGGGCGGCCCGTGCCTGCAGCCTGACACAGGTTCTCTCTCTCATCCGCTGTCTCTCACTCCCGCCTAAGCTGATGCCTGCAGCCTGTCTCGATCTGTTCACGGCTGCACACTGTCCTCTCTAGCTGCTGCCCGGGTGTTAATGTGTCTGTCTGTACTGATAGAGGGAGGTTTGTCCCTGGGGCGGTCTGTGCTAATGGGGGGGTGTCCTCGGGGGTCTGTACTAATGGGGGGGTTGTCCTGGGGGGGCGGTCTGTACTAATGGGGGGGTTGTCCTGGGGGCGGTCTGTACTAATGGGGGGGTTGTCCTGGGGGGGCGGTCTGTACTAATGTGGGGTTGTCCTGGGGGGGCGGTCTGTACTAATGGGGGGTTGTCCTGGGGGGCAGTCTGTACTAATGGGGGGGTTGTCCTGGGGGGGCGGTCTGTACTAATGGGGGGGTTGTCCTGGGGGCGGTCTGTACTAATGGGGGGGTTGTCCTGGGGGCGGTCTGTACTAATGGGGGGGTTGTCCTGGGGGGGTGGTCTGTACTAATGGGGGGGTTGTCCTGGGGGGTCTGTACTAATGGGGGGGTTGTCCTGGGGGTCTGTACTAATGGGGGGTTGTCCTGGGGGTCTGTACTAATGGGGGGGTTGTCCTGGGGGGTCTGTACTAATGGAGGGGGAGTTGTCTTGGGGGGGTCTGTACTAATGGAGGGGGGATTTGTCCTGGGGGGTCTGTACTAATGGAGGGATTTGTCCTGGGGGTCTGTACTAATGGAGGGGGGGTTTGTCCTGGGGGGTCTGTACTAATGGAGGGGGGTTGTTCTGGGGGGGTCTGTACTAATGGAGGGGGGTGTTTTTCCGGGGGGTCTGTACTAATGGAGGGGGGGTCCTGGGGGGGGCTGTACTAATGGAGGGGGGTTTGTCCTGGTGGGGGGCCTGTACTAATGGAGGGGGGTTTGTCCTGGTGGGGGGTCTGTACTAATGAAGGGGGGATTTGTCCTGTGGGGGTCTGTACTAGTGGAGGGGGGGTTCTCCTGGGGGGTCTGTAGTAATGGAGAGGGTTTGTCCTGGGGGGTCTGTACTAATGGAGGGGGAGTTTGTCCTGGGGGGGTCTGTACTAATGGAGGGGGGGTTTGTCCTGGGGGGTCTGTACTAATGAAGGGGGGATTTGTCCTGTGGGGGTCTGTACTAGTGGAGGGGGGTTCTCCTAGGGGGTCTGTACTAATAGAGGGGGGTTTGTCCTGGGGGTCTATACTAATAGAGGGGGGGTTTGTCCTGGGGGTCTGTACTAATGGAGGGGGGTTGTCCTGGGGGGGTCTGTACTAATGGAGGGGGGTTGTCCTGGGGGGGTCTGTACTAATGAAGGGGGGCTTTGTCCTGGGGGGGTCTGTACTAATGAAGGGGGGCTTTGTCCTGGGGGGATCTGTACTAATGGAGGGGGGGTTGTCCTGGTGGGGGTCTACTAATGGAGTGGGGGTGGTTTGTCCTGGGGGGGTCTATACTGATGAAGGGGGGTCTGTACTGAGAGAGGGGTTTATACTTAGTGGGGGTCTATACTTAGTGGAGGGAGGTCTGTACTGAGGGGTGACTAAAGTTGGTGGAAGGAGGGTGACACCATGTAATACCGCACCTGGTGACACCAACCCTAGTGACGTCACTGCAGCTGCAGGGTCTTCTTTCGCCCCTTCCCCTCCCTCTCCCTCTCCTCCGCACGTGCACTGCTATACTAGTGAGCGGCGCTGGCCAGCACAGCCTCCCACTATGTTTCTTCCCCCGCCTTCATATCAGCCAGGGAAAAATAGAATAGAAAAAGGAGAAGAGGATTGTGGGACATGTAGTCCCGAGGACTGGCAGCCCCACTGTAACACGGAAACTGCAGTCCACACAGCAGGCTCAGCTGAATGGGAGAGAGAGAGATACAGGAGCCAGAGGGAAAGCCACACAGCCTGGTGCCATCCCTGGCAGAGAAAGGAATGGAGTCATTGCCAGAATACAGATCTGGGTGCTACCCAGCAGAGTCACCACGGGCAATTCAGAGTGAGCTGACTCCTGATCAGAGGAACCATCGCTGGGTCAGGTGAGAGGGCCAATCGGCCATTATCTACTAATGTCCATAGGAACTGCAGTCTCTGACCATCTCCTGTATTATATCTGCAGTCTCTGACCTTCTCTTGTATCATGTCTGCAGTCTCTGACCATCTCCTGTATCATGTCTGCAGTCTCTAATCATCTCCTGTACTATGTCTGCAGTCTCTGATCATCTCCTGTACTATGTCTGCAGTCTCTGATCATCTCCTGTACTATGTCTGCAGTCTCTGACCATCTACTGTATTATATCTGCAGTCTCTGACCTTCTCTTGTACCATGTCTGCAGTCTCTGACCTTCTCTTGTATCATATCTGCAGTCTCTGATCATCTCCTGTACCATGTCTGCAGTCTCTGATCATCTCCTGTACTATGTCTACAGTCTCTGATCATCTCCTGTACCATGTCTGCAGTCTCTGACTGTCTCTTGTATCATGTCTACAGTCTCTGACCATGTCCTCTACTATGTCTGCAGTCTCTGATCATCTCCTGTACCATGTCTGCAGTCTCTGATCATCCCCTGTACTATGTTTACAGTCTCTGATCATCTCCTGTACCATGTCTGCAGTCTCTGATCATCTCCTGTACTATGTCTGCAGTATCTGATCATCTCCTGTACCATGTCTGCAGTCTCTGATCATCTCCTGTACCATGTCTGCAGTCTCTGACCATCTCCTGTACCATGTCTGCAGTCTCTGACCAACTCCTGTACCATGTCTGCAGTCTCTGACCATCTCCTGTACCATGTCTGCAGTCTCTGACTGTCTCTTGTATCATGTCTGCAGTCTCTGATCATCTCCTGTACTATGTCTACAGTCTCTGATCATCTCCTGTACTATGTCTACAGTCTCTGATCATCTCCTGTACTATGTCTGCAGTCTCTGATCATCTCCTGTACCATGTCTGCAGTCTCTGATCATCTCCTGTATCGTGTCTGCAGTCTCTGACCATCTCCTGTATCATGTCTGCAGTCTCTGACCATCTCCTGTATCATGTCTGCAGTCTCTGACCAACTCCTGTACCATGTCTGCAGTCTCTGATCATCTCCTGTATCATGTCTGCAGTCTCTGACCAACTCCTGTACCATGTCTGCAGTCTCTGATAATCTCCTGTATCATGTCTGCAGTCTCTGACCAACTCCTGTACCATGTCTGCAGTCTCTGATCATCTCCTGTACCATGTCTGCAGTCTCTGACTGTCTCTTGTATCATGTCTGCAGTCTCTGATCATCTCCTGTACTATGTCTGCAGTCTCTGACCATCTCCTGTACTATGTCTGCAGTCTCTGACCATCTCCTGTACCATGTCTGCAGTCTCTGACCATCTCCTGTACCATGTCTACAGTCTCTGACCATCTCTTGTATCATGTCTACAGCCTTTGACCGTCTCTTGTATCATGTCTGCAATCTCTGACCAGCTTCTGTACCATGTCTGCGGTGTCTGACTGTCTCTTGTATCATGTCTGCAGTCTCTGACCATCTATTCTATCTTGTCTGTAGTCTCTGACCATCTCCTGTATTATGTTTGCAGTTTCTGACCATCTCTTGTATCATGTCTGCAGTCTCTGATCATCTCCTGTACTATGTCTGCAGTCTCTGACCATCTCCTGTACTATGTCTGCAATCTCTGATCATCCCCTGTACTATGTCTGCAGTCTCTGACCATCTCCTGTACTATGTCTGCAGTCTCTGATCATCCCCTGTACTATGTCTGCAGTCTCTGATCATCTCCTGTACCACGTCTGCAGTCTCTGATCATCTCCTGTACTATGTCTGCAGTCTCTGATAATCTCCTGTACTATGTCTGCAGTCTCTGATCATCTCCTGTACTATGTCTGCAGTCTCTGATCATCTCCTGTATTATGTCTGCAGTCTCTGATCATCTCCTGTACTATGTCTGCAGTCTCTGATCATCTCCTGTATTATGTCTGCAGTCTCTGACCATCTCTTGTATCATGTCTGCAGTCTTTGACCGTATCCTGTATTATGTCTGGGGACTCTTTCTAACAGAAGCCCTCTCTGTGTGGATCAGAGAGTCTCCCCTCCAGGTCTCATTAGTGTTCTCTCTTCCTGTATTTTCTTTATTGTTAAGAGATCATGGGAGGATTTCAGGGTAACAAAGACTTCTTAGGGGAGCAGCTCTGTATTTGAGTCGTTGCCATAGAATCATTTGTAAAGGGGTGGAGTTGGTAAGATGACCACGCCCATGTGGGGGCGCCAGAAATATTTCTGCACCCAGGCTCCGGTGACCCTAGGACCGGCCCTGACAGTCACATTAAAAAAACAACTCAAATAGTAAAATAATATGAGAAGTTGAAATGTAAAACATCTGCCAGAAGCCCTCATCCCTTTCTTTACCTCTGAAGTCCAGCTTAACTGTTACATATCCTGATACCCACACATACTGTTTATTTTTTTTATTTTTATTTTCTTATAGTAAAAGTAATTTTATAATTATTACTTTTTTTTCTAAAGGAAATTGCCTATTTTGCCCCCTGATAAATCCGACACTGGACAGGATAACCCCAAACTATAACACCCTAATACATGGAATACAACATGATCCCCCCATACTCACCAATACCCAAGATGAGCCGGTATTCCCGGATCTCCTCACTGACCGGGTTTGTGATCCTGACCCGGAATCTCCTCTCGGCGTCGTCTCTCTGCACACTGGGGATAATCAGCGTCCTATTGTCATCTATCAGCCGGTATCTTTCAGGGAGAGGCTCCCCGTCCACCTCCCAGGTCACAGCGCTCTCTTCTCCAGAGAACTGGACACTCACAGCCGTGTCCTCACCCAACTGGCTGAAGTTACTGGTGATGTTGGAGATGTAAACCGGATCTGGAATTATCAGAAGATGTACAGTCACCATCAAAAGTCAATCATAGGTCACCAACATAGAGCGCAGATACATGGTATATATACTAACACATACAAATAAAAGGGCAATGCACATGACAACAATAATAATCCCACCATCTACTGGACTGGAAGTCACAGCATCAGAATGACCACTTGATTAACCACTTCAATACCAGACACTTAGACACCTTCCTGCCCAGGCCAATTTTCAAATTTCAGCACTGTCGCAATTTGAATGACAATTGCGCACTTATACTACACTTTACCCAAACAAATTTTTTATCATTTTTTCCTCACAAATAGAGCTTTCTTTTGGTGGTCTTTGATCACCTCTGTGATTTTTATTTTTTGCGCAACAAATAAAAAAATATAAAAAATTTTGAAAAAAAACAAGTTTTTCTTTGTTTCTGTTATTTTTTTTTGTAAATAAGTACGTTTTCGTCTTCAATGATGGGCACTAATATGGTTGCACTTACGGGTACTGATAAGGCGGTACTGATCGGCACCGATGAGGTGGCACCAATGAGGTGGCACTGATGAGGTGGCACTGATGGGCACTGATGATGGGCACTGAGAGGCGGCACTGATAGGTGGCACTGATATGCGACACTGATGGGCACTCATAGGTGGCACTACTGGGCACTCATAGGCGGCACTGATGGGGACTCGTAGGCGGAACTAATGGGTACTTATGGGTGCCACTGATGGGTACTTATGGGTGGCACTGATGGGCATGGATGGGCACTGACAGGCACGGATGGGCACTGATAAGTGCACTGATGGACACTGATGGGTGGCACTGATGACACTGATGGGCACTGATGGACACTGATGGGTGGCACTGATGGGTGGCATTGCTGGGCATCACTTAATTATTCTCTTACAAAATGGTGCCAGTCAGTGCCCATATGTGGGCACTGATTGGCACAGATTTGGCATTAATTTGCACATGTGGATGGCCATGGTGGATGTACCTGGCCATCCACATGTTATGTGCCTCCCTGATGGTCCCGGTGGCTTCCCTGGTGGTCCAGTGTGGGCATCTGAGGGGGGGCTGCGCTGATAAACAATCAGCGCAGACCCCCTTGTCAGGAGAGCCGCAGATCGGCCCTCCTCTACTCACGTATGTCAGACGTGAGTGAGGAAAAGCTGATCACCGGCTCTTCCTGTTTACATCGTGATCAGCCGTGATTGGACACAACTGATCATGTGGTAAAGAGCCTCCGTCAGAGGCTCTTTACCGAGATCGGTGTAACGGTGTGTCAGATTGACACACTGCACCACCGATCGCCGCGATGTGCGCCCCCACAGGCGCGCGGCGGCTGTTATCCTGAAGGATGTCATATGACGCCCAGTCAGGATAACTGCTATAGGCCGGGCGGGAAGTGGTTAAAGGTAAGTCAAAGTGCATTTCATTATCTCCTCTCCACTGAATGAAACTTCCTTCCCTCTATAGTGTTAAACTCTATATAGATGGATATCCTACGGACAAATCATCACATTCTTGTAACAGATTCTTGTAACAATGCTCTGCGCACCGAGCCCATCCTTTTTTAAAGCCTATTAGAGCCTCTGGCTCTAATCAGGTGCTTCAAAAAACACCCCCCCCCATTGGAATCCATTGTCCAGCGCCCTGATATGTAGATCAGGGGGTCAGATGCTTGGATAGGGGAGGCGGCGCTCATGCGCCTTCTATGGACGGGCTGCCACTGGTGCATATAGAGCTTCAGTAAGATAATAATAAATTGGTGAATATATTTACTATTCAAGATTACACATATAGATACAGACTGTCTGAACCATCGTCATCACTACTGATTTTGTTCAATTTACACATGTTTGAAATGTTGATATTATGTGTAATGCCTATTATTGTCTATTGTTAGGGTGCACAGCACATATTTAAGGTATTTATGTACAAAAACAGTTACAGAGTAGCTTAACGTTACCATATACTGCATATTTATAAGATTAAATGGATTAATAGCTCTCGTACACACTAAAAACCTAAAGAATTAAACTGCGCTATAAATTCGATATTTACAATAGCCAAGTTGAATTAGAGCAGCAACTCCGCTGTGAGATAATATACACAGTAAAACCAGCATTAGATCAAAAAGAGTTGCGCTTGTAGAAAGATGACAAGTGATATGAGGCATACTGCATGTAAACCAAGCAGAAAACATTTGTTTCCAGTGAAAAAAATTCAAAAGAAAAAAGGTTATTCCAAATGTGTTCAAATGTTCCTAAACCTGTGATAAGCCCCCATCACCAATGCACAGCGCACACTTACTGACTAAATAAGACCCCCTAATTAAAGAGAAGTCAGCAGAGCTTCCAATCAGACACCCAGCCCTGGATCACCAATGGGGCAACTCCTCCGGCTCCTCCCATTGACGGGTGACTGGGGCTGGTTCTCAATCGGGCATCGCCCCCATAAACATATTGTGTGAGAATATAAAGAAAAGATTCTCTGAGTGTAAAACCTTATGGACACATTTATTAAATAATTAAAATTACACTTAAAATTTGATTAAAATCAAAGCGCTCTAAAATAAATCCTCTCTAGCCAGATAAACAGCCCCCGCACTTCCGGGAACTCGTGATGATGTCAGCACATTGCTCCGCCCCCGACATCATCACAAGTCCCCCCCTCTCCCTCTCTCTATCACCTCCCCCTCACCCCTTCCTCCATCTCTCCTATACTTTGCCATCTCACTCATCTCTCTCTTCCTCCTTATATCAGTGTCCTCACTCCCTTTTTACATCAGTGTCCCCCTTACCATAGTGTACTCACTTTGCAGATGCTGATGTAAGGGGGGGCCCTGGTGACCCTTTTACACCAAAGTCCGCAATGTTCCCCTTTACATCTCTTGTCCTCTAAGGGGGAACTCTACAGACTCTGATGTAAAGGGGAACTCTCTGGACTCTGATGTAAGGAGAGATGCTAACATAAGGGGGAACACCATGGACTCTCATGTAAGAGGAACTCTGCAGGCTCTGATGTAAAGGGGAATGCTTCAGACTGTGATGTAAGGGAGAACTCTGTGCTTCTGATATAAGAAGGAAGTCTGAAAACTCTGTTGACCAGAGACCCCCGTACACCAGAGTTCCTCTTTACATACCAGAGTCTGCAGTGTTCCATCTTATATCAGGGTCTGCTGGGTTCCCTCTGTGGACTCTGATGTACAGGGCAACTCTGTGGACTCTGATGTACGGGGGAACTCTGTGGACTCTGATGTACGGGGGAACTCTGTGGACTCTGATGTACGGGGGAACTCTGTGGACTCTGATGTACGGGGGAACTCTGTGGACTCTGATGTACGGGGGAACTCTGTGGACTTTCCATAAAAAGGCCCACCAAAATCCTCAGTGCGAGGGCCATGATGCTCTTAATCCAGCTCTGATCATCACCCCTACATGAACAACTGCTCAAAATGATTAAATACTACTACAGACTATACTGTATATATCTATCCATCTTTTTATCTACACACATGAAGTATATTAAAAACTACTAAAAACCTTTGCAGGGCCCAACACTCAATATATAAAGCTATACCTCATATTATTCATATTATTTATTTATTACATGTATTTATATAGTGCTGACACTTTATGAATTGCCATACACACTGTAAATTCACATCATTCCTTGTCATCAAGGAGCTTACAATCTACAAAAGCCAATTTAGATGCTGGAAGGAAAATCTGCTGCTATAAGGAGTGTGGGAGGAAACCCGGCCAGAAGATACAAACTCCATGCAGATAGTGTTCTGGCCGAGATTCAAACCAAGGATCCCAGTGCTGCACAGCAGAAGTGCTAACCACTAAGCCATTGTGTTACTCCATTTGAAATAGATTTCAAACACAAAGACTCCTTTCACACAGAAGGCGCTTTTCAGGCATTTTAGCGCTAAAAATAGCGCCTGTAAAGAGCCTGAAAAATGCCTCCCCTGCCCCCCCAGTGTGAAAGCCTGAGTGCTGTTACACCGGGGCGGTGCGCTTGCAGGATGTTAGATAAAGTCCTGCAAGCAGCATTTTTGGGGCGGTTTAGGAGCGCTGTATACACCTCTATGAAAACACCCCTACCCGTGTACATGAATGGGCAGCGCTGCCATAGCGCCTGCAAAGCGCTTTGGCAGCCCCTCAACATGGGCGCTTTTAACCCTTTATTTGGCTGCTAAAACTACGGTAAAGCAAAAACTAGCTGAGTGTGAAAGGGGTCAAAATCTTCTCCCACAAAGAGAAGTGTGATGTAGTATATGGACTCACCCAATACACGGATCTCTGTAGACGACATTAGATAACCTGGGTCACAGTAACACCAGATTTTATACACACAAGAATCATCTTTCCTGACATGTGTCATCTTCCAGCATCCGCTCCCTGTGTGCAGTCTGATTCTGGAGTCATGAGATCTAGTGTGATTGTAATAACAGTGAATTTCCAGCAATGTCCTCTCCTCCCCTCTGCATTGTCTGTACAGCTCCAGGGTGGCTTCTCCACGAGGACACTTCATATTACAGCCAGTGATGTCTGATCCGTTCTGTACATACACTGTTCCTGATGACACCGATATGATCATCATATACAGGAGACCTGGGAGGTCAAGACAGATAAGGAAATGTCAGCAGAACTTTCATAGTGTCCCTATACTGCAATTTCTAGTGTAATGAATATGAACAGAAGAACAATATAACAGATATAACAAAAAAGAAGATCACGGCAGATGGGGAAAAAGAATAAAATACAAACATAGAATTAGAGCCGATATATGACAATGACACAGTTATTGGTATCAATGCCACTTGAATGGTCATCTGATCTGCTGGTCACTGATGGGAGATTGGTGGACTCATAGGATTGGAGCAAATACAAATGTGCACAGATGCATTATGGGAGATCGATGGACCATTCCAGTACAGGAAGACCTGATCCCAGGACCACAACAGTAATAAATGGACATTTCTATACAGACAAGGACAGTACGGCTTTACTAAGAATGAATGGAACTACTTGTCACATTCCAGCCTAAATCCCCCAAATCAGGGGTAGTGGTGGAGTGCAGATCATTCTCCATTATGTTCTTCTCCATCCACAGCGGCCAAGGAAAGTGACATCAGAAACCAGAAGTGACAAAATCCTCATTGATTTCCGATTCTTACTAGTTGGGGGAGGTCGGTGATTGCAGATCCTGGGTGGGTAGGTGGGATAGTGTGGTGGGGGTTGTATGTGTATAAAATACCCCTCCCCCTCCCACCACTACCACTGACAAATTATATACACTGATTGCAGTAAAAGTGTTTAAAGGATTGTAGCTGAAGGATACTAAAGTAGTGGAGGAAATACTAGGGTTCCAAAGGTCACATTGTCCCCTGTACCTCTGGCTAACAGTTCACTATGCAGTGGAAGGGGGGTTGGGGGCAATTGGGCAACTGTTTTCCTGGTCCTCTAGTTCAGGGGTCTCCAAAACTTTCTAAACAAAGGGACGGTTTAATGCCCTTCAAACTTTAGGGTGTGAAAAATGCTGTAAATGAAGAAAGCTTTCAGAAATAGAATTTTTTTTCTCTCAAAAGGTTTTTATTGTTTTCACATAAGTAAGGTTACAAACCGGTTGTGAACATACATATTTCACATAAACAGTATGAACATGAACAGCAGTCAGGCATACAGTAGTACATTGTTCACACATGTAACTGTAATAATATTGCGTAACTTTAACCGACAGTATGTTTATATTCAGTTAGGGGCTTATTGAGACTGAATGTCAGTAAGGGTTCCCGTGTCAGATTCGTCTCATGGGAAAATCCTTAATTGGGGGTTTAATAGGAGTGGATCGAGTTATGCATCTATGTATTACCCCGGAGGTATCATCATTTGTCTCCCCTCTCAATATTATGGTGCTGCGACGTTCAGTCTAAGTTTGCTCAGGATAGGATATAAGTGGGTTGTGTTGTCGGTGGCATCCTGTTCAGGTCATTAAACTTAGGTTATATATTAACTTCTGGGGAATGGCGGATGGGTAGGAAGTGGAGAAGGTGTGGGAGAAATAGAATTATTACTAGTTTTTTTTTAATCAATTAATAAAATGGAAAGTAAATGAAGAGAAGAGAAATCCAAATCCAATCAATATTTGGGGTGACCACCCTTTGCCTTCTTCTAGGTAGACTTGCAGACAATTTTTGAAGGAACTAAGCAGGTAGGTTGTTCCAAACATCTTGGAGAACTAAACAAAGATCTTCTGTGGATGTCAGCTGCCTCAAATTGTTTCCGTGTCTTCATGTAATCCCAGACAGACTAATGCCCCGTACACACGGTCGGATTTTCCGATGGAAAATGTGTGATAGGACCTTGTTGTCGGAAATTCCGACCGTGTGTGGGCTCCATCATACATTTTCCATCGGATTTTCCGACACACAAAGTTTGAGAGCAGGATATAAAATTTTCCGACAACAAAATCCGTTGTCGGAAATTCCGATCGTGTGTACACAAATCCGACGCACAAAGTGACACGCATGCTCAGAATAAATAAAGAGATGAAAGCTATTGGCCACTGCCCCGTTTATAGTCCCGACGTACGTGTTTTACGTCACCGCGTTTAGAACGATCGGATTTTCCGACAACTTTGTGTGACCGTGTGTATGCAAGACAAGTTTGAGCCAACATCCGTCGGAAAAAATCCTAGGATTTTGTTGTTGAAATGTCCGAACAATGTCCGACCGTGTGTGTGAGTTCTGGGGGATTCCAGGCTGACAGCAGATTGTAAACCAACGAGCTGTCAGTGAAGGGGGAAGTCTTAAGCCTCGTACACACAATCTGACTTTCAGACAGAGCGTCAGACTTTTGTCGAAGGGCGTGTGCCTGGATTTTGTCTTGCATACTAACTGCACACAATTGTCGGCCATCAAACACGAACGTAGGGACGTACTACATGGAATTTCAGCTCTTGAGCGCCACCCTTTGGGCACCTTCTGCTAATGTAGTGTTTGGGGAGCATTGATTCCGAGCATGCGTGTTTGTACTTTGGACTTTTGTGTGACACACTTGTGTACAGACGATACGAAAATCTGACAACAGATCGTTGTCCGACAAAAATTTACTAGCCTGCCATCCAACATTTGTTGGCGGAAAGTTGGACAACAATTGTCTGATGGAGCGTACTAACGGTCGGATTTTAGGCAAACAGTCTGTCATCACACAATTCCCTGCCGAAAATCCGATCGTGTGTATGAGGCTTTAGGCTCCATTCACACCTGAGCAATTCTGCTCACGATTCCAGAATTGCAGCAAAACGTGTTTGCGATGCCATTTTTTCTTAATGGCACCCCATACACGGTGTGATTTTGCCACGATTGTATAGCGACAAAACATGCTAGAATGGTGACAAAAAATCGCAACCGTAAACACTCCTGGCTCTGTGCCAAGATTTGGTACATGGCTTCTTTGGAGCTTTTTTGGAGTAGAGGGAGGCCCATTCAAATGAATGGTGCTGCTCCAAAAACGCTCCACTAAAAAACAAAACAAAGCTAAAAGAAACATGCTGTAGCACCTGTCGCTGCGCTACGCTCAGGTGTGAATGGAGCCTTAAACTTCATACCAGACCTGAAGAGCCTGGTAATAGAATGGGTGGGGACAGGCATGTACTGGCCATTGGGACTACCGGGAGATTCCCGGTGGGCCGATGGCTCAGTAGGCCAGTCAGGTGCGGTCCTGGAGCCGCTCCTCTCTGACAGTGAGTGATCGCAATGTCATTCCTGTCAAGAGGAGCAGCTTCCGTCATATGCTGGAGAGAGCATTAGGCGTTATGCTCCCTCCAGCCTGCAGGGGGAGATACACCAACGGCAGACTTTCCTTTCTCTCTCCCTTTATCTCTTGTTATCACATGACTGGAGAGAGGAACGAGAAGCTGCCTTCAAAACTGTGAGTACATGTGGGAGGGGGAGGACACTCTGATGTGAAGGGGACTGCTGATGGGGGCTCTCTGATGTGAAGGGCTTCTGATGGGGACACACTGATGTGAAGTGGGCTGCTGGTGGGGACTCTTTGATGGTGACTCTGATGTGAAGGGAGCTGCTGATTGGGACACTCTGATGTAGGGGGGACGCTGTTGGGGACACTCTGATGTAAGGGGGACGCTGTTGGGGACACTCTGATATAAGGGGGACGCTTTTGAGGACACTCTGATGTAAGGGGGACACTGTTGGGGACACTCTGATGTAAGGGAGACGCTGTTGGGGACACTATGATGTAAGGGGGACGCTGTTGGGGACACTATGATGTAAGGGGGATGCTGTTGGGGACGCTGTTGGGGACTCTCTGATGTAAGGGGGATGCTGATGAGGACACTCTGATGTAAGGGGGACGCTGTTGGGGACGCTCTGATGTAAGGGGGACACTGTTGGGGAAACTCTGATGTAAGGGGGACGCTGTTGGGGACTCTCTGATGTACGGGGGATGCTGATGAGGACACTCTGATGTAAGGGGGACGCTGTTGGGGAAACTCTGATGTAAGGGGGGCGCTGTTGGGGACACTCTGATGTAAGGGGGGCGCTGTTGGGGAAACTCTGATGTAAGGGGGATGCTGTTGGGGACACTCTGATGTAAGGGGGATGCTGTTGGGGACACTCTGATGTAAGGGGGATGCTGTTGGGGACACTCTGATGTAAGGGGGACGCTGTTGGGGACGCTCTGATGTAAGGGGGACGCTGTTGGGGAAACTCTGATGTAAGGGGGACGCTGTTGGGGAAACTCTGATGTAAGGGGGACGCTGTTGGGGACTCTCTGATGTACGGGGGATGCTGATGAGGACACTCTGATGTAAGGGGGACGCTGTTGGGGAAACTCTGATGTAAGGGGGGCGCTGTTGGGGACACTCTGATGTAAGGGGGGCGCTGTTGGGGACACTCTGATGTAAGGGGGATGCTGTTGGGGACACTCTGATGTAAGGGGGATGCTGTTGGGGACACTCTGATGTAAGGGGGATGCTGTTGGGGACACTATGATGTAAGGGGGACGCTGTTGAGGACACTCAAAATTAAAGTGGGCCGGTCATAAGGAAGTCCAGGGCCAAATTTTTGTCCCAGTCCAGCCCTGGGTGGGGACCTCCATACTGTTAAGGACCTGGTGCTGGCTTCTTAGCAACCAACACAAATCACAGGCAAAAACACAACAAAAAGATATATACTGTACATGCATTTTTGGTGCTGCTCCTTTGAAGGCTATTGGGCCAAAATTGTGTTGGAGTCTCACCAAAGTAGTGGAGGGACATTTTCAAAATCAAATAATGTTATTTCAATTGTCATCTGATTCTGTTCAACTGAATTAGAATCTGAAATCTCACTGGTGTGTATGGAGCCTCCGTTCACATCTAGGTATCCCGGATTGCGGAATTCTGCCTGCGATCCCAAATCACAGCAAATCTCGCCATGCCCTTGCGATCCCCGTCACTTCCAATGGCACCCCAATCAGGACGTAATTTTACGGCAACTGTCGCCCAATGAATCGCTGTAAAGTCGCACCAACAGAATGGCAGTTTGGGCAACGGGCATACCGCAATTCTGTTTGCTCAAGTTCACCGGCAATTGCGGCAAAATCGCGCTGCGATCGGGGTGCCATTGCAAGTGACAGGGATCGCAAAGGGCGTCCCACTATTTGCCGTGATTCGGGAACGCGGGCAGGATCATGGCGATTCCGCCCGCGATTTGGGATGCCTAGATGTGAACGGAGCCTTATGGTCCCAGGTTTGTAGCGGACAGGAAGATCACACACCACACAGAATGTACATTACCTGCAACACACAACTGGCTCTTTCCTGACATCTTATCTTATTTCTTCTGTTATCTCTGCGGCACACTGTCCTGGCACACCGTCCTGGCACACCATCCTGGCATACAGTCCTGGCACACCATCCTGGAAGAACTTTGTATGAATAGTCACACAAACAGAACGGGGAATTCTATGAACAACCTGAGAGACAGGTGGGAGGGTGTAAGGGATGTAATGATTAGCAAAGAAGCAGGATCTGATTCCTTATTTTGAAAATATATAGTTGAGCAAAATGGAGGAGATCAAAGATCACCAGGGTGCAGCACCCTTATCTTCATAGAGATAATATTGAAGAAAACCTTGAAACATATAATACAGACATTGTAAAAGTATACATTTATCTTGGGAATTTCAGTGAGGAACTTGACTTTCACTTCACCAGTGTAGATCAAATGTTACCAACCTTCTATGTCTGCCCGACCACTGTACTCAGCTTACCACTTAATATTAATTACAATTAATGAGATCACACCTGTAATGGAGTACAAATGGCTATAGCAGCCTTCTTTATTAACCAAACACTTATTAAAATGAACATTATTCTCACATAAACATCTGAAACAAGCATAGCAATTTTCAGCCTGATTGGTCTTTTGAGGGTACCCAGAAATCCAATACTATTCCACTCCTGCACTGCGGGCCCTTTTACCATAATAGGCCTCCAGCTTTGAACACCAGCTGCGAGATAACCGCCACTACCCGCAGTTACCATTACCATTACCATATTCCAGTTAACATATTAAACTGGAATACACCAGAGGGGCACATAGCACCAATAGTCCCCCACACTTCCATCTCTAAAGTATTTTCTTACACCGTCAAAAGACCAACCACCGCCACCACCCAAAAGGATGACACCTTACCCTTGCAGGCCCCTCCACACCCGCAATGCCCTTTGAATTCCATCCTGCAACCCCAGGGATCATAAATCTATTCCCACTGCAGATAAATGGACACCATCCCTTCAGTGGCGTCTCCAGCTTTCATATTTAGGGGGGGCACATGGGGGGACAGGGGCAAAAGTAGTGGGGCCAACTATAAAAATGTATGTGTATATATACATACACACATACAGTGCCTTGAAAAAAGTATTCACACCCCTTGAAATTTCCCACATTTTGTCATATTACAACCAAAAATGTTAATGTATTGTATTGGGATTTTCTGTGATAGACCAACACAAAGTGGCAAATAATTGTGAAGTGGAAGGAAAATGATAAATGTTTTTCAAAATTGGCACCTGGGGCGGATCCTATATCTGGCATCCCTCCCCCCAGGTGGACAGGCAGCACACCGTAGGGTGACATCAAGTGATGTTAGGGTAGTATACTGGCAGAGTGGGGTGATATAGTGCCAGGTTAGGGTGATATAGTGCCAGGTTAGGGTGATATACAATAGTGCCAGGTTAGGTGGTAGTGTCAGGTTAGGTGGTAGTGCCAGGTTAGGGTGGTAGTGCCAGGTTAGGTAATAGTGCCAGGTTAGGTGGTAGTGCCAGGTTAGGGTGGTAGTGCCAGGTTAGGGTGGTGGTGCCAGGTTAGGTAATAGTGCCAGGTTAGGTGGTGGTGCCAGGTTAGGTAATAGTGGCAGGTTAGGGTGGTAGTGCCAGAGTAAATACATGACAACATGAATAGATAAGAGTCCTGTTCCCCTCTTCCTCAATCACCTGCACTAAAAGCACAAATCTATGACTGTCCCTGCTGCTGCAGAACCTCCTACCCCCCCTCCCTGAAATAAACATAAAGAAAAAAACTCACATGTGTGCTGGCAATCTGAGGATCGATTCTGGCTTCTTCTTCCTGGAACTGTAATCAAAATGTGGCGAGTGGGAGGGGAAGAGGGAGGGGCTGCAGCACGAACAAAGCATTGCAGCCTCACCGTGCCCATAATTTCCGCCTTACTGTGCCCTCATTGCAGCCTCACCATGCCCTCATTGCAGCCTCACTGTGCCCATCTCATTGCCGCCTTACTATGCCCTCATTGCAGCCTCACCATGACCTCATTGCAGCCTTACTGTGCCCTCATTGCAGCCTCACCGTTCCCTCATTGCAGCCTTACTGTGCCCGCATTGCAGCCTCACCGTGCCCTCATTGCAGCCTTACTGTGCCCTCATTGCAGCCTCACCGTACCCTCATTGCAGCCTTACTGTGCCCATCATTGCCCTCTTAATGTGCCCTCATTGCAGCCTTACTGTGCCCATTATTGCAGCCTCACCATGCCCATCATTGCAGCCTCAACGTGCCCATCATTGCCGCCTCAACGTGCCCATCATTGCCACCTTACTGTGCCCTCATTGCAGTCTCACCATGCCCTCATTGCAGCCTTACTGTGCCCATTATTGCCACCTTATGCCGTGTACACACGGGCGGACTTTTCGACCGGCGGACAATCCGATTGTGTGTGGGCTTCATCGGACCTTCAGCGGACTTTTCCAGCCGCAAATCTGACAGACTTTAGATTTGGAACATGCTTCAAATCTTTATCTCGTAACTCCGCCGGACCCAAATATCCGCTCGTCTGTATGCTAGTCCGACGGACAAAAACTGATGCTAGGGCAGCTATTGGCTACTGGCTATCAACTTCCTTATTTTAGTCCGGTGTACGTCATCATGTACGAATCCGTCGGACTTTGGTGAGATCGTGTGTAGGCAAGTCCATTAGTTCAAAAGTCCGTCGGAAAGTCCGCCCATGTGTACACTGCATTACTGTGCCCATCATTGCCGCCTTACTGTGCCCTCATTGCAGCCTCACCATGCCCATTGCAGGCTCACCATCGTTGCAGCCTAATGCCGCGTACACACGAGTGGATTTTCCTTCAGAAAAATCTTGGATGGTTTTTCCAACGGAATTCCGCTCAAGCTTGGCTTGCATACACATGGGTCTCACAAAAGTTCACTGAACTTTCAACCGTCAAGAACGCGGTGACATACAAAACTACGTTGAGCAGAGAAAATGAAGTTCAATGCTTCCGAGCATGCGTTGAATTGTTTCCGAGCATGCGTAGGAATTTTGCGCGTCGGAATTGCTACAGACGATCGCATTTTCGGATAGGAACTTTTTCCGACCGAAAAATTGAGAACTTGCTCTCAATCTTTTGCTGGGTGGAATTAGGCCAGCAAAAGTCCGATGGAGCATACACACGGTCACATTTTCCGACCAAAACCTCTCATTGGTCTTTTGCTGGCCAAATTTCTGATCATGTGTACGCGGCATTACTGTGCCCATCATTGCAGCCTCACCGTGCCCATCATTGCCGCCTTACTGTGCCCATCATTGCCGCCTTACTGTGCCCATCATTGCCGCCTTACTGTGCCCTCATTGCAGCCTTACTGTGCCTTAATTGCAGCCTTATGCCCTGTACACACGGTCGGACATTGATCGGACTTTCCAACAACAAAATCCATGGATTTTTCCGGACGGATGTTGGCTCAAACTTGTCTTGCATGCACACAGTCACACAAAGTTGTCGTAAAATCTGATCGTACTGAACGCGGTGATGTAAAACACGTATGTCGGGACTATAAACGGGGCAGTAGCCAATAACTTTCGTCTCTTAATTTATTCTGAGCATGCGTGGCACTTTGTGCGTCGGATTTGTGTACACACGATCGGAATTTCTGACAACGGATTTTGTTGTTGGATAATTTTATAGCCTGCTCCCAAACTTTGTCTGTCGGAAATTCCGATGGAAAATGTGTGATGGAGCCCACACACGGTCGGAATTTCCAACAACAAGGTCCTATCGCACATTTTCCATTGGAAAATCCTATCGTGTGTACAGGGCATTACTGTGCCCTCATTGCAGCCTTACTGTGACCTCATTGTAGCCTCACTGTGCCCTCATGACAGCCTCACCATCGTTGCAGCCTTAGCGCTGTATCACGGAGCTGAGTGTGAAATCATGTTCTGCTGCGCTATGACAAAAGTCCCGCCCTCCTCCTAGACCAGCTCGTGTGATAGACAGAACACTGTGTCTATCACACAAGCTGGGTTAGGAGGAGGGCAGGACGTTTGTCATAGCGTGGCAGAACATTTCACAGCTCTGTGACACAGCGGTCTCCCACTGTGCTTGAGAAGGAGGGAGGGGAGGGGAGTGGTGCACTGCGTTGCAGCCATGCACCGCATTGATCCAAAGCAGCCCCAGGGCAGGCAGCCTACTGGGAGATGTCCTGGTATCCCGGTAGGCTCATGCTGGCCCTGTTGGGGGGCACATGGGGGTGCCCAGTATGATGTTTGGGGGGTCAGGGCCCCCTGTGGCCCCAGGCTGGTGACGCCTCTGCGTCCGTTCTGGGGTACAGCCTAGTGTCAGATTCTAATTCCAAATGGCGGATAACCATGCCACCATTCTGAGTAAAGAAACGCCCCACCACTTTATGCAAGTCTTGTTGATTCATTGATTCAACCGACCAAGTACAAAACCATGATATTGGGGAAGGCCATACGGAGCCTAAGAAAATAAATTTTGATGTCCAAAACAAGCTCCCTACTGGAACGAACCCTCAGATCGTTCCCACCGACATGAAGGACTAGTATGTCGGGTGGCCTGTCAAGGCGTGCAAAATGATGTACCTCAGGCTAAACCCTGCTCCATGTCATCCCTGGTACCCCCAACCATCGCACACACACCTCCCTCTCGGAAATCCCCAGCTGCCTCCCATCAGGTCTAACGCCCACCCGCCTGGCCTCCCAAAAAACATAGGAGTGGCCCAAGATCCAGACGAGGCGTGGCTGCACTCCATCTGAAAGAAAAGAACAAACCACCAGATAAAATCAATCTCCCCTGTAATACTCACCCCACATGACAAGAACCACACTGTACAACCGCCATCCATAGGACACCACCCCCCTGATCAAATGCTCAATCCACTAACAAATGTGGGCAAATTTAGGAATGAAACCTCTTGGAGTTCCATCTGCCAATCCGCCTAACAGCCACCTCGTCCAACCCGTACCGCACGGCCTCTGTGGCTGCCACGATGCGGCAGCAGCGCAAAGCGTACTGTTTTTCTTCCAAGCCCACTGCACGAAAGCCCCTTCCTGAATATGGCTATGAACTGAAACCTTGACAGCAGGGACCCATCCCCATGTATTAGAAACGGACCCTCAGTGACCGGGCGCCTATCCATAAACTCCCACACCACCCGTACCAGACAGACCGAGGAACCTGGCAGTGTAAACAGTTCAACCAACACACCCTTGCTCGCCTAGGCTGTCTTAGACCTGCGCAGCAAAACTTGCAACCGTTCCCTGCTACAGAGTACATCTTGCACCAATATTCCCCCAGGGACCCTATGAGATGGGCTGACCAGCTCACTGATCTGGAACGCCCCAAAAAATGCCAGGGAAAAGGACGCCTTGAATAATGCAACCTCGTATACGGAGGAACGTAGTGAGCCTTCCTTGAGCTTATGCGACTTACGATACCCTTTTACCGCCTGCCGAAACCAAAAATCCTTCGTAAAATCTACCCCACCCTGTAACTTAAAGAAAAACGCCAAAACTGCCAGTTTTCGCTCCAGAGCGGACACCGACACTCCTTGCTCCATGTTCCTAGACACAAAGTATAGAATCACCAACCGTACTGCCAAATCTCCCTGCTCTACCCCAGGTAAGCGTAACACCACACTCCATTCCTGCCATACCTTGGAATAGGCCATCCATGTAGCCTCACTCACAGACCCTCTGATCCATCCCCCGATGACTCCAAGGCAATTCCCCACAGCCACCCGAGACAAGGGACCCCCGACTTTGCTGCTGCCGGTGCAAGTTCCCGAAACCTGTCCTACTGAAACCGAGACAAGGCGTCAGCTATCGTATTTTCTACCGCCGGGAGGTGCACAGCACACAAATATATGTTCAACTGAAGGCAGCGTAACACCATGTGCCTCAACAGCCTGATAACGGGTTGCGACAATGCTGAGATGCGGTTCATAACCTGAACCACTCCCATGTTGTCTTAGTTCAAATGGATTTTAGAGTTTTGAAACGACTCGCCCCATATTTCCAAGGCCAGCACTACCGGAAAAAGCTCCAGGAGTACCATGTTACCGATCAAACCCGCGGCTATCCAGGAACGCGGCCAAGGTTCTGCGCTCCAATGCCCCTGGTAAAAAGCCCCATAGCCTAAAGACCCAGCCGTGTCTGTAAACAGTCCCAGGTCAAAAATTACTCACCGGCCCTGACATCCACACCGATTGTCCATTATAGTGTTCAAGAAACGAGTGCCATACCCTCAAATCCTCCCGGTGCTCCCTCTTGAGCAGGATAAAGTGGGTAGGGGATGTAACCCCTGCTGTGGCAGCCGACAGTCATTGGCAAAAGACCCTGCCCATGGGGATAATGCAGCATAAAAGGGATTGTAGCATCCGCACCTGGATCTTGTGCAGACCCAAAAACCCATGTAACTCCGTCTTGAGGGCCACCAATTTATCCTCTGGCAGACAACTAGGGATGAGCTTCGTGTTCGAGTCGAACCCATGTTTGACTCGAACATCGTCTGTTCGCCCGTTCGCCGAATTGCGAACGATATGGGTCATTCGCACCAAATTCGTGTGGCGCGTCACGGCCCATAATTCACTGCGGCATCGCAGTGCATTGCTGGCTGATGATTGGCCAAGCATGCACTATGACCCGCATGCTTGGCCAATCACAGCGCTGTCAGTAGAGAGAGCTGTAATTGGCCAAAGCCAGTGTGGCTTTGGCCAATTATGGCTCAGGGGGTTTAGAACACGCCCCACACTATATAAGGCCGCCTGCACGGCGGCCCTGTGTAGTGTGTGTTCCGGCGTTCATAGATAGAGAGAGAGAGAGAGAGAGAGAGAGAGAGAGAGACAGACAGTGTCATTTCATTTGAGTTAGCTAGATTAGGCAGGACAATCAGTGAGTTAGCTGCACTTACAGTGTATTGTGTATATATATGCATCCCAGGTGTTGCATATATATATATATATATATATATATATATATATATATATATATATATATATATATATATATATATATATATATATATATATATATATATACACTGTATTCAGTTTAGCTAGATCCGTTCCTGTTATCTTCTTACTGACAGGCAGGCTTGTCTTGTTACGGTATTTACAGCTACCTGAAGAAAATTGCTGGTGTTCTTTGATCCTATTAGTACCACAGTCAGGCAGCTAGACTATTTACAGTTAGTGCAGTGCGTCCTGCTCACAGTGTTCAGCTAAAACTAAAAGTTAGTGCGGTGCGTCCTCCTCACAGTGTTCAGCTAAACCTACAAGTTAGTGTAGTGAGACCTCTGCACAGTGTTCATCTAAAGCTACAACTTAGTGCAGAGCGTCCTGCTCACAGTGTTCAGCTAAAACTACAAGTTAGTGCGGTGCGTCCTGCTCACAGTGTTCAGCTAAAACTCCCTTTTATTTGCAGACTCTCCGGACCGACCCTTACCTTTCTTAAAACAACGGGACCCTGGATGGGCGCCTCCGCACCCAGAGCACTCATGCTTAAAACAGCAAGAACCCCAAACTTACAAGATCCCTCATTATACTGCCAACAGAGACCCCACTTCTTACCGTCCGGTTGTCCCATGTAAGCGGAACCACCAGCACCAACATACCGCCCTGCCGAAACTGTTCATCATATCGTAGTCACGCAGACCCACCGTAGACCCTATGAGCCTCCCCCACCGCATCCATATAGCAAAAGAGCGCTTATGAAGCTTGCCATAATGGCAAATGCATGTAGCCAATTGGCAAAAGTTTGCGGGATCAACCTGTACAGCTGCCTTTCTTCATCTTCCTTTTTTGTGTCATCCGGCTTAACCCTATCCAGGTTAAACTTTTCCAGCGGCAGCAGGGAAAAGATCTCCACATACTCACCTTTGCAAATCTTATCCCTGACGTCCTGTTTCAAATGGGCCCCTAATGGCCCCTCAAAACACACATAGACCTTGCATTTTGCAGCGTTGGCTATTCGGACCGCATCCACCTTTCCCACGGCCTCCTGCGATGAGCCAGCCTTGGCCCCTGACTCCACAGCTGCAGCTACTTCTGCTGCTGGGGATACCCCATTGTAGTAGGGGAGCCCCCGGTAACTACCGGGAGGGGGTTTGGATGAGGGGGCACCACCCCGGTGCCTGTACCTGAAACTCCCTCATCAGCTCCACTACCTGACTGGACCCATGGTGACACTTGTGGAGCCGTCCCCACGTTCCTCCGGTGAAGCGATGCACTAGGTCCCACCTGCCCCCTCATTTGGGCTTGCATACCGGACGTGGCGGTGTAACACCCACCACCTGTGGGTCGGATGCGGGGCCCATCGCTACCTGCATATATTCCCCCGCCACTAAAGTGGTCCCACCTGCAACCCCCAGCAAGTTCCCCAAAACATTGCCAGAATTTCTTCAATAAGTTAGCAGACTTACCGGACTGACCTGGGGTGGTTCCGACAGCCGCAGCTCCAGAATCCCTTGGTGCTGGCTGACTCTGCACTTTCTCCTCCTCCGAGTAAGCCAGCTCACCCTCTGACCAGACATCTGTCATTTGCAGGTCTTCCTCCTGTAGCAGCCCAGGTGATGTAGGCCTGGCCGCCGTGAAACTGCGCTGTGTTTGGTTCCACCTCCCAGTGCCAGCTCCGCCCCCTGAATTCGTGTTGTGGCTGGCCCCATGTCTCGCTCCCCGTGTCGCGGTCTCACCTCTCCTGCTGCACTTACCCCCTTTGTCCTTCCTGGCGGGCGTCCCCATGTTCTCCTCGGAGCTGCCAGGCCTCGTGAGGTGATGGCCCGGCAGCCGTGGTGTTGCCTCTCCCTCGCCGAGACTCCCCCCGCCCCGAAGCGTCCAAGGGGGAGGAGTCTGTGTGCTCAGGCTGGTGACGCCGGGTGGGCGGAGGAGGCGTGCGCACTGTACCTGCCTCCCCGCTCGCCGAGCTCCGCTGAGGATTCCATTCCGGCCCCCCACCCGCGGAAGCCTGTGTATGAGCCCCAGATGTGCCGTATGGGTCCCCTAAGGGGCTCCTAACGTGGCGCAAAGCTCAGGGGGGCAATCCGGGCGACAAACGCTCCAGCGGCCTACATTGCCACACGTAGGATGTCCCGCCCCCCCCCCGCGGCCAATCCGGATGCCTGGTCCTCCAACTAAGCCGCGACCTGGCTTTGCAGCCACTCGGGCCTCTTGGATGCTGCCACCGCCCGTAGGTCGGCCAGGAGCCGGTCAATGTCTGCCATGCTCTCTGGTATGTGACAAGCAGCAGCGTGGAAACTGCCTGCCTCGGCACCTGTCCCTCCACTGATGCCTGGGAGACCCCAACTCCCTCTTAAACGGGTTGTAAACCCTCATGTTTTTTTACCTTAATGCATCCTACGCATTAAGGAGAAAAAACTTCTGGCAATCACCGGCCCCCCTACTTACCTGAGCCCCTTCATCTCGTCGGCGGGGACGTGCTGTCCCTCTCTCCATGGGGTCCTGGCTCTTGACTGTATAGATTGATAGCAGTGCAGCCATTGGCTCCCGCTGCTGTCAATCAAATCCAATGATGCGGGCGCCGGGGGGCGGGGCAGAGTCCGGCATTCGTGTCTGTGGACACAAATGCTGGACTCGGGAGCATACCCGCAAGGTAACCTCTTCAGGAGAGCGCTTCTCCCAGGGGGTTATCAGATGTGGGGAGGAGCCAAGAGAGCCGACGGGACCCCAGAAGAGAATGTTTGGACCACTCTGTGCAAAATGAGCTGCACAGTGGAGGTAAGTATGATATGTTTGTTATTTTTAAAAAATAAAACACGATCCTTTACAATCAATTTAAATAAACTACCCCTCCCCATCCTGGTACTCCTGACCAATACATACTTTTATTCCCTTTTCACTCACACATCCTTAACCCTATAATTGCCAACCCTTATCACCCTGTCATGCCATCCCTTCACTATCTTTTTAATTTCATTACACTCGCTCCAGGCCTTACTTTTCATGCACAGATTTTTTTTCTGTTTCCATCGTTTTTATTAGTTTTACAATGAAAATGTACAGTATGGCAATACAGAGTAATAATAATTTGTATATCACTGAACATACAGAACTAGTGTCGAGTGGGTACTGAAATACGGGTCCCAAAGCATACGCCAAAGAACAACCTTCATTGATCGAACAAGTACAACTAATAAACCCACAGATTTGTTTTCATGTCATAGTTCTTGTATCCACAAAATACTCCTAATTACTGTACCAGAATGAACCGTCTCATAGAGAGAAGAGAGAAATAGAAGGAGGGAGAGTGAGAGAAAATCAGTGCACCTCTTTACATTAAAACCCCCCACTATACCTATAACACTTTGCTATATCCCCTTTACATTAGATGTCTCCTTTACATTAGTGCCCCTCCTTTCACAGCAGAAACCCCCTTTCACATTTTAACCCCTTAGCGCCGATCGCACGCACATATGTGGCCTCGGATTGAAGGGGTTATACAGGGGTGATATGCAGCTGCAGACATCATCCCAGTACCGTTTTTTAGAGCGGTCGATCGGCTCTTTAGGAGATAACAACTGATGCGGCTAAAAGTGGGAGGTCCCCCTTCCCGCCACCTTCCGCCGCTGTTCCCGGGCCTCCCCTGCCACCGAGAGACCCGATCCACAATCTGGCCCTCATTTCACATCAGAAGTCCACATCCTTTAAATCAAAAGCCTACATTAGAGTCCCCCTTCATATAACAGTCCTCTCTTCACACCAAAGACCACCCCCCCTTCAGATCAGAGGTCCCCTCGAGTAAAGAGATATACTTAGTACTGATGGGGTTGCTGCGGCACCTGTTGGATTTACAGAGCATCAGCATATCAGGAATTGGGAGGTGAAGCAGGTCAGGGTGGGGGTGGATTCCAGATGCAGTGCTCCCTCAATCCTCACTACCTTAGAGCACCTTTAATGTGCAGTGATGGAGGGGTGGCATAGGAAATGTCATGGATGGGGGTACAGAGGGTACGGGGATGAGAGAGGCCAAATGATTTGCAAGGTATTGTGTTCTAACCCAAACGGCAAACCCTATTGAAGTCTATAGGAGTCGAATAGGAAAAAATCAAAAGTGGTCATTTTGAAGGCTTATATGCAAGTAATTGGCCATAAAAGGGGTATGGGGGTCTGGGTACTGCCCTGGGGGGACATGTATCAATATAAGTTTTTTTTTAAAAACAATAGTCTTTTCAGGAGCAGTGATTTTAATGTTGCTTAAAGTGCAACAATAAATGTAGCGCTGACAATATTTGTTTTTAAATATTTGTAATGCTGTACGGTTGGTAAGTCAGTATATGGGGCCATCTAGCGGCCAAAATATATAATTACAGGACCTTTGTATTTCTTTTATTATTCAGAAGTTTGACATGAAAGTATTTTGTTTGTTTACATCTGGACATTAACTTGACCTACCCACAATGCTCAGTGACTCCCACAAATCTCAGGATGAAGAACTGCATTGTGGGGAGACTATGAAAAGGCCGGGAGCGGCCATCTTAGGCCTCTTGTTCCGGGGACGCGCGGCCGGCAGCAGGGCTCTGTGGGTGTGTGTGTGTGTCCCAGGGTTGCAATATGCAAGTGAAGGCGCAAAGAACTGGCGATAACAACAATAACAACAATAATAAGAACGAAGGGATAGGGGACAAACTGAAATGTTTCCAGTCTCACATTACATTAAATGGATAGATAATGTCCACATGTATATGTCCAAAGTGGAGAAATTGAATATCTCATTAACATATATAGGGTACGGTCTCACTGTCATGTGGACATGAGGAGTTCAAGGGTCCAGTTAATAATGATAGGTCCACGAGCAGGGCTGCCTTCATCAAGAAGTGAAACCACATTCCAATCCTAAGGAAAAGCAAAAGAGAGAGGCGCCTCTGGGTGCAGACTAAAAACAAGGTTTATTTCATAAAAAGGTAATGATCATCAAACTCACATGTTGAAGGTCGTCAGTAGGCATAAAATAGTAATCAATACTGAGGAGGACATCATCCATCAAAGGTTCAAGACAGTCAAAAACAACTCCTAGCAGGGGGCTCTGCCTGTGTGTGAGAAGAGGTACCGCTGAGATGTGAGGCCGGCCGCAGCGGTGACAAGTCACAGTACTAGGTGGAGAGCATGGAAGGCTGTAAACATCCGGCGAGGAGTGATGACGTCATGAGTCGAGCGACGCGTTGCCGGGCGTACGGGCTGTGATGACGTGCCTGATGAAGGGGCGCGGCTGTCACGTCATCACAGCCCGTACGCCCGGCAACGCGTCGCTCGACTCATGACGTCATCACTCCTCGCCGGATGTTTACAGCCTTCCATGCTCTCCACCTAGTACTGTGACTTGTCACCGCTGCGGCCGGCCTCACATCTCAGCGGTACCTCTCCTCACACACAGGCAGAGCCCCCTGCTAGGAGTTGTTTTTGACTGTCTTGAACCTTTGATGGATGATGTCCTCCTCAGTATTGATTACTATTTTATGCCTACTGACGACCTTCAACATGTGAGTTTGATGATCATTACCTTTTTATGAAATAAACCTTGTTTTTAGTCTGCACCCAGAGGCGCCTCTCTCTTTTGCTTGTCCCAGGGTTGCAGCCTATCCTGTGAAGCAGCAGAACAGCAGCCAACAATCCTGCCATTGATCACAGTGTGCTGGAGCAGCAGAAGTGATCATTCTGGAGATCTGTGAGGGAGGTAACTGAGGACTCCCGGTCATCAATAAGCGGAACAGCGCAACAGTGTGATTGCAACTCCATACAGACTGAGAACTTGCGGAGCGGAGACTCTCATCTGTCTGGATCCAGTGCGGTGAGAGGGCTAAATGTCCAGGAGTTTGTTCCACACTACACACATTCAGAGTTATTACAGAGTGTTGCTGGGACTAATAGTCCCACGGAACAATTTAATTGGGAAAATCACATTTGCACAGACTTACAATCAGATTTCAACATCCAGGAATTGATGCTGGATGTTTGTTCCTTTCAAGTAAGAGTATTCAATCAATTTGCCTGATTCTAATTACTTTTGTGTACCACTTTGCACCGAGTAATTGGCCAAAGGGAAACCTTGTGGATTACAAATATTGATTTTCTTAGCTAGCAGAAGACTGAAGACAACAGGACTATTTTTTCCATCGCAGGGCTCCGGATTTTGTCATAAAAGAGAGTGACTGTACTGTCAAAAAGCAGGGGGAGCTCCCTAGTGTATATATTGTGAGGTACTTATATTTCTGTGTCTTTGTGCTTGCTACAGTGGGCTGGAGGTGGGAAGGTGTCCGGAGTTAAGACAATTTTACTTTGAACACTAGTCCCACCTGGAGACACACCAAGAGGGGTTCTATTCAAGAAAACCATATATATTTATATGTATATTTATGTACTAAGGTTGTTGTAAATATTCACTGTGCTTTCATGCTACGTTTGTATGACAGCATAGTTGTTGTAATTACTTTTAACATCAGTTCAGTAAAAGAAGTTATTCTGATTAACCACACATTCTTGTGTGCAGTGTTGTTTTCCTCCTGCAGGTGGAGCAACAAACCCCCCCGTTATAAGTATATGTGTATAATTATAGTAAAGATATTGTGAGTTAAAATCTGTATTAATATCACTACAACACTGCCCTACAGCTGTTTCAAGGGGATTGAACAGGTTTTAGCCTGGGTTCATTCATGTGCGGTGCGAATTGAAGCTCAGGTTTCACTGGGAAGATAAAAATCTGTTGTTCAGAGATATCACTGCGTTCTAGCTGCGGATCAGTGAGCAGGGAGAGGAGGAGGGAGGGGGGGAGAGGGGGAGGTGTAGTGAGGAGAAGGAGAAAATCCTTGTTAAGAACGCAATGCATCTGCGAATCAGATGCGTCCCCATAGGAGGTAATGGTCCTGTAATTCGCACCGCAATGCCCAAAAAACGCACACGTTTTTTGTGCAATGCGCAGTGCGAATGCAACACACATATGTGAACCAGATACATTCAAATAAATGTATTTTAAAATGTCCTGCGAATTGGATGCGGTGTAAGCCGCATCTAATTCGCATAGGTGTGAACGGGGGCTAAGGGGTGTAAGATATCAGAGAACAGGCCTGATCAAAATCAGCAGCTCCTTCGGGGGTATTTTCTACATAAAAATGACACATTCCTTTAAATATCGTGCCTGGGGGGTCCCCTTTGCCTGCCTGTAAAGTGGCACATTTGTAGCATACATAAAACATGCTACAGCAAAAAACTAGTCAAATCCCATTTAAAATGACTTGCAGTTACAATTGCCTGCACATGGCTATTGAAAATATAAAGAAAGGCAGGAGGCCTCCCAGAGGCGAGAGCGTTTTTATTTTTTTCTGTTTTTCGGCTCCAATGGGCGTCGTGATTGATGATGGATTTACATCAAGGTAGACTATTTTTTTATTTTTTAATACAGGAATTGTCAACTAGTTCTTGAGTTTATTACTTTTTAAAACTTTTTTGGTGAATGGGTAAGGGTGCGATGTACCCGATACCCATTCACAGAGGTGGCTCTCTAAATAGGCAAATTAGGCGGTCGCCTTGGGCCCCACACTCCCAGGGGCCCCGCGGCCGCCTAATTTGCCTGAAGTGTGTGTAGGAGGGAATGTCCCCCTGTGACCCTGTCAGTGTCCCCACTGAGCGGGCCAGGTGGATGAGCGAGGGTCGCTCCTAGTATACAGCCACAGCGCTGATATAATACCAGAAGCTTCTTCCCTCTGCCACACTCGGCTCTCTCCAGCGCTCCCTCTGTGTCCTCCAGACAGCGCCGCCTGCAGACAGATTATAGAGGTGGAGGCGAAGCTGCCGGCTGAACCCAGGAGGGATGCAATGGGCTCTTTTGATCCAAGCCAAGGTCAGGTAGACCAAGAAAGATTACAGCCACAACTGGTGGAAGAATTGCTCAGGATACAAAGAATAACCCACAGGTAACCTCAGGAGAAATACAGGCTGCTCTCCAAAAAGTCGGTGTGGTTATTTAAGGAGCACAATTCAACGATACTTGAACAAAAAAGAGCTGAATGATTGAGGTGCCAGAAGGAATCCTTTACTGCGCCAATGCCACAAAAAAAGCCCAATGAGGCATGTCAAGGTGTTGTTGGGCATATTGTAACCAGGCTTTTTTTGTGGAACTTGTACAGTAAAGGCTTCTTTCTGGTAACTTGACCATGCAACTCTTTATTGTTCAAGTATCATCGTATTGTGCTCCTTAAAAACAACAGCACCATCTTTTTCCAGAGCACCCTGTATTTATCCTGGGGTTATCTGTGGGTTTTTCTTTGTATTCCGAACAGTTCCTGTGGCAGTTGTGGCTGAAATCTTTCTTGGTCTACCTGACCTTGGCTTGGTATCAAGAGATCCCCAAATTGTCCACTCCTTATTAAGTGATTGAACAGTACTGACTGGCATATTCAAGGCTTTGGATATCTTTTTATATCCTTTTCCATCTTTGTAAAGTTTCATTACCTTGTTACGCAGGTCTTTTAACTGTTCTTTTCTACCTCCTCATGGCTCAGTGTCTAGCCTGCTTAGTGCATTCATGTGAGATCTAACAAAGTCATTGAATAATTATACACAGAGATAGGGATGAGCTTTGGGTTCGAGTCGAACTCATGTTCAACTCGAACATTGGCTGTTCGCAAGTTCGCCGAACAGCGAACAATTTGGGGTGTTCGCTGCAAATTCGAATGCCGCGGAACACCCTTTAAAAGTCTATGGGAGAAATCAAAAGTGCTAATTTTAAAGGCTTATATGCAAGTTATTGTCATAAAAAGTGTTTGGGGACCTGGGTCCTGCCCCAGGGGACATGGATCAATGCAAAAAAAGTTTTAAAAATGGCCGTTTTTTCAGGAGCAGTGATTTTAATAATGCTTAAAGTCAAACAATAAAAGTGTAATATCCCTTTAAATTTCGTACCTGGTGGGTGTCTATAGTATGCCTGTAAAGGGGCGCATGTTTCCCGTGTTTAGAACAGTCTGACAGCAAAATGACATTTCGAAGGAAAAAACCCATTTAAAACTACCCGCGGCTATTGCATTGCCGACAATACACATAGAAGTTCATTGATAAAAATGGCATGGGAATTCCCCACAGGGGAACCCCGAACCAAAATTAAAAAAAAAAATGATGTGGGGGTCCCCCTAAATTCCATACTAGGCCCTTCTGGTCTGGTATGGATATTAAGGTGAACCCCGGCCAAAATAAAAAAAAAATGGCGTGGGGCCCCCCCTTAAAATCTATACCAGACCCTTCAGGTCTCGTATGGATTTTAAGGGGAACCCGCGCCATAATTAAAAAAAAAAAAAACAGCGTGGGGTCCCCCCAAAAATCCATACCAGACCCTTATCCGAGCATGCAACCTGGCAGGCCACAGGAAAAGAGGGGGGGACGAGAGAGCGCCCCCCCTCCTGAACCGTACCAGGCCACATGCCCTCAACATTGGGAGGGTGCTTTGGGGTAGCCCCCCAAAACACCTTGTCCCCATGTTGATGAGGACAAGGGCCTCATCCCCACAACCCTGGCCGGTGGTTGTGGGGGTCTGCGGGCGGGGGGCTTATCGGAATCTGGAAGCCCCCTTTAACAAGGGGACCCCCAGATCCCGGCCCTCCCCCCTGTGTGAAATGGTAAGGGGGTACACCCCTACCATTTCACAAAAAAACTGTCAAAAATGTTAAAAATGACAAGAGACAGTTTTTGACAATTCCTTTATTTAAATGCTTCTTCTTTCTTCTATCTTCTATCTCCTTTCTTTTATCTTCTATCTTCCTTCGGTTTTTTCCTCCATCTTCTTCTTCTTCTGGTTCTTCTGGTTTTTCCTCCGGTGTTCTCGTCCAGCATCTCCTCCGCGGCGTCTTCTTATCTTCTTCTCCTTGGGCTGAGGCTCCCGCTGTGTGACGCTTCTCTGTTCATCTTTTTCTTCATCTTTTCCTTTTTATCTTCTTCTCTTCATCTTCTTGTCTTCATCTTCTTTTCGGGCCGCTCCGCATCCATGATGGAATGGAAGGAGGCTCCCGCTGTGTGACGCTTCTCCTCTTCTGACGGTTCTTAAATAATGGGGGCGGGGCCACCCCGTGACCCCGCCCCCCTCTGACGCATGGGGACTTGACGGGGACTTCCCTGTGGCATTCCCCGTGATGTCAGAAGGGGCGGGGTTACATAACGGGGAATATGTGTATTGTCGGACCGGCAAATCATTAATAGCCGCGAGTAGTTTTAAATGACTTTTTTTCCTTTGAAATGTCATTTTGCTGTCAGACTGTTCTAAACACAGGAAACATGCGCCCCTTTACAGGCATACTATAGACACCCCCCAGGTACGAAATTTAAAGGGATATTACACTTTTATTGTTTCACTTTAAGCATTATTAAAATCACTGCTCCCGAAAAAACGGCCATTTTTAAAACTTTTTTTTGGATTGATCCTTGTCCCCTGGGGCATGACCCAGGTCCCCAAACACTTTTTATGACAATAACTTGCATATAAGCCTTTAAAATGAGCACTTTTGATTATTCATGTTCGTGTCCCATAGACTTTAACGGTGTTCTCGTGTTCAAATAAATTTTTTGCCTGTTTGCAAGTTTTGGTGCGAACCGAACAGGGGGTGTTCGACTCATCCCTAGTGACTAGCAGTGAAGCTGTTGAAACAAGGAAATCCTCTGTCAAAAGAGTATGGCTGGGTATTTTTACCAGATAAGGTGGATCCACTTACCAGCGGTAGTGGGTCAATCAGGCTTGTATAGGCCGAATGCCTAATGGCGCGTACACACGAGTGGAGTTTCTGTCAGAAAAATCTTGGGTGATTTTTTGGACGGAATTCCGCTCAAGCTTGTCTTGCATACACACGGTCACACCAAATTCCAACCGTCCAGAATGAGGTAACGTACAACACATACGACGGGACTAGAAAATGGAAGTTCAATACCCAGTGCGCCACCCTTTGGGCTCCTTTTGCTAATCTCGTGTTTATCTCGTGTTATTAGAAGTTTGGTGAGAGACGATTCGCGCTTTTCAGACTCGTGCTTTTCAGATCGTTACCGCTCTTCAGTTTGTGCTTGTGGGTTTGTATCTGGTTTTCAGTGCGTGTAGTCAGTTCGTATCTGTTTTCCAGTGCGTTCTTGTCTGTTCGTTTTTGATTTTCAGCTCGCTCTTCACAGGCCTTTCTGTTCTTCAGTGCGTTCTGTTAGTTTGTTCTGACCAGATGACCGTTTTGAAGCCATGTTGCAGGTACGTACTCATCGTAGAGTTTGTGCTATGGGGGGGCTGGGTGTTGGGGTTCTTGCTTTGACCCAAGCCCAGTCCATGAACAGGGTGGGGAGGAGTTCATGGACCAAGAATTGGTTGCTCCAGCGTCACCAATTCTCTCATATGCCTTTGCTGCAGGAGATCCAGGAGAATAACCCTGATGATTTCAGGAATTTTCTCAGGATGACAGACCCCCTTTTTCACTGTCTGTTGGCTTTGCTGTCCCCTTATAATATGAATCAGGACACCTGTATGCGGCCAGCCATCACTCCAGAGCAGAGGCTAGTCGCCACATTGCAGTACTTGGTGATGGGGAGAAGTCTACAGGACCTCAAGTTCTCTACAGGCATCTCCCCCCAGGCTCTGGGGATCATTATTGCAGAAACCTGTTCTGCCATCATACAGGTCCTGCAGAAGGACTATATTAGGGTCAGTTTTCTCCTTTAACATCACATTCTATGTATTTAATGTATGGTAACGTTTTGTATTTCTTTCATCATTCCCAAATTACCATGATTGTAATATGCGGTGAATGTCACCTTTGTGCCCATGCATGCTGTAAGCTTTTAATGCTCCGTTTTTGCCTACATGCATATTTGCCTTCACTAACCTCCCTAGCATGCTATCCTGGGCCCATATACACCTAGCCTAGTCACTTAACAATGTATTTTGTCAGCTCCATTGTAGTGCTTTACCCTAAACACCCCCTAAAATGTGTCCAAATGTTATTGTTGTCCTTAAATGCAGGCAGAGTGCCAGAGGCTTTTTTTTATTTTTTTACTCATTTATAACCCTCCCCCTAAAATGTTTCCAATGGGCCATCACAGGGGGTGAGGAATCTGATAAGTGGACCTTATATTTTTGTCTTTAAATACTCCTTAAAATAAATGTTATACTGATGTTGGCCAAGAATATTTTTGTCTAATCTGCTTGCAATGTTATGTGCAAAAGTACTAATATTTTTTTTCTTTTTTGACTCCACAGTTTCCTTCAACACCACAAGAATGGCAGAATGTGGCTTCCCAACTTGCTCATCGTTGGGACTTTCCCAACTGCGGAGGGGCAATCGATGGGAAGCACGTCCACTTCGTCCCACCACCCCACTCGGGGTCATACTATTTTAACTATAAGGGGTTTCCTAGTATTGTGTTGATGGCAGTGGTGTCGGCGACATACGAGTTTCTCTATGTGGACATGGGGAAGAATGGCCAGATGATGGAGTCTTTGCCCAGACCGAGTTCTACACATGTCTCCAGAGTGGTGGTTTGGGATTGCCCCTGCGTAAGAGAACGTGGAAGGACTCCCATTTGTTTTTATCGCTGATGAAGCATTTGGTCTGGGTGATCACCTGATGAGGCCATTCCCCCAGAGGACCCTCACGCCGGAGAAGAGGGCTTTTAATTACCGGCTAGCCAGAGCCAGAAGAGTCCTGGAGAATGCCTTTGGGATAATGGCCAGTCGGTTCCGCCTATTTCTTAAGTCAATAAATATGGCGGAGTACAAACTAAACCACATAGTTCTAGCACGCTGCATACTTCACAACTTTTTAAAGAGAAATGATCCGAATTACAGTATGTTGCCTCAATTGGGCCTGAGGCTGGACTTCCAGAAACTACAATGACAGCCCTGGAAGCTGGCCATCCTGGCTTGCCCCCCCAAAGTGCCCGTGAAGTGCGTCAAAAATGTGTTGATTATTTTATGAGTAGGGGGCCATTGCCAGCAAATTTGTAATTATTTTGTAATTATTTTAGATATTATAAAAAAATTTGATCTGATAAAATCTTAAATTTTGATGTACTGCTTGTGTTTCTTTTAGCTGTCTCCAAGGTTTTCCTAGTGCACTTGCAGTGCCAAGTGGTTTCTCCATTATTAAATAACACCCATTGTCACTGTAAACACCAACTTAATACAAAAACTGGTATTGAGCATTGAAAGAAGAAGCCACACATTGTTGAGTATAATAAAACCTTTTACTCTGTGCACATTCACATGTGCGTTGTAAAACTTTTTTTTTTTTTTTTTAAATCTTGTTTTTTTTAAAGTTTTACCTTAAAAATATTTTTTTAGTACATAAACAGGCATGTTTCAAAACATAACATACACAACTCAGGAACTTACAAAGTTCAACATTGAAAAACTGAAGGCAATATCAGACATTATAGTGTCAAAAATGTGTTGATATTGCCTTCATCAGATGGGGTGATGTCACCCCTGTAAAAGCCAAATTTTGAAGATGCACACAAATTGGGAGTCAAAATGGGGATTTCCCTCTTGATCCCATGTCTAATGTCAACATGTGCTATCTCCCATCATGGGGGATCAATGGACGTGTTTTGGGGGTGCAACCACTTCCTCTCACCTAATTGAGTTATGAGGAAGGGGTTGCACCCACAAAATGCGTACATTGATATCCCTTGATGGCAGATAGCACATGTTGACACACTGTGTGCATCTTCAAAATTTGGCTTTTTAAATGTGTTTAAAATGAGAAAAAATTGGTCACAAAAAATAGAAAATGGTGTCATTTTGTTGTTATTTAGATTCTTTCTAGTACATCAATCATGTTCTTTAGTTTTTGTTCTATATCATTTGTTTTTTTCTTGATGATGTCTAAATCCTGATTACAAAACATTATGTCCTGGATTAGCCTTTGTGCACTGTCACTCGTGAAATGAGGAGATTGTTCTTCCACAACATGCACATCACCTAAAAGAGAAAATACACATCATGTATTATAAATATGCAGGCATACATCTATTACCTGAATCTGTGGTCTCAGACACTCACCTGTTGTGGTGACAATCTCAACCACCTCTCCTTCCTCCACATCCTCTGGTTGTGGTGTCCTCTGTTCCCCTTCCTCAGGAGGTGGGGGGGGGGGTTCCTGGTGTCCTCAGACGTCCAGAGTCTTTTCTCCCCTATGAGAATGAAACAAAAGGTATACTTAGCACACAAATATTTGAGGCCAGAAATAGGAATATGAAACATTGCTTGGAAGTGGGGTACAATTGTCTGTTTTGGCAGAGTTCCAAGTTGAAGACATAATTTTTTCCCTTACCAAAGCTGGAATACTTACCTTTTTTGGACAAGTTTCACACATGGAGACACCCCAAGTATCCACTGGAGTACCTGTTTGGGACACCCTAAAAAGTTTGCTCTTGTGTCCCACACAACACTACACTGAATCAAGTTTGCAATTCTTTCTACTTTCAAACACATCTAGACAACAATGTCCTAAACTTCTTTTAATACAAATTAGCATAACCAAATGTAGTTAACCCTGTATCTGCCCAAAATATCGTAATTAGGTGGCAAACGAACAATGTTTCCTACGACCGATTACTGTGCCCACGAACATGAAAGTAGCCATTTAAAACTGTACAGTAAAGAAAAGCACATGGAGCAGCATGCAAGTAATAATAATAATAGGAACACACGACAACTACTTACTTTTTAGAAGCACTTTCTTGATCCTTCTGTACTGATCCTGCTCCCTCAATGTCAGGTCACCTTGAGGCTTGGTGACAGATGCACTCTGTAGGAGTCAGAAGTGCACCGCTAGGTAGTGGACCCTAGGACCGGCTGCTGCGGATTGAACCCTGGGAGGTTCAGAAAGCAGGTCTACTGGATCACTGACACAGATCCCACTGGGAGCTAGAGCATAGATTCCCCAGGGCATTGAGTCTAAGAGCCAGCAGGTGTTCACCAGAGCCTCTAGTGGGGAGGATGGACTGCGCTGCAGTCTGGCTCCAGGTTGCGGCCCCCAGGGTCTCACAGCTCACGCTCACGATAGACTACAGGAGAAGAGGAAGGAGGCAGCAGGCTGGAACAACAAGGAAAGTAAGGGACAATCCAAGGTCGGGGCCACAAGCAGACAAGGACAACAGAGTTCACGCCAAGGTTCAGGGTCACAGGCAAACAGGGATGGTCGGGGACACGCCAAAGGTCAGGGTCACGAGCAGACAGGAATAGTTAAGAACAGGCCAAAGTCAGTAACTGGAATCAGACGTAGGAAACACAGCAAGTACACATGGAGGCTAACACACAATGGTTGATCAGCACTGCTGGCTTGCAGTGCACAGGTTAATATAGGGTTCCCTGATAGGGCCTGGGGTGGGGCCATGCTTAAAGGAGAGGTTATAAAACCAGTCAGGTGAGAGGCAGCTGGTCTTTAGAGATGAACACATGGAGACAGGTAAGCTGACAGAGAAACTCTATTGCATAACCATGACAGTACCCCCCCTCTTATGAGGCCTCCCCCTCTCCCGCCTGGGCCCTGGCTTAAAGCGAAACTCCGGATGAAACCTCCTCAACAGACGAGGCGCAAAGATCTCAGATGCAGTGATCCAAGACCTCTCCTCAGGACCAAACCCTTCCCAATGTATGAGGTACTGAAGAATGCCTCTACGGCGCCGGGAATCGAGAACTTGACTAACCTCGTACTTAAGATTATCCTGAGAGGCCGAAACCGAGGTAGGGAGAGGACAAGAGGACTTATTGAGGGCTAAAGGCTTCTTAGGAATGGGTAAAGGCATAAGTAGACCATCAGGAGTCTGAGCAGGGTCCCCCAGACCCTTAAAGATGAGCTGGACATCCAACACAGGATCATCAGACTGGGCAGAAGTCAGTGGATCCCTAAGGCCAGGTTGGTTAGAAAGTGATGTGTCACAGAAGTCAAGCTGCATAGCTTCACTGGGCATAGGCTGAACTGGTGCAGAGGCCAACTGAACAGCATTGCCAGGTGCAGGGACCACCAGAATCGGATCACAGGGCGTAGCGACTGTGGAACTGGTAGACGAGTCAGCCTTGGTGTGCGTCCAAGGGGGTCCAGGAACAGGCAAAGGTAAATGACCATGCAAACTGGAGTGAATGATTAGCTCAAGTTCACAGGTGGGCTCCTCATCCAGAGTGCCACATGACCCAGAGAGTGCCTCAGCCCGACTATTGCAGGAGACATTCCAGAAATCGCTATATGCAGCGGGAAGAGCAGAAGATACTGGGATGGTGGCAACAGGAAGTTTCTCTTTTTGGGTAACCTTGAGTAGGCAGGAAGAGGAACAGGAGGAACCCCAAGCCAGGATCCGTCCAGCAGTCCAATCAATGTGTGGAGAATGGAACCGTAACCAAGGAATATGATAGGAGATGAAGCTTTAGGCAAGACAAGGAAGGATATCCACTTCTGGTGGAGTGTCCCTACCGACATCTTAACAGGAAGGGTCTGGAAGCGGATAGGACCCCTGGGAGAACAGTGCCATCAATCGCCAAGACCACCAATGGCGTTGAAAGGGGCAAAAGGGTAAGTCTCATGGAAGATGCAGTTTCCCAATCCATGAAATTGCCAGCGGCTCCGGAATCCAGATGTGCTGAGACCGAACGAGAGGAAGCGCCGACATGAAGGAACACAGAAAGAAGAAGACGAGAAGGTGATACTTCAGGGTCTAATACTCCACCTTCCAGATGTATTAGCCCCGATCGTTTTTTCGGACTAAGAGAACAAGTGTCACGAAAATGACCTTTGGCCCCACAATAGAGGCACAAGCCCAGAGTTCTGTGCCTAGCGCGTTCTTCAGGAGACAACTTGGTCCAGCCCAGCTGCATAGGTTCCTCAGCGGGCAGGGGGTGCTCCTCAGATCGAAGAGAAGGGACTGGGAGCTCAAGCTGCCTAAGGAACGGGGAGTGCTGGCGTCTTTTTTCCAGGGCCCTCTCCTGAAAGCGAATATCGATCTGGTTACACAAGGTGATGACACTGTCCAGATCAGCAGGAAGGGATCTTCCTGCTAATTCATCCTTCACTCCATCAGAGAGGCCATGTAAAAAGGTTGCAACTAGGGCCTCATTATTTCAGCTCAATTCATCTGTGAGGATAAGGAATTGAAGAGCATACTGTCCCACAGAAGTGGACTCTTGACGGAGACGTAAAAGAGCGCTAGCCGCTGAGGAGACACGACCCGGTTCCTCGAAGATATTCCGAAAAAGTTTCAAGAAATCAGACAGGCTAGAAACCACTCTATCATTCAGTTCCCACAGAGGGGCAGCCCAAGCCAGCGCCTCGCCGGACAGAAGGGATATAATATAGGCTACTTTCGACCGATCGGACAGGAAGTTTTGGGGCTGAAGTTCAAAATGAATCATGCACTGGCTAAGGAACCCCCTGCAAGCCTTGGAGTCCCCAGAGAAATGGGCCGGAGCTGGCAGTTGTAATGAATGTGTGGCTGCGACTGGTGCGATAGGTGCAGCAGCAGATAGCGGTTGAGGTTGTTGAACCGGGGGTCCTAATGAGGCCTGAACCTGTTCAAAACGGGATGCCAAATCCTGAAGGAATTGCATCACTTGGGTCTGATGCGATTCGTGGGTCTCAAGTCTGCGAACTAAGCCCTGCAACGGATCATCTGTGGGTAGTGGCACATCAGCCGGGTCAATGGCTGGTCAAACTGTCAGGTCACCTTGAGGCTAGGTGACAGATGCACTCTGTAGGAGTCAGAAGTGCACCACTAGGTAGTGGACCCTAGGACCGACTGCTGCAGATTGAACCCTGGGAGGTTCAGGAAGCAGGTCTACTGGATCACTGACACAGATCCCACTGGGAGCTAGAGCATAGATTCCCCAGGGCGTTGAGTCTAAGAGCCAGCAGGTGTTCACCAGAGCCTCTAGGATGAGGATGGACTGCGCTGCAGTCTGGCTCCAGGTTGCAGCCCCCAGGGTCTCACAGCTCACGGTAGACTACAGGAGAAGAGGAAGGAGGCAGCAGGCTGGAACAACAAGGAAAGGAAGGGACAATCCAAGGTCGGGGCCACAAGCAGACAAGGACAACAGAGTTCACTCCAAGGTTCAGGGTCACAGGCAAACAAAGATGGTCGGAGACACGCCAAAGGTCAGAGTCACGAGCAGACAGGAATAGTTAAGAACAGGCCAAAGTCGGTAACAGGAATCAGATGTAGAAAACACACGGAGGCTAACACACAATGGTTGATCAGCACTGCTGACTTGCAGTGCACAGGTTAATATAGGGTTCCCTGATAGGGCCTGGGGTGGGGCCAGTCTTAGAGGAGAGGTTATAAAACCAGTCAGGTGAGAGGCAGCTGGTCTTTAGAGATGAACACATGGAGACAGGTAAGCTGACAGAGAAACTCTATTGCATAACCATGACACTCAATTTCAGGTCGGACCAGGGTTTCCTCAATTGCTCCTTGGATCGTCGTACCCCAAAATTCCTGTGCAGATTCTTCACGACTTTAGTTATGATCATGGCCTTTCTCACATTTGGGTTTAGGTACGGTCCATACTTCCCGTCATAGTCGGCCCTCTTCAAGATGTCCACCATCTCCACCATCTCTATAAAGGCCATATTTGAGGCCTTAACTCTCCTGCAGTATCGGGATGTTTTGGGCTCCGGACTTTCCTCCTCGTTACTGCTATTACGCACCTGCTGTGTCTCCGCCATGTTCCTCTCCCACGGGGCGCGGGCGGAGTTTCACGCATGCGCAGTGTATATATAGCTAACACGCGCGTGTTGTACGTACGATCTGTGAGTGGAGGAAGCGCAGAATGTTATAACGAAGGTAACATTTTAACTTGGGACATCAGTGGCCTATACTGATTGGAGATTGAGGCCTATATTGGGATAAGATCAGGAGAGTTTAGCCTGATATTAGTGTATTTGGCTTGTGTTTTGTCTGGCAGCAAATATGAAACAATTCAAAGACCCTGAATTTATGGGCCAGTTCATAGACAGATACAGGCATGTGAGAAATTTGTGGGAGCTTAAAAAACCCTTATATCGAAATAAACCAGCTAGGAAGGCATCACTGGAGAAACTGCTGCAATTTGTGAAGACGCAGGTCCCTGACGCAGACATCTAGTTTGTGGATAAGAAAACTGGTAGCTTGAGAAGCACGTATAGGAAGGAGCTTTAAGCGGGAGTCCAGCGACCTTTTGTTTTTGTTTTTTTCCCGGTCATTGAGAAACTTTGATTATCAAAATATCATACTCACTGTTTGTGTTTAGTATTGCCGCCTCTCTCAGATTTAGTCCGTAAGAATAACTTATATAATGGGTTGCTGGCGGTTTTCATCTTGCTTGTGGGCAATTGAAGCCCACAAGCATTTATTTCCGGGATGGGGTGAATGCTGTGCTCCCAGCATTCTCTGCGCGTTCCCACGCATGTTCATTGGTAACGGCGAGCAGCGCCGTAAAATTCTGGGTTACCATCACAACGGGCGTCGTCGTCGGAAGTTCTCGCCCCGTTGTGATGGCAACCAAACATATACATACAACAAGATAACAAAGGAAAGCTCACTATGGGAGAGACCAGCATTGAGAAAGGTAAGGCAAACGAGGCGCTCTTTATAAAAAACCTTTAAAACTAAATCTATTAACTCTATATTTATATATTAAAATAAACCTTTTATAATAATTTAATTTTAATTCATTATTTAAAACAATAATAAAATATAAATATATATTTTTTTAAATTTATAATGGCAAAAATTTTTATGTTGGAGATATAGATTTTCATAGCACTGCACAAATTAATCTCTCCGCCTCTATTTATGTATATATACAGTGGGGACAGAAAGTATTCAGACCCCCTTAAATTTTTCCTTCTTTGTTATATTGCAGCCATTTGCTAAAATTATTTAAGTTCATTTTTTTCCTCATTAATGTACACACTGCACCCCATATTGACAGAAAAACACAGAGTTGTTGACAATTTTGCAGATTTATTAAAAAAGAAAAACTGAAATATCACATGGTCCTAAGTATTCAGACCCTTTGCTCAGTATTTAGTAGAAGCCCCTTTTGATCTAATACAGCCATGAGTCTTTTTGGGAAAAATGCAACAAGTTTTTCACACTTGGATTTGGGGATCCTCTGCCATTCCTCCTTACAGATCCTCTCCAGTTCTGTCAGGTTTGATGGTAAACGTTGGTGGACGGCCATTTTTAGGTCTCTCCAGAGATGCTCAATTGGGTTTAAGTCAGGGCTCTGGCTGGGCCATTCAAGAACAGTCACGGAGTTGTTGTGAAGCCACTCCTTCATTATTTTAGCTGTGTGTTTAGGATCATTGTCTTGTTGGAAGGTAAACCTAGGAGGCTCTCAGGGCAGATTCTCAAATGTTGTATCCCATTATTTCCTAAGCATAACATGCTTCGGTCCGGATCAACCGGCCAAAGTTCATTCCACCCTGAGAGGTCGACTGACCAGTTAACTTTTTTGATTAAAGCAATGTTTATATAAATACGTTATTAACATGGTATTCAATTGACATATAGATACAAGCCCCCTTTCAGTTTTCACCTTTTTATTATTTTTCCGGTTTTTAAGGTTGTGTATCTATATCCTAGACATTTCTCCACATTTCAGTAGCGAGGTGGGCTCGGGGATTCCCGGATCATCAGAGCAGTTAGTTCCCAGAAGGGGCTCTGGTGCCGGGATTCCCAGCGCCCATAGCAACGTATCTGTTTATGTTACAAGACTAAGGCTATTCAAAATTTATTGTTGACATTCTATATAACCGCTGTACCACTTTTATAACCTGTACACGATGAGCGTTGTGCTCCTTTTTCTCTCTCTTGATTGATGTATTTTTCAATAACTCAATAAACTTTATTTTCAAAAAAAAAAAGAAAAAAAAAAGGAAGGTAAACCTTCGGCCCAGTCTGAGGTCCTGAGCACTCTGGAGAAGGTTTTCATCCAGGATATCCCTGTACTTGGCTGCATTCATCTTTCCCTCGATTGCAACCAGTCTTCCTGTCCCTGCAGCTGAAAAACACCCCCACAGCATGATGCTGCCACCACCATGCTTCACTGTTGGGACTGTATTGGACAGGTGATGGGCAGTGCCTGGTTTTCTCCACACATACCGCTTAGAATTAAGGCCAAAAAGTTCTATCTTGGTCTCATCAGACCAGAGAATATCACCATCTTGGAGTCCTTCAGGTGTTTTTTTAGCAAACTCCATGCGGGCTTTCATGTGTCTTGCACTGAGGAGAGGCTTTCGTCGGGCCACTCTGCCATAAAGCTCCGACTGGTGGAGGGCTGCAGTGATGGTTAACTGTCTACAACTTTCTCCCATCTCCCGACTGCATCTCTGGAGCTCAGCCACAGTGATCTTTGGGTTCTTCTTTACCTCTCTCACCAAGGCTCTTCTCCCCCGATAGCTCAGTTTGGCCAGAAGGCCAGCTCTAGGAAGGGTTCTGGTCGTCCCAAACGTCATCCATTTAAGGATTATGGAGGCCACTGTGCTCTTAGGAACCTTAAGTGCAGCAGAATTTTTTTGTAACCTTGGCCAGATCTGTGCCTTGCCACAATTCTGTCTCTGAGCTCTTCAGGCAGTTCCTTTTGACCTCATGATTCTCATTTGCTCTGACATGCACTGTGAGCTGTAAGGTTTTATATAGACAGGTGTGTGGCTTTCCTAAAGTCCAATCAGTATAATCAAACACAGCTGGACTCAAATGAAGGCGTAGAACCATCTCAAGGATGATCAGAAGAAATGGACAGCACCAGAGTTAAATATATGATTGTCACAGCAAAGGGTCTGAATACTTAGGACCATGTGATATTTCAGTTTTTCTTTTTTAAAAATCTGCAAAAATGTCAACAATTCTGTGTTTTTCTGTCAATATGGGGTGCTGTGTGTACAATATGGGGTGCTGTGTGTACATTAATGAGGAAAAAAAAGTAACTTAAATGATTTTAGCAAATGGCTGTAATATAACAAAGAGTAAAAAATTTAAGGGGACTTTCCGTCCCCAATATATATATATATATATATATATAGGAAGGCCTGTTTACTGTGTTTACTGGCCTGAAATTATGGGAGGAGCCCGGAGGGTATTTAACCAGACCACCCAGGATGGTCTGTGTCGGTTCCAGTGCGCGGTAGTGCAAATCACAGGGCTGACTCTTCCCAGCTCACCTCGTGTTCGGCAGTCTGTGCATCCAATCGCAGGTGCACTCTGGCGTTTCATTTGTGGTCGTCGGCGGCGGTTCCCACTCACGGTCGCAGGTAGTATCCAAACTTTTCGTATCATGTGCAAAATCTTGCGGTTTATTATGCTTCCTATCCTGCACCCCCTTTCGTGAGAAAACCTGCCGGAGTTGTTGTCGCTCATGTCCCGACATCATTCGGCACAGGCGTAGTACTCACTATCGGTCGTTCTCAATATCACTCGCAATAGGTTTCACTGGTTATAAAATTCATTGTCCATGGGGTTGCCATCTCATTCATTAGGAGATGAGCAGGTACTGTTTGTATGGGTTTCTGTGGCTGATTGAGGTGTAGTTAAACCCACCTGGTGCCTCCTCTGCACTTGATTAGCCTGGGGTAGATGTGTGGTTGGTAGGTGTTCAGTTTCACAGCAAGGGATGGCATACACTCCTCCACAACCAATTTGTATCAGATACTCCTTACTACCAATTTATATTGGATTAATTTCATACATTTTACAAACGGATTCGTATCAGATGCATTGCAGAGGCCGACTCTACCAACTCACTGCATGTCTTTGAGATTGGTCGTAGGTTTTTATCGATTGTCCCACACTCACTGTCGCAGGTAGGACTTGTGGTTTCCTGCTACCGAACCGTTACTTTATGTTCCCCTTCATAAACCGCCTACGACTTCGTAGGTCTTACTCGCTTATTCGCACACATTCATACTTACTGCCTTTCTCCGTTCCTCATTCGAGCCCAATCGCATCCACAATGTTACGACTCATGACAGCCTTCACTCGGCATCACTGGTATCTTACCGACTACGCGGTAAGACCTGTACGAACAAGCACAAACCACCTTCAAAACAAGTCGCTTACAGCACAGGGTCTCGAACCTGCGTCCCACACACCACACCCCTACTAAACCCCCATTTCACCTACTGACCCCCTACACCTCCTACTGAAAACATACACTTCACCTAACTGACTCCCTACACCTCTTATTGGATACCAAGCACACACCAACAGCCTATCCGAATCTAGTCGCAACATTCGGATCCTCGACAATCACAAGCCCCTGCAACCACTAACACCGTCAGCCAATCCGAGTCCAGTCGCAGCACCGGCTCAACGATTCGGATCCGGCACACAAGCCCAGTCGTCACCTTACATCCACAACCGATCCGAATCTAGTTGCATAAATCGGCGAAAAGATTCGGACCCTCGGCTATACAAGCTTCACCAACCGATCCGAGTCCAGTCGCAACACCGGCTCAATGATTCGGATCCTCAGCATACACAAGCACTCACCAACAGTGTGCTTCTTTCATCCGACCGATCCGAGTCCAGTCACAAAACCGTCTCAATTATTCAGATCCTCAGCACTCGCCAACAGTGTGCTTCTTTCATCCGACCGATCCGAGTCCAGTCGCAACACCGGCTCAATGATTCGGATCCTTAGCATACTCAAGCACTAACAAACAGTGTGCTTCTTCCATTCGACTGATCCGAGTCCAGTCGCATACCTGCTCAATGATTCAGGATCCTCGGCATTACAAAACCCCACCATCCCATCCGAGTCCAGCTGTAGCACCGGCTCAACGATTCGGATCCTCGCCAATCCAACTTTCACAGACCGATCCGAGTCCAGCTGCATACCGGCTCAAAGATTCGGATCCTCGGCATTTCCAACCCCTCCAACCAATTCGAGTCAAGTCGTAACACCGGCTCAACGATTCGGATCCTTGCCAATCCAACTTTTCACCGACCGATCCGTAGTCCAGTCACATACCGGCACGATAATTCAGGATCCTTAGCACACAAGCACTCACCAACAGTGTGCTTCTTTCATCCGACCGATCCGAGTCCAGTCGCAAAACCGGCTCAACGATTCGGATCCTCAGCATACACAAGCACTCACCAAAGGTGTGCTTCTTTCATCCGACCGATCCGAGTCCAGTCGCATACCGGCTTAACGATTCGGATCTCTCACACACAACTCGCACCATCTATTTTGTACCAATGCTGCGCACGGTTATTGCTACATAATCAAATTTCTGCTAAAAACTTTCTTTTCGCCTATCAAAGGCTGCTTATTTGCAATCGATGCAAACGTTACGAAATGGCTTCATACAGCCACTCATCTCCAGTAGCAACATGGCTACTCATTGATTTCTCTATCCCTTTCCCCTTTAGGTCAGACTACCAGTTGGTCCACCCTGCATCAGGTTTAGACAATATCTCCCCAAAAAAAAAAAAAAAAAATTTTTTCGGAGGGCCTGCACCTTTCACCAGGGGGCCAGCTGCCCCAAACAGCTCTTTGCAATCCCCCTTGTCAAACCAAAATTCACGTGTCACCTTACTACAGGTTCCCAGTCGACTCAGTCCTCAACTTCAACCAAAAATTTCACTACTAGGGCATCAAGTCAGGTGCATAGTTGAGAGGGATCCCCCCTTGCTTTTCTCGTAAACACTCTTTCACTACATGTTTTACTTCACATACACGATTTGACTTGCTCCCAAGGCGTTAGTAACTGTCACATACTTCTGTGCACTTCTCTCTGTTTTCGAAGAGCGATCCAAAATCCTTCACCACGCAAACAAGGTCGCTTAACATCCAGCTTGCTGGCAGTGCAAGCGTTAGCAGACCGAACATACGGCACTTAACTACAGATCGCAACCTTCCTACTTAGAATACCAGACTTCAGCTACCTGCCCCAGTCCGCCCTGGGGGGCTCTGGTTCATTAGTCTGTGCCGAGCACAGTCTGTTTCTCTCCCAGGTACAAGACCCTGACTAAATCCTTAAATTGGACGTGCCAGCAATAACGGATCTGCCCAGATGGAATGAATTTCTCATCAACTGGAATGGTATGTCAATGTTCATTCCGTTAGCATCTCCCTCTTCATCTCTGGTAGTCACGGACGCTGCAGCCTCCATAGGTCCTCGCATCAATTTTTGGCCATCTTTGGTTTGCAGCCTACCGTACTGCCTGGAAAATCTATGACAGGTTCCTAGCTTCAAACCCTGGGGCAGTATCAGGAGATTTCCATCACATTCTGGCCTTCATATCACCTTGCCACACACAATTGGCATTTTCACACAATACCATCAGACTCTACTTAGCTGGCATCCAGCATTTCATCTCCTTACAAAATCCTACCAAACCATCTTTGGTTGCCACCCATGCGGTCAAGACTATCCTGCGCGGTAGTCAGACAACTCCAAATCAATAGTAAACGTCTACCTGGGACCAGCGCCATATTCCGAGACATGTCTACCATCCTGTCACATTCCCCTTTGGGTTAATTTCAGCAAGGTCGTTCACGCAGCCATCTACCTGGCTTTCTGCGGTTTCTTACGCCCCAGTGAATTCACAGTCACAGGCCCCAGTAAGATGTTACGTAGACGCCACCTGACACGCCACCAAAATTACTTCATCCGGCACCTCATGGTGTCCGAAACAGAACAGTCTGGTCCCGGTGTAGATATCATACTTCCCAGACGCGCAACGCCTGCTGCCCCGTGGCCATTCTAGACCAGTTATTAGCTCATCTGCCCGACCTCTCGGAGGGCAGCCATTACTACCGCTCCCTACTAGCCCTCTAAGTAGCAACCAGTTCACTAGACACGTTAGAAATCTTTTGCCCAACTTAGGCCATGATCCCGGCCAATTTTCTGGAAATTCTTTCGCATTGGAGTAGCATCAGCAGCCTCACGAAACAGGGTCCCGGACCACATCCTCAAGAAAATGGGCAGGTGGAAATTCACTTGCTTCGCTCGATACATTCCCAATCCACAAGCAGAAATGTCACAAGCCTTTGGCAAGCTTGCCCTGTAGTATGTCAGTAAACTTAAATAAATCATTACCTCCCTAACCAAGTCTTTTGCGCCCTTCTCTGGCATACCACCCAGCAGATCTGGGTTTACCATACAGCAGACCAGGGCACACTTCAGGTCTATTTTATGTTGTTAGTCTTGTGACGTGTTTATGTGCTTCATATCTCTCAGGACGGAGGGCTCCGACTATATATATATATGTATGTATGTATGTAACTATATATAATTACATATATCGATTATATATATATATTATATAGTATTTTTTACAAAATTCACTGTATATAGATATAGATATACAGAGAGAGAGAGACATAAGTTTTAATTAAATGTGTTTCTCTTATTTCAGAAAATAAAAGATTTACTCGTAACTGACATTATATTTATTACCTTTTGAAATGGTAAGTAAATTTTTAATATTTACATTGTATGATTTATTTTATATTGTAAAATTTTTCTTATATAAAACTTTTTTTTTTTTATATGGTACAATTTTTATTAGGAAAATACTGCAGTACCCACAGGATCTGTATCCAGGAGTTACAGTTCTCTCTCTATACATCACTATATATGTATAAACATATAGATTAATATTTTTTTTTATTTGTGTGTGTGTGTGTGTATATGTATATGTATATGTGTGTATATATATATATATATATATATATATATATATATATATATATATATATATATATATATATATATATATATATAATTACCGTAGAGGAGAGCCGCACCCAGCTTACGATTCAGTGCCAGCAAACAGGTCTTCCCACCGACCTTATGCATAGAAAAAGAGTCCAAAGGGTTGCTGCACTTAAACTTTCGGTTGCTTTATTTCATGTAATCACATGGAAAAATTACAAAGCAAGTACAATCTTTCCAGACATAGTCATAATACAGATACATCCATATCTGTATTATGACTACGTCTGGAAAGATTGTACTTCAATACAAGTCCATCAAGTCCAACCTATGTGTGATTATGTGTCAGTATTACATTACATATCCCTGTATGTTGCGGTCATTCAGGTGATTATCTAATAGTTTCTTGAAGCTATCAATGCTCCCCGCTGAGACCACCACCTGTGGAAGGGAAATCCACATCCTTACCGCTCTTACAGTAAAGAACCCAGCTTTGTAATTTTTCCATGTGACTACATGAAATGAAGCAACCGAAAGTTTTTAAGTGCAGCAACCCTTTGGACTCTTTTGTATATGTATGTGTGTGTGTGTGTGTGTGTGTATATGTATATATATATATATATATGTGTGTATATATATATATATATATATATATATATGTATGTGTGTGTGTGTGTGTGTGTGTGTGTGTGTGTGTGTGTATTGTAATAGTGAGAGTCCCTGTCGTTATGAAAATGGGGTTAGATTGGACACAGAATATGCACATTTGCTTGGTACAGGGCTGCAGAGCATGGATGTGGACTGGAGAGGAGTGCTTTTGCAGCTTTCTCCAGGTTTTGAGATCCACCAGCAGATTGGCTGGTCAGGTGTGTGTTGGGCTATTTGTAGACACCTGACCATAGCTCAGGGCTCCACCCTCCCGAGGAGTCCAGGCAAGCAAGGGAGAAGTGTGCATGTCTGCACAGGTCTGTCTGTCAGAGTAGACAGAGGGTCCAAGCCTGTGGGCTGTAAAAAGGAAGCTGAAAAAGAGTGCTGAGGTACTGGGTGTACAGGAACTCTGTTATAGAGCCAAGAGGGCTGAAGTATAAGTCTGAGCAGCAGTGCTGCTGAAGAGAGCCAGGTGGCTTGGTATTTTTGATTAAACTTACATTGTTGCTGTGGAAAGCTGAAACCCCTGTGTGGGAAGACTTCTGTTATCGGACATTTTCTTTCTTTAATAAAAGTGGGCCTACAAGCCCTTAAAACTACGTATCTGGCGTGGACTCGGCTCACTGGTAAGCTCTACCTTTAAGCTAAATCAACCCCCGATGTTACAAGTGGTTGTTGGATGCGGGCAGAAGACGGTGGAATCCGGGTCCTTGCTCCACAGTGAGTTCAAGTCAGGAACTATTGGCTGTGTGTGGAAGTGCAGCCAGGCAAAAGGCATTGCGTGTTGCAGGTGGTGTACCTGTGAATAAAAAGTCAAATTTTTTTTTTTGCTATGAACTGTGTTTGTGTGCATGAGACAGCACAATCTGTATGTGCACTGTGCAGGTGAGGAAAGCTTGCATGAAGTGAAAAGCAACTTGCTCTAAAGTGACAGTGCTTCATTTTTTTTGCTGGAGGCCGCAAAAGTGGAGTGACTGCGAATATGGAAAGTCCACCAGTGTTTGAATCGGAGGTGGACTGGTGCAAGCGGCACCTGGCAGCGCTGGACAAAGCTACAGAGGAAAGAAAGCCAACCCTCAGTGTAAGGGGAGAGCGGCTGGATGTCCATAACTGGAAGAGGGGTGTTGTTGCCCCTGGCAACGCTCGTGCACGTATGCCAGAACGCTGTTTGCGGTGCAGCGAGTGGGGGCATGCTGTCTCCAAGTGCCCTTTGTCACAGCTTCCAGTACAAAGTGACATGGCCAGACAAAGGTCTGCAACAGTGTTTGGGAAGCCGATACATCATGTTGGAGAGAGCCAGCAAAGTTCTGCTGGGAGAGTGCGATCTCCCATGGCGACAAGAGTAAAAGTGGTGCCGGACAGGAGGAGCTGCAGAGGAGATTTGGCTCAGCGTCCCCGCAAAGAGGCTTGTGCGTTCCAGCCAGCTGGGAATCGCCAGGAGAGAAGCGCTCTGGGAAAAAGTCGTCCAGTACCATGCCTGGAATGTGGCCAGCTGGGGCGTGGCATGTTTTCTTGTCCTAGGTTCTGGAATTCAGCTGGAGATAATATTGCTGAGAAAGTCTTTATCTGCGGGCCCAGATTCTTGTGAAAATATGTTTGCAGTCACCCCTAGCAACAAGAAGGAGTTTCCTGTTGTGTCGGCAGGTGGTGCTAAACAGTGGGAGATGCCTGCTGTAGTTTCATCCCGTGGCCACCAGGGGGAGTGGGCCAGTAAAGGTGCAGCAGAGGATTGGTTCATAAGACAACGTACTCAAATGAAGATGGTGACCCCAACTACTGCGGTGGGTAAGACTGTCTTTAATGAAATGATGGCTGGAACTGTTGATTTCCGGTATAAAAGGACTGGTTACGAGACTGTCCCTGATGATGTGAGAGTGACCCCAGTTAGTGGGGCCACTGAATGTGTTCTTGAGGGTGACTTGTCCCTGTGCAGTACCCTGTGCAGTGGGGAGGCAGGGGTTAAAGTCAAACCTGCACCTGTGTGTGCATTTTAAGAGGAAAATAGTGATGTGTCTAATGTCTGCCAGTCTCAAGTTGGCAGGGGGCTAGGACAGCCTGTAAGAGGTACAAATGCTGACAATGTTGATGATTATGGAAAATGTATTGCTGTTGGGAAACCCCCAGGTTCTGGCAGAGCAAAAGCTGTAGTCAAAAATGGGCCATTGCCCATAGCAACAGGTGGTAAGATATCACAGTTGTCCCCAGAAATCTCCAGGGAACTTCATGTATTGGAGTCGGAGGTTGCCCTGGACAACTGCGATGTCACTCTGGTGGGACGGAGTGGATCTGTACCGTGGAATGGTAATGTGTTAGTACAAGCTGTTAGTACTAAAAATGTGCAGGTAAATGGTGGGTTAACACAACCTGTGAAAAATGCAAAGGTGTGTGAGGTTTATGAAGCACCAGCCGAGCAAGGTGGTGAATATGGTGTATTGCAACCTGCTGTGTTAAAACCTGTGTTACCACAATCTGACATGATTTGTAATTTGGGTAATGAATCTGCAGCTAAGCCAGTCTGTTCTTATGAGTCTCCTTGGGCGGATGGACCAGTGCTGAAGAGTACCGCTGAAGGGAGTGCACATACAATAGATTGGGATAGTTGGAGTAAAAATCTTATCTCCCTGATAGATGAGGTTTTTATGCACAAAACTGAGGTTGTCATGGAGTGTCAAAGTGACGTTGTCACTGGTAATGTTCTGGAGCAGTTCACTGATGCTGAACCTGAGAAGTTGGGTATGAGTCCAGCACCTGGCAGCGCTCTGGGTGAGCACCAGGCTGTGGTTACCTCCAGTTGGGAGGATGTTGGTTTGACAATTGCAACTTCTCAAGTCTCAGCCAATGAGTCTCTCTGCATTCCCAACGTAATGAAAGTCCCCAGAACGGACTTGGGTCTGGGATTAAGGGTCTGGTCTGTAACCAAAGCATTAAAGGAGCTGCTTAAACTTTGGGATGTACAGCCAATCTATATTGGGGTGTCTCCTCCACAGTCAGACGGCCTGGTACTGTGGAGTACCACTAGGTGGAGCACTAAATGGCAGGCTGTACAGAACAAAGGAGAACAAGACAGGAATGGTTTATTCTTGAAAGTATTACTCTTGTTAAAAGTTGCTTCTGGGTATGCTGCTGGGTTAATTCCTGAAAAAATGGTATATGGGAGATGCTTTGGAGAAACTAAAAATGAGTCAATGTCTGAGGTTTCACCTCCTAACAGCTCGATGGGAAGCATTTCTGCGGCTATGGTCCAGGGTGGTGCTGGTCAGTTGTCGGTGAAGGGCGCGTATACTGCACCGGTGGAAAAACCACGTGAGATGGAAGGGCCGAGCATGGACCAGAAAACAGCAGAAATCCTGACCGGGGCTCAGACAGAGGTGGTTAAAGAGACTGGGGTCACCAGTCCAATAATAGGTTTATGTGACAAACCTGATATGGTCCCTGAGACAGGAAAATGGGTAAAAAGTGCAATAAGGTTGGTACGCGGATCAGACGAGAGCTCGCCTGTTCCGGTTTTGGATAGAAATCCAGGTGGTATTAAAGGTCAAGTGGTAGGACAGCTGTCTGCAGAGTGGGTGAACCCAGGGGAGGTGACATCCTGTGAGGTTCCTGTGTGTGATGGCGGCCCTCCGGTATGTGTGCCCTCTGGAGACTCTGCCCTAGCAAATGCTGAAAAAAAAGGCATTGGTGACATGTGCAACATTGAGAGGTGTAATGTTGGTTTGAAAATGTCTGTCAATGATGAATCAAGTAATGTGTTAATGGTACATTATAATGTGGTGTCCAAAGGTACAGGTAAACCTGGTAAACAATTAGTGACTGCTGAGTCAGGTACCAGAAATAAGAGGAGGGGTCCCGTTATAAACACTATAAAAATAGGCCCCCTACAGTCTCAGAACAGTAATGCTGAGAGAGGTTTTGGGAAACCAGGAAACTTGAAGCGGGGAGGCAAAAGAGTTGGTAAACCCAAGAGACCTATTGTGATGGGGAAAACGGGTACCAGTGAGGGAAAAGGTGGTTACTCATCAGGCGTAGTGTCTAGAGGAGGTTCTCTACAGAATCAGGAAACTGAGTTGGAAGGAAGTAGCAGGAAAGGCAGGGGCCCAACAGAAAAGAAACGTGAGCTCAGGAACCCCAAGGACAGAGGGAGTAGGCTGAGTATAGGAAAATGTAGGACCCTGTTAAGATCCAGGGTGGGACGTACCTGGAAGCGCACCCGAAAAAAAGGTTGGGCCTACGTGGCTGACAGCCAGCGCAGAGGTGTCCCAACCATGACGGGTGCTGGTGTTCCTCCCTCCGGATCGAAACAAAGGGGGGGGATATGTAATAGTGAGAGTCCCTGTCGTTATGAAAATGGGGTTAGATTGGACACAGAATATGCACATTTGCTTGGTACAGGGCTGCAGAGCATGGATGTGGACTGGAGAGGAGTGCTTTTGCAGCTTTCTCCAGGTTTTGAGATCCACCAGCAGATTGGCTGGTCAGGTGTGTGTTGGGCTATTTGTAGACACCTGACCATAGCTCAGGGCTCCACCCTCCCGAGGAGTCCAGGCAAGCAAGGGAGAAGTGTGCATGTCTGCACAGGTCTGTCTGTCAGAGTAGACAGAGGGTCCAAGCCTGTGGGCTGTAAAAAGGAAGCTGAAAAAGAGTGCTGAGGTACTGGGTGTACAGGAACTCTGTTATAGAGCCAAGAGGGCTGAAGTATAAGTCTGAGCAGCAGTGCTGCTGAAGAGAGCCAGGTGGCTTGGTATTTTTGATTAAACTTACATTGTTGCTGTGGAAAGCTGAAACCCCTGTGTGGGAAGACTTCTGTTATCGGACATTTTCTTTCTTTAATAAAAGTGGGCCTACAAGCCCTTAAAACTACGTATCTGGCGTGGACTCGGCTCACTGGTAAGCTCTACCTTTAAGCTAAATCAACCCCCGATGTTACAGTATGTGTATATATAAATATAGTGTACATAAAGAGAGAGCTCTTTATTGTTTTGTTTTTTTTATGTGTATGTCTGCATTAATTATATTATATTTTTGGTTTAACCGGTTCAATACAGGGCATTTTCACCCCCTTCCTTCCCAGACCAATTTTTAGTGTTCACCACTGTTGCACTTTAAACGACCATTGCGCGGTCGTGCAACACTGTACCCAAACAAAATTGACGTCCTTTTTTTCCCACAAATAGAGCTTTCTTTTGGTGGTATTTGATCACCTCTGCGGTTTTTATTTTTTGCGCTATAAACAAAAGAAGAGTGACAATTTTGAAAAAAACACAATATTTTTTACTTTTTGCTATAATAAATATCCCAATTTTTTTTTTTAAAAAACAAATTTTTTACTTAGTTTTGGCCGATACGTATTCTTCTACATATTTTTGGTAAAAAAAAATCGCAATAAGCGTATATTGATTGGTTTGCGCAAAAGTTATAGCGTCTACAAAATACGGGATAGATTTATGGCATTTTTTTTACAAAATGATTTATTTATTTTTTTTTACTAGTAATAGCGGCGATCGCGATTTTTTTTTCGTGACTGCGACATTATGGCAGACACATCGGACACTTTTGACACATTTTTGGGACCATTCACATTTATACAGCGATCAATGCTATAAAATTGCATTGATTACTGTGTAAATGTGACAGGCAGGGAAGGGGTTAACCACTAGGGGGACACAAGGGGTTAAATGTGTTTCCTAGGGAATGCTTCTAACTGTAGGGGGCGGGGACGTACAAGGGGAGGAGACCGATCAGTGTTCCGCTGTACTGGGAACACAGATCGCTCTCCTCTCACCTGACACACAGATCCACGGTCCGGCCCAGTTAACGGGCAATCGCGGGTGCCCGGCGGACATCGCGGCCCCTGGGCACACGCACCGGGTCCCGAGCAACGTGGCGTGCGTGCGCGCGCCCCCTAGATGGCCGGGAACCCAAGGCAGTCATATGACGTCCACCCAGGATGGGAGATCCCATCCGTGGACGTCATATGTCTATACGCGGGTAGTGAAGTGGTTAACCACTTCAGCCCCGGAAGGATTTACCCCCTTCCTGACCAGAGCACTTTTTACAATTCGGCACTGCGTCGCTCTAACTGCTAATTGCGCGGTCATGCAATGCTCTACCCAAACGAAATTTGCGTCCTTTTCTTCTCACAAATAGAGCTTTCTTTTGATGGTATTTGATCACCTCTGCGGTTTTTATTTTTTGCGCTATAAATGGAAAAAGACTGAAAATTTTGAAAAAAAATTATATTTTCTACTTTTTGTTATAAAAAAAAATCCAATAAACTAAATTTTAGTCATACATTTAGGCCAAAATGTATTCGGCCACATGTCTTTGGTAAAAAAAATGTCAATAAGCGTATATTTATTGGTTTGCGCAAAAGTTATAGCGTCTACAAACTAGGGTACATTTTCTGGAATTTACACAGCTTTTAGTTTATGACTGCCTATGTCATTTCTAGAGGTGCTAAAATGGCAGGGCAGTACAAAACCCCCCCAAATGACCCCATTTTGGAAAGTAGACACCCCAAGGAAATTGCTGAGAGGCATGTTGAGCCCATTGAATATTTATTTTTTTTGTCCCAAGTGATTGAATAATGACAAAAAAAAAAAAATTTACAAAAAGTTGTCACTAAATGATATATTGCTCACACAGGCCATGGGCATATGTGGAATTGCACCCCAAAATACATTCACATGTGTGGCACTTTTTGGGAGCCTAGCCGCGTACGGGGCCCCGAAAACCCAGCACCACCTTCAGGATTTCTAAGGGCATACATTTTTGATTTCACTCCTCACTACCTATCACAGTTTTGAAGGCCATAAAATGCCAAGATGGCACAAACCCCCCCCCCCCCCAAATGACCCCATTTTGGAAAGTAGACACCCCAAGCTATTTGCTGAGAGGCATGGTGAGTATTTTGCAGCTCTCATTTGTTTTTGAAAATGAAGAAAGACCAGAATAATTTTTTTTTCAATTTTCAAAACTTTGTGACAAAAAGTGAGGTCTGCAAAATACTCACTATACCTCTCAGCAAATAGCTTGGGGTGTCTACTTTCCAAAATGGGGTAATTTGGGGGGGGTTTGTGCCACCTGGGCATTCCATGGCCTCCGAAACTGTGATAGGCAGTGAAGAGTGAAATCAAAAATTTACGCCCTTAGAAAGCCTAAAGGCGGTGCTTGGTTTTCGGGGTCCCGTACGCGGCTAGGCTCCCAAAAAGTCCCACACATGTGGTATCCCCGTACTCAGGAGAAGCAGCAGAATGTATTTTGGGGTGTAATTTCACATATTCCCATGGCATGTTTGAGCAATATAACATTTAGTGACAACTTTGTGCAAAAAAAAAAAAAAAAAAAAAAAAATTTGTCTCTTTCCCGCAACTTGTGTCACAATATAAATTATTCCATGGACTCAACATGACTCTCAGCAAATAGCTTGGGGTGTCTACTTTCCAAAATGGGGTCATTTGGGGGGGTTTTGAACTGTCCTGGCATTTTATGCACAACATTTAGAAGCTTATGTCACACATCACTCACTCTTCTAACCACTTGAAAAAAATTTTTTTTGCAAGAAAATTACTTTGAACCCCCAAACATTATATATTATTTTAAAGCAAATGCCCTACAGATTAAAATGGTGGGTGTTTCATTTTTTTTTTTTTTTTCACACAGTATTTGCGCAGCGATTTTCAAACGCATTTTTTGTGGAAAAAACACACTTTTTAAAATTTTAATGCACTAAAACACACTATATTGCCCAAATGTTTGATGAAATAAAAAAGATGATCTTAGGCCGAGTACATGGATACCAAACATGACATGCTTTAAAATTGCGCACAAACGTGCAGTGGCAACAAAATTACTACATTTTTAAAAGCCTTTACAGGTTACCACTTTAGATTTACAGAGGAGGTCTACTGCTAAAATTACTGCCCTCGATCTGACCTTCGCGGTGATACCTCACATGCATGGTGCAATTGCTGTTTACATTTGACGCCAGACCGACGCTTAGCGCGAGAGCAGGGGGGACAGGGGTGCTTTTTATTTATTTATTTTTTTCTTTATTATTTTTTTGCTTTTTTATCTTATTTTTAAACTGTTCCTTTCATTTTTTTTTTTTTTAAATCATTTTTATTGTTATCTCAGGGAATGTAAATATCCCCTATGATAGCAATAGGTAGTGACAGGTACACTTTTTTTGAAAAAATTGGGGTCTATTAGACCCTAGATCTCTCCTCTGCCCTCAAAGCATCTGACCACACCAAGATCGGTGTGATAAAATGCTTCCCCAATTTCCCAATGACGCTATTTACATCCGGCGAAATCTAAGTCATAAAATGCTCGTAGCTTCCGGTTTCTTAGGCCATAGAGATGTTTGGAGCCACTCTGGTCTCTGATCAGCTCTATGGTCAGCTGGCTGAATCACCGGCTGCATTCTCAGGTTCCCTGTTGAGACAGGAGAGCCAGAGAAAAACACGGAAGACGGTGGGGGGGGGCATTCCCTCCCACTGCTTGTAAAAGCAGTCTAGAGGCTAATTAGCCGCTAGGATTGCTTTTACATGAAAGCCGACCGCTGGCTAAAAAGAATGATACCAAGATGATACCTAAACCTGCAGGCATCATTCTGGTATAACCACTCAAAGTCGTGAATGGCGTACCTGAAGACAAAAAAATGGTTAACAATAAAGCACAGTAAACGGTAAAGTATAAAAAATTGCATACCTGAAAAACAAACATGATAAAACATAATAACAATAAAACATTGCAGAATAGAATACAGTAAAAAAGAGCAGAACAATAGAGAGAGAATAGAGAGAACAATAAAACGACAACTATTTTTTTTAATTTTTGTTTGTTTTTTTTTTGTTTTTTTTTACACTTTTTTTTTTGTAACTGTAACTTTTATAACTGTAACCGGTTCCAGGTTCGGGTCTCTCAAAATGCGATGGCATCTTGGGAGACCCTGTGAAAGTGTGCCTAGTCTGTGCAATGCTGTACGCTACGCTAATACTCAACTAGTGCATGGTAGCGTTCAAAACATTCACCAAGTGTTACTGCAGTGCTGGTTTGACTACGACCGGGGTGTACTACGCCGCTGGTGCTTGCCAGTTCACCAAAACGCTACAAAGAAAAGTGTCAGTGATCGATCGATACTGCACTTGGGTGGGCTGGGCCGGGCGGAGGGGCAAAACGCAGGTGCTAGCAGGTATCTGGGCTGATCCCGCTAACACTGCGTTTTTGGGAACCCTAAACTGCTGGGGACGCTAGTATAGATCTGATCGGATCACATATTGATGCGTTCAGATACTATACCACTAAGGGAGGTGTACGGTGCGTGTACGGTGCGTGCGTGGGTGTTCGCGGTACTGGCGCTAATCTGACGCTGCCTAGGGCGACGCATATCACCGCCGGGCGATCAGGGGGCTAAACCTTTATTCGGTAATAAACGGCGGGTGCCCTGACACTATAAAAAATAAACGAACTAACCAGCGTCACCCGTAACGGTTATACGGTGATCAGTGGTGAAAGGGTTATCTAGGGGGCCATCAAGGGGTTGAAACATTTATTAGATAGTATATGGGGGTCCCTGTCGCTATAAAACGCTGACGGCGAACCTAAATATTTACGTCCCTAACTACCGTCACCAGCGACACTAATACAGCGATCAGAAAAATGATCGCTTAGCGACACTGGTGAGGAGGGGTGATCAAGGGGTTAAAACTTTATTAGGGGGGGTAAGGGGGGTACCCTAGACCTACAGGGGGGTAATACTAACTGTCCCACCACTGCTAACTGTCACAAACTGACACTATGCAGTAATCAGGAAAAAAAAAAAAAAAAAAACCTGCTTGGTGTCAGTTTGTGACAGGGGGGGGGGTGATTGGGGGGGATCGGGGGGCGATCGGGGGGGGATCGGGGGTGTAATATATGCCTGGCATGTTCTACTGTGTTGTGTGTGAGTGTTGGTGCACTTACATGTCATCTCTCCTCGGCGCTGGAACGGAAACTGCCAGACCGAGGAGAGATGACATCACATCCTCTGCCTCTGTGTACTATACAGAGGCAGGGGATGTTTCTCATTGGCTGGGAGCGATCGCGAGGGGGGGGCCACGATCGGATGGCCTCCCCCTCGTCTGTCATCGCTCCCAACCAAATGCCGACCGCAGCTGGCACCGGGGGGGGTCCGATCGGACCCCCCACCCGCGGGAAGGCAATCACGTTTCAGGTACGTGATTTTGCCTGCCCGTGCCGCTCTGCTCACGTATATAGGCGTGAGGCGGTCGGCAAGTGGTTAAGTACATTTTTGTTTTTATATACATGCTCTGGTCCCATTGTGTACTTAAAAGTGGGGTATGCCTGTAGTAAGTAATATGTCAGTGTAACACTTCCAGGTATTTATTACCTCTCACAGAGATCACACACTATTACCTATGAATATACGTTTGTCAAATAGGCAAATAAACTGTGCACTTTGAAAAGTGCAGTTGCTCCAGAGATTAGTAAAAAGAAAAAACAAAACAAAAACAATACCAAATCATGGTGCAAATATACTAAAAATAAGTAAATACGAATAGACATATGCCCAAAACAAAGAAAATGAACATACTGTATATCTAAGGCAAGAGCAAAAGAGCTTTACTTAAAGCGGGATTCCGGCCGTAAAAAAAAAAAAAAATTCAAAGTCAGCAGCTACAAACACTGTAGCTGCTGACTTTAAATAAGTACTTACCTGTCCTGGGTGCCTGCGATGTCGGCCACCCGAGGCCGACCCGTCCCTCAGCTCTCGGGTCCCGGCACCACCATCCTAGGTAAGGGAAACAGGCAGTGGAGCCTTGTGGCTTCACTGCCAGTTTCCTACTGCGCACGCGCGAGCGGCGCGGCGCTCTGTGAATGGCCCCGTGGTGTTCTGGGAACACACACAGTTCCCAGAAGACAACAGGGCCTCTCACCGAGGAGCAGAAGATGCTGCGGAAAAGGAAGAGGCAGATTAGGAAGACTGCCTAGCAACAAGGGTTTAGGTAAGTTTAAAATTTTTTTTTTTCAAATGTTTTTTTAAATTTCTTTTTGGATTTTTGGTGTATTTTTTTGTCAGGGTGGCCCTCCACTTTAATATCAAAATCCATTCCAATACTTTCCACAACACAATTAGTACTTTTTTTAATAGTTAGTAAAATGAACTATTAACAGTAAAAGAATTCACGTTCCACTTTACATTGAGACCTCAAGTTTGAAAGAATTTTAATTATAAAATCCACTGTGTTGCACGGCGAGAAATCTGTCTTTTTAAATGACCACCCCTCCAATGTGGTCTCGAGTACATGGGGAGGACCACCTGTTCCATTGGAGAACACTTGAACAATATCAGGAAGGGATTTAAAGATCATAGCCTTTCGCAACATTTTTCTCGATATCATGACAGGGATTCCTCCTTTTTGTAGATTATAAGGATAGAAAAACACACTCCACATTGGAGGGGTAGTAATTTAAAAACTGCCAACTGATGTTTGGCCAACATACGACAATAGTATCTATGTTCCTATTGTATCCAATGGTATTTGTTGGAGAAGTGTTCATTCAAACACTCAAAGAAACCTGATGTCTGCTTCTAAAGAAAAAAAAGCAAACAGATTTTTTATGTAAGTCTGATAAAAATCAGAAAACAGACTTTACATACTGTATATACAATATATATATACACACTGTGACGGGAGGGCCCGTGGAACTCAGAATCCCTTGGAAAGTAGGGGATGTCCTTGTTTCAGCTCCCCATATACATCTTATGTCTAAGTCACCCTGTGCTATCCTGGCACAGGGTGAGTGAGAAAATATATCTTGGACTACTTAAAATGGGACAGTAATATTTGTCCACAATATCTCCTAGGATGTATGTAGAGACTATTATTGGTTTGGTTGATTCTGAACTCAACCTGTTAATTGAGTGAGCTGATCACATTAGCCTCCAGGACTGGCTAGGAGACGAACTGTTGATGAATAGGCTGAGGAGGGGGGGAGATTGTTGTTTGTATTGTTAATTATAATTAGCTCCAGCTATTGTGTTTATACTACTATGTGAAGCTCGGTGCCCACAAGTCTGTCATCTGGTCTGGGTAAATTTTTTTAGTAAATTAACTCATGTTAATTAGGTTAGCTTTGAGTCAGCCTGCTGTATAAATGTGTGTGAGATCTCAAATAAAGAGTTAGTCCTGATGTACTCCAAGACTGGTGTTGTCTAGTTCTTGGGGGTTCCTATAGCCGGATCCATTGGACTCGTGTTCCAGAACTTAGGAAGCGGTATACTGACGGAAGCAATCAAGCGAAGTGAGGGACGTTCCGTGACACACACATACATCAAAACAAAACACATTCCACCTTGATTTTTTCAGACTCCATAGACCACATAGAAAATCACTTCATTGCTAACAAAAATCATTCTAAACATTCATTCACTTGAATGCAACCCCTTCCCATATTTCTGTCATCTGGTCTGGGTAAATTTTTTTAGTAAATTAGCTCATGTTAATTAGGTTAGCTTTGAGTCAGCCTGCTGTATAAATGTGTGTGAGATCTCAAATAAAGAGTTAGTCCTGATGTACTCCAAGACTGGTGTTGTCTAGTTCTTGGGGGTTCCTATAGCCGGATCCATTGGACTCGTGTTCCAGAACTTAGGAAGCGGTATACTGACGGAAGCAATCAAGCGAAGTGAGGGACGTTCCGTGACACACACATACATCAAAACAAAACACATTCCACCTTGATTTTTTCAGACTCCATAGACCACATAGAAAATCACTTCATTGCTAACAAAAATCATACTAAACATTCATTCACTTGAATGCAACCCCTTCCCATATTTCTGCCACTGAAAAGGTTTTTGTAACTTGGAAACAAATCCAGGTTTGTAACACATCAAAGACCTCGCTCTCCACAATTTTTGTGGTCTTCTGTCATTCTTTCCATCATGAATCCACTTTCTTTCGATCTTGCTATGGATCAAATTGGAGACAGCCTGTGGAGCGAGAAACAAAGCAGACTATTTGTTACTTTCCTTAAAGTGGTTGCATACCCTAACTGTTCATTTTTACCTACAGGTAAGCCTATAATAAGAGTTACCTGTAGGTAAAATGAATATCTCCTAAACCTGTACGATTTAGGAGATATTCACTTTGCATTCAGCCGCTGACGTCAGCGGCGCATGCGCTGTGAATGCCGGACCTTGCTGGGAAGAAAACTCCAGCGCGCATGTGCGGGATTGATGTCATCGTGGCTCCGGCCACTCACAGCACCGGAGCCGTGAACCCAGAAGACCTTAAACTTACCTTAGAATGAGGCGTCGGTATCTAATCCCGGTCCACGCTGAGGGAGCTGACATTTTGCCCTCGACGTGGACCGGGATTAGATACCGACGCCTTGTTCTAAGGTAAGTATTTCATAATTAGCTAGTATGCGCTGCATAATTATGCCTTTGCCTTACAGGTTTTTTTTTTTTTTTTAACCTGTGGGTATACAACCGCTTTAAAAATACATAAATTGTAGACACTGACCCTTCAGCTACAATCTCTCCTCCAACTGGCTTCTTTCCTGGTTCTCCAACCAACACTTTGCCAACTGCCTGGCCTGCATCCAATTCTGATCCTCCCAAAGAACATTGATAAGGAAATATAAGAAGCATAGCTGTTTATTTTGGAACGTTTGATGTTATAGAGAAGTGATGGCGAACCTTGACATCCCATATTTGGAACTACATTTCCCATGATGCTCATGCACTCATGCACGGAGCCTGCGAACCCGAAAATAAAAAAGGGAGACATGTCGCCAGTCGCAGCGGTGTGCGGGGACTGCTGCAACAGCTTCGATCTAAGGTAAGTATTTCATAATGAGTTAGTATGCGATGCATACTAGCTCATTATGCCTTTGTCTTACAGGGTTTTTTTGGGGGGGTTTACAACCACTTTAAGCCCTGTTCTTTCAGGAACCTTATGCTTAAATACTGAACTCTGCACACCAGCTGTTGAGTCAGAGCCACAGCACCCACCATCCTCTTATATGATGTTCTTTTGGCTAGAACTGCCTGTTAGAGGACCCGATCCCACCCCCTTAGTGTATATGTGGGTGTAAGTTTGTGTATCTGGTCCTTTTAAGGAGCCCATTGTATCTTTCAATCAAACCAGTGGCATCGCTATGGGGGGGTGGGGGGTGCGGACCGCACCAGGTTATACCCACCAGAGGGGTGACACCAGGGCTGCCGCTACACAGTGCACTATATTGCGTGCACTTGCAGAGCTGCAGCGGAGCGGTGGGAGCAGGACATGTAGCCGTGCGAGGCAGGCTGCCTGTACCACTCCCCAGTCAGTGAAGCTAACCCTAGGGGATCTCCAATATCTCCTTCAGTCAGGGTTGGTGGGTGGAGCTGGGGATGTGGGTGCCTCCTCCACTCCTCCTACAGACTTCTTTAATCTATCTAGCTGATCCCGTAGTTGAAGGAGGAGAAAGAGGCAAGGCCACAGCAGCCTCGAGTGTATTCATCCGCATATGCTGTAAGGTACTGCAAACTGTCACTGCATAGATCCTAACCTGCCCTATACCACCCCAAACTGCCCTAGACCACCCCAAACTGCCCTATACCTCACTAACGGGCCCTATACCACCCCAACCTGCCCTATATCACCCCAACCTGCCCTATACCACCCCAAACTGCCCTATATCATACCAACCTGCCCCATATAGAACCCCAAACTGACCTATACCACCCCAAACTGCACTATACCACCCCAACCTGCCCTATACCTCACTAACCTGCCTTATAACACCCCAAACTTCCATGGTCATTCATGATTCCATGCCTCAGTGTCATTGTTCTGTCGTAGTGGTTCTGTCATAGCGTGTTCTGTCATAGCGTGTTCTGTCATAGTGGTTCTGTTATAGCATGTTTTGTCATAGCGGTTTCTGTCATAATGTGTTCTGTCATAGCGTGTTCTGTCATAGTGTGTTCTGTTATAGTGTGTTCTGTCATAGCGTGTTCTGTTATAGTGTGTTCTGTTATAGTGTGTTCTGTCATAGTGTGTTCTGTCATAGTGGTTTCTGTCATAGCGTGTTCTGTCATAGTGTGTTCTGTCATAGCAGTTCTTTTATAGCGTGTTCTGTCATAGTGGTTTCTGTCATAGTGTGTTCTGTCATAGCATGTTCTGTCATAGCATGTTCTGTCATAGCGTGTTCTGTCATAGTGTGTTCTGTCATAGCAGTTCTTTTATAGCGTGTTCTGTCATAGCGGTTTCTGTCATAGTGTGTTCTGTCATAGTGTAGAAATTTGAGTTGTTACTGTATTAATAACAATATTTCAATAATTCATATTGATGAGAAAAGTTCCAAGAAAAATCCGTTAAGTTCTCGTGTAAAACCTCCAAAACTGATTTAATGATCAATTGGCAAAATGTTACAAAAACAATGTCAAAATGTAGAATACAAAAATAGATTATTCTTAAAATGAAGTTTAAATCAGATATGTCTATGTGTAAAAGTTTCAATGTCTTGAGATCTGTGCGTGTGTGTCTGTGTGTGTGTGTCATGGAGAGCTGCAGTGCATCTGACCCTCTTCCCACAGCCTGTCTGTACTCCTTCAATTAACCCGCACCTTTTCCAAAGAGCCAAAAAGCTTAAAAGACCGGGAAATTCGAATTACTCCAACATTCCTAAGGGTGGGGCTATATGAGGATACCTAAAATAAGAATCATTTAACTTACAATATATACATTTCCTTTAAACATATAAAATCCTACATATCAGTATACATATATTTAAAATGCAGTGTACTTATTAATATCCTAATCAAGAAATATAATAATGTAAAGAAACAGCTTATTCTTAACATACTGGAACTTTGTGTCTTTGGAAAAGATTGTAACTTTATCTCTTACGATGGGGGAGGTGAATTGGTCGACACTAAATTGTATCCATATGTGAGATGAATCTCTCCCAAGAAATGCATACTAAGCCTAAACCAGCATAAACTTTCATGAGTATAAAAACCTATATAACTTCACCTTCTCCCAACATAGAAGATATATATACATTTATATATATTTATATATATAATTCAATTATTATAAGAACTCAACCATTCATAAATTCTGATATTCTAACACATAGCGGTTTCTGTCATAGTGTGTTCTGTCATAGCGGTTCTGTTATAGCGTGTTCTGTCATAGTGGTTGCTGTCATAGTGTGTTCTGTCATAGTGTGTTCTGTCATAGTGTGTTCTGTCATAGTGTGTTCTGTCATAGCGTGTTCTGTCAGAGCGTGTTCTGTCATATTGTGTTCTGTCATAGCATGTTCTGTCAGTGTGTTCTGTTATAGCGGTTTCTGTCATACTGTGTTCTGTTATAGCGTGTTCTGTTATAGCGTGTTCTGTCATAGCGGTTTCTGTCATAGTGTGTTCTGTCATAGCGCGTTCTGTCAGAGCGTATTCTGTCATAGCGCGTTCTGTCATAGCGTATTCTGTCATAGCGTATTCTGTCATAGCGGTTTCTGTCATAGTGTGTTCTGTCATAGCGTGTTCTGTTGTAAGCGTGTTCTGTTGTAAGCGTGTTCTGTCATAGCGTGTTCTGTTGTAAGCGTGTTCTGTCATAGCGTGTTGGTGCCATGCAGTTATGGCATACACCAATAGTCGTTTCATCTTTGTTTTTTCCATGTCTCATCGTACCTTTCGTTCATGTTTCTTTGTATACCTGGGTTAGTTAGCTAGTACTCACATCTTAGGATCTGTCACGTCTACAGATCCATATGGGCTGAGGTTTCTTTTTTTTTTTTTTTGAGGTTTCGTTTTTTAAATGATTGTTGACCACAATCTTCTCGCCTGTATAACACACATCATACGATGCACGTTCATTTCATTACACCTGTATGACTACCCACCACGGTCTGTGGGTACATTAGCCCTGAGCGTTCCATTTCAAATACCTGTCTCTGCGCTGTAGGTTTCTCGGGCTCACTTACTACATACACTTGGATGGGGGTCGTCATCAGGTTCATTCACGCACTGTGGTCTTGTCATTACTACTTACGTCCTGATACTTAGGTAGGCACAGAGGGGTGTTGTTCTCATGTCTGGTTGTCTGTTGTCACTTTCTCTAGATGTGTTTTCCTGGGTTTGGGCATGCCGCACGTTTCGGAAGCAACTAATTTATGTTTATCCCTTCAACACCACGTGGGGGTTCAGAGCATGGAGCATGGAAGCACTCCATCATTAAGGCGTTGGTCTACACTTAAGCACACAGCGAAGCTTTGTCACAGGAGTTTTCCTTTCCCGGCCACAGCATATAGTATGTAGTATCTTGGCTTCAGCAGCCATTCTTGCTTTCGTTGTCAATCAACTTACTGGTGGCAGTAATTTCCAAGGGGTGCTGGATCTGGTTCTTCACTTTCGTTCTGAAGGCGGTGGGTCGGCCTGCCGGGGTGTCCAGTGGCAATATCGTTTGTTCATTTTGGCTGCCCTCGTTCCTGCGGAACACCAAGCTGATATCACCAATGCTTTGAAGCTACTTCCATCAGACCTGCCCGCTGGGCATGATGAATGGTGCAATGTTGTTTTACCACTGGTTTACCCTTGGGTCAAAAGCAGTCCTTGCTATGACACTTTTGCCAAGCACTCCATTGGATCTTGGGTATCTGCAGGGGGGTCAGGGGATAATTCATTTAGTTATTTTCCATTGCGTGGAGACCTCATTGGATGTGTCTTGTTAGGCAATTTGTAGGTGTTCTCAGTTAATTAACCCTTTTGATGCTAATCTCATTCCTATTACTTCTAATATATCTTTGAAATGTGTTTTTTTTTCTATTCTTACCCAAATCGTTCAATACATTACAAAGAACAGAGAAGAGTTTCTAAACCCAATAAATACATTTTTTCAGATCTTGATTTTTAAAGGTGACCATACACTGCAATCAGTTAAATCTTAAATAAATTAGATTTAGTGCAAGAGTCTGTTTGATTTCCTCTAATTTGAATTAATTGTTCAAGTGCATCTTTCTATTACCTATTTTGCCTAAATATCGAGTTGTACAGAGATTGGCCATTCAGATTGCATAGTGCATGACCATCTTAAGTGCCAAATTTGGAATGTAGATGTGCCATGACCCACTTGTATTTTCCTAATCCTAGGAATCCATATTTTGATGGAAATGAATAGTAAAGCAGATGCAGATTTCCAGGACTGCATTTCTAGTGAAAGGCAACTGGTGCTTTCTATTAAACAAGGTCTAAATGGGCCATTGACATGCATCACAGTTGAACTTCGAAATGTGTCTTTGCAAAGATAAACTAAATGAAATCCTTTCTTATTTTTGCTTGGGGATAGAGTGCAGAGGGATTAGAAGTCTTGTCAGTTTTTGGGGGATGTCTGCACCCCTAATAGGGTGAAGACACATCCCAAATTTTGTCACTTTCTCCTTCAAATGTATTCACTTCCTGTCACATAGCCAAACAGGAAGTGAGGGTAAAACCCTACCAATGTCTTTCCCTGGGGACACACAGGTCAATCTAAATAGTTTCCCCATTAGGTAAATTGCACTCTAGCATTTTGCTCTGTACACCCCAAATTATTAGGTATCTTGGACTTGGGGTTTATTTACCAAAGGCAATGAAATCCACTTTGCACTACAAGTGCACTTGGAAGTGCAGTTGCTGGAGATCCGAGGGGGACATGCAAGGAAAATAAAAAAACAGCATCTTTGCCTCTACATGATTTGATGATAAAATCACCAGTGCTCCCCCTCAGATTTACAGCAAATGCACGAGTAAACAAATGCTTATAGTACCAAATATATACACTATATTGCCAAAAGTATTGGGACGCCTGCCTTTACACGCACATGAACATTAATGGCATCCCAGTCTTAGCCCGTAGGGTTCAATATTGAGTTGGCCCACCCTTTGCAGTTATAAGAGCTTCAACTCTTCTGGGAAAGCTGTCCACAAGGTTTAGGAGTGTGTCTATGGGAACATTTGACCATTCTTCCAGAAACGCATTTGTGAGGTCAGGCACTGATGTTGGATGAGAAGGCCTGGCTCGCAGCCTCCGCTCTAATTCATCCCATAGGTGTTCTTACGGGGTTGAGGCAGGTGTCCCAATACTTTTGGTAATATAGTGTACATTGGGGATGAGCCGAACATCCCCCGGTTCGGTTTTCACCAGAACGTGCGAACAGGCAAAAAATTTGTACGAACATTCGAACACCGTTAAAGTCTATGGGATACGAACATGAAAAATTAAAATTGCTAAGTTTAAAGGCTTATGTGCAAGTTATTGCCATAAAAAGTGTTCGGGGACCCGGGTCTTGCTCCAGGGGACATGTATCAATGGAACAAAAAGTTTTAAAAACGGACGTTTTTTCAGGAGCAGTGATTTTAGTAATGCTTAAAGTGAAACAATAAAAATTAAACATTCCTTTAAATATCATGCCTGGGGGGTGTCCTTAGTATGCCTGTAAAGTAACGCATCTTTTTGTGTTTAGAACAGTACCACAGCAAAATTACATTTCTAAAGGGAAAAAATCTAATTTAAAACTGTTCGCGGCTGTAATGTATTGTCGGATCTCGGCAATATAGATAAAAATCATTGCAAACAACATGCCGTTGTTTGCAATGATTTTTATGCCGGGTCTGTATGAATATTAAGGACCATGCCGGGTCTGTATGAATATTAAGGGGAACCCCGCACCAAAATTTAAAAAAGAAATGCGTGAGGGTCCCCCCAAAATCCATACCAGGCCCTTCAGGTCTGGTATCGATTTTAAGGAGAATCCTGTGCCAAAATTTTAAAAAATGGCGTAAGGGTCCCCCCCAAGTTCCATACCAGATCCTTATCCAAGCACGCAACCTGGCAGGCCGCAGGAAAAGGGGGGATAAGAGAGCGCCCCCCTCCTGAACCATACCAGGCCACATGCCCTCAACATGGGGAGGATGCTTTGGGGACAATACCCTTGCCCGGTGGTTGTGGGGGTCTGTGGGCGGGGGGCTAATCGGAATCTGGAAAGGGGACCCCCAGATCCCGGCCCCCCATGTGACTTGGTATTGGTTATATTGTACCCCTACACATTCACAAAAAAGTGTCAAAATGTTAAAAATGACAGATTATCTGGGACAAGTCCTTTTTTAAAAAAAAACCTGTCCCGCGATGTCCATTCATCTTCCATCACGGCGTCCGACGACCCGAGAAAAAAAAACGCAACAACTCCGCCTCAATGGGAGGCTCCACCTGACTGAATCCTCTTCGCAATGACAGCTGTTATAAAGCTGAGGTTGGGGCCACCAGGTGATGTAAATGGGGGACCCTGCCCCCTTCTGACATCACGTGATGTCACATGACGTCAGAAGAGTGTGGGGTCACCCCTTTACATCACCGGGTGGCCCCGCCCTCAGCTATATAACTGCTGGCATCACGAAGAGGATACAGTCAGCGGGAGCCTCCCATGGAGGCAGATTTGTTGCTGTTTTTTTTTTCTCGGGTCGTCGGACACGCTATTATCGAAAGTCCCAAATTGTCTACTGTCATTTTTAACATTTTGACACTTTTTTACCCGATACCCATTCACATGGGGGGTGGGATCTGGGAGTCCCCTTGTAAAGGGGGCTTCCAGATTCCGATAAGCCCCCCACCCGCAGACCCCAACAACCACCGAGCAAGGGTTGTGGGGATAAGGCCCTTGGCCCATCAACATGAGGACAAGGTGCTTTGGGGGGACCCCAAAGCATCCTCCCCATGTTGAAGGCATGTGGACTGGGACGGTTCAGTAGGGGGGCGCTCTCTTGTCCCCCCTTTCCTGCAGCCTGCCAGGTTGCGTGCTCTGATAAGGGCCTGGTATGGATTTTGGGGGACTCCTACGCCTTTTTTTTTTCAATTTGGCGCAGGGTTCCACTTAATATCTATACCAGACCTGAAGGGCCTGGTATGGATTTTGGGGGGACCCCAATGCATTTTTTGTTTTTTAATTTTGGTGCAGGGTTCCCCTTAATATTCATACCAGACCCAAAGGGCCTGGTAATGGACTGGGGGGAGGGACCCATGCTGTTTTTTTCAATGATTTTTATCTATATTGCCGAGATCCGACAATTCATTACAGCCGCGAGAAGTTTTAAATGGGATTTTTTCCTTTAGAAATGTCATTTTGCTGTGGCATTGTTCTAAACACAGGAAATATGCGCTACTTTACAGGCATACTATAGACACCCCCCAGGCACGATATGTAAAGGAATATTTCATTTTTATTGTTTCACTTTAAGCATTATTAAAATCACTGCTCCTGAAAAAAACGTCCATTTTAAAAACATTTTTTCCAATTGACACATGTCTCCTGGGGCAGGACCCGGGTCCCCAAACACTTTTTATGGCACTAACTTGCATATACAGTAAGCCTTTAAAATTAGCACTTTTGGTTTTTCATCTTAGTGTCCCATAGACTTTAACGGTGTTTTCAGCGGCTTTCGAATGTGCAGCGAACACCGCTTAATGTTCGCTGTTCGGCAAATAGGTGAACACCCGATGAGCGAGTCGAACTAATGCTCGACTCGAACATCGGGCTCATCCCTAGTGTACATAAAGACTATATTTTTATCTTATTGGTTTTTGTCTCCAATGCTGTGTCACTATAGTCCATATTTATAGGCAACATGAATATTTTCCTGTGGTAACCTACCTTTTTCTGGAGTGAGACAAGTACACACTATAGAGGGATATGCAATGTTCATTAATCATGTCTGGGTTTACAACCACTTAAAAAATAAAAAAATAAATCATTTTACAGTGCATTGCTGCCTGCATCCTCAGTACAGCAGTGCACATATTATGTACACTTTAACATGAGCCTACTGGTGTGAATGAGCCCTAAGAATATAGAAACAGATAGACAGACCTAATGTATGAACGTAGCCTACAATTAGCTTTCTTGTAAAGTGAAGATCTTTTTACCTTGGCTCTGCTTACTCCATATTACTGTCATTTCTTAGTTGCTAAACTTTCTGCAACTTATTTAACCAGTTAAGGACCAGCCGCCACAGTTATACTGTGGCAGGTTGGCTCCCTTCGGCGAATCGTCGTAGCTGTATTTCGGCCACTTTAAAAAGCACTAGGGGGCAGGCGGGCGGCACGTCAACAGAACCGAAGCAATGTCCGCCGGGCACCCGCGATCGCTCCTGAGAGACAGAATAGAGATCTGTCAATATAAACAGACAGATCTCCGTTCTGTCAGGAGAGAGGAGACAGATCTGTTGTTCCTACTGATTAGGAACAGCGATCGGTCTCCTCCCCCCAGTCAGTCCCCTCCCCCCGACAGTTAGAAACACCTTCCGAGGACACACACTTAACCCCTCGATCGCCCCCCTAGTGTTAACCCCTTCCCTGCCAATGACATTTATACAGTAATCAGTGGCTATTTTTAGCTCTGATCACTGTATAAATGACAATGGTCCCAAAATAGTGTCAAAAGTGTCCGATCTGTCCGCCGCGATGTCGCAGTCCCACTAAAAATCACAGATCGCCGCCATCACTAGTAAAGAAAATGAAAAATAAAAATGTCATAAATGTATCCCATATTTTGTAGACGCTATAACTTTTGCGCAAACCAATCAATATAGGCGTATTGCGTTTTTTTTTTTAACCAAAAATATGTAGAAGAATACATATCGGCCTAAACTGAGGAATAAATTTGTTTTTTAAAATTGTTTTTTTTTGGATATTTATTATAGCAAAAAGTAAAAGATATTGTTTTTTTTTTTCAAAATTGTTGCTCTTTTTTTGTTTATAGCTTAAAAAATAAAGACTACAGAGGTGATTAAATACCATCAAAAGAAATCTCTATTTGTGGGGTAAAATAGGACGTCAATTTTGTTTGTGTACAACGTCTCATGACCACGCAATTGTCAGTTAAAGCGACACAGTGCTGTTTCGCAAAAAATGGCCTGGTCAATAAGGGGGCAAATCTTTCGGTCTGTAAGTGGTTAAAGTGGAATTTAATTAAAAAAATTACAGAAAGGATTTTTAATGCTTTATCTCTTCTGCATTAAATTATTTTTACCCACCTGTTCTTATGTGCCAAGATGAATGAACTCCTGCCCATGCACAGGAGTGACATCATCTTGACATGGCCAATAAAAATGACCGAAGATCTCAGAACCCAGGAGAAGATGTCAGCAACCGGCAGGAAACTTCTAGACACCACATCACTGAAGAAGAGCATAGATGGACTTTAACCACTTAAGCCCCAGACCATTTGGCTGGCCAAAGACCAGATCACTTTTTGCGATTCGGCACTGCGTCGCAAAATGTGGCTCCCAAACAAAATTGATGTCCTTTTTTTCCCACAAATAGAGCTTTCTTTTGGTGGTATTTGATCACCTCTGCGGTTTTTATTTTTTGCGCTATAAACAAAAAAGAGCGACAATTTTGAAAAAAAAGCAATATATTTTACTTTTTGCTATAATAAATATCCCCAAAAAATATATAAAACAACAGTTTTTTCCCTCAGTTTAAGCCGATATGTATTCTTCTACATATTTTTGGTATAAAAAAAATCACAATAAGCATTTATTGATTGGTTTGCGCAAAAGTTATAGCGTCTACAAAATAGGGGATAGTTTTATGGCATTTTTATCATGACTGCGACATTATGGCGGACAAATTGGACACTTTTGGCGCTATTTTGGGACCATTCACATTTATACAGCGATCAGTGCGATTAAAAATGCAATGATTACTGTGTAAATGTGACTGGCAGTGAAGGGGTTAACCAGGAGGGGGCGCTGCAGGGGTTAAGTGTGTCCTAGGGATGTGTTCTAACTGTAGAGGGGGGAGGGGCTGTGTGTGACACGAAACTGATCACTGCTCCCAATTACAGGGAGCTGTGATCAGTGTCTTGTCACTAGGCAGAACGGGGAAATGCTTGTTTACATCAGCATATCCCCATTCTTCAACTCCGTGATCACACTCACAGAGCTTGCAGCAGGGTCACTACCACACGGCGGCAAATTCAAAGGGACGTACAGGTACGCCCATTTGCAGAGCCATGCCATTCTGCCAACGTAAATGTACATGCGGCGGTCGGCAAGCGGTTAAAAGCACCACTCCACCACAGTAAATTGAACGTAGATGTAAACCCAACCATTAAATTCTCATGGAAGCTTTAGCATATTAATGATTCAAATTAAATTTTCAACCATTTAATTTCTGTAGCTTTTGTTAAAAATGAAAGCCATGGTGATCCTGTCATGAAGGTCCTTCTTCAAGCACTTCCTGTTTTAGCGTGATAATGCCCTGTCCCCATCTCCCAGTTGTGCTCCGGTGTTGTCACCCTGTCACAGGGGCTGCCAATGGAGACTACAAGTGTTACCATCAGGAAACCTTCCCTGAGAAATACCATACAGCCATTGCTGGAGTGTATGTGGACAGAAAGTGGCTGCAGGAGTTGCAACGAAGGATAAAATATTGTGAAAACAAGTATTAAAAAATGGCAAATGTTTACAATGCCTAGTCCTTTAGCAAACGTAATGACATTCAGGTAGGGTTTACATCTACTTTTACAATTCAAATATACAATATGTATTTGACTGGCTGAGAAGTGCCCATTGACTCAGCACAGCTGAAACAGATGGGCGATGACATCTAGTGGTTATTTGTCACTATTACATTGAGAAAACTGAGTTGGGTAACAGATATCTGTGTCATAGGGTTGCCACCTGTACGGGAATGACCCGGACAGTCCGGGTTTTGACAGCTGTGCCCGGGTTTCTCTCCTCCTGAAACCCGGACACAGCAGCATAGGCTCCAGCCAGTGTGAGAAGTGAGTGTTCATATCTCCAGCCCACCAGCAGTTTAGCGCCCCCCCCTCCCCCCGCTCCTGTAGCTGAGACTGCGCTCCGTCCTGCTGTGTCCCGTCAGCAGCGCGACCCCCTCCTGTCCCTGGATGCTCACTCTTAAACAGCACCTGCTCCCCGGACGGCTCCTGTCCTGTGTGGCTTCAGTGGTGACAGTTCCCCTCCATCCACCTCTCCCCCATCAGTGTGCCTATGCCGATCGGCAAATGCAGCCTGCCCCGAATGTGCTCTCTCCCGCCAGCAGCAACGCTCCCCCCGGGCCCCCCTCCTTCCCCTGCTCCAGCAGGGATAATGATTTTTGGCAGTTTCACTGGTGAGTGGTGAGTTGGTCCCAGTCCGGTCCCCTGTCAATGCAGTGCTAGGCTAATGAATCCTGAAGGCTACAGCTCATTGTGTGCTCTCTTCCCCCAGCACCAAGCCACCCCCCCTCCTCTGTCAGCCCCCCCCCTCCTTTTCTGTCAGCCCCCCCTCTCCTCTTCTGTCAGCCCCCCCTCTCCTCTTCTGTCAGCCCCCCCCTCCTCTTCTGTCAGCCCCCCCTCCTCTTCTGTCAGCCCCCCTCCTCCTCTTCTGTCAACCCCCCTCCTCTTCTGTCAGCCCCCCCTCCTCCTCTTCTGTCAGCCCCCCCTCCTCTTCTGTCAGCCCCCCTCCTCCTCTCTGTCTGCCCCCCCCTCCTCTGTCAGCCAGCCCCCCCTCCTCTGTCAGCCCCCCCTCCTCCTCTTCTGTCAGCCCCCCCTCCTCCTCTTCTGTCAGCCCCCCCTCTTCTTCTGTCAGCCCCCCCTCCTCCTCTTCTGTCAGCCCCCCCCCTCTTCTGTCAGCCCCCCTCCTCCTCTGTAAGACCCCTCCTCCTCTCTGTCAGCCCCCTCCTCCTCTCTGTCAGCCCCCCTCCTCTCTGTCAGCCCCCCTCCTCCTCTCTGTCTGCCCCCCCCTCCTCTGTCAGCCAGCCCCCCCTCCTCTGTCAGCCCCCCCTCCTCCTCTTCTGTCAGCCCCCCCCTCCTCCTCTTCTGTCAGCCCCCCCTCCTCCTCTTCTGTCAGCCCCCCCTCCTCCTCTTCTGTCAGCCCCCCCTCCTCCTCTTCTGTCAGCCCCCCCTCCTCCTCTTCTGTCAGCCCCCCCTCCTCCTCTTCTGTCAGCCCCCCCTCCTCTTCTGTCAGCCCCCCCCTCCTCTTCTGTCAGCCCCCCCTCTCCTCTTCTGTCAGCCCCCCCTCTCCTCTTCTGTCAGCCCCCCCTCTCCTCTTCTGTCAGCCCCCCCCTCCTCTTCTGTCAGCCCCCCCCTCCTCTTCTGTCAGCCTCCCTCCTCCTCTTCTGTCAGCCCCCCCTCCTCTTCTGTCAGCCCCCCCTCCTCTTCTGTCAGCCCCCCCTCCTCCTCTTCTGTCAGCCCCCCCTCCTCCTCTTCTGTCAGCCCCCCCCTCCTCCTCTTCTGTCAGCCCCCCCCTCCTCCTCTTCTGTCAGCCCCCCCCTCTCTTCTGTCAGCCCCCCCCTCTCTTCTGTCAGCCCCCCTCCTCCTCTGTCAGCCCCCCTCCTCTTCTTCTGTCAGCCCCCCCTCCTCTTCTGTCAGCCCCCCTCCTCCTCTCTGTCAGCCCCCTCCTCCTCTCTGTCAGCCCCCTCCTCCTCTCTGTCAGCCCCCCTCCTCCTCCCTGTCTGCCCCCCTCCTCTGTCAGCCCCCCTCCTCTGTCAGCCCCCCTCCTCTCTGTCAACTGTCAGCCCCCCTCCTCTCTGTCTGCCCCCCCCTCCTCTCTGTCAGCCCCCCTCCTCTCTGTCAGCCCCCCTCCTCTCTGTCAGCCCCCCTCCTCTCTGTCAGCCCCCCTCCTCTCTGTCAGCCCCCCCTCCTCTCTGTCAGCCCCTCTGTCTGCCCCCCTCCCCTCTGTCTGCCCCCCCTCCCCTCTGTCTGCCCCCCCTCCCCTCTGTCTGCCCCCCCCTCCCCTCTGTCTGCCCCCCCTCCCCTCTGTCTGCCCCCCCTCCTCTGTCAGCCCCCCTCCTCTCTGTCAGCCCCCCCTCCTCTCTGTCTGCCCCCCCTCCTCTCTGTCTGCCCCCCCTCCTCTCTGTCTGCCCCCCCTCCTCTCTGTCAGCCCCCCTCCTCTCTGTCAGCCCCCCCTCCTCTCTGTCAGCCCCCCCTCCTCTGTCAGCCCCCCCTCCTCTCTGTCTGCCCCCCCTCCTCTCTGTCTGCCCCCCCTCCTCTCTGTCTGCCCCCCCTCCTCTCTGTCTGCCCCCCCTCCTCTCTGTCAGCCCCCCCTCCTCTCTGTCTGCCCCCCTCCTCTGTCAGCTACCCCCAAACAGCACGCACTTCCCCCAGCTTCAGCGGGGCTAATGTCCTGCAGCCTGGTCACACTGCACTGTCTGTGCGCTCTCTCTCTCTCCCACCCAGTGGCCAGCGCCGATGCCGCCAGAGACAGTGAATGGAGGGCCACTGGACTGGTATCCTAGCAAACAGGGACACTTTCGCAGGAGAAAGCATGGTATTACAGACTCCGCCCCTAACAGGTTCACACATCTTTGCAGCGGCTCCTGGGAGGTAAGGGGTTTTTTTGTCTCGCTGTAATGGAGTTTTCTATTGGGGGGGCACAGGCACTGTCTGATATTTAATCTGTTACTTATCACTGCTCTACTGACACCATCCACTGCTCTACTGACACCATCCACTGCTCTACTGACACCATCCACTGCTCTACTGACACCATCCACTGCTCTACTGACACCATCCACTGCTCTACTGACACCATCCACTGCCCTACTGACACCATCCACTGCCCTACTGACACCATCCACTGCTCTACTGACACCATCCACTGCTCTACTGACACCATCCACTGCTCTACTGACACCATCCACTGCTCTACTGACACCGTCCACTGCCCTACTGACACCATCCACTGCTCTGACACCATCCACTACTCTACTGACACCATCCACTGCTCTACTGACACCATCCACTGCCCTACTGACACCGTCCACTGCCCTACTGACACCATCCACTGCTCTACTGACACCATCCACTGCTCTACTGACACCATCCACTGCTCTACTGACACCATCCACTGCTCTACTGACACCATCCACTGCCCTACTGATACCATCCACTGCTCTACTGACACCATCCACTGCTCTACTGACACCATCCACTGCTCTACTGACACCATCCACTGCCCTACTGACACCATCCACTGCTCTACTGACACCATCCACTGCTTTACTGACACCGTCCACTGCTCTACTGACACCGTCCACTGCTCTACTGACACCGTCCACTGCTCTACTGACACCGTCCACTGCTCTACTGACACCGTCCACTGCTCTACTGACACCGTCCACTGCTCTACTGACACCGTCCACTGCCCTACTGACACCACCCACTGCCCTACTGACACCGTCCACTGCTCTACTGACACCGTCCACTGCCCTACTGACACCGTCCACTGCTCTACTGACACCATCCACTGCTCTACTGGCTGACAATTCTTTTATTAATCAAATCACATTTTATGAGTACACAAATGCTTTTGTTTTATTTAACCATGCCTCTTTAAGTCCCCCCCACCCCACTCTTAATGCAATTTGGCCACAACCACTGTTCACCGTAGTACACCGCATTACTACTCTCATTGGGTAACCCAAGAGGTGTCCCAGGTATTTTACAATTCTATAGAGCGTACTACAAAAAAATTGCCGTGCGACGTGAAAGTGTTCGGGTTTGGCTTCAAGAAAAGGTGGCAACCCTAGTGTGTCACTCGTGCTGATCAGGTTACATAGGTACCACGAGGACCTCTAGTGGTTACTTTTAATATCTATAAATCTGTTAAAGTGATTGCTTACACACTTTATGAAATAGATCAGGGGTCTCCAAACTTTCTGAACAAAGGGCCAGTTTACTGTCCTTGAGTCTTTAGAGGGGCCAGGCTGTGGCCAGTGGGATTAGAAAATGTCAGTGAGAGCCAGGGCCGGACTGGCCTACCGGGATACCGGGAAATTTACTGGTAGGCCGCTTGCCCTGGGGCTGCTTTGAGCTGCGGCTGCAGCACTCCGCTCCCTCCCTCTCTCTCCTCCTGTGTATAACAGAGCTGGTTATATGTTCGGCAGCCGCGCTGTTACAAGGTCCCACCCCCTAGACCGGCTTGTGTGATAATAGATTGAAGGTTCCACCTATCATCACACAAGCCGATCTAGGGGGGCGGGACCTTGTAACAGCGCGGCCGCCGAAAACATACCCACATGTCTCTGTGTCTCTGTGTGTCTTACAATGGTGAACCTGCAATGGTAGGAAAAGTGAGGCTGAATTCATGGGCACAGGCTGCAATGGTGGGCACAGTGAGGCTAAATTCACAGGCACAGTGAGGATGAAATGGTGGGCACAGTGAGGCTGAATTAATGGGCACAGGCTGAATGCACAGGCACAGTGAGGGAGCAATGGTGGGTACAGTGCGGCTGCATTCATGGGCACAGTGAGGATGCAATGGTGGGCACAGTGAGGCTGAATTCACGGGCGCAGGCTGCAATGGTGGGCACAGTGAGGCTGAATGCATGGGCACAGTGAGGCTGCAATGGTGGGAATAGTGATTCTGCATTCACGGGCACAGTGAGGATGCAATGGTGAGCACAGTGAGGCTGAATTCATGGGCACAGTGAGGCTGCAATGGTGGGCACAGTGATGCTGCATACATGGGCACAGTGAGGCTGCATTCATAGGCACAGTAAAGCTGTATTTGATGCTGCATTGATGAGCAGCGTGGCTGCAATGATGGTCACAGGGAGGCTGCATTGGTGAGCACAGTGTGGCTGCATTGGTGAGCACAGTGAGGCTGCAATGATGGGCACAGTAAGGCTGCATTGATGAGCACAGTGAGGCTGAATTCAAGGGCACAGTAAAGCTGCATTTGATGGGCACAGTGATGCTGCATTCACGGGCACGGTGAGGCTGAATTCACAGGCACAGTGAAGCTGCATTTGATGGGCACAGTGAGGCTGCAATTGATGAGCACAGTGAGGCTGCATTGATGGGCACAATAAGGCTGCATTTGATGGGCACAATAAGGCCGCATTTGATGGACACAGTAAGGCCGCATTTGATGGGCACAGTGAGGCTGCATTTGATGGGAACTAGTGAGGATGCATTGATCTCCTGTATCATGTCTGCAGTCTCTGACCATCTCTTGTAGCATGTCTGCAGTCTCTAACCGTCTTTGGTATGATGTCCTCAGTCTCTAACCATCTCTTGTATCATGTCCACAACCTCTGACATCTCCTGTATAATGTCTGCAGTCTCTGAGGCATGGTGTCTGGAGAGGAGTTAAGAATGGGAGCACCGCTGGGATGGGGGTCATGGGAGAAGTCAGACATGTGTGGACTGTGGTGAGGAGACTATAGGATAAAACCAGAGCCACTGAGCTGGAGCCAACTGACTGAGCCCTGGATAGTGCACCTGAGAGGAGGTCAGTGACAGCGCCACCAGGCCAGTCTGAGGGGGGTCACTGATGTAAGGGGGGCGTAAATACGATAATGTAAGGGGGCACTGATCTGATATAAAGGTTTTCCCCTTATATCAGTAACCCCCCCTTACATTAGTGTATTCTTTCTGCAGAAGGTGGTCTCTGGTCAACAGAGTCCCCCCCTCACGTTTTCGAGTTCCTGGTGTCCCCCTTGACGATTGAGCACTTTTAACTGGAATTAGATTTTATATATATATATATATATATATATATATATATATATATATATATATATATACCGTATTTATCGGCGTATAACACGCACTTTTTTCCCCTTAAAATCAGGGGAAAATCGTGGGTGCGTGTTATACGCCGATCCCCGCCGATCTCTGCTGATTTTTTGCGATCGCGCCGACATACACATCCGAGTGTACAGATTCCAAATATGGCGCCGATCTCCGCTGATTTTTTGCGATGGCGCCGACATACACATCCGAGTGTACAGATTGAAATATGGCGCCGGAGGACTCGGCGGAGCAGAGCGAGCGCCGCAGAGATCGGAGGGACTGGGCGGAGCCGAGATACACATACCCGAGTGTACTCGGCTCTTTTCGGCTCCGCTCACAGTCACGCCCAGGGCCCAGTCCCTCCGATCTCTGCGGCGCTCGCTCTGCTCCGCCGAGTCCTCCGGCGCCATATTTGAATCTGTACACTCGGATGTGTATGTCAGCGCGATCGCAAAAAATCAGCGGAGATCGGCGCCATATTTGAATCTGTACACTCGGATGTGTATGTCGGCACGATCGCAAAAAATCAGCGGTGATCGGCGGGGATTGCAAGGCTGCACTGGGGCAAGGCTGCAATGGACACTGGGGAAGGCTGCACTAACAAGGCTGCACTGACATGGCTGCAAGGCTGCACTGGAATAAGGCTGCAATGGACACTGGGGAAGGCTGCACTAACAAGGCTGCACTAACAAGGCTGCACTGACATGGCTGCAAGGCTGTACTGACAAGGCTGCACTGAGAAGGCTTCAATGACACTGATAAGGCTGCATTGATGGGCATTTAAATGTAAGTTTTTTTCCCTTAAACTTCCCTCCTAAAAGTTTTTTTCCTTAAAATTCTTTCCTAAACTTGGGGTGCGTGTTATACGCCGGCGCGTGTTATACGCCGATAAATACGGTATATATATAAAGCCCTATGTGCTTTCATATCTATCTTATCTATGTATAATACACTCTTCAAATGTGCTTTAAAAATAAATGGTTTTCCCTTTCATGAACAAGAAAGTTATGCTGTTGGGCTGGTATAATAATGCTATGGGGCCGGTATTAAATTTTTTCCAGGGATGGTTTTTATTCCCAGTCCAGCCCTAGTGAGAGCAAACAGTACCCCATCATTTGGTTTTGGTGGAAGGAAAAGTGCCCCATCCTTGGTGTCTGTGGGAGGAACAGTGCCTCCCATCCTTGATATCTGTGGGAGTAATGGTGTCCCCCATCCTTGGTGTCTGTGGGAGGAATGGTGTCCCCCATCCTTGGTGTCTGTGGGAGGAATGGTGTCCCCCATCCTTGGTGTCTGTGGGAGGAATGGTGTCCCCCATCCTTGGTGTCTGTGGGAGGAATGGTGTCCCCCATCCTTGGTGTCTGTGGGAGTAATGGTGTCCCCCATCCTTGGTGTCTGTGGGAGGAATGGTGTCCCCCATCCTTGGTGTCTGTGGGAGGAATGGTGTCCCCCATCCTTGGTGTCTGTGGGAGGAACGGTGTCCCCCATCCTTGGTGTCTGTGGGAGGAATGGTGTCCCCCATCCTTGGTGTCTGTGGGAGGAATGGTGTCCCCCATCCTTGGTGTCTGTGGGAGGAATGGTGCCCTCATCCTTGGTGTCTGTGGGAGGAATGGTGCCCTCCACCCTTGGTGTCAGTGGGAGAAATCGTGCCCCATCCTTGGTGTCTGTGGGAGGAATGGTGCCCCCATCCATTGTGTCTGTGGGAGGAATGGTGCCCCAAGGGCCAGATGAGGGCAAGCTTTATACTTGTTGTACTACAAGTCCCAGTATACAGACATTATAAAAAGGATAAAAAAGTGAGTGTGTGTGTGACAGTGTATGCAGCTGTAGGGCATGTGCATATCAGCTGAAGGGTGTCCTTCAAAGGGTCTTTATACTGAGCCTGAGTCTCTGAAAGGTCCCTGTGTTGTGAAAGACATCTTGCCTTGTCCCTGTGCCATAGATATCACGTAATGGAGTTTCCAAGGTTTACAGACCGGTGGCTTTGACTTTCCATGCCATGAAGACCTTGAAGAGATTTATTTTACATCAGTTATGGCCCATGGTTAGTATTTTATAACCACTGCAGTTCGCCTATGTGGCTAGATTTGGAGTTGGATTCTATCATCTTTATACTAAATCGCATGTATGCACACCTGGATGAGCCGGCAAGCACAGTGGGGGTCATGTTTTTTACTTCTCTGGTGCTTTTGATACCATCAGGCCACCTCTCCTAGGTGAGGAGCTAACAGCGATGCATGTTGATTCTCCCTTGTGTCGTGGAATGTTGACTGCATGACAGGAAGGCCACAGTATGTGGTTTGTGTCAAATAGGGTGGTCAGCAATATTGGGGTTCCATAGGTGACAGTTCTCTCACCTTTCTCTTTACTGTTTGTACCACTAAGCTCAGCTTCAGAAGTTCTCTGATGACTCTGCGGTAATGGGATGAATCAGGGATGGGGAAGAGTATAGGACTGTGGTGGAGAACTTTGTCACATATTGTGAGGATAATCATATGTAGTGCACCCCATGGCGGAGCCACTAATAGCAAGTAGATACCTTCCCTCAATTCCAGTACCCACATAGCCAGACACATAGCATTTCCTCCTTCTCACTGGCTCAAACAAACTAGGGGTGTCTTTTTTATGCTTTTATAGCACCCTCTAGTGTGCAACTAGTGTAGGTAATTTTAGTTTTGACTCATGGTAGTTGTGTGATTCTGTAATTAGTTTGGGTTACTGCAAGTCAGGCTGAATGCAGGCCTCTGGTACCCCCCACCCCCCCGGATCTAGAGGCTTGGAAAAGCTTCTGGAAATTAGTGGATGGAGGCCAGGAGGTCCTGAACTGCATACTTGAGGGAGTCTGACAAATCCCCAGGAAGAGGGCCTGGCAGGGTGGCTGGATCAACTCTTAAATATGGGGGAGGGCCTGACCAGCAGGAGAGACAGGTGGAAGCTGGAGTGCTGAGGGTGCTGTCGTGTGTCTGGATAAGACCCCAGGTCTGGTTTGTAAATGATCTTGTCACTGATCCATAGAGACTGTATTTATTCTGGAGGGAAAATAGTCCAGGATCTTCATTTTTATACATAGAGAAGAAAGTTTGTCCTCAACTGTTATTCTTCAAGTCAAGTTGGGCATCCCATATACCCAGATAAAAGTGTGTATAAGGGTGCTCTGAGTAACGGACCAATCAGTCTATGTAGAAATAGAAGAGGGTCTTCATGCACTTGAAGAGAGGCAAACTCTGGAAGTAAAATGAAAAGGGAAAAAAAGGCACCTCTAAGTGCAGAAGTAATACTTTATATATCCCAAAAGGGTTAAAAATACTTACAAAAGGGTGGATGGGTAGGGGCACATCATATTAATAATATGGCAGGTGGTCCGGTGTTCTGGTAGTCCCAAGGAGTCTCAGGGATATCCGGAGGTGTAATTCTATGGCAGCATATTTTGAAGTGTCCGGCAGATGTCATCAAATTGCATGTTGATGACATAACTTCCGGTTTGCTGTCCACGCTGGTTGCTGGTCCCTTCCCGTTGATGTCACTTCCTAGATTCGGCTTCCATGATGTCTCAGACAGCCTAGCTGTCTTCCCAGTATCCAGGAGAGTTGTGGCTTCCATCTGCCAGCCACTTCAGAATATGCTGCCATAGAATTACACCTCCGGATATCCCTGAGACTCCTTGGGACTACCAGAACGCCGGACCACCTGCCATATTACTAATATGACGTGCTCCTACCCATCCACCCTTTTGTAAGTGTTTTTAACCCTTTTGGGAAATATAAAGTTTTACTCCTGCTCTCAGAGGCGCCTTTTTTTTTTTCTTTTTAGTTTACATCCCATATACCCCTAGACCCTATCCAAGTTGTTCTCCCTAATAAATCAACAAAAACAAGCTCATGGACTGATTCTTGTGTCTGGATGCAAGGTGGAAATATGTGTTGCCTGGCTGTGCAGACTATAGGGGGACCCAAGAACACAGCGGCTCCTGCGGGTGTAGTGCTGCGGATTAAACTTGTATAGAATACCCCAAAATTATTGAATTTACTTCTTTTGAGGATGCTTTTCTTCCCACAGATCACTAGAAAGTTCCCATGAAATTCTCTACTGGCTGAGAAATGCTTAGGATCTCCTCTTAAAGAACTGAACACTGCAAACAGTCACTAGGGCAGAGACTTAGGTCAGTAGTCATAATGTCACAGGATCATCGGCTGCCTCCGTCCGATATCCACCGGGCACTTCTCAGCGGGACACCCCTGTCCAACTTCCCCCGGACCCAAAATAAAAAATCCCAGGCCAGGCTTGAAAATAGACCCCCCAGCTTCAGCTACAGCTAAGACCTTGATGACCTCCAAGTAGCATTTCCAGTAGACTGCCCTTAGGGGAAGAGCCCCTAGGTAGGGGACTCTTCTTGTAGGATTGGACCCACCCACACTGCTCAAGGCCTCTGACTACTTATGGGCTTTCCAGTCACCTACTGGAGACACCCCCCTAGGGATTGGCTGGGCCCCCATAAATAATCAAGTATGCTGCGTACAGGGGGCAGAGTTCAGGAGTATGCTGCGTATATGGGCAGAGTTCAGGGATGTGCTGCATACAGGGGTCAGAGTTCAGGAACCCCATGTGCACGTCTATGTCGCTATGCCCTAGTTATAGTTGACCACTTCACCAAGTTCCTGGTAGTAGTCCCCTCTAAGGACCAGACAGCTCCAAACACGGCTAAATTGATCTGGAAGCATGTGGTTCAACCATACAGTTGTCCCAAACGTATACTCTCAGACTAGGGCCCAAATTTTGAGTCAGTGATTATGTCCAAGCTGTGTCCCCTCAGTGGTATCCAGAAATCGCACACCAGCCCTTACCACCCTTAGGGTAATTGAGCTTGTGAAAGGTTCAGTAGTATTATGCTGGGCATGCTACTGACTCTCAAACAAGGGCACACAGATAGATGGCACCAACATGTGGGGACAGTGGTGTAGCCTACAATATAACAGTTCATCGGGATATAGGTCACATGCTCTCCATCCAGTGGATCTCCTACTGGGCTCTCCAGAGAACTCAATGCTCTGGGTTTCTACCACCTGGGTTCAGGAACAGTGGTAATGGTTTCAGAAAGCCAAGCAGGAGGTGTTGGATAGACACAAGGACATAGCCAAGGACTCTGCCCTAGAGGAACTGCCACTGTAACCTGGAGACTAGGTGTTGGTAAAAATAACCAAAAATGAAAGAGGCAGTGAACTGCAGCCCAAGTGGGAGTGTTCTCCCTATTTGTTGGAACAGCAGCCCTTTCCTTGTATATGACATACAGTAGTCTCAGAGGGATCCAATCCCATCTAGAGACATCTCCACTGCAACCTGCTTATACCTTGTATGCTAAGTGGCAAATGCTCCGCCAAACCAGCCAGGGTTGACAGCTCCCGAGTGTCCTCCGATATCCTTCCTTCACTGGAGCCACCATAGCAGCATTGCCTGACAGCCCAACTGGGGGCTGGACGATTGTACAGAGCTCTCTCCGATTTCACACGTGTACATCTGACACCTTTGTGAGTGAATGTGATTTTTTATTTACTGACAATAAAAACTGTACTACACCAAGTGGTCACTTGTCACCTTTCTCTCCCCTTCCATCTTATGATGAACCTCCAGCCCGACAAAGTCAGATTAGTCTACACCATGACTCCAAGCCCACTCCATAACCAACAACTCCACTTTCCACCTCTAGAAGGTTCTTGCATAGGCAAGATGTTCTCAATAACTGGAATGTCCAGACCAGATAATGATTAAATGGTGTGCTCTTTACTTATAGAAATTTTGGTACAAATTCAACAAGTGGTTCATTTCTTTATCAGTACGAATAGTGCTACACCGGTGGTCATCAACTCCAGTCCTCAGGACCTACTAACAGGCCAGGTTTTATGTGTTACCTTGGGGAGATGCAGACTAGAATACTCCAATCACTGAGCAGCAAATTATATCACCTGTGATCTATTTTAGTTATCTTGCAAACCTGGCCTGTTAGTGGGCCCTGAGGACAGGGTTGATGACCACTGTGCTACAGCACATCCTTCTTTCACAGTGGAATCAATTCTTCATGGTGCAAGTTATCATTACCACAAAGAGAGAACAAATACCTACATTTAGCAAACAACAAAAAGTCCAGTTTATTGGAAAACAACATAAAAAAGAGGATGGAATAATTCTCACGGCCTTCCAACTGGGCAAGATGAAGGAAGAGGGGATCGTCCACTTTGAGCCTGATGATGATTAATCTGGCTTCTGCTCTCTCCTGTCAATTTTGAATTATTTTCTTTGCTTACCATAAGTTATAAATATCAAGTCTCTGACATTTCATTGTGTTGGCATGCTGTTAATACATACATGGGTGCGACAACTACTCTCACATATTATACTGTGATTTCTGGTTTTGCCACTAGGTGGTAGTGTGTGTTATGTTTAATGCATGGATAATGTAATTTTTTTCCTTGTGGAAATACAGTTATGAGTGTCTCTGTGTTTCTGTTGTTTTCAAGTAAACCAAGAAGGGCTCTGCTATGTGTCCAGTACCATATGGACTGGTAAGAGTTGTATCTGGAACAGCTTTCCACCACATAGTGTTAACAATTTTACTTACTAAACAGAATTAGCGTAGCCTCAGAGGAAGCAAAGGGAACATGTCCTGGCCCTTATTCTTAGTGTTTGGCCTTATTGTGAAATGCAATCCCCATCACAGTGTATAATACAATACAGGGACCTCTGCGCTACTAAAAAGTGGGAATAAAGAGATGCTGCAAAATCTAGTGGTGTTTACAAATCAACCAGTAATAAAAGTGCATGTACAAAATAATTTCGCGCAAAACCATAAAAAACAATCAGTGAAAAAATCACAATAAGATCAAAAGTATGTGCATCAAAACATAAATAAAAAGTTCATTTAGAATGGTGGAGATCAAAAATGAAGATACAAAGAGTCCCAGTGCTGAATAGCTAAGTCTTGACTCTTGAAACAAATTAATGATCATTCAAAGAAACACGATAACAATGTGTATCAAAAAATAATTATTATTAAGTGAAAAGTAGACAAATAACGTGCAATCGTGATTAAAAAGTGTAAGTATATAAAAAAAGTCCATAAAAAGGTGAAAAGCCGTTCGTAAATCTTCTCAGTGGATGCAACAAATGAAAAACGTGTGATCAGTGATGGGATGGCAGATGAAATATGTGCTCACAGAGCCCTTACCTTAAAGGGCATTGGTAAATGCCTTAAAGATCATGATGAATGCATGGTAGTTTGAGACCAGCGGTTTCATCCGGAAAATAGATGATAGATGTAGGGCCGGATGAGGCTCGCATCAGAGTCCAGATGAATATGGAAAAGAAGAACAAAAAAAGGGGCCTCCAATCGTGTAGTACCATAGACCGAAAATTTATTGAATAAAAAGCTATACAGGGCAATGAAAAGGTATCGTACAGCCAACAGGATGGCGTAACGCTGTTACCTAGTACATCACTTCCGGTCCGCAACAAAAACAACCGGGTCAAAGATGTGAACTTCCGGTTGCGTCCAGTGCATCAGTCCTATGCGTTGCGTCACGTACCTCGTGACTTCCTGAGGAATGGGCGTGGTTTGACCCCTCCCACAAGTGGTAGGGGTCAAAAAGGAAGGGCAGGGCCTGGCGCCCCCATCCTAAAACTTCACCAGCCGCCACTGTTGCAGTCTGAACACTGGGGAAGAGGAAACTGGGGAAATGCTTCCTTTGGCTTGCAGCAGACTGGTATTATCTCGACTTAGACAAAGCCACTGGATTGCAGCACAAGGATGGATTTTTAATGATAAAGGTGGAGCTTATCTGAAAAATGATTTTGCTGTTTTGTGTGTGTTGTGACTTGCCAGGATTGCACTGATGCAGACTTGTAAAGTCCGTATAATAAGAAATATTGGGACCAATGTTGGTACTTCTACCTTACATATTATAGAGACACTATGAGGGGTGTTGACAAATAATTCACATAACTGTTCATCCATCAGAGCTGCATGTAAATTCATTCTGCTTGAATGGGACAAGATTTTATATTTTTAGGTTATATTCTCTGCAGATCAGATGTGTGAATGGGGAAATACCACATTATGGTCACTAGATGGTGCTGACTATGATAGGAAATAAGTATGATCCTCGGCTCTATCTAGTTGCCAAACTGCAGGATTTTTCCCATTTGATCTTCAAAAAATAGAGCCTGAGAACATTTAATTGTGTTTCATTTGTGTCCCATTTGCCCCTGAGGATTCTGCTTCTATTAAAACATTAGGAACAAGGTCTATCTTGGCTGATATGTGGCCCTTTGGTGATGTCAGGAGCCACGCTCAAAGCCCCCTATATCTCGCAAGTTGACAATCACTGGACAGCCATTGGTCTAGAGAAATATCTGTAAACTTAGAGGAACGAGATGCAAGCAGAATATCTCCAGTCAGGAATATAAACAGCAGTAAGAACTGATTTAATCCAAACATCTTTCTTCATTCAACAGAAAGAAATACTCGGAGTTCTACTTTAATATGATGTTATCACATTTTTATTCACTTCTTTTTTAGAAGATTTTTTTTTATTCGGATTTAAAGGGTTTAAAACATGCAATACGGAGCCTAATGGACATACCCAGGCTCGCGAAACATAACAATAAAAAACATAGATCAAAACTCAGGGTGGAGATATTATAAAGGGAAGGATCGCATATATGGCACTACTCTAAAAATGAGCACAACGCTAAATTAAGGCATTCACAGAATGCAAATAGGCATGTCACCACTGTTACACCAACTTCACAGGAAGTTGATTAGAATTAGTAGGCGAAGCCGAATCAGTGTTCATAGATGGGGAATCTATCCATTTATCCCAAAATGTATGAAACTTTTTAGCACAGTCAGGAGCTACATAGGTTGCTTTGTACAATGGTAAGGCTGCATTTACCAGGTGCTTCCAAAAATTCAGTGAGGGGGCTGAGGAAGATTTCTATTTACAACCCATATATAAAAAAATAAAATAAAATAAAAAACCTACGACGTCGGGGCAAGCGTATATGGTAAATATCTCCTGAACTGTGCAGGTTTAGGAGATATTTACAGTACCTACAGGTAATGCTCTGTACACACAATTGGACTTTCCGACAACAAAACTGTGGAATTTTGTTCGAAGGTTGTTGGCTCCAACTTGTCTTGCATACACACGGTCACACAAATGTTGGCCAACAATTACGAATGTAGTGACGTACAAGACGTACGGCGAGCCGATAAAAAGGAAGTTCAATAGTCATGTGATATCTCCATTATGAACACTAGTTTTACAAGCCAGAGCGCTTCCGGCTCGTACTTGATTGCGAGCATGCGTGGACTTTTGTGCGACGGACTTGTGTACACACGATCGGAAAGTCCCATAACAAAAATTTGTTGGCAGAAAATTTGAGAACCTGCTAGCCAACATTTGTTGGTGGAAAGTCAGACAACAAATGTCCGATGGAGCATACACATGGTCGGACTTTCCGCCAACAAGCTCACATCCAACATTTGTTGTCGGAAAAACTGATTGTGTGTACGGGACATAAGTCTTATTTTAGGTACAAGTGGTGTAACTAGGTTTACAACCCCTTTAAGAACAATTGCTTTACGTTGTCAGGTCACCTGAGTCCAGGTGACAGATGCACCCCGTTGGGGTCAGGAGTGCACCGCTAAGGTAGTGGACCCTACGGCTGACTGCATCATGGGAAATGTAGATCCAAAACATCTGGGGGGCCAAGGTTCTCCCTCACTGATCTAGACAAATCTGGTTTAGGTATTTTTATTCACTTCTTTACCTTAACCTCTTCCCACCGACCGTACGCAGATGTGCGTAATCGGCTTTTCGGGGTTATACCGGGATGATGCCTGCAGCTTCAGGCATCATCCCGGTACCGTTGTTTAGAGCCGGCGATCAGCTATCCGAGTATAACAACCGATGCGGCTAAAAGCCAGTCGGCTGTTATACCGGAGGAGCGGAGGGGACATCCCCCCCTCCTGCCGCCTCCCGCCGCTCTTACCGGGCCTCCCGTGCGATTGGGAGGCCCTGTGTCCAATCGGCTTCCTTCGGCGGCTGGGGGCGGGCTGGAATGAAGCCGTGGGCGGCTTCGTTCCAGATTTTTCATTGTAAACGCTGAAGCGACTTCATGACGTCACCTCCTGTTTACTCGGCTTCCAATGGCGCCAGTTTTAAAAAAAATACACAGTATTCAGAATTGCCGTTTTCGGCGATCTGAATACTTTGAAGTGCAAAGGAGGGATCGGGGGTCTTTTAGACCCCCGATTCCTCCATAAAGGGTACCTGTCATCACCTATTACTGTCACAAGGGATGTTTACATTTCTTGTGACAGCAATAAAAGTAAAAAAAAAAAAAAATTTTTTTAAACACAATTTATAAGTATAAAAATAAATAAAATAAATAATAATAAAAATTTTTTTGAGATATCGCCGCGATCGTCAGAGCGAGAGCAATAATTCTAGCCCTAGACCTCCTCTGTAACTCAAACCTGGTAACCGTTAAAAAAATTTAAAGCGTCGCCTATGGAAATTCATAGGTACCGTAGTTTGTCGCCATTCCATGAGTGCGTGCAATTATAAAGGGTGACATGTTTGGTATCTATTTACTCGGCGTAACATCATCTTTCACATTATACAAAAAAATTGGGGTAACTTTACTGTTTGGATTTTTAAAATTCATGAAAGTGTCCCTTTTCCAAAAATTTGCATTTAAAACACCGCTGCACAAATACCGTGTGATATAAAATATTGCAACAATCTCCATTTTATTCTCTAGATTCTCTGCTAAAAAAATATATATAATGTTTGGGAACTCTAAGTAATTTTCTAGCAAAAAATACGGATTTTAACTTGTAAACACCAAATTTCAAAAATAGGCTTAGTCATGAAAGGGTTAAACAAAAACGTAGCAGATTACTGAAGAACAATTGTTGGTGATAAAGGATACACACATCACATCCTATTATTATAGATCCTATTATTATACATTTACTGTACATATCGCTAACATATTACATAGTTCTGTATGATGAACACTGACCCCTTCACATCAGTGTTTACAGCAAAAGAGCTTACATTCTAATGTCCTACTACAGTTACACCCAATTTTTATTATTATACATTTATACAGTTTTTACTTAAAGTGGAACTATTATTATTATTATACAGGATTTATAAAGCGCCAACAGTTTGTGCAGCGCTTTACAACATGAGGGCAGACATTACACTTACAATACAAATCAATACAGGAGGGATCAGAGGGCCCTGCTCGTTAGAGCTTACAATCTAGAAGGGAGGGTCAAGTGGAAACAAAAGGTAATAACTGTGGGGGATGAGCTGATGGAGAAGATGAAAATACAGTTGTTAGGTGTGGGTAGGGTGGGCTTCTCTGAAGAGAAGGGTTTTCAGGGATCGATAAAAGCTAATAAAGTAGGAGATAAGTGGACAGATTGGGGTAAGGCGTTCCATGGGATTGGAGAGGCTTTGGAAAAGTCCTGGAGGCGAGCATGGGAGGAGGTGACAAGGGAGCTAGAGAGCAGGAGGTCTTGAGAGGAACGAAGAGAACGAGTAGGTTGGTATTTAGAGACTAAGCTAGTGATGTATCTGGGGGGCAGAGTTGCGGATGGCTTTGTATGTAGTTGTTAGAATTTTAAATTTAATTCTTTGGCCGAGCGGAAGCCAGTGGAGGGATTGACAGAGAGGAGTGGCAGACACAGAGCGATTGGTAAGGTGGATGAGTCTGCCAGCGGCATTCATAATGGATTGAAGAGGTGATAGACTATGTAGAGGTAAGCCAATGAGAAGGGAGTTGCAGTAGTCGAAGCGAGAGATGACCAGCGAGTGAATTAAGAGCTTTGTTGTGTCATTGGTTAGAAAGGGGCATATTTTGGAGATGTTGCGGAGGTTGAGGCGGCAGGATTTGGACAGTGATTGGATGTGTTGCTTGAAGGAGGGACTTATAATAAATAAATCTTTATTATAAGACCCTGGGGAATAAAATGGCGGTTGTTGAAATTTTTAGGACACATGGACGCACCAACTAGAAATAAAACTAGAAATAAAACATTACTGGATCTACTGATTACCAACAATACAGACCTGATCACAGATGTGGAAATACGGGGCAATTTAGGTAACAGCGATCACAGGTCAATTAGTTTCAGTATAAATCACACAAATAGAAAACATGAAGGGAACACAAATACACTGAATTTCAAAAGAGCCAACTTCCCTCAACTACAAACCTTGCTAAAAGGCATAAATTGGGATAAAATATTAGGAACAAAGAATAGGGAGGAGAGATGGGTTTGCTTTAAGAGCATATTAAATAAGGGCATTAGCCAATGTATCCCATTGGGTAATAAATTTAAAAGAGCGAACAAACATCCTGGATGGCTTAACTCCAATGTAAAAATGCATATAAAAGCAAAGGAGAAGGCCTTCAAAAAATACAAGGTTGAGGGATCATCCTCAGCATTCAGACTTTATAAAGAATGCAATAAGAAATGTAAGGGTGCAATTAGGACGGCTAAGATAGAACATGAAAGACACAAGAAATTCTTTAAGCATATAAACAGTAAAAATGGGGAGGACAGACCATATTGGCCCCATAAAGAATGAGGAAGGACATCTGGTTACAAAGGATGGGGAGATGGCGAAGGTATTGAATTTATTCTTCTCCTTAGTCTTCATGAGTGAATCGCGGGGCTTCAGTAACCAAAACTGCAGTGTTTATCCTCATGACACAACACAGGAAGCACCTCCATGGTTAACAGAGGACGGAATTAAAATTAGACTTGAGAAACTTAACATTAATAAATCACCGGGCCCAGATGGCTTGCATCCGAGGGTACTTAGGGAACTCAGTCAGGTGATTGCCAGACCGTTGTTCCTAATTTTTACAGACAGCCTATTGACTGGAATGGTACCAGCTGATTGGAGAAAAGCCAATGTAGCACCAATATTTAAAAAGGGCCCAAAATACATCCCTGGGAATTACAGACCAGTTAGCCTACCATCAATAGTATGTAAACTCTTGGAGGGGATGATAAGGGACTATATACAAGATTTTAGTAATAAGAACGATATCATTAGCAGTAATCAGCATGGATTTATGAAGAATCGTTCTTGCCAAACCAATCTATTAACCTTCTATGAGGAGGTGAGTTGCCATCTAGATAAAGGAAGGCCCGTAGACGTGGTGTATCTGGATTTTGCAAAAGCATTTGACACAGTTCCCCATAAACGTTTACTGTACAAAATAAGGTGCGTTGGCATGGACCATAGGGTGAGTACATGGATTGAAAACTGGCTACAAGGGCGTGTTCAGAGGGTGGTGATAAATGGGGAGTACTCAGAATAGTCAGGGGTGGGTAGTGGGGTTCCCCAGGGTTCTGTGCTGGGACCAATCCTATTTAATTTGTTCATAAACGACCTGGAGGATGGGATAAACAGTTCAATCTCTGTATTTGCAGACGATACTAAGCTAAGCAGGGCAATAACTTCTCCGCAGGATGTGGAAACCTTGCAAAAAGACCTGAACAAATTAATGGGGTGGGCGACTACATGGCAAATGAGGTTCAATGTAGAAAAATGTAAAATAATGCATTTGGGTGGCAAAAATATGAATGCAATCTATACACTGGGGGGAGAACCTTTGGGGGAATCTAGGATGGAAAAGGACCTGGGGGTCCTAGTAGATGATAGGCTCAGCAATGGCATGCAATGCCAAGCTGCTGCTAATAAAGCAAACAGAATATTGGCATGCATTAAAAGGGGGATCAACTCCAGAGATAAAACGATAATTCTCCCGCTCTATAAGACTCTGGTCCGGCTGCACCTGGAGTATGCTGTCCAGTTCTGGGCACCAGTCCTCAGGAAGGATGTACTGGAAATGGAGCGAGTACAAAGAAGGGCAACAAAGCTAATAAAGGGTCTGGAGGATCTTAGTTATGAGGAAAGGTTGCGAGCACTGAACTTATTCTCTCTGGAGAAGAGACTTTTGAGAGGGGATATGATTTCAATTTACAAATACTGTACTGGGGACTCACAATAGGGATAAAACTTTTTCGCAGAAAAGAGTTTAATAAGACTCAGGGCCACTCATTACAATTAGAAGAAAAGAGGTTTAACCTTAAACTACGTAGAGGGTTCTTTACTGTAAGAGCGGCAAGGATGTGGAATTCCCTTCCACAGGCGGTGGTCTCAGCGGGGAGCATTGATAGCTTCAAGAAACTATTAGATAATCACCTGAATGACCGCAACATACAGGGATATACAATGTAATACTGACACATAATCACACACATAGGTTGGACTTGATGGACTTGTGTCTTTTTTCAACCTCACCTACTATGTAACATAGTATTTGCTCAGTGGTCTTGCAAATGCAATTTTTTTTGAAAAAATACACTTTAACGAATTATAAAAAAAAAAAAAAAAACAATAGTTACCTCAATTTTTTTATATAATCTGAAGATGATGTTACGCCAAGTAAATATATACCTAACGCTTTAAAATTGCACACACTCGTGGAATGGAGATAAACTACGGTACTTAAAAATAACCATAGGCAACGTTTCAAACACCTTTACAGGTTACCAGTTTAGAGTTAGTGCTAGAATTATTTCTCTCAATCTAACGTTTGCGGTGATACCTCACGTGTGTGGTTCAAATACCGTTTACATATGCGTGTGCGACTTAAGTATGCGTTCGCTTTTGCACGGGATGGGGGCGCTTTACATTTGTTTTATTATTATTGGTTTTACTTTTTTTATTACACTGTCCATTTAAAAAAAAAATTCTGATCACTTTTATTCCTATTACAAGGAATTTAAAAATCCCTGTTGATAGAAAAAGGGATGACAAATCTCTTTACCTTTAAAAGCAAAAGATCATTTTGCTTTAATTATTCCATTTTTTTTCTTTCAGCCTTGACCAGATGTGATGTCATGACATCGCTCTGTTCCTCCAAGGCCATAGAGTCAATCAAACATATCCAATAAAAAATGTAAAAAAAAAATCTAATTTCTTCATCAATTTAGGGCAATATGTATTCTGCTACATATTTTTGGTAAAAAATCCCAATAAGCATATATAGATTGGTTTGTGAAAAGTTATAGCTAACTATGGGATATTTTTAGTCCGGTTTCACACATGTGCGCTGCGAATTGAAGCTCAGGTTTCACTGGGAAGATAAAAATCTGTTGTTCAAAGGCTTCTCTGCGTTCTAGCTGCGTATCAGTGAGCAGGGAGAGGAGGGGGGGGGGAGGTGTAGTGAGGAGAAGGAGAAAATCCTTGTTCAGGACGCAATGCATCTGCGAATCAGATGCGTTCCCATAGGAGGTAATAGGCTTGTAATTTGCACCGCAATGCCCAAAAACCACACACATTTTTTGTGCAATGCGCAGAGTGAAAGCAACGCACATATGTGAACCAGATACATTCAAATGAATGTATTTTAAAATGTCCTGCGAATTGGATGCGGTGTAAGCCGCATCTAATTCGCATAGGTGTGAACCTGAGCTTATAGAATTTTTATTTATTTATTTTTTACTAGTAATGGCGGCAATCAGCGATTTTTAGCGGGACTGAGACCATGCGGCAGGCAAATCAGACACTAACTGACACTTTTGACACTTTTTTACTAATGACACTGGCAGGAAAGGAGTTAACATCAGGGGTGATCAAAGGGTTAAGTGTGTCCCTAAGGGGTTATTTTTTAACTGAGGGGAAGTGCTTTGACTAAAGGAAAACAGAGATCCGTGTTCCTTCTTTTTCCCCTCTGGCAGAACGGTGATCTGCCTTGTTTACATAGACAGACCGCGATTGTGCCTCTCCTCAGAACGATCGACGGGTCCCGGCAGACATTGCATCCGCTGGACCTGCTGATTGACCGGTGGCGAGCACGCACCCCAGACCCCGTGCATGAAATCACATACAGGTGCATGATTTTGCGCAGGAGGGCCACCCTGCCGCGGTATAGCTGTGTGGGACAGTCTTAAAGTGGTTAATACCACTCCTGTACAGAACACTGCACTGTTAATACCATAATGGGCTAATGTGGTGCATAGTAGCCCATTATGCTTTACCTTTGCAGGGAAATAAAGAGGAAGAAAAACCCACCAGGGTTTACTCCCTCTAACAGCAAGGAGCACATGGAAGGGCAACGCATTTCAAACAAAAACAAAGAAAGGTTCTAAAAGGGGTCTGATCTCTCCTCTACCCTTGAAAGCATCAGATAAAAAAAATGGTTTGCATCCGCCGGAAGGACGTCATGCTGTCGCTCCCAGCGACCTAGACCATAGAGGTGAGGAGAAAAGATCTGGTCTCTCTTCATCTCTATGGCCAGCTGTGGAAGCCTCTGGATCATTTCCCAGACTCGCAGGTGAGAACGGTAAGGCAGAGAAACACCACCACCTCCTAAAAGTGATCCAGCGGCTAATCAGCTGCTCGGATCGCTTTTTATGAAAAGAGAATCGCCGGCTGAAAATTTTAATAGTGGGGTTATGGCTGACAGCTGCTGCCATAGCCCAAGTAAACTGCTTGAAAAGGTAAATGTATGTTAGGGGGTCTTGAAGTGGTTAAAGTGGAAATCAGCACTCTCATTAGGACCTGTGTTCTACATTTACAAACTAAAGAAGAATGATACTTTAACCACTTAAAAGCTTCAACAAAGTTTGGTAAAAGCTCTGCAAGAACTTTGTCAAATTGTTGGGAAGAAGAAGAAGAAGAAGAAGAAGAAGAAGAAGGAGGTGGAGGATGAGGAGAAGGAGGAGGAAAATAATAATACTGGAAAAAAAGTTAAAAGGGAAAATATAAAAGTTTGTAAATGGGTAGGCTTAGTTTACACATTTTGTTTTCTGTTACATAATTAGACCTCTTTCACACTGAGGCAGTTTTCAGGTGTTTTAGCACTATTAATAGCTCCTGAAAACTGCCTCCCATGCCACCCCAGTGTAAAGGTCCGAGTGCTTTCACACTGGGGCGGTGCGCTTGCGGGAGGAGAAAAAAAGGCCTGCAAGCAGCATCTTTAGGGCGGTCCTAAACCACCCATGCCCATTGGAATGAATGGGCAGAGCTTCAGAAGCACCTGAAAAGTGCTTCGGAAGCGCCGTAACAGGGGCATTTTAACCCCTTTTTAATCCCTTCTTGGGGGTTAAAAACGAGCGGTGCTTTACCGCATACACCGATGCAGCCCCAGTGTGAAAGTAGCATTAGGTTGAAAAAAGACACAAGTCCATCTAGTTCGACCAAAAAAAATAAATACAATGCCATATTCACAATACTTCACCCACAGTTGATCCAGAGGAAGGCGAAAGTATCATCCAATTTGCTACAGCAGGGGATAAAATTAATTCCTGATCCCTTGAGAGGCAATCGGATTTTCCTTGGACCAACTTTACCAATAAATGTCAGTATGCAGTTATATTATGTGATGGTTTTCCTTGTGGAACTGACCACTGCATTCATCTATGGGTCTATCGGGAGCTTCCATTTCCATTGAAGAGAATGTAATAAGCCTCACCACATTCCAACTGGGCAGGATGAAGGTGGTGGAGTTTGTCCACTTTGAGCCTGATGATGACCTGAGAGATTAAGCCGAAGTTTCCTTTACTGCCGTTGTTTTATTTTCTTTCATCTGTTAAAGAATAAAAAAAGTCAATGTGATAAAAATATGGCATCCCTGAAGCTTCACTAAAACAGAATGTACTATTTTACTTAGATTGATTAGTGTAGCCTCAGGAGAAGCAGAAGCAACATTGTACTGGGCCTATGTCCTGGGAGGGTCTAGTTTTAGGCTCAGTTCACACCTATGTGTTTTTTGGTGCTTTTCGGAGAAACACACTACAGTTCATTTAACATGGTTTCCTATGGGACACGTTCACATCTATGCTTTTTTTTTCAACCGCTACATTTTTGGAAAGGGACAGGGACTTTTTTAAACACAAAACAATGCTTTTGTTTGCTTCTTTGGTTCAATAGACGTCAATGGAGAAGCTACAAAAAGGTTGTAGTGCATTTTTGCCACAATTTTTAATCTGTAATAAATAATAAATACCGCGCTGTAAAATTTGAAAAAAAAGAAAGAAAGAAAAAGAAGGAAACCTACACCCAAAAAGCTGCTGCTATAAGTGAGATACACACCTAATCAGACAAATAACAATAAGTAGCAGCGCTGAATAACTTAAAGATGTACACCAAGGATAGCATACAAAGTGCAAATATTTATATCATATACAGGTACATGTATGTGAAACCAGCCCATATACTAAATTATGCAAAATAGAAAAACAGCTCTGAATGGGCATCAATAAAGTTCATCCAGATGCAAGTGAAAAAGTCAAACGATCTATAGTAATATCTCCAAAGTGATGTTGCTGGGTGAACATATGAATCCTCCACCGCACCACTGTGATAACACCGGTAGAATTATATGCTTACAACAAGGCAAGCTCAGGTAAGCTTGTGACCTTGACCCGGTCAGGGCCTTTAAACAGAAGGGATGATTGGAAGGGGATGGTCCACCAAAACGCATGGAGATCGGTCCCAGAAAAAACTTTCCACATACACCTCCAAGGTACCGGAATAAATATCACTCAGGGGTTCCCCAAGAAAAAAGAAGGAATGGACATAGCGTAATCCAGATAACTACTTTATTCTTTAAAAGATAAAAGCTGCACTTACATTGTATCAGGAAATTATAAGCATAAAAGTAGCAAGAGCCGGCCGGCTATAGCGTTCACCCGTCCACACACGGACCACGCGAGACGTCAGCACGTCAGCTCCTCTCGACGCGCATTTCGTCACACGATGACGTCGTCTAGGCCACGGGCGACGCACTGACGTGTCGCGTATAAATAACAGTGGGAAACCAAGCCTCGATATGAATCCGGACCAGGAAATCATCTAGCACTCCACCGGAAGATCAGCAGACAGAATCAGCAGGCAGGATCAGAGTCTATGGGAAGCTGGGATCGGAACAGGCAGCAGGCAATCTCAGGTAACAACAAGCTGGATCAGAATCAGAGGTCACACAGGAAACAGGATACAACACAGGAGCTGCAGACCAAACAGCTTTTTAATCTGCTGAACAACAAATTGGCAAATAAAAAATGACAAAGAATGCAAATTACAGCAAAATCGCAGTAAAATGCACAGCAAAAAACACTGCAGAAACTGAACCAAAGCAAACTGCATAGGTGTGAATGGAGCCTAAGCTCTTATTCTATAACACTTGGCCTCGTACCAAGGGGCCTCGTACCACTCATTGGCATAACTGCCAAGTGTCCTGAGGGGCAGTCTCTGAATTTTGGGCACTCGGCAGAGTGGCAGTGGGGTGTTGGATGCTGGAATGCTCTTAAAAAAAGTGAATGTTCACTTAGCTTAGTAAATAGGTTGAAGCTGTGTTGACTTTGTATATCCAACCATGTGTAAGGGAAATTAAAAAGCAGAATTTTTCTTATCATCATGTAGCAAAGTCTTTAACCTCTTCCAGCCTAATGAGGACCTTCAAGGCCAAAGACAGCTGACATCCTTCCATATGTAGTGGGTTGTGAGGCATAGTGGGTGCAAAGATGGTGAAAGTCATCCTCTCCCTTGAGCAGTGAGACTTGGTGGTTCTTCCCTACTCTAATGGTACACACAACAACAGTCTATCAGAAGGTCAAATGTTACTTGCCACCTTCCCATGGAGTCAGGTGAAGTCCCGATGGAGCTAAAGCCGGTTGCTATGGGCGACTGCTGCAAAGACAATGCCTTAGCCCCATGCTGGGCGCCAAATATAGTAAAGTCTATAACTTCTCCCAACCTAATGAGGACCTTCAAGGCCAAAGAAAGCTGACATCCTTCCATATGTAGTGGGTTGTAAAGCATAGTGGGTGCAAAGATGGTGAAAGTTATTGGTGCGCCAGACACCTCTTGGATGCAAAAGAGGTTTTATTTCTTTTAACAGTCCTTTTATATTTTGAAGGGAAAGAGGGTTAGGGCCAGGACACCATTGAGTGGTTGCAATTTCAATTAGCGGACTCCCAGACTTCAGCAGGAGGACAGCCGTACAGTGAAAAGCCCCAGCAAGGCGCCACTTTTGCACGTGCAGGATTGCTGTCTCCTATGGCAACAGTCTTTAACAATTCCTAAAACAAAGTTCAATAGTTCACTCAGCTTCACTATAACTTCTACTTGTAGTTCTTTAGCCCTGGTCTATCAGTGGACTCTGATTCACTGACTCTGAATCCTGTGAGCTCCTCAAGGCTTTCACGGTGGTATTTCCCTCAAGCGTCACCCACGCTTCCCTGCTGAGTCCCTAGCTTGGCACTCCGGATAACTCTCAAGCTTCACCCCCTCTGACCGGCTCGGTCCCTGGCTTGACTCACAAGGCTGCTCTGCAAGCGTCTCCTATGCTGGTTGGGTCCCTAACTTGATCACTGCCTGAAGTTTCCCGATTCTCCATCGTGCCCCCTCGGTGAGAATGCTGCTCCAGTACTTGCTTCAATTACTCACTGTGGTCCCTGGTAAAGGTGGTCGGTCCCTTAGTGGTGAGAGCTTTCCTTCTACCTCCGACCACGACAGGTTCTCTGGCCGGCAGAACTGTCACTTTTGGTGACACTTTTGGTTGGCGCTGCCCTCTTACTTCTGGATAGGCCCTCACACAGCCTGGCAGCCAGATGCCCCCGGGATAGGCCTAATCTCTGGCCTAGCAGCCCGGAGCGTCCGACACGTCCACCTAGACAGTGGTCCGGGAGGCACAGAACATAGATCACCTGACTCCACCCGAATATATAGGCTCTCCCAGCAAAGGGATTCAAGAAAACCCCTGCACATTGGCTGAGATACCCCACATACCACCCCAAGTACCCGGCCACCTAGTGGTAGAAGAGAAAAGTGCAACTAGGCCAAACTTAGGGAGAAATCAATAGATCTCTATCAATTGACCAAGATAACTACTCTTGGCAAGTAAATTTGTGAGGAGCTCCCTGACTAAACCCCAGGGCGCTACAATCTCATCCCATTTTGACCATTATGTATGTGATATAATCTTCTTACATGCACATGCATGTAGGAATATTAGTGACACAAAATAATTTTATTTGCATATGTATGTTGACCTCTGATATGTATGAGTGGTTATTCGTTATCATGATAATCAATGCTGGACTGTGACTGTTATTATCTGGCCCCTTCTTTATCTAGAAAGTTTTCAGACCTACAGACATTTTATTATCAGATTTGAATATATTTGGGATGTATCTGTGGCCATTTAGACCCATGGCAACATGGCTGAGTGGCCAGTCTCCTCCTGTAAGTGGGGGTAACGTGAACTACAAAAAGATGGCCGACGTTAGAAGCTGGAGGCCACCCTTGAGAACGCCCGTTTGGACGAAACTAGTTGGAGCGGCATCCCAGTTCTGAGGTTACACCACTGCACGATCCTGGGTCATCAGCGGCTCTCTCATTACTTGTACTGTGTTTTTTCGCTGTCACATTTTTCTAATTGAATGACTGGCTCTGTTCTACAATAAACCTTTGTTTAAATGGCTACACTATCCCTGGCTTTCTGTTGGCTCCTTGGGCTCTATCTGTTCCAGTGGGAGTTGCCTTTTGCTGCTGTTTCAGGCTCGGTTCACACTGCCGCAACTTGGGATCCGACTTGTGAGACTCCAAGTCGCATGACATGTGAAATCTCATGTTAGTCAATGAGAGCCGTCTTAATTAGCACTACTGACGTCGCTCTGACTTTAGAAAAGGTTCCTGTACTACTCCAAGGCAACTTCTATCTGACTTGTGCCCATAGACTTTAAGTCGCCTCCAAGTAGGATCCTCATCTATATTGATGTGATTTGGATTAGACATTACAGGAAGATTACCCAGGCATTCCATGAAAGTCGCTTCAAAGTCACATCAAATCAATATGTATTCTGCTACATGTTTTTGGTAAAAAAAATCCCAATAAACGTATATTGATTGGTTTGTGCAAAGTTTATAGCGTCTACAAACTCTGTTATATATATATTGAATTATTTATTTATTTATTTATTTTAGACTAGTAATGGCAGCGATCAGCGACTTATAGTGGGACTGATATTGCAGTGGACAATTGACACTAACTGACACATTCTGACACTGTGGGAACCAGTGACACTAATACAGTGATCAGTGCTAATAATATTCACTGTCACTGTACTAATTACACTGACTGGGAAGGAGTTAAACATCTGGGGTGATCGAATGGTTAATTGTGTGCTTAGCCAGTGTTTTTGTGTTTACTATGTGCTGTTTTTACTAAGGGAAGTTGTGGATTTTATTCCCTGAAACAAAATCCACCTTCTCCCTGCTGACAGAACAGAGCCCTGTATTGTTTATATAGGCAGAGCTCTGTTCTGTGTCTCTCCTCGCTGATCGGCGGGCTGCCGATGGACATCTATTGGCTGGCACCCACTGATCAGCTTTTGCTGTGTCTAATCACAGCACAACCGGTGCGCCCCCTCCACCCCCTTAATGATTTTGAAGCCTTTTTCTGATTCTCTTTCTAATTCAACAACGTCTATTCTGAGGATTGGTGACCAAAACTGAACTGCACATTCAAGATGAGGATGAACCAGTGTTTGTAAAGGAGTAGAATGATCAGTGCAATACAGAGATAGGGGAAATATCACTCACCAGATATATAATTACTACAATCAGTGCTACCAATATTACTGGGACACCAAGACTAACCCTGAGACGTTGCCTTACATATGAATAGGAATCTGTGAAAGAGAAAAAGCAAAGTACACACAATGTATAAAATTGATAAACATATTTATTATTATTATTTATTATTTTCAGGTACTTATATAGCGCCATCAATTTACACAGCGCTTTACATATACATTGTACATTCACATCAGTCCCTACCCTCAAGGAGCTTACAATCTAAGGTCCCTAACTCACATTCATACATACTAGGGACAGTTTAGACAGGATCCAATTAACCTACCAGCATGTCTTCGGAGTGTGGGAGGAAACCGGAGTACCCGGAGGAAGCCTACGCAGGCACAGGGAGAACATGCAAACTCCAGGCAGGTAGTGTCATGGTTGGGATGCGAACCAGCGACCTTTCTTACTGCTAGGTAAGAGTGCTAACCACTACACCACTGTGCCGCCCACATATGATAAATATACAATGTATCAGTTTGTATGGTCGGTGGTCATGTGACATCTCACCTGTATAATCCTCCATCAGGAGAGCAGAGAAGAGACAACAAGACACAATGTTACTATTCTGTGTCACACTCCCACTATGTTCCCCCAGAGCACTTCAAGTTTGGGGGCCCCTCAACATAGAAATTTAATTATATGACAAATAAAAAAGTGAACCGAAATGAATGATAAATCGTGTTTGTTCTAAAAAGGTCGAAAAAACCCATTGGTTCTTAGGGACTTAGGTGCTAAATTGAGGAAAAGGACCTCCAAGATAGTATTCTCAGGAATACTACCGGTACATCGAGCCACACCAGAGAGGCAGAGGGAGATTAGGGAAGTAAACAAGTGGCTGAAGAGCTGGTGTAGTAAGGAGGGGTTTGGGTTCCTGGAGGACTGGGCCAACTTCTCAGTCGGTAACCGGTACTATAGAAGGGACGGACTGCACCTAAATGAGGAGGGTGCAGATCTGCTGGGAATGAAGATGGCCAAAAAGTTAGAGGGGTTTTTAAACTAGGCGATGGGGGGGGAGGGTCCAGAGACAGTGATAGCCAGCGCGGCAGATATTCCAGAGGGTAGTATTGGGGGCATTAGTGATAGGTTAACCAAAGCACAAAAACACAAGGTGAGTATAGTAGCAAGTCCTAGTTGCAATCTTGAAACACCCAATACGAGGACAATATGCGACCGGTCTAAACTATGTGGCATGTTCACCAATGCCAGGAGCATGGCGGACAAGATGGGTGAACTAGAGATACTGTTGTACAAGGAGGATTTGGATTTTGTGGGAATTTCAGAGACCTGGTTCAACAGCTCTCATGATTGGCTGGCAAACATTCAAGGGTATACCCTATACTGCAAGGATAGAGAGGGTAAAAAAGGGGGAGGGGTATGCCTATATATCAAGAATAATGTACAAGCGAATGTGAGAGATGACATCACTGAGGGAGCTAGGGAGGAGGTGGAATCTTTATGGGTAGAGCTCCAAAGGGATGAAGCTAAGGGGAAAATAATACTGGGAGTATGCTATAGGCCCCCTAACCTGAGGGAGGAAGTGGAGACGGATCTCCTATCACAAATTGGATTAGCAGCAAGGATGGGAAGTGTTATCATAATGGGGGATTTTAATTATCCAGACATAGACTGGGCGGAGGGAACCGCGCATTCATTTAAGGCTCGCCAGTTCCTTAATGTCTTGCAGGACAATTTTATGGGTCAGATGGTAGACGCACCAACTAGAAATAAAACATTACTAGATCTACTGATTACCAACAATACAGACCTGATCACAGATGTGGTAATACGGGGCAATTTAGGTAACAGCGATCACAGGTCAATTAGTTTCAGTATAAATCACACAAATAGGAAACATGAAGGGAACACAAAGACAATGAATTTCAAAAGAGCCAACTTCCCTAAACTACAAACCTTGCTAAAAGGCATAAATTGGGATAAAATATTAGGAACAAAGAATACGGAGGAGAGATTGGCTTGCTTTAAGAGCATATTAAATAAGGGCATTAGCCAATGTATCCCATTGGGTAATAAATTTAAAAGAGCGAACAAAAATCCTGGATGGCTTAACTCCAATGTAAAAATGCATATAAAAGCAAAGGAGAAGGCCTTCAAAAAATACAAGGTTGAGGGATCATCCTCAGCATTCAGACTTTATAAAGATTGCAATAAGAAATGTAAGGGTGCAATTAGGACGGCTAAGATAGAACATGAAAGAAACATAGCGGAGGAGAGCAAAAAAAATCCCAAGAAATTCTTTAAGTATGTAAACAGTAAAAAAGGGAGGACAGACCATATTGGCCCCATGAAGAATGAGGAAGGATATCTGGTTACAAAGGATGGGGAGATGGCAAAGGTATTGAAATTATTCTTCTCCTCAGTCTTCACAAGTGAATCGGGGGGCTTCAGTAACCAAAACTGCAGTATTTATCCTCATGACACAACACAGGAAGCACCTCCATGGTTAACAGAGGACGGAATTAAAATTAGACTTGAGAAACTTAACATTAACAAATCACTAAGACCAGATGGCTTGCATCCGAGGGTACTTAGGGAACTCAGTCAGGTGATTGCCAGACCGTTGTTCCTAATTTTTACAGATAGTCTACTGACTGGAATGGTACCAGCTGATTGGAGAAAAGCCAATGTAGCACCAATATTTAAAAAGGGCCCAAAATACATCCCTGGGAATTACAGACCAGTTAGCCTAACATCAATAGTATGTAAACTCTTGGAGGGGAAGATAAGGGACTATATACAAGATTTTAGTAATAAGAACGATATCATTAGCAGTAATCAGCATGGATTCATGAAGAATCGTTCTTGCCAAACCAATCTATTAACCTTCTATGAGGAGGTGAGTTGCCATCTAGATAAAGGAAGGCTCGTAGACGTGGTGTATCTGGATTTTGCAAAAGCATTTGACACAGTTCCCCATAAACGTTTACTGTACAAAATAAGGTCTGTTGGCATGGACCATAGGGTGAGTACATGGATTGAAAACTGGCTACAAGGGCGTGTTCAGAGGGTGGTGATAAATGGGGAGTACTCAGAATGGTCAGGGGTGGGTAGTGGGGTCCCCCAGGGTTCTGTGCTGGGACCAATCCTATTTAATTTGTTTATAAACGATCTGGAGGATGGGATAAACAGTTCAATCTCTGTATTTGCGGACGATACTAAGCTAAGCAGGGCAATAACTTCTCCGCAGGATGTGGAAACCTTGCAAAAAGACCTGAACAAATTAATGGGGGAGGGGCGACTACATGGCAAATGAGGTTCAATGTAGAAAAATGTAAAATAATGCATTTGGGTGGCAAAAATATGAATGCAATCTATACACTGGGGGGAGAACCTCTGGGGGAATCTAGGATGGAAAAGGACCTGGGGGTCCTAGTAGATGATAGGCTCAGCAATGGCATGCAATGCCAAGCTGCTGCTAATAAAGCAAACAGAATATTGGCATGCATTAAAAGGGGGATCAACTCCAGAGATAAAACGATAATTCTCCCGCTCTACAAGACTCTGGTCCGGCCGCACCTGGAGTATGCTGTCCAGTTCTGGGCACCAGTCCTCAGGAGGGATGTACTAGAAATGGAGTTATGAGGAAAGGTTGCGAGCACTGAACTTATTCTCTCTGGAGAAGAGACGCTTGAGAGGGGATATGATTTCAATTTACAAATACTGTACTGGTGACCCCACAATAGGGATAAAACTTTTTCGCAGAAGAGAGTTTGATAAGACTCGTGGCCACTCATTCCAATTAGAAGAAAAGAGGTTTAACCTTAAACTACGTAGAGGGTTCTTTACTGTAAGAGCGGCAAGGATGTGGAATTCCCTTCCACAGGCGGTGGTCTCAGCGGGGGGCATCGATAGCTTCAAGAAACTATTAGATAATCACCTGAATGACCACAACATACAGGGATATACAATGTAATACTGACACATAATCACACACATAGGTTGGACTTGATGGACTTGTGTCTTTTTTCAACCTCACCTACTATGTAACTATGTTAGGAGTCAACTTGTCAGGGACATGGCATGCGCAGACGTGCATTTGCAGGTGCCCGTCTTGGATGAAAGGAATGGATGGCTGCACACCGAGGTAGTGATGAATCTCTTTTTTGTAAAATCCGTAACATGAATAACACCAAAGGACAGACACAACAGGTACCTTGGATTCCTTTTATCCAAATTGCACGGCCGGCGAGCCGAGGCCAGCACCCTTGGAAGGAGTCCATTCCCCAGCCTACCTGGTTCCATCACTCACCTGGAGCGGCATTTTCTCTTCTTATAGGCTAACGCCTATGTGCATGTGCGGGAACATTAGCGCTAACAGGTGAATGCATATGCGCATGTGCGAAAATACACGTTAGCCATTAATGCTGGCGCCGACAGCAGCTGCACTAGTGCAGTGCTGTCTGATCTGCAGCTTTACCCTGTGTTCTGATCCTGTGCCTGTATCTGATCCAGTATTTGACTTGGCTTCCTGACCACGCTCTATCTCCAGTCCTCACCTTTGGCTTGCCTTGACCCTGATTATTCCTGCCTGTCTGCCTAATTTCCTGTTGCCAAACCCGGCTTGAACTCTGACCATTCTCTGCCTGCTGTTTATGATAGACTGATCCTCCGTGTATGACCTGGCTTGTCTGACTCTGCTCCAGTCTTCTGTTTCCAGCCTGTGTAGCTCCGGTACCGCTGACCTGCATCCACAGCATGCCTACATCTGCTGTTCCTGCTACCTTCTGCTGCTCAGCCATCCAGTCTGGTCCTGCTACTCATCAGCTATGACTACCGCTACCAACGGAGGACTTTGCAGCCACTCTTATTTTACCGTGCTCTTGCGGCCACTGTTGTACCCCCAGTGGTCCTTGAGCCGGGGGTTGTACGAGAAATCTCCCTCTACTTGTCAGGCTCTCCCAGATGGTGTGTAACACAACTTCACTATTACACTCGGTGGAAGACACGTAAGGAATAAAGGTCCTCTACGTACTGATTTTGTCCAACGCACTACTATTTTTTTCTGGCCAAATTTCGAAACAGGGCCACGCCTGTCCATAATTTTACTATTTTCGTAATTTCGGGTTAAACTTGCTAAGTTTTACACTATTCAATATGGCGGAGCGTTGGATTTGCCCCTTAAACCAATCAGGGTGAAGCGGAGGAGTGAGCTTCTCTCTGTATCTTTTATAATTATTACTTTTTTTTCTAAAGAAAATTGCCTAGTTTGCCCCCTGATAAATCTGACACTGGACAGGATGACCCCAATCTATAACACCCTAATACATGGAATACAACATGATCCCAATGCTCACCAATTCCTTCTGTTCTATGCAGTTTCCTGAATATGGGATCTAAGAGAAGCCAGTATTCCCGGATCTCCTCACTGACCGGGTTTGTGATCCTGACCTGGAATATCCTCTCGGCATCGTCTCTCTGCACACTGGGGATAATCAGTGTCCTATTTTCATCTATCAGCCGGTATCTTTCAGGGAGAGGCTCCCCGTCCACCTCCCAGGTCACAGCGCTCTCTTGTCCAGAGAACTGGACGCTCACAGCCATCTCCTCACCCAGTCGGCTGCCATTACTGGTGATGTTGGAGATGAGAACCGGATCTGGAATTATCAGAAGATGAACAGTCACCATCAGAAGTCAATCATAGGTCACCAGCATAGAACCCAGATACATGGTATATATACTAACACATACAAATAAAAGGACAATGCACATAATAACAACATGTAAAAAAAAAAAAAAAATACAAGAATAGTCTACATCTTTGTGTGTGATCTTGAATAGTAAATATATCCACAGATATGTATCACTCAGTACTCCAGGTGAATCCCACCATCTACTGGACTGGAAGTCACAGCATCAGAATGACCACTTGATTAAAGGTAAGTCGAAGTGCATTTCATTATCTCCTCTCCACTGAATCAAACTTCCTTCCCTCTATAGTGTTAAACTCTAAATAGACGGATATCCCACCGACAAATCATCATATTCTTGTAACAGATTCTTGTAACAATGCTCTGTGCACCGAGCCCACCCTTTTTTGAAGCCTATTAGAGTCTCTGGCTCTAATCAGGTGCTTCAAAAAAAACACCCCCTATTGGAATCCATGGTCTAGGGCAGTGATGGCGAACCTTAGCACCCCAGATGTTTTGGAACTACATTTCCCAAGATGCTCAACTTCACTGCAGAGTGCATGAGCATCATGGGAAATGTAGTTCCAAAACATCTGGGGTGCCAAGGTTCTCCATCACTGCTCTAGGGCCTTGATATGTAGATCAGGGGGCCAGACACTTGGATAGGGGAGGCGGCACCCATGAGACTTCTATGGACGGGCCACCACTGGTGCATACAGAGCTTCAGTAAGATAATAATAATTTGGTGAATTTTTTTACTATTCAAGATTACACATACAGATACAGACTGTTTAAACCAGGGGTCCTCAAACTACGGCCTGCGGGCCGAATCCGGCCCACCAGCGTTTTTTACCCGGCCCGCAGACTGTCCCTTTAACATCACAGCACTCCCCCTGCCATCTGCTACTTTTATCACACAGGACAGGAAACATGACAGGTCTGGACAAAGGACCTTTTGAGTTAAGAAGCGGGTGATTGGTTACTAGGCATCGGGGAGGTCCCAGAAATCAATCACCTGCCTTTCACTTGCAAAGTCCCGCCTTTTGTCTGGACCTACCATGCTTTGTGTCTTGTGTGATACAGGTAACAGAGGGGAGGGGGAGTGCTGTGATATTATAGAAGGGGCGGCAGTGTAATATCAAAGGGGGGAGTCTGTTATGGGGGCTTTGTGATGGGGGCATCTGTGATATGAGGCAGTCTGATATGGGGGGGCTGTGATATGGGGGGCTCGCTCTGTGATGGCGGAGTCTGTAATGCGGGATATGTGATGGGTATAGTGCGGCCCCCCAACAGTCTGAGGGACCGTGAACTGGCCCCCTGTTTAAAAAGTTTGAGGACCCCTGGTTTAAACCATCGTCATCACTATTGATTTTGCTTAATTTACACATTTTTTAAATGTTGATATTATGTGCAACGCCTATTATTGTCTATTGTTAGGGTGCACAGCACATATTTAAGGTATTTATGTACAAAAACAGTTACAGAGTAGCTTAACCTTACCATATAATGTATATTTATAAGATGAAATAGATTATTAGCTCTCGTACACACTAAAAACCCAAAAAATTTAACCTGTGCTATAAATTTGATATTTACAATAGCCGGGTTGAATTAGAGCAGCAACTCCGCTGTGAAATACTATACACAGTAAAACCAGTATTAGATCAAAAAGAGTTGCTCTTGTAGAAAGATGACAAGTGATATGAGACATACTGAATGTAAACTAAACAGAAAACATTTGTTTCCAGTGAAAAAAATACAAAAGAAAAAGGTTATTCCAAATGTGTTCAAATGTTCCTAAACCTGTGATAAGCCCCCATCACCAATGCACAGCGCACACTTACTGACTAAATAAGACCCCCTAATTAAAGAGAAGTCAGCAGAGCTTCCAATCAGACACCCAGCCCTGGATCACCAATGGGGCAACTCCTCCGGCTCCCCCCACTGGTGGGTGACTGTGGCTGGTTCTCAATCGGGCATCGCCCCATAACATATATTGTGAGGATATAAAGAAAAGATGCTCTGAGTGTAAAACCTTATGGACACATTTATTAAATAATTAAAATTACACTTACATTTGATTAAAATCGCTGTTCAGGAAATAAATATATACAAATATATGAAAAAAGGGGAGTGTATGTGCGTGGGATTGCACCAAAAATTAAATAAAATCCTATAAAGTACTAGAACCTAAAAATGTGTATATCAAATAAACTATAATACACGAATAACACAAAATATGTGTAAATTAATTGACATATATTCAAATTTCAATCATTGTAGAAGTCCCAAAAAATTGATAATCAATATAAACAGTGTGACAAAAAATCCCAAATATTGAAAATAAGTGTATAAGTGAAAAGCAAAAAAAATTTTTTATAAAAAGTGGGAAAAAAACTGATAGAGTGTTCTATAAATGACTGCAATGAAGTAGTGATGTGTTCATCCAAATAATCCAATAAAAATCGTGGAGTAATGCTGTCACTGGTGTTCCCCGTCTCCTGTTGTGCCCCCACTTTTGCCCTCACTCACCGGAGCGCCCAACCCCTGCAGGGGTAATAGGCATGTAGATATGAATCCAGTAGGGATGTTCCTTAGCGATCAGTGTTCCTCTCAGCTGTATCCTTCTCTCCTTTCCCAGTATGCCACTGCTGTTTTCTTAGTAATATGCCATTTTTAATTTCTCTCTCTCTCACCTCCCCACTCTCCCTCACCCCCCCTTACCCCTTCCTCCATCTCTCCTATACTTTCCCATCTCCCTCATCTCTCTCTTCCTCCTTATATCAGTGTCCTCACTCCCTTTTTACATCAGTGTCCCCCTTACCATAGTGTACTCACTTTGCAGATGCTGATGTAAAGGGGGCCCTGGTGACCCTTTTACACCAGAGTCCGCAATGTTCCCCTTTACATCTCTTGCCCTCCAAGGGGGAAATCTACAGACTCTGATGTAAAGGGGAACTCTCTGCACTCTGATGTAAGGAGAGATGCTAACATAAGTGGGAACAACGTAAACTCTCATGTAAGAGGAACTCTGCAGGCTCTGATGTAGAGGGGAATGCTTCAGACAGTGATGTAAGGGAGAACTCTGCAGCTGCTGATATAAGAAGGAAGTCTGCAAACTCTGATGTAAGTGGGGGGCTCTGTTGACCAGAGACCCCCATACATCAGAGTTCCTCTTTACATACCAGAGTCTGCAGTGTTCCCTCTGTGGACTCTGATGTACGGGGGGAACTCTGTGGACTCTGATGTACGGGGCAACTCTGTGGACTCTGACGTACGGGGGGATCTCTGTGGATTCTGACGTACGGGGGGAACTCTGTGGACTCTGACGTACGGGGGGAACTCTGTGGACTCTGACGTACGGGGGGAACTCTGTGGACTCTGACGTACGGGGGGAACTCTGTGGACTCTGACGTACGGGGGGAACTCTGTGGACTCTGACGTACGGGGGGAACTCTGTGGACTCTGACGTACGGGGGGAACTCTGCGAACTCTGACGTACGGGGGGAACTCTGTGGACTCTGACGTACGGGGGGAACTCTGTGGACTCTGACGTACGGGGGGAACTCTATGGACTCTGACGTACGGGGGGAACTCTGTGGACTCTGACGTACGGGGGGAACTCTGTGGACTCTGACGTACGGGGGGAACTCTGTGGACTCTGACGTACGGGGGGGATCTCTGTGGATTCTGACGTACGGGGGGAACTCTGTGGACTCTGATGTACGGGGGAACTCTGTGGACTCTGATGTAAAGGGGGGACGCTGTGGACTCTGATGTAAGGGGAACTCTGTGGACTTTCCATAAAAAGCCCCACCAAAATCCTCAGCACGAGGGCCATGATGCTCTTAATCCAGCCCTGATCATCACCCCTACATGAACAACTGCTCAAAATTATTAAATACAACTACAAACTATACTGTATCTATCTATTCATCTTTTTATCTACACACACGTAGTAAACTTTTTTTTTTTAAACATGAAGTATATGCTCCCCTGCCCCCCCAGTGTGAGAGCCGAGTGATTTCACACTAAGGAGGTGCGCTTGGAGGACGTTAGATAAAGTCCTGCAAGCAGCATCTTTGGGGTGGTTTAGGAGCGCTGTATACACCACTACCAAAATGCCCCTACCCAAGTAAATGAATGGGCAGCGCTGCCGAAGTACCTGCAAAGCGCTTAAGGGCACTTTTAACCCTTAATTTGGCCACTAGCAGGGGTTAAAAGCATCCCGCTATCAGCCGTAAAGTGCTGCTAAAACTACGGTAAAGTGCCGCTAAAACTAGCAGCGCTTTACCTCTAACACGGCCTCTGCTGAGTGTGAAAGGGGTCAGAGTCTTCTCCCACAAGAGAAGTGTGATGCAGTATATGGACTCTTACCCAATACACGGATCTCTGTAGAGGATATTAGATAACCTGGAGCACTGTGACACCAGATCCTATATATACAGGAATCCTCCTTCCTGGCCGGTGTCAGCTTCCAGCATCCGCTCCCTGTGTGCAGTCGGAGTCTGGAGTCATGAGATTTAGTGTGATTGTAATAACAGTGATTTTCCAGCAATGTCCTATCCTCCCCTTTGCATAATCTGTACAGCTCCATAGTCACTTCACTGTCATCCTCAGGACATTTCATATTACAGTCAATGATGTCTGATCCGCTCTGTACATACACCGTTCCTGATGACACCGATATGATCATCATATACAGGAGACCTGGGAGGATAAGACAGATAAAGAAATGTCAGCAGAACTTTCATAGTGTCCCTAAACTTCAATTTCTAGTGTAATGAATATGAACAGAAGAACAATATAAACATGTAGCAATAACTCAAGGTGCTGGTAGCTCCACCTCAGTGCAGGTCTCAGAGAGGACTGAAGGTATAGTGGGGTTGGAGATCTCAGCTGATGAGGAGCAAGGAGAGGTCCTCTTTGTTCTTTGGTGTGGGTCTTTTAGATACGCTTGCCAACGAACTGCATGGCAGGTCAACATATGTCTGGTCAAGCATGTGGCACCCAAGCGGGAGATGTTTTGGCCAAGCGAGATACGCTTGAGACATATGTTGCAAATAGCAGCGGTGCGATCTGATGCACTCGTCTCAAAAAAGGCCCACACCAAAGAACTTTTTGAATAACGCGCAGAGACTGCAGCGCCCTGCACATGTGGAGCTCTGCGGTGTGATGCAGTCAATGTGCTTCCCCTAGGTTGGCCCCTGGAGGGCATCCTGCCTCGTTGGTGATGTGCCGCCTCCTCCTCCCTCCTATCAGGCACCCACGTTGAGTCAGTGACCTCATCATCCCCTCCCTCCTCATCACTGGAGCAAACCTGGCAGTATGCTGCAGCAGGGGGAGCATGACTGCCAGATTGCTGTCCTTCTTGGGCACCCCCTCTGTCCGTGCTCATGTTACTGCCTTCATCGAGCTCAGTATCATCATCAGAGCCTTCCAAACGCTGGGCATCCTCCTGGAGCATGTACCAAACACTGTGGTCAAACAGTTCGAGGGACTCCTCAGGAGGACATGGTGGGGCTAGGGAAGGAGTCACTGATGACATTGAGCCGAGGGAAGAGGCCGCTGCTTTGCCAGACAAAGTACCCTGGGCATGGGTGAGAGAGGATGAGGAGGATGAGGACGGCTTGGTCATCCACTCGACCAAGTCTTCCGCATGTTGCGGCTCAACACGGCCAGCTGCCGAAAAAAAGGCCAAGCGTGTCCCACGGCCACGTGCTGATGAGGATGCACCGTCTCCACGACCAGCACTAGACACAGAGCCTGCTTGCCCTCTCTTATTGGCTCGTGACTGTCTGCCTCTCCTTCTTGGCCTTCCAGACATACTAATGGCCTGTAGCTGCACTAAGCTGGGATATGGATATATATATATATATATATATATATATATATATATATATATACTGATACTGCAGCTAGCAAAATCAACTGCCTGCTTGTAGTATAAGAACACCACTAACCTTCTACAGGTAGATTTAGCTGAACACTGTGAGCAGGACGCACTGCACTAACTGTAAATAGTCTAGCTGCCTGACTGTGGTACTAATAGGATCAAAAGAACACCAGCAATTTTGTTCAGGTAGCTGTAAATACTGTAAAAAGACAAGCCTGCCTGTCAGTAAGATGATAACAGGAACGGATCTAGCTGAACACTGTGAGCAGGATGCACCCCACTAACTTGTAGGTTTAGCTGAACACTGTGAGCAGGATGCACCCCACTAACTTGTAGGTTTAGCTGAACACTGTGAGCAGGACGCACCCCACTAACTTGTAGGTTTAGCTGAACACTGTGAGCAGGACGCACTGCACTAACTGTAAATAGTCTAGCTGCCTGACTGTAGTACTAATAGGATCAAAAGAACACCAGTAATTTTCTTCAGGTAGCTGTATATACTGTAACAAGACAAGCCTGCCTGTCAGTAAGAAGATAACAGGAACAGATCTAGCTGAACACTGTGAGCAGGACGCACTGCACTAACTGTAAATAGTCTAGCTGCCTGACTGTGGTACTAATAGGATCAAAAGAACACCAGTAATTTTCTTCAGGTAGCTGTATATACTGTAACAAGGCAAGCCTGCCTGTCAGTAGGAAGATAACAGGAACGGATCTAGCTAAACTGAATACAGTGTATATATATATATATATATATATATATATATATATATATATATATATATATATATATATATATTATGCAACACCTGGGATGCATATATATATACACAATACACTGTAAGTGCAGCTAACTGACTGACTGTCCTGCCTAATCTATCTAACTCAAATCAAATGTCACTGTCTCTCGCTCTCTCTCAATGAACGCCGGAACACACACTACACAGGGCTGCCGTGCAGGCGGCCTTATATAGTGTGGGGCGTGTACTAAATCCCCTGAGCCATAATTGGGCAAAGCTTCCTTGGCTTTGAACAATTACGGCTCTCTGTTCAGACGGCACTGTGATTGGCCAAGCATGCGGGTCATAGTGCATGCTTGGCCAATCATCAGCCAGCAATGCACTGCGATGCCGCAGTGAATTATGGGTTCGACTCGAACACGAAGCTCATTCCTACTTCACAGGCAAGGCTGTTGTGTTCCGAACACTGACTGAGACTCTCCCCCTGCTTCCCTTAAGTGCCTTAGTCGATAACACTTTTGGAAGTATCTCCAGGCCCACATTCTCTTCCTGGGTGTCCGTTTCCAAGACAATGAAAGGACCAGGTCGTCTCCAGCTCAACTTAACAGAGGCCCTCATGCACACCACTTCTTCGGTTGTAGTAGTTGTTCACCTCGGTCTAAACGCCAAACTTTTCCCACTCCTGCTGGGGCCTTCTGCTCATGTACTATGTCCTTGTACACTTGGGTTAGTATGGGATGTACCTTCATGGCTGGGGCACTTTCCTTCTGTATAAGGTGTATCAGGAGTCTTCTGACCAGATCAGTGTTTGCTCCAATGATGAGGGAACTTTTGTGGGCCTCAGGGGGCTGGGGGGAAACAACCGCCAGGGTGTCAAAAGTCTCCGCCTTTCCAGCCACACTTGGGTCAAAGGTGAGTTTGATAGGGATATACCCTTCGTAAGGAAAGTTCTGGGTACCTAGACCCCATATCTCCAATTCCTCCAACTTTTGCAGGGGCAGATGCTTGAGATGCTTCATGTAGAAATCTTTGTATAGTAAGGTCACTTGAGCTCCGGTATCCAACAGTGCCTTGGCGTAGATTCCTTCTACCTGGATTGGGATGATCGGAGAGGGTCCCACTAAGTTGCGGGGAAATTCACCCTGAGGGTTCAGCTTCTCCTGCCTTCTAGAGCGCATCTTGACACCTTGTTTCCATGGACGCTTCCTCGGCTTCATTCTTCCTCCTTCTCTCAAAACTTTGGGAACTTGGGTTTTGTTGGAGTTGACGACAGTTACAGGACGCCCAGCTGACTCCTTCACTGGGGCCCTTTGAAGTTTTCCGCCGGCTTTTGACGTTGCACTGCTGCTCTTCGACTTGGGCCGAAGTGTCCAACCCTTCCACAGTTGAAACAACGTCCAGATCGGCTTTTGAAGGTGGAGTCTGGTACTCTTTTTATTTTTCTGTTCCTCCATTGGGCGGATTTTGGGTCTCGTGGTCAGCAAAGCCATCATTTCCATTAACTGAGCCACCTGAGTCTTTAGAAGCTCAATCTGAGTGTCATCCTCCATCACATTAACTGTTCGGACTCCAACAGTGTGCTTTGGTTCTTGAATGTTCTCCTTCTTCCTTTATAGAATAGCTTCTTCCTCCCTTACAATCCGAATTAGATATGGGTACTTCAATATGCCTCCATCTTGGCGGGTTCTTAACTGGAGGATGATGGGGTCCAAAGGCTGGGCACCCCTTAGGACTTGTTTGGCTCGAATCTCATCCACCTTATAAGGATCTATTCCCTTCTTCAGTAATATCTGGTGAATGACCTTGTCCAGCCGTCTCACATATTCTGATAACTTCTCTCCAGTTTCCTGATAGGTATGTTCTAATTGGTAAATTAGGTCAGAAACCTTTTCAGTACGTCCAAACACATCTTGCAGGATATCTAAGTAGTCTTGGGCTACACAGTTCTGTTTACTGAGTTTTAAATTTTGAATGGCCCCGGAAGCAGGCCCCTTGAGACTCTCAGTAATCCACTGTTTCTTCTGTGTTTCAGGGATGTCCCACTCTTTCAGCACCTGTGAGGTCTGTTCCAACCATTCTTCAAAAGTATCTTCTCCTTTGGGTACAGGCCGTTGGCCCGAGAAGATACCCAGTTTTCGGTACCCAATCCCTGAATAGGTTGAGTTTCCTTTCTGACATTGGGACACCAAGTTTCCAAGGGCTGTGATGAGTTCGGGCTCAATTGCAGTCGGTGCTGACTGCGATGGACCCCTGACTCTTGTTAAACTCATCTGAGAGAAGGTGGCAGGATTCTCCCCCTGCTCTCTTGGGTGGGTCAGGTAAAATTTCACCCTTGAAGTTTTCCGGAACTCCCTTCCTCCATTCTAATAAGGCATAGGTGCGGCATGTCTCATGATCAGGTCTTACTGCGACCACCTTGGCTCTTTGTCCTGGGGATAGTGTTTTCACCATTTGGCTAATGTGTTCATTCTCCCAGATATCTCCCCAGAGTTCCATGGCTACGCTCGCTTCTGAGTGGACGCCTTCTGCCTCACACCACTGTGCCGCAGTGAGGGGATCCATTCTAGGGTTATTAAGAGGGTGCTTGGCTTTAGAGTGACAGTGATCCCGGACGAGCCCCCACATGTAGCAATAACTCACGGTGGAGCTGCTGGTTTAAGTGGGCCTGTCCTCTTTGCTCTACACCCTTCTTAAATTGTTCACTCCCCTTGACACAACTGTAGTGCAGTGTTAAAACAATATGAGCATTAACTTTAACCCACAATATACACTTACAATTATGGTTACCTCTACCTGGGTGCTGGTAGCTCCACCTGTAGGAGAAATGACAACACTGCACACAAACTTCAATAATGACCAAAAATAACTTCTGAAGTCTATTCGGATGTAATGCTCTCCAACTTAACTTGTTCCGTGGGACCATCAGTCCCAGCAACACTCTGTACAGTTCTAAAGATGTGTGTGTAATACTCAAATAAACTTCTGGGTGTCAACCCTCTCACCATACAGGATCCAAGCAGGTGGATGTCTCCGGTTCAGCAGTTCTCAGTTCCGTATGGAGGCACCACCACGCCATCACACTGTTCCGTTCACAAACAACCAGGAGTCCTCGTTATCTCCCCACGGGTCTTCCGGAACAATCACGTCTCTTGTTCAGCTCATTGCGATGCAATGGCAGGATACTACAGCTGCTCTGCTCCTTCGCCAGGTAGGCCGCAACCCTGTGGGACACACACACCCACAGAGTTCTGCTGGCAGGCCACGCGTCCCAGGAACAAGAGAACTAAAATGGCCGCTGCTTACCCTTTTATATCCCCCCACAATGCAGTTCAGTTCTGACTTTTTCCAGGAGCATTGTGACTTTGTGAGTGGGCCATAGCTACAGTTCCAAAGTAAACAATGAATCACTTTCATGTCACTTAATCCTGAGACGTAAACTTATTGTACTTTATCAATTGTCCACAAGATGGCACTAGCACAACTATTGTACTGAATCATACATATAGAGCTAGAAACAACAGTTGTCAGTGCTACAAACAGATATAACAAAAATAAAGATCACAGCAGACTGGGGAAAAAAGAATAAAATGCACACATAGAATTAGAGCCGATATATGACAATGGCACAGTTATTGGTATGAATGCCACTTGAATGGTCATCTGATCTGCTGGTCACTGATGGGAGATAAATAATAAATAAAAAATGTGCACAGATGCATTATGGGAGATCTATGGACCGTTCCAGTACAGGAAGACCTGATCCCAGGACCACAGCAGTTGTAATAAATGGACATTTCTATACCAACAAGGACAGTAGGGCTTTACTAAGAAAGAATGGAACTACATGTCACATTCCAGCCTAAATCCCCCAAATCAGGGGTAGTGGTGGAGTGCAGATCATGCTCCATTATCTTCTTCCCCATCCACAGCGGCCAAGGAAAGTGACAGCAGAAACCAGAAGTGACAAAATCCTCATTGCTTTCCGATTCTTACTAGTTAGGGGAGGTCGGTGATTGCAGATCCTGGGTGGGTAGGTCGGATAGTATGGTGGGGGTTGTATGAGTATAAAATACCCCTCCTGCCCACCGCTACCACTGACAAATGATATACACTGATTGCAGTAAAAGTGTTTAAAGGATTGTAGCTGAAGGATACTAAAGTAGTGCAGGAACTACTAGGGTTGTAAATGTCACACTTGTCCCCTGCACCTCTGGCTAGCAGTTCACTATGCAGTGGAAAAGGGGGGAGGGGGGGTTGGGGGGGGTGATTGGGCAACTGTTATCCTGCTCCTCTAGTTCAGGGTTCTCCAAAACATTCTAAACAAAGGGCCAGTTTACCTACATTGGTGTGAATGGGAGGAATAAAGTGGCATAAACTATGGTCCACTGTTGCTGACAGTGTGGGAGAATAATGCCCCAAGGGCTGGATAAAAGCAGGCAAATGGCCACATCCAGCCCCTGGGCCATAGTTTTGAGTCTGACTGCTCTAGTTGATCTTTAAGTGCTGTTAGGTCATACAAAACAGGCTTTAATTCACATTCATGTTCATTCAGTATCTCTGTGGCATCATCTATGCTTCCCTCTAAAGAGGCTTTCCCCACATTTATTTCTTGGATATTATGACGTAGTTCTGTCATGATGGCAGATTGCCAGCTCCTCTCTGATAATGTCCCGGACTTGTGCAAGTAAAGGATTATCAGCATTTACATTAGTGTCAGAGCAAAGAGAGTGGGTGGGATGAGGCTGAGGCTGAAGAATAGGCTCAGCGTTGGTTCCTGGGCGGTGGGCGCATTACCAATATATACCTCAGAGGTGTGGGAGATAGCAGGGATGGAAGCTGGACTGGAGGATGCAGGAAGCTCGCTAATAAACGATGATTGTCACCCGGTGAGTGTGGAGTAGTATTTGAATGCGTCCAAACTCAGCCGCTGTGCACATCCTCCCCTGGATTTATTGTCCTTTACCTCCAGTGTTACTTCTCATCTGCCTGCTACTGAGCACCATTAGTCCTGTTGGTCAGAGTATACATCTATATCCATACCACCGAACCTTTAACCTTTATCTGGTCTCTCCCACATCAGTATTCTGATGAGCTTATTATTTATTAGAACTTGCTCACTGAGTGCAGGGATATCCACCTCCAATAAGCACGCCAATGTCTTCATGGGCCCCAATGTAGCCGGCAGAAGACCAGATTTCGAGACTGTGCATAGTTTACCTACTACTGAGTGCAATTTTCAACACATTATTAATTCTCTATTACAAAGGACTTTATGGTAGTACCCTAACCACATCAAGTGAAGCCCTGGTTGTAGTATTTACACTGCAAAAAAATCTTGCTGTTATTCTTTGCTTATCTGAGCACAATTTGACAATATACTTTGTTATTTTTTTCAAGGCCTCAAGTCTCATTTCAGGGTGACCCTAAGGTAGTAACAAAAATTAATAATTTACTCCTATTAATGTGTATATATTAGTGGTGATGGGGCACTTGCCAAGGTTGAGGTAAGAACAGAGGACCCGATATAACCAGCGGCTCCTGTGGGGGTGGCACCACACACATCAAGTTAACACTTAAATCACCAGCAGCAACTCCCAAATGTAGTGCAATGTCAATGAAACTAGAATCTGCCTATAGATTGCTCTCCTGATTTGGACTGATTTGGGAGTGTTTTCTAGTTTATGTAAGAAAAGATGGCTGGAAAAGCTGATAATATTTTAAATTTCATTTTAGTCCACAACCATTTATAATGACATGAGGTTTCTGACAGTGTCAGCAAGTGTAATTCTTAACTTGCAAAGATGTTCTTGGCCCAAAAAAGAAAAAAAATTCAGCAATATATTACATGTTCGTTTCTGTGTTTAGATATTCTTTACCACATGGATATTTGAATATATATTTGTCAAATGTCAATATAGATATTCAACAAATATTAATCACCCATTGGAAAATAGGGATGAATAAAAACTCACTAAAGTGAATAATGATAAACAATTACTATATATGACATAATACAATAATCCGTGATTCAAAGAAATATATAAACATTTAACTGGTTATTCAAAAAATCAGAATATAAAATATAAGTCATAACTAAAAAGAACAATATTTTTTTTTAAATTGAAAAAGTCCTTATAGTGTCCAAATCAAACACCCGGAGCATCTCCACAGCAAAATCACCGCAAAGTTCTCCTTTCACTGCTCAATAGGGACCCTCTCCAATAAATCATACTGGTCTTGTCTGAAGATCGGTATAAACAACTTGGATAAAAGTGATCCTGCTTTAGTCACAGCGCAGGGACAGCTCCAAGCTCCAGAGATGGTGGATGGATCCTTCCCACATACTGTGATATTGTTTCTACAAGACATTTATTAAAATCCACATATTTACTCAAAGCGCTCCACAGACTGAAGGCATTAAATCACAGAGAAGCATAAAGGTGAAGTCCCACAGATGTGACAAATGAATAATGAACTGGCCGCTCAATGTCAGAGTACTCCGAGACCAACACAGTACACCTAGGGATGTCACCTTTTCTTCAAATCAAACCCGAACACTTTAGCGGCGCACAGCAATTTTTTTTTTTATAGTATAATCTATACATATATTTTGCAATTATGGTAAATAACATTTCTAATCATATTGTCAGGGCACTGACAGCAGGACAAGGTCTTTAGGACCCAGCATCTTCAGGGCACCAACAACAGGAGAAGGACTCTAGGACCCAGCGTCCCCAGCAGCACATCACATGGGCCTTTATAAGGAAGTGTATCAGTGCTGGAAGTTGCTGACTGATCTCAGCTTGTTACTTGTGATTCCTGGCTAAGGATGATCTCCGGCATGTTCGCAAGCTGCACGTGCCGAGCCCGCCAGGAACTCGGCACTGCACAGCGCTAATCACAAGCAGTGAGACATTTCCCGATGTTCGGCTGCAGAGATCGGGAAATGTCTCACTGCCTGTGATTAGCACAGCGTATTGCCGACTTCCTGGCGGGCTCGGCACGTGCAGCTTGTGAACACGCCGGAGCGCATCCCTATTCCTGGCTCCTGTTTCCCTGGTTTCTGACACGGCATGTTCCCAACCTGTCTGCCTATCTCCAGTCCCTGACCCCGGCTCGTCTCATGGATACCCTCTGCCTGCTTCTTGTGTTTGACCCGGCTTCCACCTGACTTTGTCTGCTCTGCTTTAAACCTGGTTCTGATCTCAGTTTGTGTTGTCTACTTCATTATCTCAGTGACTTTACAGACCTTTCTCACCTCACAGGTGCCACCTGCCTGCAGACTCTGTTCATCACAACAGCAGCATTCCTGAGCTTTCTGCAAGCAACTTCACAGGCAACCTGTGCTACTTTGTGCCCGACTCCTCCTGTCTCACCTTCAGGGGAGTTCGGAACTTAGCTTTAATGGAAGCCCTCTCTCTATTGGCCTCCAGCACCAGGTACGTGACACATATGAAGTTAATCACAAGAGTCCCCCTTAACATCTGAATCCACAGAGTTCCCCTTTTACATCTGAATCCGCAGAGTTCCCTTACATTGTAAGGAGGAACTCTGCAGACTCTGATGTAAGGGAGAACTCTGGGAACTCTAACATAAGGGATGCTCTGGGAACCCTGATTTAGGGGGAACACTGAGAACTCTGATGCACGATGAGGGCTCTGATGTAAAGGGGAACACTGTGGCCTCTGGTGTAAAGGGGAACTCTGATATAAGGGGTGCTCTGAGAACCCTGATTTACCTTAGTGTACTCACTCAGAGGCAGGAGAGAGAAGGAGGGAGACTTCAGTCATAGACAGGGATGGATGGTGAGTTCACTCACCACTTGGCATCAGCACCTCTCATCCAGATGTATCTGAGGCTGCTGGACTTCAAATTTTCAGCCCCCACTTCCCTTTTCTGAGTCACAGTGCTGGGGAATGGAGTGTGGGCAGACACAGAGGCGTAGGGGCGGGAGAAAGAGGAGCAGATCGAACCCTCTCTCCTCTCCCATCTGTATGTGGGGGGAACTGTTAGGCTGGATTCACACCTATGCAGTTTTAGTGCTTTTTTGCATTTTGCAGATTTGCACTACAGTTCATTTAACATGGTTTCCTATGGAACACGTTCTGTAGTGCAAATCTGCAAAATGCATAAGATATTAAAAATGCATAGGTGTGAATCCAGCCTTAGTGTTGGCTTTGGGCAGTGTGAAAGAGATTGTAACAGACACTCTCAGCTTAGACAACTGCAGCCAGCTACCCTGCTGGGAGGCCACAGTCCAGTCTGAATAATGTGTCCGGGTTTCAGGTAGTTTGAAACCCGGACACATGATTCCAAACCCGAACAGTCCAGGTGAATCCCGGACAGGTGGCAACCCTAAGTCCCCCCTAGGATCCATCTGAAGACCCTGAGTGAGTGTAGTGGTGTACTTACAGAGGGTGTACAGGGTGCTGTCCATACTGGTTAATGGCATAGCTCCCAAGTGTCCCTGATTTGGAACAATGTCCCTCTTTCCTCCTCATTTGGTCCCTTATTTTGGTCTGATCCATATAGTTGTATATAAAATGCACTTTTTATCTATCAAAAAGTGTTTCCCAGTGCTAAACCTTTCATCTAAATTTCTAAATTGCTGCATTTGTAAATTCTAAAAGCCAATATAAAGGAATAGTAGTTGTAAAAAAAGCACTTGTGGGTTTAACCAATCTTGTTTCTTTGTACATTTCTCCTTTAAGGGGGTGTGGCAAGGGGTGTGTCCTATGCCTGCATACTTCTGCTGATAGGTGTCCCTCATTCCCATCTCAGAAAGTTGGGAGGTATGGTTAATGGTACTCTGTATGTTATGCACTTTTAGGAGTGTAGGTACAAGTACCTGTGGCATATGTGTGATGTTTATATAGGGAGTATAAAAAGTAAAATATACCAATGCAAAAGGATAATAAGAAACAAATCAAACAGCTGCTGAACACGCCAGGCAAATTTACAAAAAAATCCCAGATAATAAATGAAAAATATAGTGCAGTGCTAAAACAACATCAAATAAATAACAATAATTCATTGAAAAGGTTCATAAAAAAAGTTGATAAGCAGTCATGAGAATACGCAAATCTGTTTCCCAACAAAGTGACAATGTGCATTCATGAAGATTAGAAATTCTGTGCCAAAAAGTGTGACCTCCACCATAAGACACTCTGTGCTGCTCACCTCCACACCGGGACCCCTGAATCAATAAAGGGTCATAAAAACTTTCCCCAAAGGGCAAAATCCTGGAGGACATCGATACACCTCTTCTGAATGCAGATCACACAGATTTATTTTTTTTTCTTAGCAACCAACACAAATCACAGGCAAAAACACAACAAAAAGATATGTACTGTACATGAATTTTTGGTGCTGCTCCATTGAAATCTATGGGGCCAAAATTGTGTTGGAGCCGCACCAAAGTAGCGCAGGGACATTTTCAAAATCAAACAAAGTTACAACCCCTGGCAAAAATGATGGAATCACCAGTCCCTGAGGATGTTCCTTCAGTTGTTTATTGTTGTAGAAAAAAAGCAGATCACAGACATGGCCAAAAACTAAAGGTATTTCAAATGGCAACTTTCTGGCTTTAAGAAACACTAAAAGAAATCAAGAAAAATAATTGTGGTGGCCAGTAACAGTTAGATTTATAGATCAAGCACAGGGAATAAATTATGGAATCACTCAACTCTGAGGAAAGAAAAACAAACAAACAAAATAACACTCCAACACATCACTAGTACTTTGTTGCACCACCTCTGGCTTTTATAACTGCTTCCAGTCTCTGAGGCATTGACTTCATGAGTGATGAACAGTACTCTTCATCAATCTGGCTCCAGCCTTCTCTGATTGCTGTTGCCAAATCATCTTTGCAGGTTGGAGCCTTGTCATGGACCATTTTCTTTAACTTGAACCACAGATTTTCAATTGGATTGAGATCCGGACTGTTTGCAGGCCATGGCATTGACCTTATGTGTCTTTCTTCAAGGAATTTTTTCACAGTTTTTGCTCTATAGCAAGATGCATTATCATCTTGATAAATGGTTTCATCATTCCCAAACATCCTTTCAATAGATGGGATAAGAAAAGTGTCCAAATTTCAATGTAAACCTGTGCATTTATTGAAGATTTAATGACAGCCATCTCCCCAGTGCCTTTACCTGACATGCAGCCCCATATCATCATTGACTGTGGAAATTTGCATGTTTTCTTCAGACAGTCGTCAGCACAAATCTCATTGGAACGGCACCAAACAAAAGTTCCAGCATCATCACCTTGCCCAATGCAGATTCAAGATTCATCACTGAATATGACTTTCATCCAATCATCCACAGTCCACGATTGCCTTTCCTTAGCCCATTGTAACCTTGTTTTTTTGTGTTTAGGTGTTAGAGATGGCTTTCTTTTAGCTTTTCTGTATGTAAATCCCATTTCCTTTAGGCGGTTTCTTACAGTTCAGTCACAGATGTTGACTTCAGTTTCCTCCCATTTGTTCCTCATTTGTTTTGTTGTACATTTTCTGTTTTCAAGACATATTGCTTTAAGTTTTCTGTCTTGACGCTTTGATGTCTTCCTTGGTCTACCAGTATGCTTGCCTTTAACCACCTTCCCATGTTGTTTGTATTTGGTCCATGTTTTAGACACAGCCGACTGTGAACAACCAACATCTTGTGCAACACTGCGTGATGATTTACCCTCTTTACCTCATACTAACAAGCAGATTTCATCTGATGCAGGTGTTAGTGTTTGTAATGAAAATTTACAGGGTGATTCCATAATTTTTTCCTCAGAGTTGAGTGATTCCATAATTTATTCCCTGTGCTTGATCTATAAATCTAACTGTTACTGGCCACCACCATTATTTTTCTTGATTTCTTTTAGTGTTTCTTAAAGCCAGAAAGTTGCCATTTGAAATGCCTTTAGTTTTTGGCCATGTCTGTGACTTGCTTTTTTTCTACAACAATAAACAACTGAAGGAACATCCTCAGGGACTGGTGATTCCATAATTTTTGCCAGGGGTTGTATTTCAATTGTCATTTGATTCTGTACAACTGAAGTAGCATCCGAAATCCCACTGATGTGAATGGAGCCTCCGTTCACATCTAGGTGTCCTGGATTGCGGAATTCTGCCTGCGATCCCAAATCACAGCAAATCTCGCTACGCCCTTGTGATCCCCGTCACTTACAATGGCACCCTGATCGTGAAGTAATTTTGCTGCAACTGTCGCCCAATGAATCGCAGTAAAATTGCGCAAACAGAATGGCGGTACACCTGTTCTTTTGGGCGACAAGCATACCGCAATTCTGCTCATGCAATTTCATCGGCATGCTGCGATCGGGGTGCCATTGGAAGTGATAGGGATCGCAAAGGGCGACCTACTATTTGCTGTGATTTGGGATCTGGGATGCCTAGATGTGAACGGAGCCTTATGGTCCCCGGTATGTAGCGGACAGGAAGATCACACACCACACAGAATGTACATTACCTGCAACACACAACTGACTCTTTCCTGACATCTTATCTTATTTCTTCTGTTATTTCTGTGGCACACCGTCCTGACACACTGTCCTGGAAGAACTTTGTATTAATAGTCACACAAACAGAGTGGGGAATTATTTGAACAAACTGAGAGACAGGTGGGAGGGTGTAAGGGATGTAATGATTAGCAAAGAAGGAGGATCTGATTCCTTATTAATAAAAGATATAGTTGAGCAAAATGGAGGGGATAAAAGATCACCGGGGGATGCAGCCTAATCTTCATAGGAGATAACATTGAAGAAGAAAACCTTGAAAAATATCATACAAACATCATTGTAAAGTAAACATTTATCTTGGGAATTTCAGTGAGGAACTTGACTTTCACTTTTCAGTCACAGATTTTTTTTCTGTTTCCATCATTTTCATTAGTTTTACAATGAAAATATACAGGATGGCAATACAGAGTAATAATAATTTGTACATTACTGAACATACAGAATTAAGGTTGTCAATAGCAACAACCGTGTCGGGTGGGTACTGAAATACGGGTCCCAAAGAACAACCTTCATGGATTGAACAAGTACAACTAAGGCCTCTTTCACACGGGGCGGATCAGTGATGATCCGCCCTGTGAACACCCGCTTGCTTAGCGGGGATCGCTCCGCCGATCCCCGCTGAGCAGGAAGATGACAGGTGCATCGCTGCACAGTGTGCAGCGACGGACCTGTCAGAGCGCCGCTCTCCCCTATGGGGGGATCGGATGATGACGGTCCGTAGTGTCCGTCGTCATCCGATCCGATCCGAAAACGGAGGGAAAAGTAGGTTTTTCCTCCGTTACACTTTTCGGATCGGAGCGGGGTCGGATGTCAGCGGACATGTCACCGCTGACATCCGACGCTCCATAGGGATGAATGTATGTCCGTTTTTCATCCGAAAACGGAAGGATGAAAAACGGACATACGGATCCCCGTGTGAAAGAGGCCTAATAAACCCACAGATTTGTTTTCATGCCATAGTTCTTGTATCCACAAAATACTCCTAATTACTCTACCAGAATGAACCGTCTCATAGAGAGAAGAGAGGAATAGAAGGAGGGAGAGTGAGAGAAAATCAGTGCACCTCTTTACATTAAAACCCCCCACTATACCTATAACACTTTACTATATCTGAGTCCTCCCCTTTACATTAGATGTCTCCTTTACATTAGTGCCCCTCCTTTCACATCAGAAACCCCCTTTCACATTTGAACCCCTTAGCGCCGATCGCACGCACATATGTGGCCTCGGATTGAAGGGGTTATACAGGGGTGATATGCAGCTGCAGACATCACCCGGTACCGTTTTTTAGAGTGGGCGATCGGCTCTTTAGTGATAACAACTGATGCAGCTAAAAGCCGCTCGGCTGTTATCCCAAAGGAGCGGAATGGGACGTCCCCCCCTTCCCACCGCCTTCCGCCGCTGTTCCCAGGCCTCCCGTGCCACCGGGAGACCCAATTCATGATCCGGAACTTCCACCGGCTAAAGTAAGACTGAATCAAAGCCGGAAACGGCTTCATTCCAGTCTTTTATGTAAACACATTAAAGCGACGTCACAACGTCACTTCCGGTTTACTCAGCTGCCAATGGCGCCAATTTTAAAAACAATTACAGTATTCAGAATCGCCATTTTCGGCAATCTGAATACTCTGAAGTACAAAGGAGGCATTTGGGGTCTTTTAGACCCCCGATACCTCCATAGAGAGTACCTGTCACCACCTATTACTGTCACAAGGGATGTTTACATTCCTTGTGACAGCAATAAAAGTGATCAGAATTTTTTTTTAAGGGACAATGTAAAAAAATGAATAAATAAGAAAAAAAATTTTTTTTTATAGTGTCCCTGCTTGCGCAGCAAAAAAACGCGTACGTAGGTAACGCCCACATATTTAAACAGTGTTCAAAACACACATGTGAGATATCACTGTGATCATTAGAGCGAGAGCAATAATTCTAGCAAAAGACCTTCTCTAACTCCAACCTGGTAACCAGGGCCAGTGCTACCACTAGGCGGACTAGGCAGCTGCCTAGGGGGCACTGCCATCTAGGGCTCAACTTCAGCTGCTGTATACACAGCTCTCTGGTGAGGAGATGACACAGCCTTGTGTGTAGAGCCGGGTCTGAGAGGATTGACAAACACAAGAAGGGGGTGAGGAGTGCGGAGACGGCGCGGCTCAGTCACTGGGGAAAGCAGAAGATTTTCGATAGAGTCGCTCCGCACTGTATGGAAGAGATCTGCGCTCCCCTCCTACCAACAATACACACAGCAGCCTGGAAGTGTCTTCACCAGCTCCCGACACTGACACACACACTCTGGTAAAGTCCTAGCTGGGGAGCTGCACATCCTGTGTATAGGGAGATATCAGAGGAGGAAAATACAGCCGACTGATGCTTGTAAATACCGCCCTAATCACACCACTGACTGCGCAGCAATCTGCACTTTGTACTCACTCAGCCGCCCCCATTATAGGACAGTAAACAGTTCCATTGGGATGACCAGCGTTCAACTCTTCCTCCTGATAACCTGATAACCCCGAGCTGCCTGGAATGTGCCTAGAAATTGCATATCCATCACAATGTTATCACAGATATATATATCCGTCTTTTCTACATGTGTCACATAGATTTCCATTTCCACTCTACTTTTGCAATATATATGTGCATTTTTTTATTTAAGGAAAACAAAAAAATGGGGGAGAAAAGCCCCCCCCCCCTAAAAAAAAACAGAAGAGGAAAACCTCCCATAACATTAAAACAAAACCCATTTCCTCCCTGAAATGTCCGCATTCGGTGTCCCAAGCACTAATCAAAGAAAATTCTATGCTCTAACTCCGTAAGAGGAGAAAAGAAACCAACTCCCCCTATCCTCCCTTCCTTATTGAATTGAGAACAAAAACAGCAGCCCTTACTGTCCCTCATTCAATGGCTCTTCCTCGTCCAGTGTGTTTTTCAAATCCACCCATCTAAACCAAACCTTCCTAAATTTCTTGGGAGCTCCCCTAGCTTCATATGTCATCCTGTACATCAGCACATCTGCATTAACTATTTTTTCCCACATTCCTAGTGTCAGCTGTTCTTCATGAATCCAGCGTCCGGCAATAAGTTTCCGCACCCCAAACTATAAGATCCTAAGAAACAGTTTGGTACATGTATTTATCTCCTCCTGGTCAAAGACCCCTAGGAGACAGCGTAAGGGTGAGCAAATGTTAGGTAAGGTGAATTTATCAGAAATAAATTCAGTTACCTGTGACCACAGTGGTCTATATATATATATATACCGAAACAGCCATATCTTGGGTACGTTAAACTGGGCCCTCAATTGATCAAAGTTGGCCAGTCGACCATTCTGACAAATCTAAAGCAGACTATTCGGGGACAGTGCCAGTGACGTATCCTTTCGTCATTGGGAGCACAGGTGGAATGAACTGCCAGAACTGTTCCCATCTTCCTCTCCGGAATCCCCTTTCTATACAGTATATTCTGGAGGGTTTCCTGAGAGGTAGCCAATGCCGCCTCAAACAAGGTGGTGGCATTAGGTTCCTGTGGGAAAAGTCACCAGTGCAAAAAAACTAATTGGGAAGCCATAAAATACGAGCGTAGATCTGGAAGTGCCAACCCTCCCATTGTAACTGGTAGTTTCAATATTGCCAGGGACACTCTAGGAGCTTTGGCTCCCCAAAGTAACCCTTCAACAACCGAGTCAATATGTTTAAATATTCGTAACGGCACAAAAACAGGGGAGTTCGAGAGAATGTAAATAAATTTGGGGAGGAAAATCATTTTAAATAAATTTATACTGCCCAACAAACTGAGCGGCAGGTTCCTCCACCTCTGTACCTTCTCCCGAAAATTTCCCACAATGGGCGACAGGTTATTCTCCAGGTATTTAGAGACGGGAAGCTGAACCTCAACCCCCAAGTACCTGAAAGAGGTGGATAATGGGATAGGACAGTCTGATGGAACAACCACTTCTTTATCAATAGGGAATAGAGAGGATTTCTTCCAGTTGATACGGAATCCAGAGTAATCCCCGAAGTCCTGAATCAATTGAAAGGCTGTAGAGAGTGAGGGTCCTTGGTCTTGTAAGTATAGCAGCATGTCATCTGCATACAGTGACACTCTTTCCTCAAATTCCCCAATCCTCAGGCCAGTTAAAGCCGTAGTAGATCTTAATTTAACTGCCAAAGGCTCAATTACCAGGGCAAAGAGGAGGGGTGAAAGAGGACACCCCGGCCTAGTGCCCCGGAATATTGGGAAAGGATCCGAGATAATGCCATTGACCCTCAGTCTAATAAAGGGATCTGTATACAGGAGCCGTACCCATGAAATAAAAATAGGGCCAAAGCCAAATGACTCCAAGAGGTGAGACAAATAAGACCACTCCACGGAGTCAAAGGCCTTTTTAGTGTCTAAAGAAGCCACCATTCTAGTCCCAGAGTTATCGTGAGTCGCCTGGGGGTTTAAAAAGAGTCTTCTAATGTTCATTTGTGCACAGCAACCTTGTATGAATCCTGTTTGATCTGCGTCAACCAGTTTCGTGATGACTGTTTGTAATCTACTTGCAAGGACTTTGGCCAGAATTTTTGTGTCAACATTCATCAACGAAATCGGCCGGTAGGAGTCACATTCTCAGGGGTCCTTTCCCCCTTTGGGGATCAGGACAACCAAGGCCTCCCGCATTGATGGAGGTAGCCTACCGTCCGATTTCGCCGCATCAAACACTTTTAGTAAACGAGGGGCTAAACCATATCTGAAAGTGTAGTACCATTCCGACGGGAGACGGTCCAAGCCAGGGGACTTCCTTGGCGGGAAGGAGGCAATTGCCTTCTCCACCTCCTCAACCGTAATACCAGTTTCCAGTGTTTTGCTATCTTCCATTGTCAGCTTAGGGAGATCAATGTCATTTATGTAAGTCAGTAGATCCTCTGTCCCCAGAGGAGTACAAGATTTGTATAATTCAGTATAAAATTGAACAAAGGTTTTCAAAATGTCGGCTGAATCACATACTTCCAGTCGGCAGTTATCATAAATTGACTTAATATATACCGGCACATACTCCGGTCGCGCCAAGTATGCCAGAAGCCTGCCATTCTTGTCGCCAAATTCAAATAGACGCCTGCGTTGAGCCAGGCTAAGTTTTGTGGTACGTTCCGTAAGGAACGTCTTGTACTCCCTGGTTCTCATGCGTGAAGTCAACAACCTCTCACTAGTGGGGTCCCTAATACAGTAGTGTATTTAGGTTTTGTGCTGCCCCAGGCCTGACTAAACTCGTGCACCCTCTAATTTAAGTATGACCCACCCCTTCCTGTCAAGGCCACACCCCTTGCTGTTTAAGACCCACCCTGAAATTTTCGAGTGGAGACACTAGTTCTGAGGGCCTGGGGAGAGGCAATGGATTCCCTTAATCTGCATAGATTTCCTCTCACTTCCTGTTTGGCTATGGGGCAGGAATTGAAGGGAAATCTCTGCAATGGGACAGGGATGGTAAAAAATAAACTGACAGAGGCTATAACCCTCCCTTACTCTATCCATAATGGAAAAAAAAAAGTGTTGCCTATAGTTCTACTTTAAGCACAAATTTCTGATAATTTTATGGAGAGGACTAAGAAGATATAACCATGCCAATGGTGCAGCAGAAAACATAGCACAGTGAGGAAGGTTTGTGGTCCAGAATGATAGGACAGTCAAAATTAGAATCGGCGGCAACACCCCCCCCCCCCCCAGTTGCGGAATGCCGTCAGCCTGCATAAACAGAAGCAGTGCAGCCATTTTATGGGGGCCCTAGACCCATATATTCTGCCTCCGCTAAGGTCACCTCAGTTTCCTTACTCTCTATGGTGGAAGCTAATTGCTTCTTAAACCCATGTACCTCCGCTATGAACACTCCCCTTAGTGTGGCCTTAAAAGCCTCCCACTGAAGAGGAGGAGTCCCAAAATTACCATTTTCTACCCAAAACTCTTTAATGGCCTCCGTGCACTTAATGGTTATATACTCCTCCTGAAGCCAACTCGCTTCCATCTTCCAGAGGCGTATACCCGGTTTTGGTCCTAAATTAAGTTCCAATAACATCAGAGAGTGGTCAGATATTGCTCTGGGTAGATAGGAAACCTTGTTGACCATACTGATTCCCTCCCCTTCCGACAGGATAGTGTCTATTCTGGAGAGAGTCTTGTGCGATTCCGAATAGCAGGAATACTCCCTCACATCAGGATAATGGAACCACCAGACATCTCTAAGTCCATGAGTAGACATCCACCCTGCAAGGGGGGTTGGAGTATGAGCTTTGCCCCCCAACCTATCCAAAGTTGGTACAGCCACAGAATTGAAATCCCCCAATAGAAATATTTTCCCCTCTGCCACCTCATAAGTAGCTTGCATCATGTCATCTAAATGAACTACCAAAAAGGGAGGAGGAACATAAACATTTACAATTGTCAGTAATGTATTCATCACCTTTAGCACCAGAATAACATACCTCCCCTTAATGTCAGTGCGTACAGCCTGGATGGTTATGGGGAGAGCTTTAGTTACTAAAGTGGATACCCCCCTCGCATATGAGGAGTAACTGGCATGACAAGCTCCAGCTATGTGAGCCCTTTTAAGAGAAAGAAGCCTGGAGCCCTGGAGATGTGTCTCTTGAAACAGTATTAAATGAGGTTTGTACTTTTTAATATAGTCAAAAACTAGCGATCGTTTAAATTTTGCATTTAGGCCCCTGACATTCCAGGCCAAAATGTTAAGCTTTACCTCCATGGTGTGAAAGACATAAAAAAAAGACTGGGGGTCATTCCCCTTCTAAAATAGAGGTCACAGAGAAGACAGCAGGGCTCCAAACTTCCCCTCCCACAAATATAGAGCACAGTATTCATGACTAAATTCACCGAATGCAGGTCATCCCAGGCAGATACAAACATCACTTCCCCAAGAAACAAAGAACCCCCACCCCCCTCCCTGCACCCAGCCCCAACCCGCTAGGCACTTTTTTCCTATAACCTGAGTCAAAAAATAGGCAGCAGAGATGCGACTTAAATCTGTCGCATAAAACCAGTTCCTTTACCGGAGCTCTTGAGAGAAAAAACAGTTCTCCTTACAAAAACAGAGGAGAAAAAAGAAAAAGAAAAAGAAAAGAAGAAAAAAAACACTTTCCTGATATCCAGATAGGAAAAAAAAAACCCTCTTTCTGTTTCCAATATATATTCCTTCAGAGCTGTTCACAGACTCATCATCAAACAGAGGCACAAAGCAGCATCAAGCAGTTCAACTCCAGAACTTCTCCATGGCAGTATCTTCATATCAAGGGCTGCTTGACAGGAGAACTGGAAGAATAGTTGTTCAGACAGATTAACTTCAATCAGCCACAGGGCTCTCCCAAAAGGCTCAGACACATCAGAGGGAAGATAAGAAAAAAAAAACAAAGTACCAGGATTGTTCAACGGTAAGGTAATCCAGAGAGGTAATCAGAAATATCATCCCTGACGCATCTTTCCTGTCGCCTACCCCCTGTTCTCTCTGGCGGGGGGATCTCATCACGGCGAGCGAGAAGCGGATTTACCCCTTCGACTTCCACGTGTATCTAGCCACTCCGAGGCTTCAGTGGGGTTTGTAAAAAAATAAGTTTTCCCATTTTCTACTATACGCAACTTAGCGGGATATAGCATACTGTAGATCAGGTTGAGGTCCCTCAATCTCTTCTTTACAGGATGAAAAGAGGCCCTTTGCTTCTGCGTAGCCGCAGAGAAGTCAGGATAGATCGATAATCGATAGCCATCGACCGACAGTTCTGGGCCAGTCCTGGCCGCACGCAGTATATTCTCATGGTCTCAGAAGTGCAGTACTTTCGCTATCATGGATCTGGGAGGGGCTCCCTTCGGTGGCGCCCGGCCTGGAACACGGTGTGCCCTTTCAATGGCGAATAATTTCGTAAAAGTGCCAGGTTCCATGTGGTCAGTCAGCCAGTTCTCTAGAAATTCTTCTCCTCCCCTCCGCACCCTCAGGGAACCCCACCAACCTTATGTTGTTCCTTCTCATGCGGTCTTCCATGTCAGCCATCTTCAAAGTGTGCTCAGACAGGGTCTTTTTTGTCACCTGCGCAGCTGTATCTAAGGGCATGACAATGTCCTCTAGAGAAGCAATGCAGCGGTCTGTAACTTGTGCTTTCTCCCTCAGCTTCTGCATATCATGCTTTAGAAAGGAAAACTCCATCTTGAGCCCCTCAAAATGATCGATCAGTTTAGTTTGGCAGCCCTGTATTGCATCCATAATCTGGGCCAGGGATGGCTCGTCTTCCCTCTCCACCTCCGCAGCTGGTCTGCCCCTGATATCCTGCAGCCTGTCTAAAGATCTCCCCATTCTCAGCGTTCCACCTCTTTGGGGTTTAGGACTCACCCTGACCGGGGGGAAGGTGGCTGATGCGGGCTCTCCTCAGTCCTCTGTAGCGGCGGCCATTCCTCCTCCTCCTGTGAGCCGGCGCCATTCTGGGATCCGCAGGCATATCGCGCCAGTCTTTCTCCTGCTGTTTTGGGCCAGGGGGGGCCGTATTTTACCATCCCCAAAGGTTCCCGAGGGGTCCCTGCACACATCCCCTTAGAGTCTGCACAGAATTGGGGTGCCTCTTCTCCAGGATCACAACAGGATCGTAGGTCTGTGAACGGAGCTCAGAGCTTTCCCTCCTCACATGCCACGTGCTACCACCAAATCACAGTCCTCTCTTCACACCAGAGACCACCCACCCCCCTTCACATCAGAGTCCCCCTTCATATCACTGTCCTCTCTTCACACCAGAGACCACCCATCCCCCTTCACATCAGAGTCCCCCTTCATATCACTGTCCTCTCTTCACACCAGAGCCCCCCCCCCTTCACATCAGAGTCCCCCTTCATATTACAGTCCTCTCTTCACACCAGAAGACAGTTTTTTTATTTTTTAATACAGGAATTGTCAAATACTGTTACTTGAGGTTATTACTTTTTGACACTTTTTTGGTGAATGGGTAAGGGTGCGATGTACCCAATACCCATTCACATGGGGGGGGATCTGGGGGCCACCTTCTTAAAGGGGGCTTCCAGATTCCAATAAGCCCCCCTCCCGCAGACCCTGAAAACCACATCCCAGAGTTGTTGGGCGGAGACACTTGTCCCCATCAACATGCAAAGCACCCAAAGCACCCACCCCCCCATGTTGAGGACATGTGGCCTGGTATGGTTCAGGAGGGGGGGGTCGCTCGCTCGTCCCCTCACCTTTCCTGACCTGCCGGGCTGCATGCCCAGATAAGGGTCTGGTATGGATCTTGGGGGGGGATCCCACGCCTTTTTACATTTTTTTTAATTTTTACCAGCACTTTTTTTTGTTATTCAGCTGTCAGCGGGGAAGCCCATTGACAGCTGATGACTCATCGGTTGTTAAGGACACCACGGCCGGCTTCCCGGCCCCGCTCCCTAACAACCAGCTTATACTGCGCCCTGATTGGGCAAAGTTTTGCCCAATCAGGCTGCAGAATCTACTGTGCAGCGCTTAGTGCTTTGCAGGGTGTTTATGGGGGCGAACACCCAGCAAACACCCTGCAAGGACGGTTTGGTCTCGGGTGCCGTCATCGCTGGACCCTAGGACAGGTGAGTGTCCTTATTTTAAAAGTCAGCAGCTGCAGTATTTGCAGCTGCTGACTTAAAAAAAAAAAAAATTTGCGGGACTCCCACTTAACAAAGCTGTCCTGTACATATAATATATCTGCTAGATTGATGCCTCCCCAGCACTATGGCCCCTCTACATCCCAGATATCCCCCAGCACTGTAACCCCTCTACACCCCAGATATCCCCCCAGCACTCTGACCCCTCTACATCCCAGATATCCCCCCAGCACTCTGACCCATCTACACCCCAGATATCCCCCCAGCACTCTGACCCCTCTACACCCCAGATATTCCCCCAGCACTGTGACCCCCTCTACATCCCAGATATCCCCATAGCACTCTGACCCCTCTAGACCTCAGATATCCCCCCAGGACTCTGACCCCTCTAAATCCCATATATCCCCCCAGCACTCTGATCCCTCTACACCCCAGACATCCCCCCAGCACTCGGACCACTCTACACCCCAGATATCCCCCAGCACTCTGACCCCTCTACACTCCAGATAACCCCCCAGTACTGTAACCCATCTACATCCCAGATATCCCCCCAGCACTCTGACCCCTCTACACCCCAGATAACCCCCCAGTACTGTAACCCCTCTACATCCCAGATATCCCCCCAGCACTCGGAACCCTCTACACCCCAGATAGCACCCATCACTCTGACCCCTCTACACCCCAGATATCCCCCCAGCACTCTGACCCCTCTACACCCAAGATATCCCCCAACACTCTAACCCCTCTACACCCCAGATATCCTCCTAGCACTCTGACCCCTCTACACCCCAGATATCCCCCCAGCACTGTGACCCCCTCTACATCCCAGATATCCCCCAACACTCTGACCCCTCTACATCCCAGATATCCCCCCAGCACTGTGACCCCTCTACATCCCAGATATCCCCATAGCACTCTGACCCCTCTAGACCTCAGATATCCCCCCAGGACTCTGACCCCTCTACATCCCAGATATTCTCCCAGCACTGTGACCTCCTCTACATCCTAGATATCCTCCCAGCACTCTGACCCCTCTACACCCCAGCTATCCCCCCAGTACTGTGACCCCTCTACACCCCAGATATCCCCCAGCATTCTAACCCCTCTACACCCAAGATATCCCCCAACACTCTGACCCCTCTACACCCCAGATATCCTCCTAGCACTCTGACCCCTCTACACCCCAGATATCCCCCCAGCACTCAGACCCCTCTAAACCCCAGATATCCCCCCCATCACTCTGACCCCTCTACATCCCAGATATCCACCAAGCACTCTGACCCCTCTACACCCCAGATATCCACCAAGCACTCTGACCCCTCTACACCCCAGATATCCCTGCAGCACTCGGACCCCTCTACATCCCAGATACCCCCCCAGCACAATGATCCTTCTACACTTTAGAAATCCCCCCAGCACACTGACCCCTCTACACCCCAGATATCCCCCCCAGCACTCTGACCCCTCTACACCCCAGATATCCCCCCAGCACTCTGACTCCTCTACACCCCAGATACGCCCCAGTACTGTGACCCCTCTACATCCCAGATATCCCCCCATCACTCTAACCCCTCTACATCCCAGATATCCCCCCAGCACTGTGACCCCCTCTACATCATATATTTCCCCCCAGCACTGTGACCCCTCTACACCCCAGATATTCCCCCAGCACTCTTACCCCTCTACATCCCATATATCCAAAGAGCACTCTGACCTCTCTACATCCCAGATATCCCCCCAGCACTCTGACCCCCTCTACATTCCAGATATCCCCCATAGCACTCTGACCCCTCTACACCCTGATATCCCCCCAGCACTCTGACCCCTCTAGACCCCAGATATCCCTCCAGCACTCTGACCCCTCTACATCCCAGCTATCCCCCAGTACTCGGACCCCTCTACCCCCCAGATATCCCCTCAGTACTCTGACCCCTCCACATCCCAGATATCCCCCCAGCACTCTGACCCCTCTACACCCCAGATATCTCCCCTGCACTCTGACCCCTCTACATTCCAGATATCCCACCAGCACTCTGACCCCTCTACACCCCAGATATCCCCCCAGCACTCTGACCCCTCTACATCCCAGCTATCCCCCAGTACTCGGACCCCTCTACCCCCCAGATATCCCCTCAGTACTCTGACCCCTCCACATCCCAGATATCCCCCCAGCACTCTGACCCCTCTACACCCCAGATATCCCCCCAGCACTCTGACCCCTCTACATCCCAGATATCCCCCCAGCACTCTGACCCCTCTACATCCCAGATTTCCTCCCAGCACTCGAGGCTATTGGCCGCCTGCCCTGGGGCTGCTTTTGGGCCAAACCTTGGCAGGTGAACGCCAGGCTGCCTCTAAAGGGAAGGGGGGCGAGCACCGCCGGTTTACACAGAGCAGGGGATCTCCATATCCCACTTACCCAGTGTGGCCAAGTAACATACGAAGTCTCGCTTCCTGCACCTGCTCCAAAAAGCCGTTTATACTTAAAGTGAATTTTTTTACTTTTTTTTTGCTTTTTTTGGGCAATTGCGTATAGTTTATATACTCTTTTTGTGCGTGTTTGAAAAATGAAAGTGGGCTGGTTTGTCCCAGTCCAGCGCTGACCCCTGGACTGGGACTGCAGGTCAGGTGAATGTTTTGGCCAATCATCATACAGCAATGCTGACCCGAACGCCCCATAATGTTTGCTCTTCGGCCAATAGGCGAGAAGACGATGTTCGAGTCGAATAAAATAAAATTCTTCATACATTTTAGCCAAAATATATTCTGCTACATGTTTTTGATTAAAAGAAATCACAATTAGTGTTTATTGATTGGTTTGCATGAAAGTTATTGCGCCTACAAACGATGGTATATACAGTATCTCACAAAAGTGAGTACACCCCTCACATTTTTGTAAATATTTTATTATATATTTTCATGTGACAACACTGAAGAAATGATACTTTGCTACAATGTAAAGTAGTGAGTGTACAGCTTGTATAACAGTGCAAATTTGCTGTCCCCTCAAAATAACTCAACACAGCCATTAATGTCTAAACCACTAGCAACAAAAGTGAGTACACCTCTAAGTGAAAATGTCCAAATTTGGCCCAAAATGTCAATATTTTGTGTGACCACCATTATTTTCCAGCACTGCCTTAACCCTCTTGGGCATGGAGTTCACCAGAGCTTCACTGGTTGCCACTGGTGTCCTCTTCCCCTCCTCCACGATGACATCATGGAGCTGGTTGATTTTAGAGACCTTGTGATTCTCCACCTTCCATTTGAGGATGCCCCACAGATGCTCAGTAGCGTTTAGGTCTGGAGACATGCTTGGCCAGTCCATCATCTTTACCCTCAACTTCTTTAGAAAGACAGTGGTCATCTTGGAGGTGTGTTTGGGGTCGTTATCATGTTGGAATACTGCCCTGCGGCCCAGTCTCTGAAGGGAGGGGATCTTGCTCTGCTTCAGTATGTCACAGTACATGTTGGCATTCATGGTTCCCTCAATGAACTGTAGCCCCCCAGTGCCGGCAGCACTCATGCAGCCCCAGAACATGACACTCCCACCCCCATGCTTGACTGTAGACAAGACACACTTGTCTTTGTACTCCTCACCTGGTTGCTGCCAAACACGCTTGACACCATCTAAACCAAATTAGTTCATCTTGGTCTCATTAGACCACAGGACATGGTTCCAGTAATCCACGTCCTTAGTCTGCTTGTCTTCAGCAAACTATTTGTAGGCTTTCTTGTGTATCATCTTTAGAAGAGGCTTCCTTCTGGGATGACAGCAATTCAGACCAATTTGATGCAGTGTGTGGCGTATGGTCTGAGCACTGACAGACTGACCCCCCACCCCTTCAAACCTCTGCAGCAATGCTAGCAGAACTCATGCATCTATTTCCCAAAGACAACCTCTGGATATGACACTGAGCATGTGCACTCAATTTCTTTGGTTAACCATGGTGAGGCCTGTTCTGAGTGGAACCTGTCCTGTTAAACTTCTGTATGGTCTTGGCCACCGTGCTGCAGCTCAGTGTCAGGGTCTTGGCAATCTTCTTATAGCCTAGGCCATCTTTATGTATGTATGTTTTTTCAGATTCTCAGAGAGTTCTCAGAGAGTTCTTTGCCATGAGGTGCCATGTTTAACTTCCAGTGACCAGTATGAGAGAGTGAGAGTGATAACACCAAATTTAACACACCTGCTCCCCATTCACACCTGAGACCTTGTAACACTAATGAGTCACATGACACGGGGGGGGGGGGGAATGGCTAATTGGGCCCAATTTGGACATATTCACTTAGGGGTGCACTCACTTTTGTTGCCAGTGGTTTAGACATTAATGGCTGTGTGTTGAGTTATTTTGAGGGGACAGCAAATTTACACTGTTATACAAGCTGTACACTCACTACTTTACATTGTAGCAAAAATGTGAGGGATGTACTCACTTTTGTAAGATACTGTGTGTGTATATATATATATATATATATATATATATACACACATACACACAGTGGGGACGGAAACTATTCAGACCCCATTACATTTTTCACTTGTTATATTGCAGCCATTTGCTAAAATTATTTAAGTTCATTTTTTTTCCTCATTAATGTACACACAGCACCCCATATTGACAGAAATTGTTGACATTTTTGCAGATTTATTAAAAAAGAAAAACTGAAATATCACATGGTCCTAAGTATTCAGACCCTTTGCTCAGTATTTAGTAGAAGCACCCTTTTGATCTAATACAGCCATGAGTCCTTTTGGGAAAGAGCAAACACGTTTTTCACATCTGGATTTGGGGATCCTCTGCCATTCCTCCTTGCAGATCCTCTCCAGTTCTGTCAGGTTGGATGGTAAACGTTGGTGGACAGCCATTTTTAGGTCTCTCCAGAGATGCTCAATGGGGTTTAAGTCAGGGCTCTGGCTGGGCCATTCAAGAACAGTCACGGAGTTGTTGTGAAGCCACTCCTTCGTTATTTTAGCTGTGTGCTTAGGGTCATTGTCTTGTTGGAAGGTAAACCTTCGGCCCAGTCTGAGGTCCTGAGCACTCTGGAGAAGGTTTTCATCTAGAATATCCCTGTACTTGGCCGCATTCATCTTTGCCTCGATTGCAACCAGTCGTCCTGTCCCTGCAGCTAAAAAACACCCCCACAGCATGATGCTGCCACCACCATTCTTCACTGTTGGGACTTTATTGGACAGGTGATGAGCAGTGCCTGGTTTTCTCCACACATACTGCTTAGAATTAAGGCCAAAAAGTTCTATCTTGGTCTTATTAGACCAGAGAATCTTATTTCTCACCATCTTGGAGTCCTTCAGGTGTTTTTTTAGCAAACTCCATGCGCACTGACATGCAGTGTGAGCTGTCAAAGCAAAGGGTCTGAATAATTAGGACCATGTGATATTTCAGTTTTTCTTTTTTAATAAATCTGCAAAAATGTCAACAATTCTGTGTTTTTCTGTCAATATGGGGTGCTGTGTTTACATTAATGAGGACAAAAATGAACTTAAATAATTTTAGCAAATGGCTGCAATATAACAAAGAGTAAAAAATTTAAGGGGGTCTGAATACTTTCCGTCCCCACTGTATACACACATATATACTCTGCATCCAGTGTAGCCTATATCTACCGTGCATTCTGTGGTGTACTGTTTCTAATACACTTCAAGAGGTGTACGCAGTACAGTGCAGCTGTAGTACAGTATCTACTACTTTGCAGGTGGTGTGCACATTATCTAATACAGTGTGTACAGTTTCTACTACACCTCTGGTGGTGTACACAGTATACAACACAGTGCAGCCCTTGTACAGTTGCTAATACAGTGCAGGTGGTGTACACAGTATCTAATACATTGTGTGTAGTTTCTACTACACTTCTGGTGGTGTACACAGTGCAGAATACAGTGCAGCCATAGTACAGTTTCTAATACAGTGTAGGCAGTGTACACAGTATCTAATACAGTGTGTACAGTTTCTACTACACTTCTGGTGGTGTACACAGCACACACTACAGTGCAGCTATTGTACAGTTGGTAATACAGTGCAGGCGGTGTACACAATATCTAATACAGTGTGTACATTTTTTAATACACTTCAGGAGGTGTACACATTATCTAATACAATGTATTGTGGTGTTGCAAAACAATAAATACATCATGTATGGAAGGCCACCAAGGAGAGGCAGACGCTCACAGGCCACTAAAAGAGGGAAAGTGTCTACAGTATAACCTACAGTGCTTATACAAACTGTGCTACAGCCATCCACATGCTCAGCATTTATATGCTAGCTTGGCCAAATTGCTAGCACTGCAACTGCTGCCTTTTCAGCTGATAGACTCTGCCCCTTTTGTGAATTTGTGGAATGTGCTGTACCTCAGTGGCAGGTTCCAAAACTGCATTTCTTTTCATGCCATTCCGGCTCTCTACCGGCATGTGGAAGGCAATGTTTTGGCCTCATTGGACAGGGCGGTCAGCAGTAAGGTGCATATTACCACTGACTCATGGTCATAGGTGTGCGCAGCCTATTGCATTAGGGTGTGCACCCCAAAGCTCAAACACACATGTGTATATACACATAAACACTGTATTACAAGAAGTATTGGGACGCCTGCCTTTACACACACATGAACTTTAATGGCATCCCAGTCTTAGTCCGGAGAGTTCAATATTGAGTTGGCTCCCCCTTTGCAGCTATAACAGCTTCAACTCTTCTGGGAAGGCCGTCCACAAGGTTTAGGAGTGTGTCTATGGGAATGTTTGATCACTCTTCCAGAAGAGCATTTGTGAGGCCAGGCATTGATGTTGGATGAGAAGGCCTGGCTCGCAGTGTCCACTTTAATGTGAAGGCCAGTCAAGTTCCTCCACCTCAAACTCACTCATCCATGTCTTTATGAACCTTGCTTTGTGCACTGGTCCAAATCATTTGGTGGAGGGGGGATTATGGTGTAGGGTTGTTTTTTGTGGGTTGGGCTTGGCCACTTAGTTCCAGTGAAGGGAACTCTTAAGACATCAGCATACCAAGACATTTTGGACAATTTCATGCTCCCAATTTCATGTGGGAACAGTTTGGGGATGGCCCCTTCTTGTTCTAATATGGCTGTGCATCAGTGTACAAAGCAAGGTCCATAAAGACATGGACTGAGCAAGGGTGGTGAAAAATTAACTTCAAGCGCAAAAATTCACATTATAATAGTGCTATAATGGTGTGAACCTCCCAACTTTAAAGTTGTTGCACTTGAAGTTAATTTGTATTGCAATTATCTGTAGAGGGGTTTCCACCATCCTTGCTAAGTTTCATTTTGTATTTATTTTTTCAGTTTGATGTGTATTATATGTGACGTTACATATCACCGGTATTGTGGTAATATTGACGTTTATTGAGATTTCCATACATTAGAGGGTTCCACAATTATTGTTAAGTTATTGATTAGTAAGTTAGTGCTGCACTTTTTTTTTGTGGTGTGGGAACACATAACAGTGCTTAGTGGCAGGCCTTTTACTGACACTTTTTTATTTACCTCCAGTAGTTTATTGTAAATAGTAGTGTGGTGATTACGTATTATACTAAAGATCGGCATGTGGCATTAATAAACAGACAGATTTCAGTTGTGCCCCACCAGGCGCCCCCATAGACAATGTGCCTAGCTGCTGAGTTCAACTGCCCAACCCTACACTCAGTGCACTGATGGGCACTGATTAGAAGCACTGACAGGCAGCACTCTTAGCCACTGATAGACAGCACTGATAGCCAGCACTGATTGGCACTGATAGGTGACACTGATTGGCAGCACTCATGGGCACTGATAGGCAGCACTGATTGGTAGCACTGATAGGCACTGCATGGTGGCACTGATTGGCACTAATTGGCAGCACTGATTGGCACTGATAGGCAGCACTGATGGGTGGTACTGATGGGCATTGATAGGCAGCACTGATGGGCACTGATTGTCACTGATAGATGGCACTGCTAGGCAACATTGATTGGCAGCACTGATGGGCACTGATAGGCAACACTGATGGGCACTGATAGGTGGCACTGATTGGAAGCACTGATAGGCAGCACTGATTGGCACTGATTGGCACTGATAGGCAGCACTGATTGGCACTGATAGGTGGCATTGGTTGGCACTGATAGGTGGCACTGATAGGCAGCACTGATGGGCACTGATAGGCAAAACTAATGGGTACTGATAGGCAGCACTGTTAGGTGGCACTGATTGGAAGCACTGTTGGGCACTGATTGGCACTGATAGGTGGCATTGGTTGGCGCTGACTGGCAGCACTGATTGGCACTGACAGGTGGCACGGATTGTCTCTAATAGGTGGCATTGGTTGGCACTGACAGGTGGCACTGGTGGGCACTGACAGGTGGCACTGGTGGGCACTGATTGGGATTGACAGGTGGCCCTGATTAGCAATGATTGGCACTGACAGGTTGCACTGGTGGGCACTGATTGGCACTGACAGATGGCACTGGTGGGCACTGATGTGAACTGATTGACACTGACAGGTGGCACTGGTGGCCACTGATTGGCACTGACAGGTGGCACTGATGGGCGGCACCAATTGGCACTGATCTCGGAGAGGGGAAGTTTCCCATTGAGCAGTTAGCTAGGCATGTAAGAGCCGCTCAGTATGTGAAACTGTAATGTAATGTCACTGCTTGCAGAGAGGAGCTGCCAGAACTCTGAGCTGATGTCGGGGGTGGGAGGGGACCGAACAGCTAGCCTATCAAACACAAGCCAACGGGATAGGGCTGGGCAGGCCGCGCCATGTGTGGCTCCGCCCCTTTCTATCAGCTATCAAACATCAGCCAAAGGAATAGGGGCTGGGAGGGCTGCTCCGTGTATATGGCTCTGCCCCTTTCTTAAGCAGCCCAACCATTGGCTGGTGTTTAATAGCCGATAGAAAGGGGCGGAGCCACATACATGGAGCAGCCCGCCCATCCCTCGAGATCAACGTGTTTGATAGGATAGCTTTTTGGTCCCGCCCACCCCCGACATCAGCCCTGAGTTTTGACAGCTCCTATCTGCAAGCAATTACATTAAATTACAGTTTAAAGCACTAGGCGGCTCTTCCATGCCTCCCTGACTGCTCAATGGGAAACTGTCTCACAGACAGCTCCCTATACAGTCTCTTGCACCATCTTACAGCAGATCTCCGGACACACATAAGGGTGTGCCCAGGCACACCCGGCACACCCCGTGGGCACGCCTATGCTCATGGTCCAGCAGGCATGGGCAGGGACGTTACCTTTCCTTCATGGTGCACTGGATAACTCTGCTGGCAGCTGGGAAGGATGCAGGACAGGGTTCAGTGTTGGTGGAGCTTGTTCCGCCACCATGCCTCCAAAATTCTACTGGTTATTCTGCCACAGCTCTCTCCTCCACCCCTCCTCTTCTTCTTCCTCTATGGCCTCTTCTGTAAAGTTGTCCTCTGAACCAGTGGTGCTCTGTAAGCATTCAAGGGGCTACGCGAGCAGTCAGGCTAAAAGATGCCATGTGGTGCTTGAGTTGGTCTGCCTAAGGGACAGGAGCCACACTTGGGCAGAGATTGTCAGCTCTGCAGGGGCAAACTCAGAGGTGGCTGATGCCACAAAAGCTTCAGCCAGGAATGGTTGTATGCGACAATGGCACCAACCTTCTCTCCGCCCTCCGACAGGGACACTTGACCTATGTTCCATGTTTGGCACACGTCCTGAATTTGGTGGTGCAGCAGTTCTTGAGCAGGTACCCAAGCATATAGGATATCCTGAGACAGAAAAGTCTGTGGTCATTTCCACCGGTCATACAATGCCAGTGCTCGGCTGGCTGACATTCAAAGGGAATGCAACCTGCCCACCAACCGCCTCATTTGTGACATGCCCACCAGATGGAACCCAATGTTGGCAATGCTGCAGCAGCTGCACACACAGCAGAGGGCCATTAATGAGTACCTGTGTGAGTATGGCACCAGGACAGGGTCAGGGGAGCTTGGCTTCTTTTCGTTACGCCAGTGGCTACTGATCAAGGATGGATGCACTGTCCTGTCACCACTTGAGGAGGATGGTGAGCAGTGACAATGCATGCATCAGTGACACTGTCCCTCTAGTCTTCCTGTTGGAGCACACGTTTCATGGAATCATGGACAGGGCACTTGAGGCAGTACAATGGGAGGAAGAGGAGGACTTCCTTACCTCTCAAAGCCCCCTTTATCCAGATAGCATTCCTGCGGGCCCGCCAAAAACACACAGGAAGAAGAGGAGGAGGATTGTGTCAGCATGGATGTAGAGGATAACACTCAGCAGCAGTCTTCAAGGGATAGTTTTAAGTTCCCAGAAACCCAAGGAGTTGTACGTGGCTGGCAGGAGGTAGTTACGGATCATGTGATCCTTAGTGACCCAGCGGACTCAGAATCAAATGCCTCTGCAAACTCTGCATGGCCTCCCTGATTCTGCAAAGCCCGTGAAAGGACCCTAGGATTCATGGTATCAAGGAGAGGGATCATTACTGGCTGGCAACCCTTCTTGATCCACGTTACAAGAGTAAGATTGCAAAACTCATCCTGCCTTCGCAGAGGGAGCAGAGGATGAAACATCTTCAGGAGGCCTTGAAGAAAGGTTTGTGCAATGCATTTCCAGACCCTGGGAGGTTACAATTTCCTGGTGTTGGACGACACGTTGCTGAGGCTTCGTTCAGTCAGAGGAAGAGTGGTGGAGTAGGTGGCCGGCTGACCAATGCCTTTAAACAATTTTTCATTCCTCAGCACCAAGGTCTGATCGGTTCATGCAACCATTGCCAGCGTCTGCAATACATAGTGCAGAAATATCTAGGGGCAAGAGCAGACTCGGAGACCTGTCCAACAGAGCATTTACTGGGTCTTGAGGATGGACCACTAGCCAGAACGTGCTTGATATGCAATCGAGCTACTGGCCTGTCCTGCATCCAGCGTGCTTTCTGAACGCACATTCAGTGCTGGTGTTTGTAACGGATCAAAGAGTGCACCTGTCTATTCTAGGCCATCGGCTCAGGTGAAAGTAAACGGACTGCTATCCTCCCCTTTTGCTATTGCCAACGGGACAAGGCAGGGATGTCCCTTATCCCCTTTAATATTTATCTTAGCATTGGAGCCCTTTCTCCGTACGGTGAGAGACAATCCTAACATATCGGGGATACATCTGAAGGACTCCTTGTCTCCCAAAATAGCAGCCTTCGTGGACGACCTGCTCTTCTTTATATCTAATCCCCTAGTCTCCACACCTAACTTGATGTCAGAGCTCAAGGCATACGGTAAATTATCTAATTTTAAAGTTAACTTCCAAAAATCGGAAGCCCTAAATATATCTATGCCGAGTTCATTGGCTAAACTGCTGCAAGCAGACTTCCCCTTTAAGTGGGTGGATTCCTGGATCAAATACTTGGGCATCTGTCTACCAAAGAAGGTGGAAGACGTATTCACTTTTAATTTTCCTCCCATGCTGAGAGACATTAAAAAAGATCTGCAGAAGTGGCAAACAAGTTTGTTCTCCTGGTTTGGAAGATGTAGTATAGTAAAAATGAATGTTATGCCCCGCATTTTATACTATCTCCAGACTCTACCCGTTAGGATTCCAAAGGCATTTCTAAGAGCAGCAAATAGGGAGTTGACCCTGTTCATTTGGGCTAGAAAGCCCCCACGGCTCGCCCAATCAATCCTACGGTTACCAAAAATGCTCGGTGGAATTGCTCTTCCAGATGTGGCCCTCTATCATTCAGCTTGCCATTTGACAAGAATAATTGACTGGTGTCGCCATGGGACACTAAGACAATGGATTCAAATAGAAAAGTGTTTGACGGGTGTGGAGTTAGAGGGATTGCCGTGGTGTCAGAAGAATTTGCCAGTCCGCATAACGGACCATCCTACAGTGGGTGAGATGTGGCGAATGGCACAAAAAATATTTAGAGAACATTCGATTGTGCCCGCTCCCTCACCATTAACCCCAGTAATTGATAATCCTGCCTTTAGCCCAGGAGTGAACGAACCCAGATTCCAAGCTCTTAAGGGTTGTAACAGGTCTCAGCTCCGTCACTACATTGGGAATGGAAAATGGATGACCAGGGAAGAAATTATGGATGATCCCCTCCTGGCGAGCCTTTCTTTTTGGCAAAAGGTCCAATTAGCGCATTTTCTTAGAGCACAGCCCTCACCCGCGCCTTTCTTGCGAGCACTGACAGCATTCGAACTTATTTGTTCGGAGCAGGAGCCGTTGCGCCATGCCATTTCATTAACCTACCAGCTCCTCATCTCACCCCCCAAGGGATTTAGACCTCCTTATCTAGCTAAGTGGGAACGAGTCTTGGGAATAAAGCTAAACGAGAGACAGGCAGAGAGAATATTTCTCTTTACCTACAAGACTTCGATCTGTGCGGCCCAACAGGAAGCGGGGTTCAAGGTCCTATCACATTGGTATTACACACCAGACAGATTACATCGGATGTTTCCTTAGAGCGCGGATGTTTGCTGGAGGTGTGGAGAGGAAGAGGGCTCTCTTCTTCACATATTCTGGTCTTGTAGGCTTCTTGCACCTTTCTGGTCAGAGGTACACCGGATCACACAGAAGTTTACATATAGTGAGCTGCCCAAGACCCCTGAGTTCTTTTTATTACACCATCATGAAATACCAAGTAAGGCATACAGGAAATCAATCCTGCCCTCATTGGTTACAGCGGCGAAAAGTTGCATTCCCCTATTCTGGAAAAGGACGGAGCCCCCGGGTATTGCGGTATGGTTGAAAAAGATAGTTGATATTCACAAGATGGAGGACCTCGTGGCCATTGACCAGGGGCGTGGAGAACAGTTCTCTAAGAAGTGGTATTATTGGCTCCAATTTTTCTACTCAGAAGAGTATGCAGGGCTGGTGGCCTAGATACTTAGTAAGTTGGAGAATAGGAATGTGGAGACACTGTAGGTGTGACTGGAGCGGGGTGGTCTCCCCCCCTTTTTTTTTTCTTCTTCTTCCTCTCTCTCTCTTCTCTCCTTCTCATCCCTCTTCCCCTCACTCTCTATACTTTCCTTGTCTCCTTCTCTTTCCGTTCTTAGTGTATCTTTGTTCGCATACTACGGTATACAGATAAGGGAAGAGGAGGGAGAACACATAAAATTAAGAAAAGAAAATACAACAAGAGGTAATACATAATAGTAAACATGGCACGGCAGGCCTCCTTAAAACGTAGACCGGTTAACTAGGGTAAAACTGTATAGGATTATACACGCTATCAGGTGGTATTGCTAGTTAGTAAGGATTAATCAGTAGAACTGTACGTAAAATGTGGAAAATTGTTGTGCCCGCTCTATCGATGTTTGTATATTGGTGTTTTCCTGCCTCTTTGCAAATAAAGAATTAAAAAAAAAAAGAGTGCACCTGTCTACCTGTCTACAGACTCCGTTGATAGGCTCACATTCATAAAAATGAATCAGTCTTGGATCAGCAGCTATCAAGCACCTGATGCTGATGTAACTGATTGAATTTGCTATGGATGTGGGATCCTTTGAAGACTGCCTATGCTGACTATAATATTCCTCCTCAATCTTGATGATGCTAGCTTTCAACAATATTTTTGGTTTAGGGCACCACTACCCAAGACCCAATTTTTCTGCCCCTTTTTAACAGGGGCATGTAATTACAATTTTTGATCCAATATTTCAACGCAGGGCCCGTTCCTGTGCCCAACAAGAGTAACTGTGAGGGCTTACAGTGTTATGGCACCACCACAACCCAATGCCCAATTTTTCTTCCCCTGTTTAACAGGGGCATGTGATTACAATTTTTTATATAATATTTCAACACAGGGCCCGTTTCTGTGCCCAACAAGAGTATCTGTAAGGGGTTACAGTGTTGTGGCACTACCAGCACCACCCAAGGCCCAATTTTTCTGCCCCTGTTTAACAGGGGTATGTAATTACAATTTTTGATATAATATTTCACAACAGGGCCCATTCCTGCGCCCACCAAGAGTAACTGTGAGGGCTTGCTTTAAACAGGGGAATTGGCACTGTCCGGCTATATGTGCATTAATGGTGATTCATACTAGTGCAAAAAACATACGTGTAAAAAGAAAATAAAATAGAATATAGCTATTAATATTATATGTGTAACCAATGTGTTACGGGGGCTGAGGTATATCAAAGTGCAAACAACACACCCAGCAAATGTAATATAATAAAGTGCAACGTGCTCCTAAAATATATGTATATGTGCCAATATCTCAATATATACCAAATACCTATATGTATATAGGAATGTGCCCAAAGGTTGAAAAAATGAAAAAAGGCAAAAAAAGGAAATCCAAAGTACAAACAGTTATGGCAATAAAAACAGTTATAGCAATAAAAAACAAACATTTTTAGCAATAAAAAATCCCCAGCATGTGTGCATAAAAAAGTCCAAAAGACAAATTATGAAAAGTGAAAAACATGTGTGTAGAAAAAAAAGTCTATAAAAAATCAGTAAGTGTCCAAAATCAAAGTCAAAATGCTAAAGTGTATCCTTCTGGTGAAGAAAACGTGGTCTCAGTATTAACTGGTGTCTTCCCCCGTCCTTCACTGCACCCCCACTCGTGCTTACACTCACCGGACTGCCTAACCCCTGCAGTGGTAAAAGGCATATGTAGAAAATCCTGCGATGGCGAATCCAGGAAGCGATCCTCCGTCCGGGGGTGTTTTATCCTTCTCTGGAAGTTCCTGTGCTGGTCAGGATCTCCATCTAGGTGGACATGGCGAGGTCTCTCTTTAAACTGGTGGGGTCAACCTGCGCTAGTGAGCAATACGTGAAAATAATGTATAATGTGTATCCACAAAGATTGCAGCAGCAAAAAAAAAACTTCAAATATCCATGAAGTGATAGACATACAAAATAAAACTTAATTGCGCTAGCAGTGATAATATAATTGAAAAGTGTTTAGGAAACATGATATATGCATGTAAATCCCAATCTAAAAGTAACAATAAGTGCATAAACCTTATAACAAAAAATAGTTATGTGCTAAAAATCGATAATCAGGCATCAACACCACCTATAATCTGTCCATAGAAGAATAATTCCAATAAAAATAAAAGTCCGTTTGATTTGTCTAGTCACCAAGCCATAAGGACTGACAGATCGAAGTAATTTTCTATCGGACGTGCATTGATTGCAGAGAGAGAGTAATAGGTGTGCGCTTACCCCTATTGTTGGACCTCCTCTGTGGCAAGGTCTTACGAGCTTGCAGATTTCGCCCTCTGCAGGGACCAAATGTTAGTAACCAGGTCTTGACAGCGTACACCGCAGACTTCAGAATGGTCAGGATAGTCCAACTGCACCAGCATCAGAGGGGGGACCCAAGAATGGAGAGGCCAGATGACGTGGACTCCACTGTCGTATGACATGGAGTCAATGGTGCATGGAGCCAAACCTAGGCTGGAAAACGATATCCGGAACGGTGGAACCTCTGTCTCACTTCTCAACTTCTCTGGTGGGGTGAAGAAACATCAGGAAGGGCCGCCAACTGGATATCAGCCAATAGACCTCAAGGATGTGTTCCAAGGAGAAGCCGGGGACAGATTTGATCCAGACCCCGTGATGGAAGTAGGGCTACTAGAAGGCAGTTTCTTGCATCGGGATAATATGCAAATAAAAAATAAAAAGCTTCTTCATAGTGCAGGTAAACCAGGGATTTTTATTTCTAAAAATACCATACAAAAAATGGATAAAAGTGATCACAATTGAAATAAAATCTAAGCAGCGTAAGGAAGGGGAGATCGTCCGACGCGTTTTTCGACCAAGAGGGTCTTCAACAGGGGCATCCCCGGCTTCTCCTTGGAACACATCCTTGAGGTCTATTGGCTGATATCCAGTTGGCGGCCCTTCCTGATGTTTCTTCACCCCACCAGAGAAGTTGAGAAGTGAGACAGAGGTTCCACCGTTCCGGATATCGTTTTCCAGCCTAGGTTTGGCTCCATGCACCATTGACTCCATGTCATACGACAGTGGAGTCCACGTCATCTGGCCTCTCCATTCTTGGGTCCCCCCTCTGATGCTGGAGCAGTTGGACTATCCTGACCATCCTGAAGTCTGCGGTGTACGCTGTCAAGACCTGGTTACTAACATTTGGTCCCTGCAGAGGGCGAAATCTGCAAGCTCGTAAGACCTTGCCACAGAGGAGGTCCAACAATAGGGGTAAGCGCACACCTATTACTCTCTCTCTGCAATCAATGCACGTCCGATAGAAAATTACTTCGATCTGTCAGTCCTTATGGCTTGGTGACTAGACAAATCAAACGGACTTTTATTTTTATTGGAATTATTCTTCTATGGACAGATTATAGGTGGTGTTGATGCCTGATTATCGATTTTTAGCACATAACTATTTTTTGTTATAAGGTTTATGCACTTATTGTTACTTTTAGATTGAGGTCTCTCTTTAGCAAAGAGGAGGAGCCCCCTTTAGGTCTAGGGTACCCCCCCTAATAAAGTTTTAACCCCCTGATCACCCCCCGTCGCCAGTGTCACTAAGCGATCATTTTTCTGATCGCTGTATTAGTGTCGCTGGTGACGCTAGTTAGGGATTAAGGTTCGTCGTCAGCGTTTTATAGCGTCAGGGCCCCCCATATACTACCTAATAAATGTTTTAACCCCTTGATTGCCCCCTAGCTAAGCCTTTCACCACTGATCACCGTATAACTGTTACGGGTGACGCTGGTTAGTTCGTTTATTTTTTATAGTGTCAGGGCACCCGCCGTTTATTACCTAATAAAGGTTTAGCCCCCTGATCGCCCGGCGGTGATATGCGTTGCCCCAGGCAGCGTCAGATTAGCGCCAGTACCACTAACACCCACGCACGCACCGTACACCTCCCTTAGTGGTATAGTATCTGAACGCATCAATATCTGATCCGATCAGATCTATACTAGCGTCCCCAGCAGTTTAGGGTTCCCAAAACGCAGTGTTAGCGGGATCAGCCCAGATACCTGCTAGCACCTGCGTTTTTCCCCTCCGCCCGGCCCAGCCCAGCCCACCCAAGTGCAGTATCGATCGATCACTGTCACTTACAAAACACTAAACGCATAACTGCAGCGTTCGCAGAGTCAGGCCTGATCCCTGCGATCGCTAACAGTTTTTTTGGTAGCGTTTTGGTGAACTGGCAAGCACTAGTGGCCTAGTACACCCCGGTCGTAGTCAAACCAGCACTGCAGTAACACTTGGTGACGTGGCGAGTCCCATAAGTGCAGTTCAAGCTGGTGAGGTGGCAAGCACAAGTAGTGTCCCGCTGCCACCAAGAACAAGACAAACAGGCCCGTCGTGCCCATAGTGCCCTTCCTGCTGCATTCGCCAATCCTAATTGGGAACCCACCACTTCTGCAGCGCCCGTACTTCCCCCATTCACATCCCCAACCAAATGCAGTCGGCTGCATGAGAGGCATTTTCAGGGCTGGTGCAAGGATTTTTGACACCCTAGGCAAAACCCCATTTTGCCGCCCCCCCTTGGCTCCACCCCTGACTCCACCCTCTTTGCCCTGCCCATGCATACCCCACCTTCTTATAGACTGCTACTATTTTGGGGGTGGAGTCAGTCACTAGCCCGAAGCATGATACGTATGCAGGAGCTTGGAGGTGGTGGTGGGGGGGGCACTGAAGTGGCACCCCTGACTGATGTGTGCTCTAGGCCAGTGCCTACCTTAGGTAGCGCTGGCCCTGTACAGGGGATGTACACAGATAATCAAGGCACTGATGATCAGTGCAGGTCCATCAGTGCCACCTATCACTGCCCATTAGTGCTGCCCATCAGTGCCACCGATCACTGCCCATTAGTGCTGCCCATCAGTGCCACCGATCACTGCCCATTGGTGCTGCCCATCAGTGCCACCGATCACTGCCCATTAGTGTTGCCCATCAGTGCCACCTATCAGTGCCCATTAGTGCCGCCCATCAGTGCCCATGGGCACTCAGTGCCACCTATAAGTCTCCATCAGTGCCACTTATCAGTACAGCCTCATCAGTGCCCATCAGTGGGGTACCCCTCATAATGAGCACATCAGGTGTTCAGACTTGGGAACTCAGCACAAGGATGGTAGGAACCCCTCATATTGGGCACAGCAGGTGTACAGACCCCGGAACTCAGCACAGGGATGGTGGGAACCCCTCATAATGGGCACAGCAGGTGTACATACCCGGGAACTCAGCACAGGGATGGTGGGAACCCCTCATAATGGGCACATCAGGTGTACAGACCTGGGAACTCAGCACAGGGATGGTAGGAACCCCTCATAATGGGCACATCAGGTGTACAGACCCCTGGATAGGAGGGGGCAGCATTTACTTGAACTTATTGGCTGTATTTTCTTCCTGCAGTCGCTGACTGCTGGTGAAAGGGAGAGGAGGAGAAGACTCCTTTAAGATGCTACAAGTGAAGGAAAATACAGCCCAGTTCTAGTAAATGCTGCATTAATATCAGTAGTAACCAGGAGAATACATGGGGACTAGTGGGCAGCAGCCTGACTTGTAGGCAGTGTTTTCTATGGGTGGTCACCAGCAGAAAAAAGAAACATAAAGAGAGCGGACACACTGACCACCCTGTACAGCACTAATATCAGCTACAGTAACAGTTAAAGTGGAGGTCCACCAGAAAAAAAAAATTGCATCAAAAAATCCCTAAAAAATTGGAGGAAATTTTTTTTTTTTTACATTTTTTAAAATTGGCTGTTGCTAGACAGTTTCCTAATCTGCCAGGACAGAGCACTCACCTACATTCTCTGCTTCCAACCTTCCGCGCTGTGACCTGTGCATTGTGACCCGGGGGGGGGGGGGGTCGGGGAATTCCAGGGAGCTCAGGGTGTTATCAGGAGGAAGAGTTGATTGTTGGTCATCCCAATGGAACTGTTTACTGTCCTATAATGGAGGGCGGCTGAGAGAGTACAAAGTGCAGTTTGCTGAGCAGTCAGTGGTGTGTTTAGGGCGATATTTGCAGGCATCAGTCGGCTGTATTTTCCTCCTCTGATATCTCCCTATACACAGGATGTGCAGCTCCCCAGCTAGGACTTTACCAGAGTGTGTGTGTCAGTGTCGGGAGCTGGTGAAGACACTTCCAGGCTGCTGTGTGTATTGTTGGTAGGAGGGGAGTGCAGATCTCTTCCATACAGTGCGGAGCGACTCTATCAAAAATCTTCTGCTTTCCCCAGTGACTGAGCCGCACCGTCTCCGCACTCCTCCCCTCCTTTTCATGTTTGTCAATCCTCTCAGACCGGGCTCTATACACAAGGCTGTGTCATCTCCTCACCAGAGAGCTGTGTATACAGCAGCTGAAGTTGCGCCCTAGGTGGCAGTGCGCCCTAGGCAGCTGCCTAGTCCGCCTAGTGGTAGCACCAGCCCTGGGCATTTTTATGTCCTCCCGGGTACCCCTACCCAGCGAACCCCCCCAAAAAAGATGTCGTGTCTGCAGCAAGCGCGGATATAGGCGTGACACCCGCTATTATTGTCCCTCCTGTCCTGACAATCCTGGTCTTTGGATTGGTGAATGTTTTGAACGCTACCATACACTAGTTGACTATTAGCGTAGGGTACAGCATTGCACAGACTAGGCACACTTTCACAGGGTCTCCCAAGATGCCATCGCATTTTGAGAGACCCGAACCTGGAACCGGTTACAGTTATAAAAGTTAGTTACAAAAAAATGTGTAAAAAAAATATATATATATAAAATAAAAAAAAAATAGTTGTCGTTTTATTGTTCTCTCTCTCTATTCTCTCTCTATTGTTCTGCTCTTTTTTACTGTATTCTATTCTGCAATGTTTTATTGTTATTATGTTTTATCATGTTTGCTTTTCAGGTATGCAATTTTTTATACTTCACCGTTTACTGTGTTTTATTGTTAACCATTTTTTTGTCTTCAGGTACGCCATTCACGACTTTGAGTGGTTATACCAGAATGATGCCTGCCTGTTTAGGTATCATCTTGGTATCATTCTTTTCAGCCAGCGGTCGGCTTTCATGTAAAAGCAATCCTAGTGGCTAATTAGCCTCTAGACTGCTTTTACAAGCAGTGGAAGGGAATGCCCCCCCACCGTCTTCCGTGTTTTTCTCTGGCTCTCCTGTCTCAACAGGGAACCTGAAAATGCAGCCGGTGATTCAGCCAGCTGACCATAGAGCTGATCAGAGACCAGAGTGGCTCCAAACATCTCTATGGCCTAAGAAACCGGAAGCTACGAGCATTTGATGACTTAGATTTCGCCGGATGTAAATAGCGCCATTGGGAAATTGGGAAAGCATTTTTATCACACGATCTTGGTGTAGTTAGATGCTTTGAGGGCAGAGGAGAGATCTAGGGTCTAATAGACCCCAATTTTTTCAAAAAAGAGTACCTTTCACTACCTATTGCCATCATAGGGGATATTTATTATTGAAAAAAATCTTGCGAGCCACAATTATCCAGTGCCTTAATGGAAATTCAACCAAACAGCTATCCGGCTGCAGGCGCAGATCACGTATTCATGACCGTGCGATAAATGATATATGAAAAAAATGCGCCGCGCCTAGGGGTGTAACTGAATAACTGTAAATCTAAGTACAAATCATAGATAATAAAGCGTGCAAATCAAATAGAGCCTAAAGCTCTGATCACTTACTAAGATCACCTGCTGTGTGAATCCTAAAGCTCTGATCACTTACTAAGATCACCTGCTGTGTGAATCCTATGACCAAACACACTAAAAAATATCTAGTGCAATAAATCACAAAGTGCAATGTGCATAGAAAAACGTAATGAGATAAATATACAATCCACAGTGATTAAAATATAATCATTCCTAATAAGGTGTATATGCTAAAAAATGTTACACATATGTAGATCCACTGTGATTAAAATGAAAGAGAAAAAAAATTAAATAAAACAATATATATATTCGTAAAACACAAACAGAGTAAATCAATCACATGCGTGGGCGAATTGAAACTATAATCGCCCTAATAAAGGTGTTCAAATCACATCCGTGAAAAAATCTTCCAATCCAGTAACATAAAGTGACCAAGTTCAAATAAAAGTCAGTGTAATGGTGATGGTTCAAAGAAAAAGTTCCGGTTTTGAATCAAACGTGCCCAAAGAAAAACATGCTGTGAAGTGCCTTGGTGACCCCCAATGTGATTGCGCCCTGATGGATATCGCCCTGATGGTGACCCCCAATGGATATCCCCCTGATGAAGACACGTGACTCCCTGTGTCGAAGACGCATAGGGGAGGGGCCAGGACGGAGCGATCAGCTGGGTTGTGGAGCTCTCACACCCCGCAGCACGCCGCACAGTCGTTTTTTCCTATGTTATGGTTGGTGCACATGAGCACCTTATAAATGTGAGTACCCCATGTGGGGATTGGATGTGATTTTAATAAAAGTATCCTACGGTATTACACTATATTAGCCTTTTTCTTTTATATGGTCTGATGTGAGTGGAGCCATAAAGAATCTAGTGTGGGAATCAGCTGTACCTAATACTGAGCCCAGGGGTGGCTCCAAAAGCGTGTATTGACACAATTAAAACCTGTGTCACACGCTCCAAGGTGAGCGCAATCACTTTTATATACTTTTATTAAAATCACATCCAATCCCCACATGGGGTACTCACATTTATAAGGTGCTCATGTGCACCAACCATAACATAGGAAAAAACGGCTGTGCGGCGTGCTGCGGGGTGTGAGAGCTCCACAACCCAGCTCTGTGCTGATCGCTCCGTCCTGGCCCCTCCCCTACGCGTCTTCGACACAGGGAGTCACGTGTCTTCATCAGGGGGATATCCATTGGGGGTCACCATCAGGGCGATATCCATCAGGGCGCAATCACATTGGGGGTCACCAAGGCACTTCACAGCATGTTTTTCTTTGGGCACGTTTGATTCAAAACCGGAACTTTTTCTTTGAACCATCACCATTACACTGACTTTTATTTGAACTTGGTCACTTTATGTTACTGGATTGGAAGATTTTTTCACGGATGTGATTTGAACACCTTTATTAGGGCGATTATAGTTTCAATTCGCCCACGCATGTGATTGATTTACTCTGTTTGTGTTTTACGAATATATATATTGTTTTATTTAATTTTTTTTCTCTTTCATTTTAATCACAGTGGATCTACATATATGTAACATTTTTTAGCATATACACCTTATTAGGAATGATTATATTTTAATCACTGTGGATTGTATATTTATATTATTACGTTTTTCTATGCACATTGCACTTTGTGATTTATTGCACTAGATATTTTTTAGTGTGTTTGGTCATAGGATTCACACAGCAGGTGATCTTAGTAAGTGATCAGAGCTTTAGGATTCACACAGCAGGTGATCTTAGTAAGTGATCAGAGCTTTAGGCTCTATTTGATTTGCACGCTTTATTATCTATGATTTGTACTTAGATTTACAGTTATTCAGTTACACCCCTAGGCGCGGCGCATTTTTTTCATATAGGGGATATTTACATTCCCTGAGATAACAATAAAAATAATTTTAAAAAAATGAAAGGAACAGTTTAAAAATAAGATAAAAAAGCAAAAAAAAAAAAAGCAAAAAAAAAAATAAAAGTACTCCTGTCCCCCCTGCTCTCGCGCAAAGGCGAATGCAAGTGTCGGTCTGGCGTCAAATGTAAACAGCAATTGCACCATGCATGTGAGGTGTCACCGTGAACGTCAGATCGAGGGCAGTAATTTTAGCAGTAGACCGCCTCTGTAAATCTAAAGTGGTAACCTGTAAAGGCTTTTAAAAATGTATTTTTTTTGTCGCCACTGCACGTTTGTGCGCAATTTTAAAGCATGTCATGTTTGGTATCCATGTACTTGGCCTAAGACCATCTTTTTTATTTCATCAAACATTTGGGCAATATAGTGTGTTTTAGTGCATTAAAATTTAAAAAAGTGTGTTTTTTCCCCAAAAAATGCATTTGAAAAATCGCTGCGCAAATACTGTGTGAAAAAAAAAAATGAAACACCCACCATTTTAATCTGTAGGGCATTTGCTTTAAAAAAAATATATAATGTTTGGGGGTTCAAAGTAATTTTCTTGCAAAAAAAAATTATTTTTTCATGTAAACAAAAAGTGTCAGAAAGGGCTTTGTCTTCAAGTGGTTAGAAGAGTGGGTGATGTGTGACATAAGCTTCTAAATGTTGTGCATAAAATGCCAGGACAGTTCAAAACCCCCCCAAATAACCCAATTTTGGAAAGTAGACACCCCAAGCTATTTGCTGAGAGTCATGTCGAGTTCATGGAATATTTTATATTGTGACACAAGTTGCGGGAAAGAGATTGGATCTCGGGGCCCCGTACGCGGCTAGGCTCCCAAAAAGTCTCACACATGTGGTATCCCCATACTCAGGAGAAGCAGCTGAATGTATTTTGGGGTGCAATTCCACATATGCCCACGGCCTGTGTGAGCAATATATCATTTAGTGACAACTTTTTGTAATTTTTTTTTTTTTTGTCATTATTCAATCACTTGGGACAAAAAAAAAAATATTCAATGGGTTCAACATGCCTCTCAGCAATTTCCTTGGGGTGTCTACTTTCCAAAATGGGGTCATTTGGGGGGGGGGTTTGTACTGCCCTCCTATTTTAGCACCTCAAGAAATGACATAGGCAGTCATAAACTAAAAGCTGTGTAAATTCCAGAAAATGTACCCTAGTTTGTAGACGCTATAACTTTTGCGCAAACCAATAAATATACGCTTATTGACATTTTTTTTACCAAAGACATGTGGCCGAATACATTTTGGCCTAAATGTATGACTAAAATTGAGTTTATTGGATTTTTTTTATAACAAAAAGTAGAAAATATCATTTTTTTCAAAATTTTCGGTCTTTTTCCGTTTATAGCGCAAAAAATAAAAACGGCAGAGGTGATCAAATGACATCAAAAGAAAGCTCTATTTGTGGGAAGAAAAGGACGCAAATTTCGTTTGGGTACAGCATTGCATGTCCGCGCAATTAGCAGTTAAAGCGACGCAGTGCCGAATTGGAAAAAGTCCTCCAGTCCTTAGGCAGCATAATGGTCCGGGGCTAAAGTGGTTAAAATGAGCACTTTTGTTTTTTCATGTTCGTGTCCCATAGGTTTTAATGGTGTTTGCGTGTTCGAACAAATCTTTTGCCTGTTCGCAAGTTCTGCTGCAAACCGAACTGGGGGGTGTTCGGCTCATCCCTAATTGTGATTTTAAAAATGTGTGAAAACCTTTAATTGCCATTTTAACCTGTGTGTGCCACCTTCTGTGTCTGTACCAAGCCCAAACATTCCAGGGTATGTAAACTATTTATCAGGGCCATTTGGGTGATTTCTGTTATTATTAATTTAAAAAGGATCCAAATATACTATGTGATAATAAATGGCTTCATGAGATTGCTATCCTTAAATAAAAGACAGTTTTTTGGCATGATGAGTCATATTTTCAATATTAATGTCAAAAGTTCACAATTTCTGCCAGGGTATGCAAACTTTTGAGCACGACTGTATCTCACAAAAAGTAAAAAATCCAGTGGTGATACCACCAAAAGAAGTCTCTATTTGTGTGGAATAAATTATATACATTTCATTTGGGTACAGTGTTGCATGACTGTGCCATTACCGGTTAAAGTACTGCAGTGCTGAAATAGCAAAAAATGGCCTGATTATGAAGGGGGTAAAATTATCCCGGAGTTATAACAGCAGATTAGTCATTATAATCCACAGTTTGTTTAAGATCAGTCATATAAAGAGAAACATTTCCATGAGATAAGTTTACAATTTGCTGTTCAGTTCTCATTTCTTATCAGGATATTGAACTTCAGACTGTGGATCGATATTACTGTAGAGAACACTTTGTTTATTATATTAGATCACTGAACTTCTGTCCATTGTTCTTTTGTTTTATCTAATCTAGCAGTGCTGATCAGTGTGTTCTGATGGCGGGGAAATTTCAACATACAATAACTAAGTGAAAGTGAAATCCACACCGAGTTGAACCCGCAGGTTGAACGGGAAACAAAAGACTAATGCATAGGCTGCCTAACTGTATGTAATAAACTGAGTTAGTTAAAATAAAGTTAGAATAAATCTGTTAGTAAAGTGTGTGTGTCGGTGTATGGAATAAGAATATCACCAATATGTATCCAGTACTAGAAAATATGTGTTCATTCATAGCAGGTGGATTCAGTGAAATGTTTTTCATTCTTAACACAATGATACATTGTTACCAAATCAAACAATATCTGATCTGGTAACAATTATTTCTAGTCCACAGTGACCAGCCTCCAGAGTATGTGTGTTAACCCCTTAAAGTACTACCCTCAATAAAAACCTCTTTCCTGACAGACTCCATGGCAGCCTACGTATGGGTTAATCCCGCCTCTCATACCTCATAGGACCCCACTCCCATAAATCTTTGCAACTAGACAGAGACCGTGTTCCTTTTTTGTCCTCCTCCTAGGACCAAGGTAGTCTTACCTTAAAAAAAAAAATTGTCGGTCCAGTCCTGGTGGTTTGCACGCGAAGATGACGGTTCTGGCGGTGTCCTTTTCTGGAGTCCATTTACCTTAGCTATTAGCAGGGTGGACATGGGCAAGTATTGCGATGCCTTGAAGAGCTTAATAGCCGGCCATTGGCAGGCAAGCGGCAACATGGCCATTCATCCCAGCTATTAGCGGGAGGCCCCTTCATGAAAATGCCCTGGTCGTGCAGTATGAGCAATGGCTCCCAGTCCCAGGCGGGATCGAATCGGTGCCGTGGTGGTGATGTATACTGTTTTTTTCTATTACATGGCAGCCTGTATTTGTTTGTTGTCTGTCCCTGTAGCTTTCCTGGTCATGGCGGCTGGGACGCATCTGCGTTCCAGTCCGCCGCTTCTTGGCCCTTCTGCGCATGCGCGAGCCGCGATCGAAATCGAGGCTTGGTTGCACGTGCACGGTCCAGACAAGATGGCGGCGGTCGCGCATGCACGCGGCGTCTATGGGGCGGCGTTGTACACAGCGTGGGTTCGCTGTGAGCGCGATGACATCATCCTGGGCGGCAGATTTAAATAGCTGTCAGATTCAGCTATTTCTTGGGATGCTTTCATGCTTCAGCAGCTGATTCCCCGAGCACATATCTTGACTGGTCAAGGTAAGAGTTATGCTGCACTGCCTGCCTATGGTTTCTTCCTAATTGCTAAACCATCAGTTTCTTATATACTGTCTTGATTGCTTTCAGTGTCTTGCTGGTCAGTTGTTTGCTATGGATGTGTCACCGCCCCCCAGTGGCCAACCCTTACTCGGCAGGTAGGATGGAATTAATTTTCCCTCTGCCTGTTTTTTGTTTTGGGTTTTATTGTCAGGTGCATGTTGACTCTGTTTTTTTTCCCTCAGCCCTTCTAGGTCTGAACACCGTTCTTCAGCACGTGAAGCTAGTGACAAATCTAGATCACAAAACCGTCACTCTACGTCAAGCTCTAGACGTCCTAGATCATCCTCCAGACGGTCCACGTCTAGTCGCCATTCTCACCGCCATTCCAGCCGCTCTGATAAGAAGGCATGCTGGGGATGTAGAGCTCAGGTCCCAGAGGGTAAATCTCTCTGTGAGCTATGCTATGCTCGAGCTGTTAAAGAACGAGGAGCTGGAGACCAACAGGTGGAGGCTCTGGTTAGAAGAGTGGTTCAAGAGTCTTTGAACAGGACAGATCCCGTTCGTACATCCAGCCCTCCTGCTGCTCCTCCACCAGTTCCTGACAGGGTTGTCCCTGAGGTTCCAGGTCCCTCTCGACAAAGTCTCTCCTTGAGTGGTTCTTCCGACAGCGAAGCGGATGTGGAGGACTCCAGTACAGGCTTCGATTTTTCCTTGGTTCCACAGATGGTTAAAGCGGTTAAAAACGCATTGAGATGGGAGGAGCCAGTAGAATCCCCCTCTAAACAGAGGAAGTACTTCAAACAGCTCAGGAAAGAACGCCCAAATTTCCCCTTCCTGGGTGAACTTGGGGAAATTATTTCAGATGAATGGAGTAAAGTTGAGAGGAAGAACTCGCTGATTTCCAAGATAGCGAAAATGTACCCATTCAAAAGTGAGGAGGTAAAGCATCTGGAGGCTGCACCCCTCATTGATGCGGCCTTAATGAGGTTAGTGAAGCATGTCACGCTTCCTCTGGAAGACACCGTTTATTTTAAAGATGGTTTGGAGAGGAAGATCGACACTGACCTCAAACGCATTTATATTACGGCAGGCATGGCTTGTAAACCAGCCCTGGCCCTTGCAGCTTTGTCTAAAGCTATGGAAGCATGGACGGATGATATGGATGCAGTATTGTGAAAGATCTCTGAGGAGTTGCTCAAGAACTCACCAGTACATGAGCTGAAGCTGGCATCAGCCTTTCTGGGGGAAGCATCCCTGGATATTATCCGCCTTGTGGCACGTGTCATGCTTTCCTCGGTAACGGCGAAGCGCGCCTTGTGGTTGCGCCCGTGGGTTGCGGATCCTGCCTCTAAACAGGCATGGTGTAAAATTCCCTTTGAGGGTTCCTCCCTCTTTGGGAATAAACTGGATTCTGCCATTACCCGTGCTACAGGGGGTAAATCAGGGTTCTTACCCCAGGATCGCCGCCTTTTTGGTCAGAGGAAAACTTATCCCAAACAAGATCAGGAGCGTGCGAGGGATGCACGCCGCTACAGACCTGGCCGTGATTTCAGAAAAAACTGGAGGAGAAATCAACCTTCAGGGCAGAAGTCCTCAAAGTCAGCCTCTTCTGGGGGACGTGAGGCTGTGAAGTCCTTTTGATATAGAGCCTGTCCTGAAGGAGCGAGTCGGGGCTCGTTTACTCCGTTTCCAGCACGTCTGGGCAGCCTCGATTCGGGATTTCTGGACCGTCAAAACGGTCTCTTCGGGTCATACCTGGGTGTTCAGCAACCCACCCATACACCGGTTTGTTCCTACAACTCTTCCTCACATAGAAGAGAAGAAACAGGTTCTTCTGTCATATACGGACTCACTAGTAGTCCAAGGGGCCGCCATTCAAGTACCAACAGAAGAGAGATTCCTAGGGGTGTACTCCCCCCTTTTCATGGTCCTCAATTAGAATGGGTCCTGGAGGCCGGTAATCGACCTGACTTATCTGAACTCCTTCATCAAGAAGAAAAAATTCAAGATGGAGACTCTGCTAACAATACGCCAGACGATACAACCGGGAGATTGGCTTGTCTCCATAGACCTGAAAGATGCCTACTTTCACGTGCACTTTGCACAGGAATTTCAGATGTATCTCCGATTCGCAGTAGATCAGAGGCATCTCCAATTCACATGTCTCCCATTCGGGCTTACAACATCGCCTCGAGTGTTTTCGAAGCTCTTATTGGCTGTGGTAGCATTAATCAGGGTCAAAGGTATCCGATTACACCATTACTTGGACGACCTACTTCTGCTTTCACAAGACAGGGGTCAGCTGCTGGCACATCGAGATCAGGTCATCTCTACCCTAACAGAGTTCGGTTGGCTGTTGAACAAGGAGAAGAGTCACCTAGATCCAACGCAGTCTCTAATATTCCTTGGAGCCCAATTCAACACCATGGAGAGTACCATCTCTCTGCCTTTGGAGAAAATTCCTGTGATTCGGGAAAGAATTCGTCTGGCATTATCATCACCTCTTCTCAGAGCCTCGCAATGTCTAAAGATAATAGGCACCATGGTGGCCACAGCCCCCATGGTGAAGTGGGCACAATGGAGGATGCGGCCCTTTCAGAAGGGGTTTCTCCAACAGTGGGATCCAGGGTCTCGAGACCAGCTGGTACGAGTAACCACCTCCATGCGGGAGAGCCTCCCCTGGTGGCTGCAACGGGGGAATCTTCTCAATTGCCATTCCATAGCACCTGTCTCCTGGATCACGGTGACTACGGATGCAAGCAACAGAGGTTGGGGCGCCCTCTGTCTGACGGAGGTAGCCCAAGGCAGATGGGACTTCCCATCCCAAGGGATAGTCTCAAATATCCTGGAGCTTCGAGCTGCCTTCCGTGCTCTTCAAGCCTTTTCCCACCTGACATCAGGGGCCTCAGTTCTCCTGAGACTGGACAATACGACTGCAGTGTCTTACATCAAGAGACAGGGGGGCACCGGCAGTCTCTCGTTACTGAAAGAAGTAAGTCCGATCATGTCCTGGGCCCAGGCGAATTTGACAAATTTATCAGCTGTTTATCTCCCCGGAATTCAGAATGTCCAGGCGGACTTCCTTTCGAGGGTCACCCTGGACAACAACGAATGGTCTCTCCACACCGAAGTGTTCAACTGGGTCTTGTCTCTGGGAGCGATGCCGGAAGTAGATCTGTTTGCATCCCCTTGCAACTTCAAACTGCAGAAATATTACACGAGGTGTCGCTGTCCCCAAGCCTTCGGAGTGGATGCCCTGACGGATCAGTGGAGATTCCTCAAGGCCTACGCCTTTCCCCCGGTACCAGTCATCCTTCGGTTTCTATCAAGGCTCAGGTGGGAAGAAGTCGAGGTAGTGGCGATTGTTCCTTTCTGGCCCAACAGGCCATGGTTTCCTCTCCTGGTTCAGTTCAGTTACCGGGATCCGATCCCTCTCCCGGCCAGACCAGATCTCCTGTCGCAAGAAACATCTCTTCACCCATGCCCATCTCATCTCCATCTGATGGCTTGGTGGTTGAGAGGGGAAGGCTGGAAGCAATAGGATGTCCAAGTTCAGCGATTGCTACATTGTTGAATGCCAGAAGAGCGGGCACCAACAAAGTCTATCAAAGAATTTGGTCAAAATTTGCGGACTATGTGGCCTCCACTAATGGCTCTTGTATTGACCCAAAGATACAGGATATTCTGGGTTTTCTGCAGACAGGCCTGGATCTGTCTTTGTCGGTTAGCTCCTTACGAGTCCAAGTTTCTGCAATCTCTGCCTTCACAGGTGTATCATGGGCCAGGCACCCCCTTACGAGACAGTTCTTCAGGGGAGCAATAAGACTTAGACCTCAAAGGAGACCAAGATTTTCTAAATGGGATCTTCCTCTTGTCCTGGACTTCTTCGCAGGAAGAGAAATATGTCATGTGGACCAGTCATCTGTTAAGGAACTTTCCCTCAAAGTGGTCTTTTTAGTAGCCATAACATCGGCTAAGAGGGTTTCCGAAATCGGTTCCTTAGGATTCAAAGAACCATTCCTTACGTTCTTCCCTGACCGAGTGGTCCTGATTCCTATGTTAGGTTCAAATCCCAAAGTAACAACTGTTTTCCATGAAAATCAGGAAATTGTTCTTCCCACGTTCAAGTCTTCTGAGGGCTCTAATATTCATCCTCTAGATGTCGGAGAAGTTCTGAAGCAATACTTGGAAGCCACAGCTTTTTTTCGCCAATCTGATCACTTGTTTGTCCTCTTCCACGGTAAAAACAAGGGAAAGCGTGCTTTCTCTAGAACCATTGCAGCATGGATTGTTCAGGCCATTCAGTGGGCTTACAAGTCTAAGGGTTTGGCTCCTCCGGAGGCAGTGACCGCTCATTCTACCAGGAGCGTTTCTACATCTTGGGCAGCATCCCAGCATGTATCTCCGGAAGTGATCTGTAAAGCGGCCTCATGGTCATCAATTAATACCTTTATGACACACTATTGTGTAGAACCTGCTTCCTTGTCTTCGGTTAATTTTGGTTTGCACGTATTATCTGTTGATGGTGCCAATTAAACCTTTTTTTCTTTAACCAGCAATTGCCCACCCGGGCGTGTATGGCTAGTTATTTTCCATACGTAGGCTGCCATGGAGTCTGTCAGGAAAACGGAAAATTTATATCAAATACTTACCGTAATTTTCCTTTCCTGATGGACTCCATGGCAGCAGGAGTTCCCTCCCATTTGCTGGAGTAGGCTAAGTTACGGAACACGGTCTCTGTCTAGTTGCAAAGATTTATGGGAGTGGGGTCCTGTGAGGTATGAGAGGCGGGATTAACCCATACGTAGGCTGCCATGGAGTCCATCAGGAAAGGAAAATTACGGTAAGTATTTGATATAAATTTTCCGTTATACTCGTATCACTGCATCTCTAGAAATGCAGTGTTATGAGTATAGAGGTTGTTTTTAAATGCTTTTAAAGGAGGTGCACTGGAGCACCCAACTAATGGAAGTAGTACTTATTTGGATAAATAAAAGCTATTGCACTTTACGATATAAGCACTATTGGCGTCCTTTTTCTCATACACATGATTCGGTTCATCATGCAAAGAGCTAAGGAGACATAGCAATTGATCAAGTCCTGGAAGGACAAAAAGCGATATATGACTGAGATTAACTGCTTGCCGCCCGCCTACCGTCAAATGACGGCAAGGCGGTGCAGCTCTCGTTCTGGGACGCTGTCATATGATGGCGTCCCAGAATGGCCACTCTCGCGTGCCTGCGGTGGGCGCAGCGTGGCGATCGTGACAGCACCGTGTTGCTAGGACACGGCGCGACCCCGATCTCTGTAAAGAGCCGTGTCCGCGGCTCTTTGACCATGTGATCGGCTGTGTCCAATCACGGCCGATCACATGTAAACAAGTAAATGCCGGTAATCGACGCTCCTCACACTGACAGAGTGTGTGCCGAGGAGAGCCAATCAGGGGGACTTGCAGGGGGGCTTCTAGGAATGTAATCAGGGCACTGATCATAATATTGTAATATAGTGTCACAAATCAGTGCCCACCATTGCCCACCAATGCTAGCTATCAGTGCCCACCAGTGGCAGAAATCAGTGCCTACCACAGCCCACAAGTGCCACCAATCAGTGCCCATTAGTGATGCCAGTCAGTGCTGGCAATCAGTGCCGCTTATCTGTGCTGCCCATCAATGCCCATCACTGCTGTCAATCAATGCCCATCAGTAATGCCCATCAGTGTCACCCATCAGTGCCACCCATCAATGCCCATCAGTGCCTATCAGTACCACCTATCTGTGCCACCTATCAGTGCCCACCAGTGCTGCCTATCAGTGCCCATCAGTGCCACCTAACAGTGCTCATTATTGCCACCTAACAGTGCCACCTATCAGTGCGGCATATTAGTGCCTCCACATCAGTGCCACCTAATCAGTGCCCATAACTGCCACCTCATCAGTGCCTATAAGTGCCACCTTATCAATGCCCACCAGTTCAGCCTATCAGTGCCCATCAGTGCTGCCTCATCAGCGCACATCAGTGAAGGTGAAAAATTACTTACCGTATACACTCGAGTATAAGTCGAATTTTTCAGCACATTTTTTTGTGCTGAAAGTGCCCCCCTTGACTTATTCTCGAGTCAAGCACTTTTCTGCAGCAAAAAATTTCATTTTCCGAACCGACTTTGGGGCACCGTATCTCAAGGGCACTTGGTGCTAGGAACCCCAAATTTGGTGTGCAAACCCAGTGGAACTTGTACCATAACATATCCAAAGCTAAAGTTTCTAGCACTAAGTGGCCCCGACATACGGGGCCCCAAAATCGGTTCGGAAAATGTCATTCTCTGCTGCAGAAAAGTGCTTGACATTTTCTGAACCGACTTTGGGGCCCCATATCTCAGGGCCACTTGATGCTAGGAACCCCAAAGTTGGTGTGCAAACCCAGTAGAACTGGTACCATAACATAACCAAAGCTGAAGTTCTTAGCCCCAAGTGGCCAAGAGATACGGGGCCCCAAAATCGGTTTGGAAAATGTCATTCTCTGCTGCATAAAGTGCTTGACATTTTCTGAACTGAATTTTGGGGCCCTGTATCTCGGGGCCACTTGGTGCTAGAAACACCAGCTTTGTAAATTTTATGGTGCTAGCTCCACTGGGTTTGCACACTAAATTTGGGGTTCTTAGCACTAAGTGGCCACGAGATATGGGGCCCCAAATTCGGTCAACTGTGTCCATCTGCAGCAATGTCATTTTGGGACCCTTTGGGTTCAGAGACCCCAAATTTTGGCTGCAGCTAGGGGGCATCTAGGAACCTTTAACTACCGAGTTTGAAGTTCAGGGGACCTATGGCTGCAAATGGGCACAGTGATGCTGCAAATGGGCATTGTTGACCCTCTTTTCCACTTACAGTAGCTGTGCATTTCTCACCCTCGTCTTATACTCGGGTCAATAAGTTTTTCCCATTTTTTTTGTGGTAAATTAGGGCCTCGACTTATACTCGGAACGACTTATACTCGAGTATATACGGTAGTTACAAAATTTACTGACAGAAAGAAAAGTAAAAAACATTTTTTTTTTCAAAATCTTTGGTCTTTTTTTTGTAAAAAATAAAAAACCCAGCAGTGATTAAATGCCACCAAAAGAAAGCTCTATTTGTGTGAAGAAAATGATGAAAAATTTGTTTGGGTACAGTGTAGCAGGACCGCGCAATTGTCATTCAAAGTGCGACAGCGCTGAAAGCTGAAAAATGGCTTGGGCAGGAAGGGGGTGTAAGTGCCCAGTAGGCAAGTGGTTAATTGCAACGTCACATATCAGGTGAGATTACATCTGATGGGGGAGCACAAGTGTATTATATAGACACAGATATGGAGCACCCAAAAGGGACTGAGTCAAGTATTTGGATACATAGAAGCATATGAGCACAGCTTCATTTAATCACAATCACGGATGCAATGCATGCTAATGGACTATTTGTTGATCACTTATATACTGTATATAGATTTGTATGAATTTTGGTTTCTGTGAATTTGTTCCTTGCATATAGGAAATTTATGCACTGTATGAATTTGAGATAAGCACACCATTTTTTCACTAGGGAGATACTAATAATATTACCATTCATTCCAAAAAGTAAGTCGTGTTGATTTGTACATATATACAGTATCTCACAAAAGTGAGTACACCCCTCACATTTTTGTAAATATCCCAGATAGCAAGGATAACTTGCCACACATTTGTGGCAGTATTGAATTGTAAGTCTTGTGAACTTGCTGCACATCTTCCCTGGCAAGTTATACACTTGCAGAACACTTGAAGCACAAGTTCTAGTTAATAATTTTCCAATTTGTAGCAAATTTGCATGGCAAGTCTACAGCAAGAGCTCTGCAAGTCCCAGCAAGAGCCCCGCAAGTCTACAGCAAGAGCCCCGCAAGTCCCAGCAAGAGCCCTGCAAGTCTACAGCAAGAGCTCCGCAAGTCTACAGCAAGAGACCCGCAAGTCCCAGCAAGAGCCCAGCAAGTCTACAGCAAGAGCCCCGCAAGTCCCAGCAAGAGCCCAGCAAGTCTACAGCAAGAGCCCAGCAAGTCTACAGCAAGAGCCCTGCAAGTCCCAGCAAGAGCCCCGCAAGTCCCAGCAAGAGCCCCGCAAGTCCCAGCAAGCAGAGGCGGCTCTCTAATTAGGCAAATTAGGCGGTCACCTAAGGCCTCGCACTCACAGGGGCCTCGCGACCACCTAATTTGTCTAATTGAAGAGCTCTCTACTGACAACATTGCAGCTATGGCGGCGATGCACTCCGGTGAGCAGAGGGTTAATGTCTGTGAGCTCCGTGGAGAGCGAGGATGGAGCCGTGACTGTGTCTTGGGGAGGAGATGGGGTTAGCGCTGTGTTTTCCGGGTGAGGAGAAGGGGAGGGGACTCATTCCAGCAGCTGGAGCAAAATAATACAAATAAATATTCCCGCTGCTCCGGAGATGCAGATCGCCCCCCCCCCCAATAACCCCCCACTGGAATACTGCGCTGAGCAATCCCCGCACAAATGGAAGAGGCATCCAGAGTCTGACTAGTAAGCAGAGGGGAAGAGGAGGGTCCCCCTGGGGAGGAAGCCTGGCTAGGGCTGTATGGAGCCGATGGAAGAGGGAGGTAGGAGAGAAGAGCTGAAGAGGTGTCCGGGCCGCCCCTCTCTGTAGCTGTTAAAAGAGGAGGGGAGATCCGGGGCTCCAGCTGCAGGGAGAGGCACAGAACAGCTACCAGGTCACAACCCCTTCTGCAGCCAGTGACCACCAGCATGAGAGAGAGTCAACCCCCATCCCTGCTCCTCCAGCATCCCCTAGCCACAGCCACTGGCCTTTATATCCACCCCTGCCCCACCCCCCCCACTCCCTTCCTTCTGGTTATCAGTGCCACAGTCAGGGCAGCTCAGTCCAGTGCCAGTGTGCCAACTGGTGATTGACAGTCCCTGACCCCTCCCTCCACCCTGCCCTTACCCCCACCTATGCAGGGCTCCACTGCAGGGTCGGGAGGTCCCAGCCCAGTCCAGTGCTGATCCTCAGCCATGGTGGGCCGGGTGCTCTGCATCCTGTGCTAGCACTGCCTGCTGATTGGCTTCTCCGCTGTTACCTCCCTCACGGACATCAGCACTGAGATAGAGAACACTGACACCAGCACCGAGATAGAGAACAGTGACACCAGCAGCGAGATAGAGAACACTGACACCAGCACCAAGATAAAGAACACTGACACCAGCACCGAGATAGAGAGCGCTGACATCAGCATTGAGATAGAGAGCACTGACACCAGCACCGAGATAGAGAGCACTGACACCAGCACCAAGATAGAGAGCACTGACACCAGCACCGAGACAGAGAGCACTGACACCAGCACAGAGACAGAGAGCACTGACACCAGCACCGAGACACAGAACACTGACACCAGCACCGAGACACAGAACACTGACACCAGCACCGAGATACAGAGCACTGACACCAGCACTGAGAAAGAGAACACTGACACCAGCACCGAGATAGAGAACACTGACACCAGCACCGAGACAGAGAACACCGACACCAGCACCGAGATAGAGAACACTGACACCAGCACTGGGACAGATTGCACTGACACCAGCACCGAGATACAGAGCACTGACTACAGCACTGAGATAGAGAACACTGACACCAGCACCGGAATAGAGAACACTGACACTAGCACCGAGATAGAGAGCACTGACACCAGCACCGAGGTGGAGGACACTGACACCAGCACCGAGATAGAGGACACTGACACCAGGACCGAGATAGAGAGCACTGACACCAGCATCGAGATGGAGGACACTGACACCAGCACCAAGATAGAGAGCACTGACACCAGCACAGAGATATAGAGCACTGACACTAGCACTGAGATAGAGAACACTGACGCCAGCACTGAGATATAGAGCACTGACACCAGCACCGAGACAGAGAGCACTGACACCAGCACAGAGATATAGAGCACTGACACTAGCACTGAGATAGAGAACACTGACACCAGCACCGAGATAGAGAACACTGACACCAGCACGACACAGAGAACACTGACACCAGCACCGAGATAGAGAACACTGACACCAGCACGACACGGAGAACACTGACACCAGCACCGAGACAGAGAGCACTGACACCAGCATCGAGATATAGAGCACTGACACCAGTACCGAGATAGAGAACACTGACACCAGCACCGAGATAGAGAACACTGACACCAGCACCGAGATAGAGGACACGGACACCAGCACTTTAAAGCTCTAAAAATATACGCAATTTATGCAGTTCATTTTTTTTATCGCTTGAAATATTTTTCCCATTATGTGCGTGAGTGGGGCCTCATGTCTAGGTTTTGCCTAAGGCCTCACAAAGCCTAGAGCTGCCTCTGCCAGCAAGAGCCCCTCAAGTCTACAGCAAGAGCCCCGCAAGTCCCAGCAAGAGCCCCGCAAGTCTACAGCAAGAGCCCCGCAAGTCTACAGCAAGAGCCCCGCAAGTCCCAGCAAGAGCCCCGCAAGTCTACAGCAAGAGCCCCGCAAGTCCCAGCAAGAGCCCCGCAAGTCTACAGCAAGAGCTCCGCAAGTCTACAGCAAGAGCTCCGCAAGTCTACAGCAAGAGCCCCGCAAGTCCCAGCAAGAGCCCCGCAAGTCCCAGCAAGAGCCCTGCAAGTCCCAGCAAGAGCCCCGCAAGTCTACAGCAAGAGCTCCGCAAGTCTACAGCAAGAGCCCCGCAAGTCTACAGCAAGAGCTCCGCAAGTCTACAGCAAGAGCCCCGCAAGTCTACAGCAAGAGCTCCGCAAGTCTACAGCAAGAGCCCCGCAAGTCTACAGCAAGAGCCCGTCAAGTCCCAAAAAGAGCCCCGCAAGTCTACAGCAAGAGCCCCGCAAGTCCCAAAAAGAGCCTCGCAAGTCTACAGCAAGAGCCTCGCAAGTCTACAGCAAGAGCCCCGCAAGTCTACAGCAAGAGCCCCGCAAGTCTACAGCAAGAGTCGCGCAAGTCTTCATTTTTGGCAAGAAAAAAGAAGCAGCGCAAATCTATAATCCCACAATCTAGTGATAGTGAAACCTGTGTCATTGCATAAAATAATCTATCTATCATACAAAAATTATTTGTTTCTATGAAACAATTAAAGTGCAAAAGAAAAAATGGTGTGCTGACATAGTGAACAAAAAGTGCTCAGTGCAAGAAAATATTATTCATTAGTAAAGTGCATGCATCAAAAATTCATATGTGTTCAAAATATTTGCAGTCCATTTTGCAATCCCAGGAAAAATCCAAGATTGTTATCACTTTCTTGGATTTTTCCTCGGATTGCAAAATGGACTTCAAATATTTTGAACACATAAAAATTTTTGATGCATGCACTTTACTAATGAATAATATTTTCTTGCACTGAGCACTTTGTTCACTGTGTCAGCACACCATTTTTTCTTTTGCACTTTTTTTAACAGCATTTGCACTTGGTTTTTGTTTCATAGAAACAAATAATTTTTGTATGATAGATTCATTTTATGCAATGACACAGAGTTTATCATTATACATGATTGTTGGATTGAATGCATTTCACACATAAGGGATTAGGTTGATAGCAGTGGGTTCACTATCATCAGATTGTAGGATTATAGATTTGCGCTGCTTCTTTTTTTTTTCTTGCCAATTACCTGGTGATTATAGGCATGTGCAGGGGGTGTGCCAGGTGTGCCTGGGCACACCCTAATCACCCCAAGCGCATTAGAATTATCGCTTTGTGTACAGGCAGGGAGATGGGAAATATCTCCCTCTGACCAGTTCTGCCATTCATGAAGTGCTACCGTACTTCTCTTTCACTGTACCGGCTCTACCATAAGAGTGTGTGTGTGTCTGTATGTGTATGTATATGTAATATATATCACACACACATGTATGCATTTGATCTTTGGGGTGCACACCCTAATGCAATAGGCCACACACACCTATGCTGGTGATTCACAGGTACTTAGGTTGCAGCAATCTTATTTAATCCCTTAGACTCGGTTCACACAGGGGGTGACTTGTCAGGCGACCTAGTCACCTGACAAGTCGCCTCCCGTTCTGTACAATGGAACCATTCTAATCAAGGCGACGCAAGTCGCTCCGACTTAGAAAAAGGTTCCTGTACTACTTTGGGGGTGACTTTGGGTGACTTGCATAGACTTCTATACAGCAAGTCGTGCCGACCCTGTGTGAACCGAGTCTTAATCTTCCATTAATATCTTTGGCATTCGTTTTTCTTGTTGCTTGTCCAAGTGTCTGTTTTTGTCGGATCTATTCACTAATAAGTGAAGAGAGGTGAATTGTCAGAAAAATTGCAAAATCTAAGCCAAAGTGGCTGAAGTAGAAAAAAATAAAAATAAAAAAACTCATTGGAATATTTTTAGTTTTTAGTTTTTTTGGCCTATATTTTACCATTTCCCTAAAAAAATGTACCTCAGTTCACTGAATAGTGCATTAAGACAAAACTGAGCTTTATAAAAACATTTATTAAAATATTTGAATAAAATCAATACATAACACTGGATTACATCTTAGTGATTTTTTTTTATTAGGGTGAACATTTAACAAAACATAAAAAAAAGAACATTTATAATATTAAAAAGAACATTCTCAAAAACAATAAAAACAAACAAAAAAACCCAAAAACACACACACAAAACAAAAATTGCAGTAATATGCGATACAATGTGAAACAGTGATAAAGTGCACTAATTCAAGAAGCTAAACAGCAAAAAGACAAATATGCATAAATGACTATCCCTAATTTAAAAAAACAAGAAAAAATACAATAATCTGTAATAATAGGTGAAACAGTGATAAAAGTGCTTGAATCAAAAGCAGGTATTTATCTGATTTTACATAAAAAAACAATAAAATAAGTCCCAAATAATAACGTGCATGTGCAACCAAAACGTGATGAGATGTGAAGATCAGGTGCTCAAAAAACAGTTCTTGAAAGTTGTGAACACATTTGCTCCCACCATCCAGGCATCCACGTAGAGTGTGCCCTAGCAGCTCACCTTAACCACTTGCCGACTGCCGCACGCTGATATACATCGGCACAATGGCAGCGGTGGGCGTACCTGTACATCCCCTTTAAGAGCCGGGGATAGCAGGCATGTATGCACGCCCGCCGCATACAGCGTGACCGTGCCCGTGGGACCGGCAAACTGGATGTCCGCCTGTCTCCAGGCGATCGTGTCATGGAGCCTCAGAGCGGGGAAGTGCCTATGTAAACAAGCCATTTCCCCAGTCTCCCTTGCGTCATGACAGAGATCACTGCTCCCTGTCATCGGGAGCAGTGATCGCTGTCATGTGAGTTGAAGCCCATCACCCCACAGTTAGAATCACCCCCTAGGACACAATTAACCCTTTCATCGCCCCCTAGTGGTTAACCCCTTCACTGCCAGTGTCATTTACACAGCAATCAGTGCATTTTTTATAGCACTGATCGCTGTATAAATGCCAATGGTCCCAAAATAGTGTCAAAAGTGTCCGATGTGTGCGCCATAATGTCGCAGTCCTGATAAAAATCCCAGATCGCCGCAATTACTAAAAAAAAAAAAAAACATGAATAATAAAAATGCCATAAAACTATCCCCTATTTTGTAGATGCTATAACTTTTGCGCAAACCAATCAATATACGCTTATTGTGATTTTTTTTAACCAAAAATATGAAGAAGAATACGTATCGGCCTAAACTGAGGAAAAAAATTAGTTTTTTTATATATTTTTGTGGGATAGTTATTATAGCAAAAAGTAAAAAATAATGTGTTTTTTTCAAAATTGTTGCTCTTTTTTTGTTTATAGCGCAAAAAATAAAAACCGCAGAGGTGATCAAATACCACCAAAAGAAAGCTCTATTTGTGGGAGGAAAGGAGCGTCAATTTTGTTTGGGTGCAACGGCGCATGGCCACACAATTGTCAGTTAAAGCGACACAGTACCGAATCGCAAAAAGTGCTCTGGTCAGGAAGGGGGTAAAATCTTCCGGGGCTGAAGCGGTTAAACAAAGACCACAACAGGCCTAGTGGCACTTTGGTATACAAATCCTTAATGGCAATTCATGTTCCACTCTCCTCTCCTCTCCCCTCCCCTCCTCTCCTCTCCTGCATCGAAATCCACAGCTGGCCTGACAAGGCTTTAATATATGGATCCTTTATGGAAAATCACATTCCACCGCACTCTCCTAAAAGCGCCACTAGACCTGTTGTGGTCTTTGTTTAAGGTGAGCTGCTAGCATATAAACAAGGAAAAATAAAACTTTCTAAATTGTGCTCCACCAATGGGATATTAGGGTTAGTCACTCCTTGATTTCTACCTCTCTGAACTCCATATCAGATCTCATGGATACCACTCACCTCTCTGCACACCACGTCCAGCACCAATTAAAGAAAATCTTTACACACAGCAGGGAGCAATGATGAAAATTCAGCCGCAGTGCCCCCTGTGGTGGGATGACTATTACACAACATAACTGAACCAGAACTTGCAGAAGACTTGCAGAATGTTTGCAAAGAAAGTTGATCGGGAGTCATGCAATACAGATTTGCTGCAATTGTGCAATAAACTTGTGAAGCCTGGCAAGTCTAGCAATAGATTAGCAAGTAATTTTTTTTGTTTTTTTTAAAACCTGTAAGGCAAAAGACTTAATGAGCTAGTAGCCTACTAGCTCATTATGAAATACTTACCTTAGAACGAGGGGTCAGCAGCTGATCCCTGTCACCGCCGAGGTAGCTTACATTTCCCCTCGGCGTGTCTTCCGAGTTTAATGTCGCCACTCCCGCGCATGCGTGGGAGAATTTTTCCTGGCAAGGTCTGGCAGCATCTGCCAGACCTTCACAGTGCATGCACCACTGACGTCAGCGGCTGCATGCAAAGTGAATATCAGATATTCATTTTACCTACAGGTAAGCCTTATTATAGGCTTACCTGTAGGTAAAAATACAAAAAAAGGGTATACAGCCAATTTAATGTCTAAACCGCTGGCAACAAAAGTTAGTACACCTCTAAGTGAAAATGTCCAAATTAGGCCCAATTAGCCATTTTCCCTCCCCAGTGTCATGTGACTCCTTAGTGTTTTAAGGTCTCAGGTGTGAATGGGGAGCAGGTGTGTTAAATTTGATGTTATCGCTCTCATACTGGTCACTGGAAGTTCAACATGGCACCTCATGGCAAAGAACTCTAAGGATCTGAAAACCCGGCAGTTACTTACTGATAACGGTGTTTCTACGAAACCTTCCAGGACGGCTACACATGAGAGATGAGAGGCTCCTCCCCCCAGGAAACACAATCACTTTACAGCTGTTTAAAAGGCCCCACCTTACCCCTATTCCCTCAGTTGTTGTGAAGTAATTCTCCCAACCGATTCACAAGGGGTCTTTAGCCCCTTAGGCACTTACCACCTATTGTATACATTCTCCTCTACCCTTAACAGGGCAGGAAGTAGGCCTGCCGTCCTGGAAGGTTTCGTAGAAACACTGTTATCGGTAAGTAACTGTCGGTTTTCTCACCTCACAGGATGGCAACACATGAGGATAATCAAGTAATCCACAGGCCTACTTTAGGGTGGGACCACTGGCTGCAAGATCTTCCTGCTAAATGCCAGGTTCTGCAGTACGTTCATTATGACTGATGAAGTTATCTTAGCTGGATCAGGAGGCTGATCAGCAGGTTTGCTCCACCAATGTCCCTGCCATCTTAGTTTTGGATGCAAGATCTATGTGGAGTGCTCTTTAAAGATGGAATCAGAAAACCTGTGAAAATAGTAGATTAGCACAGTTTGACTGTCTAAAACATCTTGCAATTGTGGCCTAACCTGTCTGAAATACTTCTTGGGACCACTAAAAGGACCAAAGACTTGCTCTGTGGAATGAGGATACAACTTTGATCAACAAAGAGGATCTGGCTTAAATATAACTCTGTTCAGGAGAATTATTTAAAAAGGACTCCTTGACAGACCGACCTTTAATATGCTTTAAGAACATATTAAATAAGGGCATTAGCTAATGCATCCCATTGGGTAATAAATTTAAAAGAGCGAACAAAAGTCCTGGGTGGCTTAACTCCAATGTAAAAATGCATATAAAAGCAAAGGAGAAGGCCTTCAAAAAATACATGGTTGAGAGATCATTATCAGCATTCAGACTTTATAAAGAATGCAACAAGAAATGCAAGGGTACAATAAGGACGGCTAAGATAGAACATGAAAGACACGTAGCGGAGGAGAGCAAAAAAAATCCCAAGAAATTCTTTAAGTATGTAAACAGTAAAAAAGGGAGGACAGACTATATTGGCCCCATAAAGAATGAGGGAGGACATCTGGTTACAAAGGATGGGGAGATGGCTAAGGTATTGAATTTATTCTTCTCCTCAGTCTTCACGAGGGAATCGGGGGGCTTCAGTAACCAAAACTGTGTTTATCCTCATGACACTTCACAGGAAGCACCTCCATGGTTAACAGAGGACAGAATTAAAATTAGACTTGGGAAACTTAACATTAATAAATCACCGGGACCAGATGGCTTGCACCCGAGGGTACTTGGGGAACTCAGTCAAGTATTTACTAGACCATTGTTCCTAAATTTTATTGACAGCCTACTGACTGGAATGGTACCAGCTGATTGGCGAAAAGCCAATGTAGCACCAATATTTTAAAAAGGGCCCAAAATACATTAAAGACCAGTTAGCCTAACATCAATAGTATGTAACTCTTGGAGGGGATGATAAGGGACTATATACAAGATTTTAGTAATGAGAACGGTATCATTAGCAGTAATCAGCATGGATTCATGAAGAATTGTTCTTGCCAAACCAATATAGTACCTTCTATGAGAAGGTGAGTTGCCATCTAGATAAAGGAAGGCCCGTAGACGTGGTGTATCTGGATTTTGCAAAAGAATTTGACACAGTTACCCATAAATGTTTACTGTACAAAATACAGTCCGTTGGCATGGACCTTAGGGTGAGTACATGGATTGAAAACTGGCTAAAAGTGCGAGTTCAGAGGGTGGTGATTAATGGGGAGTACTCGGAATGGTCAGGGGTGGGTAGTGGGGTCGCCCAGGGTTCTGTGCTGGGACCAATCCTATTTAATTTGTTCATAAATGACCTGGAGGATGGGATAAAAAGTTCAATCTCTGTATTTGCGGACGATACTAAGCTAAGCAGGGCAATAACTTCTCCGCAGGATGTTGAAACCTTGCAAAAAGATCTGAACAAATGAATGGGGTGGGCAACTACATGGCAAATGAGGTTCAATGAAGAAAAATGTAAAATAATGCATTTGGGTGCAAAAATATGAATGCAATCTATACACGGGGGGAGAACCTCTGGGGGAATCTAGGATGGAAAATGACCTGGGGGTCCTAGTAGATGATAGGCTCAGCAATGGCATGCAATGCCAAGCTGCTGCTAACAAAGCAAACAGAATTTTGGCATTAAAAAGGGATTCATTCCAGAGATAAATGATAATTCTCCCGCTCTACAAGACTCTGGTCCGGCCGCACCTAGAGTATGCTGTCCAGTTCTGGGCACCGGTCCTCAGGAAGGATGTACTGGAAATGGAGCGAGTACAAAGAAGGGCAACAAAGCTAATAAAGGGTCTGGAGGATATTAGTTATGAGGAAAGGTTGCGAGCACTGAACTTATTCTCTCTGAAGAAGAGACGTTTGAGAGGGGATATGATTTCAATATACAAATACCATACTGGTGACCCCACAATAGGGATAAAACTTTTTCGCAGAAGGGAGTTTAAGAAGACTCGTGGCCACTCATTAAAATTAGAAGAAAAGTGGTTTAACCTTAAACTATGTAGAGGGTTCTTTACTGTAATGCCCCGTACACACGGTCGGATTTTCCGATGGAAAATGTCCGATCGGAGCGTGTTGTCGGAAATTCCGACCGTGTGTGGGCTCCATCGGACATTTTCCATTGGATTTTCCGACACACAAAGTTGGAGAGCAGGAGATAAAATTTTCCGACAACAAATCCGTTGTCGGAAATTCCGATCGTGTGTACACAAATCCGACGGACAAAGTGCTACGCATGCTCAGAATAAATAAAGAGATGAAAGCTATTGGCCACTGCCCCGTTTATAGTCCCGACGTACGTGTTTTACGTCACCGCGTTCAGAACGATCGGATTTTCCGACAACTTTGTGTGACCGTGTAAACGCAAGACAAGTTTGAGCCAACATCCGTTGGAAAAAATCCTAGGATTTTGTTGTCGGAATGTCCGAACAAAGTCCGACCGTTTGTACGCCCTATTAGAGTGGCAAGGGTGTGGAATTCCCTTCCACAGGCTGTGGTCTCAGTGGGGGGCATTGATAGTTTTAAGAAACTATTAGATAAGCACCTGAACGACTGCAACATACAGGGATATACAATGTAATACTGACACGTAATCACACACATAGGTTGGACTTGATGAACTTGTATCTTTTTTCAACCTCACCTACTATGTAACAATATGTAACTATGTAACCTTGCAGGTCTCCTTAAATGTATCATTTATTCCTATTTTATAGTGATGGGTAAAGGAAAGCCCACTTAAGGGTAGTAGAATAAGGGAAGGTTATTCCCTGGGCTTAGAAAGCTGGACAGATAAGTGACCAAGCACACCAAACTTATGACTTCCTTCACATCTGCTTGGTAAACACCAGATTATACCTATTCCGTAAATATCAGGTGTCCTATCTGATGTCTGAAACCATAATCCACTCCAACACCATTGTGCCTTTTGGTATTAATGAGGGATACGTTAAGCAGAACCCTACTACAGGAGGTTAAGTCTATAGCAGGAGCAGAACACTCACGTTGGTTTGCTACGACCAATTCTGCTATGAAGAATACATATAGAACTGTACACCTATTGAGTTAGGTATATGGATCAAGGGGCGTAACTATCACCATAGCGACCCATGCGGGCGCTATGGGGCCCGCGGCCAAGTGGGGCCCAGTGAGGATAAGAGTACCGCCGGCACAGTCTCCCAGTCAGGGGAAGAGAGAGGAAAGGAAGAGGCGAGCTGTCCGTATCAGCAGAGAGCTGAATTGCCCGATGTAAGAGCTTTCATTAGAACTTCCAGTGTTCCCGGGGCTCATGTCACATAGCTCCACCTTTTTGCCCAGTGCCTTTGATAGACAGAACGCCGATCCAATGCGGGACATGTGATGTCATCAAAGGTGTCAGGCCAAGATGTGGGGCTATGTGACGATGAGCCCCGGGAAGACAGGAAATTCAAATGAAAGCTATTACAGCAGGCAATCCCGCTCTCTGCTGATCCGGGTGGCTTGCCTCTTCCTCTGCATAGGTGGGGCTGTATGGGGCACAGGCAGACCAGGCTGTATTGGGCACAGGTCACGCTGTATGGGGCACAGGTCACGCTGTATGGGGCACAGGTCACGCTGTATTGGGCACAGGTCACGCTGTATGTGGCACAGGTCATGCTGCATTGACACTAGGGCAGCTGTGGGGGGGGGCTGTTTGCAGAGGGGCCCCATACAACATTTTGCTATGGGGCCCTGCTATTTCTAATTACGCCCCTGTATGGATCAGATCATTTCTGATACTGCAGCTTTAGGTAATACTCCTATGAACCAAAGTTTTTCTAAAAAAGGTGATTTTATAGCCTTCTTCCAATGTCATACAACCCTACCGGGTTGCAAGCACAGGGAATGCCTCAGGCATCCCTGAATGTAAGGGACTGAATTTTCTGACATCTGAAGTTTCTGCAGCCAAAATTCCTTGCCCCTTCCATGTTCACGGGAAAATAAGGTCTGAAATAAAAGCGATACATGTATAATTAATATCACAAACATAAAAGACCATAGACAACAATGTTGTGCATTTCTGAAGTGCAGCTAGATGGACCATCACAGAAATGACACAACATGACTTCAGAGTCATGAATTTCAAAAGTGCAACTAGCTATAGCTATATAATAAATATAAATAGGAAAGACGCAAACAGTCTTCACTGTTACGTATTCTGATGTGCAGCCAAATGTAAAAAACAGAAAAGACACAGAAACTTCTAGTGTTGTGTATTTCTGAATTGTGGCAAGAAAAGCAATATAAGGACAGAAGGACACGAACTTCAGTGCTGCGTATTGCTGATGCTCAACAAGGTACAGTCGTCTAACTAATATGAAAACAGAAAAGGTTCAACGTTGTGCCTTTTTGATTAGTAACAAGGTGCGGTCATAACAGATAGTCCTGCAGAGGGATTATATATCGGGTAAGTTTTAGCCTTTAACCACTTGCTGCCCGCCATATAGCAGAATGACGGCGGCAAAGTGGTTTCAATATCCTGACAGGATGTCGTATGACATGATCAGGATATTAAGCGGCTGCGCACCCCCGGGGGCGCGCATCGCGGCGATTGTTGTTGCGGTGTGTCAGTCTGACACACCACAACTCCGATCTAGGTAAAGAGTCTCTGACGGAGACTCTTTACCACGTGATCAGCCGTCTCCCATCACGGCTAAACATGATGTAAATATGAAGAGCCGGTGATCGGCTTTTCCTCACTCGCGTCTGACAGGCGTGAGTAGAGGAGAGCCGATCGGCTGCTCTCCTGACAGGGGGGTCTGTGCTGATTGTTTATCAGCACAGCCCCCCCTCGGATCCCGCCCAGGACCACCATAATGCTGCCCAGGATGACCAGGATGGCCATCCACACTTGACCACCAGGTATGCCCCCCCTAGACCCCCAGGGAAATACTAATTTGTGCCCAGGCAGCTGCCAATCCATACCCAGGCAGCTGCCAATCAGTGCCCACTCACAATGCCTACCACTGCCAGTGCCACCAGGGATGCCTATCAGTGCCTCATATTAGTGCCCATCAGTGCCACGTATCAGTGCCCAGCAGTGCCGCCTATCAGTACCCAGCAGTGCCGCCTATCAGTGCCCAGCAGTACCGCCTATCAGTGCCACCCATAAGAACTCATCTTTGCATCCTTTCAGTTCCCATCAGTGTCACCCATCAGTGCCACCCAGTGCCACCCATGAGTGCCCATCAGAGCCGCCTATCAATGCCCATCAGTGCTGCATATCAGTGCTACCCATCAGTTCAACCTGCCAGTGCCCATCAGTGCCGCATATCAGTGCCCATCATCAGTGCCCATCATCAGTGCCCGTCAGTGCCTGCTCATTGGTGCCACCTCATCTGTGCCGCCTTATCAGTGCCTGTCAGTGCCGCCTTATCAGTGCCCATCAGTGAAAGAGAAAACTTGCTTATTTACAAAATTTTATAACAGAAACAAAAGCAAAACTTTTATTTTTTTCAAATTTTTGGGCTTTTTTATTTGTTTATCAACAAATAAAAACCGCAGAGGTGATCAAATACCACCAAAAGAAAGCTCTATTTGTGGGAACAAAATTATAAAAATTTAGTTTGGGTACAGTGTTTTATGACCGCGCAATTGTCATTCAAACTGCGACAGCACTGAAAGCTGAAAATTGGTCTGGGCAGGAAGGTGTATAAGTGCCCTGTATTGAAGTGGTTAACATCACATTCTATGTATTTAATGTTTGCTAATGTTGTATTAATTTCTTGATTCCATAATTACCATTATTGTAATATGCTGTGAATGTCCTCTTTGTCCTTATGCATGCTGTCCTTCACTAACCTCCCCAACATGCTCTCCTGGGCCCATACACACCTAGCCTAGTAACTTAACAATGTATTTTGTCAGCTACATTTTCGTGCTTACCCTAAACACCCCGTAAAATTGTGTCAAAATGTTATTGTTGTCTTCAAATTCAGGCAGAGTGCAAGAGGCCATTTTTTGGGGCACAAACTCATTTGGAACACTCCCCCCCAAAATGCTAAGTCAACCGATACAACTACTCTATCTGCTAACTTTACAAAACCCATACACACCATACCTCTTTTGTGGTCATATTTCTGGATGAATTCACCAAAGCATGTAGTGAAAGGGCCTGCCTGATTACCTTCAAATTATAATGTAAAAAGTTTTTTCTCCTATTATCTTGATAGGTAATTTATGAATGGCAAAATGTGCTTCAATTTGGACAGTGTGTATCCATATTTTGAGATTATGACACTTCTTAGCTGTCCACTGGGCTGCCAATAGTGTAAGTAAGGAGGGGCTGGCCAAAGTATCACACATTATTTATGCATTCAGCTCTCATGGAAGTGGAGAGGGTTACCTGTCCAAAACATCTACCCATTACTTCCCCCCCACCATAACATTTTTCTAATTGGCCATCAGAGAGGGTGAGGAATCTGATAAGTTGACCTTACACTTTTGTCTTTAAATCCTCATTTAAATTTTATACTTACATTGGCCAAGAATGTTTGTGTCAAATCTGCTTGCAATGTTATATGCAGAAGTAGTAATTTCTTCTTTCTTTTTTGACTCCACAGTTTCCTTCCAACCCACAGCAATGGCAGGATGTTGCAGGCCAGTTCCAGCATCAGTGGGATTTCCCCAACTGTGGTGGTGCTATTGATGGCAAACATGTCAGGACTGTCCCACCACCCAACTCGGGCTCATATTAATTGAACTACAAGGGCTTTTGCAGCATAGTCCTGCTAGCTGTAGTGTCTGCAACGTATGAGTTCCTTTTTTTAGGTGTTGGGAAGAACAACCAAACTCGGATGGAGGTGTCATAATGGAGACCGAGTTCTACCAATGGCACCTTTAATTTGCCACCTGCTGAGGACAATGTTGAGGGCCTCAATTTTGTTTTTGTGGCAGATGAGGCCTTTGTTCTGGGGGAACATCTTATGAAGCCCTTTCCTATGAGGATCTTTAATTATAGGCTCTCTCATGCCAGAAGGGTAATTGAAAACGCCTTTGGCATCCTCTCTAGTCACTTCAGGCTGTTTTTAACACCTATCAATCTGGCACAATTTATAATAAACCATGTTGTTTTGTGCTGTTATATCCTCCACAATTATTTACGGAAGAATGCTAGCAGCTACCTTTCCTCAGTGCCAACTGATGTGGACCCCGCAGTGTCAGGCCCAGCTGTAGCTGATCCAGAATAATAATGTTATTTTATCATAAACTCCTATTTCATTTGAACTACTGTTGTCTGTGTTTCTTATCTGTATAATAGGTTCTCAGATGGCCTTTATTTTGGCCATTTTATACAATAGTGCAAACGTACCTTATTTGCTATGACATATCTGCTTTATTTTTAACTTCATCTTTAAAAAACAAATTCAGACAAAGATTAGAGAAAAAATTAACTAGATTTTTTAAGGCCTATTCGGAGAAAGCACATATACAGCCAGATAATTTACATATACCATATTTATCGGCGTATAACACGCACTTTTTTCCCCTTAAAATAAGGGGAAAATCGTGGGTGCGTGTTATACGCCGATCCCCACCAATTTTGTCTGATCGGCGCCAATTGCGGCGATCGCCGCCGACATACACAGCCGTGTGTAGATTCAAATATGGCACTGAGACTGCAGGGTCTCAGCGGAGCCGAGATACACATAGCTGAGTGTTCTCGGCTATTCTCGCTGCCGCTCACAGTCACGCCCAGTCCCGCCATTGGACCTGTGTTATGTCCATCATAGGGCGGGACTGGGCGTGACAGTGAGCGGCGCCGAGAATAGCTGAGAATAGCGGAAAATAGCCGAGAACACTCGGCTATGTGTATCTCGGCTCTGCCGAGTCTCTGCAGTCTCAGCGCCATATTTGAATCTACACACGGCTGTGTATGTCGGCGGTGATCGTGGCGATCACACAGATCACACAAAGCTGCACTGACAAAGCTGCACTGGGGCAAAGCAGCACTCTTAAGGCTGCACTGACCCGGCTGCAATGGGGCAAAGCTGCACTGACATGGCTGCAATGGGGCAAAGCTGCACTGACAAGGCTGCACTGGGGCAAAGCTGCACTGACATGGCTGCACTGACATGGTTGCAATGGGGCAAAGCTGCACTGACAAGGCTGCAATGGACACTGAGGCAAGGCTGCACTGACACTGAAAAGGCTGCAGATGGACAGATAACGCTGCTTTGAATGGCATTTTAATGTAAGTTTTTTTTCCTTAAACTTTACTCCTAAAAGTTTTTTTCCTTAAAATTCCCTCCTAAACTTGGGGTGCGTGTAAATACGGTATACATATTGGTTTGATACATTATATTGCTTACTTTTTTTGATTATGTGATGGATGGACTCCATTTGTTCTTGCTAGCGGTGCTTTAGATCAGACCATCACTTTGGATTTGGTCCCGGCATCAAAAATTCTCCCTCCAAAATGGCAATGACCTTCTCCAAAATGACGTCCTTTCGGCTGTTGGGCAATTCGTAGTTGCGCAGCTTGCAGTCATAGTCGTGCTTCTCAAAGATGCGCACCATCTCCACGATCTCATCCTTGCTCATAGGGGTGGCTTTGTGCCTCCTATAAGCTCCACCAACAAGGGCCTGCCTAGAATTCTCTGAATCTGCCATGTTGTCACTCCCGAATGTTCCGCCATGTGTGTCGTATGTAGAAGAGAGATGGTCATGCCCCAGCGTCATGACGCACGGAGAGAGGAGTTTCACGCATGCGCAGTGTATATAAAGTCATAACGCATGGTCGATGGAACAGCCATAGGATGATCTGGGAGTGGAGGACGAACGATCGACATTGTCAACATTCGAAAGGAGCCCTAAAATGAAGGAACAATTGCAAATTGGGGCATCGGTGGTTAGTGGCGTATACTGCTTAGTTTGAAGCCTATATTTGGACCAGATTATGAGTTAGGCCTGACATTATGGTTTGTCTTGCAGGCATATGATAATTTATCATGGTGCATAAATTCACTGCGCCCTACTTTTTGCCTCAATTTATAGCCCAGTACCAGGAGCTGCCCTGTCTCTGGAAGGTGAAGAGTAGGTGTTACTCTAATAAATTCAAGAGGAAGGCAGCGATGGAGAAACTTCTGGAATTGGTAAAGCCTTTGTACCCCAGGGCAGACATCAATTTTGTGAAGAGCAAAATTGGGAACCTGAGGAGTACATTTAATAGCGAGCACAAGAAGGTCCAGGTATCAGAGAGATAGGGAGCATCAGCTGATGATATCTATGTCCCCAGGCTGTGGTACTACCACAGCCTGCATTTTTTGTCTGACCAAACCCAACCCAGGCCATCACTCTCAACACTCAATTCCACATCGGATGAGGCCACAGCTCCTGAGGTCCACCCTGGTCCTTCGACACAGGATGAAGATGTGGAGGAGCCCAGCTTGACCCAGGTGTAGCATTGTTGAACATATTTGTATCCATGATGATAACTAGATGTTATTGTTCAAAAAATTCTGCCTTAACAAAGTGGTTTCCATATCAATAGACAGTAGTGGCCAAAAATGATTGGGACAAGAAGCAAAAATGCTGGGGTCAGAATGATAGTCTTTTCTATTTCTCCGCATTCAATTTGCAACAGTCATGGGCTCAAAATTGTGTGTCACTGATGACCACAAAAACCCCAAAAGACTTATTATGTCACATTTTCATACACAGGAAAGTGGCAGTTTGGAGGAGCCCGTGGCCAGCAGCCACACTGAGTCACAGATCCCTCCACTACGACCTCCTGCTAAAAGGACCAGGAAGAACAGGAACCTAGATGAGGCAACAGCTGCCTTCCTCAGCCACACAACAACATCAATCAGCACGGCCCCAGATGCAGCTGAGGCATTTGGCTGTCTGACAGCTAATAAGTTACGAGATATGGATGTGGTGCAAAGGAGGAAGTGCGAGGAACTAATCCTACAGCTCCTTAACATGGGGGGAGGGGAGACATTTCCTCCAAAACCCATATCTCTGATTTGGATGCCCCACCTCCACCACCTCCACAGCCACCACAGCAGCCCCACCCACCACAGCAGCATGCCGGGCATTGGCAGTTCCAGCTTCAAGACCCCCAACAAGCCCGCTGGGCTGGGGAATTTCAGCCATACAATTTTTAATTAGCTTTTTTTGTTTTTAAATTATGATTTTAGTTGTTATGCTTTATTTCTTTTTGTATGCAGCGAATGCACTTTTTGGTTAAGTTATTGAATTTTGATTTGGATGGCAGATAACATGTCTAATTTATTTTCTTTTATTTTTTAAATAATGCAAAAAATATGGCCTCAGCCGATGTGGAAGGGAGCGTTGACAGCGATGGCCTGGGTTCGGTCTGGTCTGTCGAAAAACACAGGCTGTGGTAATACCACAGCCTGGGGACATACCGGTCATCTGCTGCTGCTCCCGATCTCTCAGAGTCCAGGACATTCTTGTGCTCCCTATAAATGTACTCCTCAGGTTCCCAATTTTGCTCTTCACATAACTGAGGTCTGACTGCAAAGCTCTGAGGAAGAGGGGACTCTCCCCTCGAAACGCGTTAGCGGATAGCAGCGTCTGTGCGTTCCTCCATGACCCTTGGAAGGATTCGCTCATCCCATATCGCAGACTGCCTACCGGTGCGATTTTGTGTTGTGCCTCCTCCACCAATCGTTTGTGAGTTACTTCTTTTAACATTTTTTATTTAATAAATGTTTTAAAAGTTAATGCACAAGGCCGGTGCGCCCTTGTTTTCTTTTTATCTCGATAACTGAGGTCTGCCATGGGGTACAAAGGCTTCAGCAATTCCAACTGTTTCTCCATCCCTGCCTTCCTCTTGATTTTTATAGGACCTTCCTGTGATCCCTATTAAATAAAAAAAATAATTTGAAAAATACTTGGCTATGTGCTTTACTTAAAATGACAGTTTGGGAGTAGGCAGGTACATTTAAAAAATACAATGTAAAATTAACAAGGGACACCAACATGTTTGTATCTTTGATCTTCAAAACTACGGCATAATGGTGTTGTGGTAACTTGACACAAAAAAATAAGTAAAAATAAAAAATTCTTCTTGATATCACAAAAAAAAAAGCCTTTTTAAATACGTTTGGCAGAACTCCGTCATTATCACCAGCAAAGCAGCTTCATTATTATCCCATGTGAATTCCCCATTACGAACGCTAGTTTACAAGATCGACCACTGCTGGCTTGAAAATCCAACAATAGACATTTGTCCGCTGAGTATTTTAAAGCTTGCCATCCAACATTTGTCTGCGGAAAATTCGACAACAATTGTCCGATGGAGCGTACAAACGGTTGGATTTTCCGACAACGGACTGTCATCACACAATTCCCGTCAGAAAATCCGATCGTGTGTACGAGGCTTAACAATTTGCTTTTCAGAAGTCATTTAGGGCGTCCTTTTAATCTATGACCACTAGAGGGCCTTTTCTAGATGTCAGTTGGGATGTCAATTTCCCTTTTGGCCACTGGAGGGCCTTTAGAAAGTGAAACTTTATAATAGTGACATCTACATTAATCTTTATTGTTGCCTTTTACCTTTATGACATCTGGATTTTAGGTATAATGGAGATTGTTAGTTCTATTTTAATTGCTTATCATAACTAAGTTCTGTTCCTAAATAGATGGTATTTATACCAGGCACTCAAAGCAATGCGTGCAATTAAACAAGGCTGCGGGACCTTGTTTGCATTTTTATGTAGCTACGTGCTCCAAAACTGGGATCACATGATGTATAGTAGTGTTAGGATTCGGCAACTAGGGAGACCAGGTATATGTAGCTACACATGGAAAATGAGACTAAACAATGTAGATATCTTTTAAGTGAGATTTATTTACAGTGAGACACACAACAAAAGCATACACAGCAAACAGTGAACATAGGAAACCCCAGCAAACAAGAACTACCCCTAATGACAAAAATAACTAATGGACCTAAGAACTGACTATATACAAATATATACACTATCCAGACAAGGGTAACAAGGAATACAGGGATGCATGGAAGGGGAGAAGGAGAAACAAGACTGGGTACTAGGGCAGGGAGCAGGAGTAAGGCAGAGGGGTACAGGGTGCAGGATGGGTCTGGATATATCAGGAACATGGCTCTGGCAACAAGGAAGCAATCTGAATAGTGATGCACTGTGCAATAGGAGGAGCAGCCTTAAATAGCCACTTGGCCTCTGATAACTGGTGTAACTGATCATTACAGCCTGCTGGCTTCTGGGAGAACCTGCTAGTGGACACTGGGACTGCAGCAATCAGCCCAGAGCACCACAGTGCCACGAGCAGGTGAACTCAATCCTAACAAGTAGCCTATGTGATTGAGGCTTGGCTTCCCCGCTTCCTATATCTGAGTGATGGTCCGGCATGGCTTCCGTGCCCTAGATGACGTCAGTTATGATGAAAGGTGTAGGGCGGAGCCTGTTGTGACACGTGTGTGTCGATACTGGAAGGTGATTAGGAAGTTATCTTGTGTGTACCAGCAGATTTTAATGTAGAAAGCGCTTTTTACTTAGAGGATATGTGAGTGCTATTACTTTTTATTCAATAAATCATGTTTATACAGAGTTGCGCTATGTGGGGTCTCTCTGTTTGGTTCTAATATATGCACTGCGGAGTTACCGGGGTGTGCAGTAATATTGCCCATGACGGTTTATCATTGTTGAAGATCAAAGGATATCCTCACATTACATGCCTAAATTGACCATCTGTAGTGGATGGTCAATGTTATCTGGTAAGCCTTGTGTTGGTCACTGGTAGGGATGGGCGAACGGTTCGGCCCGAGCATAAGTTCGGGCCGAACTTTGGTTGTTCATATGTTCGAACACCAAACAATGCGCTGTTCGGGGCAAATTCGAAAGCTGCCGAAACACCCAAAAAGTCTATGGGACACTAACATGAAAAATCAAAAGTGCTAATTTTAAAGGCTTATACGCAAGTTATTGTCATAAAAAGTGTTTGGGGATTCGGGTCCTGCCCCAGGGGACATGTATCAATGCAAATTTTTTTTTTTTTAAATGCCCGTTTTTTCGGGAGCAGTGATTTTTTTAATGCTTAAAGTGAAACAAAAAAATGAAATATTTCTTTAAATATCATGCCTGGGAGGTGTCTATAGTATGCCTGTAAAGTGGCGCATTTTTCCCGTGTTTAGAACAGTACCACAGCAAAATGACGGTAAGGCCGGGATCTGGGGGTCCCCTTGTTAAAGGGGGCTTCCAGATTCTGATAAGCCCCCCGCCCACAGACCCCCACAACCACCAAGCAAAGGGTTGTGGGGATGAGGCCCTTGTCCCCATCAACATGGAGACAAGGTGCTTTGGGGGGCTACCCCAAAGCACCCTCCCCCTGTTGAGGGCATGTGGCCTGGTACGGTTCAGGAGGGGGGGGGCTCTCTCACCCCCCTCTTTTCATGCAGCCTGCCAGGTTGCGTGCTTGGATATGGATCTGGTATGGATTTTGGGGGGGACCCCTACGCCATTTTTTTTAAAGTTTGGCACAGGGTTCCCCTTAGAATCCATACCAGACCCTAAGGGTCTGGTATGGATTTTGGGGGGAACCTCTACGCCATTTTTAAAAAAAAAATGGCACAGGGTTCCCCTTAATTTCCATATCAGACCTTAAGGGCCTGGTATGGATTTTAGGGGGACCCCCATGCATTTTTTTTTTAAATTTTGGTTCGGGGTTCCTCTTAATATTCAAACCAGACTCAAAGGGCCTGGTAATGGACTGGGGGGGATCCCATGCTCTTTTTTTAATGAGTTTTATCTATATTGCCGAGACTCGACAATTCATTACAGCCGCGATCAGTTTTAAATGACAATTTTTCCTTTAGAAATGACATTTTGCTGTGGTACTGTTCTAAACACGGGAAAAATGTGCCACTTTACATGAATACTATAGACACCCCCCAGGCACGATATTTAAAGGAATATTTCATTTTTATTTTTTCACTTTAAGCTTTAAAAAAATCATTGCTCCCGAAAAAACGGTAGTTTTAAAAAAAATTTTTTGCATTGATCCATGTCCCCTGGGGTAGGACCCGGGTCCCCAAACACTTTTTATGACAATAACTTGCATATAAGCCTTTAAAATTAGCACTTTTGATTATTCATGTTTGTGTCAGACTTTAACGGTGTTCTTGTGTTCTGCCAAATTTTTTGCCTGTTCGGATATTCTGGTGCGAACCGAACAGGAGGGTTTTCGGCACATCCCTAGTCACTGGTGGAGGTCTGGACACAGCACATTCTTCTATTGGAAGTTGTTATTGCACCTCTGAATTCTATCACTTATTACAAATTGATATTGGATCACTGGGACTGCTGTGGACTTTAATTTTCAATATTCTTTATTTCCTACCACTCATTGTTATGTGATAGCTGGTCACATTTGTTTAGCGCAACATTTTTTATTTGTACTTTTTACGCTATGTCATTATATCACATGGTATGTTGCAGCTGTTTGTTTTGGAATTGAGTTTAACTTAGTGCTGTTTTCATTTCTACAACACATATATACGTGATTGAGCCTGCTTCGGTTTAGGAGCACGCTGCGCACTCCAGCCCCTGACTACTGTTACCAATAACCAGTAACCGGATATGATGTGTTCGCTATGATTGGTCAAAGTGATCACATGATAACAATGTAAACAATCTGTCCTGAATGCCTTTTCATTCATGAACGGCTTGCTTACTGTTGTGATCTGTGATTGGCCCAAAGCAATCACATGACACCTGGCTACCCGTTCCATGTGATTAGCTTAGCCAATCACAGATCACAATCAAAAGCAAGCTGTTCATAAATGGGAAACCTATTTATGACAGCTAAAACTATTGCTTAATCAGTGATCATCACTTTATAAGCAAAAAAAAATCCCTAATCATACCCCCAAAGTTATAAAGTGTCACTATGGTGACAATGAACTACTCTGATGACAGGATGTAAAAAGAAAAAAAATTAAAAAAATTATTTCATATGTAGCACTGCCCCCTTGAGGGCTGCTTTTTTTTTTTCTTTAATTTTTATTAAATTTTCATTATATAATATACAAAATTGATAACATACATTTATTCACAAAATTCCTTCTCATCTAAAACTTTTTGTTACCAATTACCTCTCATCCCCCCCTCCCCCCACTCTGGATCTAGATCCTAAATAAATATCAAACACTATATACCTACCCTTTTACCTCTCCCCTGGTCAAACTCCAATTATTTCTGCAAACTTATTTGTATGCTTAAATTTGAGCCAATTCTTCCATTTTTCCTCAAATCCTGCCCATCCCTCCTCCCCACTAAATCTCAGATACTCCATGTTAAAAATATCCTCTACTCTGTTACACCAGTTCCTCAATGTAGGGCTCTCTGGATCCTGCCAATGCCTAGGAATTAGGCTTTTAGTTGCGTTCAGTAGTGCGGGAACCAAAGTTCTCATATATTGGTTGACTTGAGTTTTCGTCAGATGGAATAGACACTCCCACGGATCATCTTGGACCCCCACTTTTGTTATGTCTTTTATTATCTGTATTATATCTCTCCAGGATTATCTAATTGTTGAACAGGTCCACCAAATGTGGGACATAGTTCCCAGTCCTCCGCACCCCCTCCAGCAACACTGCGGGGTCCCCCTTTGGTACTTATGGGCCTTGTCTGAGGTTATGTACCACCGTGCTAAGCTTTTAAAACTCATTTCTATCAGATTACTATCCTGTGACATTGCATATACTAAATTCAACATTTTCCTTATCTCCGTCTCATTCACCTGTGTCCCTAATTCCTCTTCCCATTTACCAATGTATTGAGGTTTCCCCATCCCGCCTCTTTCCATCAAGGTTTTATATAATATAGATATCCCCTTCCTTTTTGCTATGTCCATACAGAGTTTCTCCATTGGGAGCAAATTACCAACAAATCTTTTTTTTGTTTTAACTCTTGAAATGTGGAAAACCTACCCTTCACCATTACATCTTTTAATTGTGCGTTCTGCTTCTTAATCCAGTTTCCAAACAAACTACTTTTCCCCAGTGCAAAATAATCAGTGTCTTTAAGTGAAATACACGGGGAGTTGTATCTCCACTTTTCTTTTTTGTGTGTCATATCCCAAATCTCTAATGTTTTCTGTGTCATCTTGTGTGTTTTCTCCCCTATATTCCTTAGATGTGCGGGAATCTACATTATTTTTCCCAAAGCTGTCTTACCCATTGTATTTTCCAATTCCACCCACCTTTTATTTTTATTATTTTTTTCCCAGTCTATAACCCGTGAAAGGAGAACCACTTTATGATACTTCTTAAAATCTTGTACCCCAAGGTCCCCCTATCTTCTGTCTCTGGTTAATACTTGTAGGCTCTTTTTCCCTTTCCAGATGAACCTAAGGAGTATCGCAAGGGGGTTTATCAGCATTTGGTATTTATACATAATCTTCGGTAGTAGGCTCATTTTAAAAATATTAATTCTCCCCAACTATGACACATGTCTTGATGCTATTTTACTCAGATCTCCCTTGATTTCATTCAGTAATGGCAGGAAGTTTGATTGATAGAGCGTGTCCAAGGACGTAGTGATCTTAACCCCTAAATATTTTAATTCTTTTTCTCTCCAAATAAATGGGAATTCCTCTTGGTAAATATATACCTCCTGTGATGGCAGATTGATATTTAAAATCTCTGATTTAACCAGATTTATTTTGAAATTCAATATTTCTCCGTATTGTTTTAATCTTTTTATCAAATTAGGAAGAGTTATTCTGGGTAGGGTTATGAAGAACAAAATATCATCGGCATATGCGGCCAACTTATGTTCCTCTTCTCCTGACATCATCCCCCTAATGTTTACATCCTGTCGTATTTTCGCCAACAGCGGTTCAAGTAACAGCACAAACAGTAGGGGGGACAGGGGGCACCCCTGTCAAGTACCATTATACATTTCAAAGGGTCTTGAAACAGAGCCATTTACTTTTACCCTTGCTGTGGGGTACTTGTACAATGCTTTGATTGACTGCATGAATCTGGTACCAAGTCCCATCTCCACCACGGTATCTTGCATGAACCCCCAGTCTACCCTGTCAAATGCTTTTTTAGCGTCTATTGACAGGAGCAGACCGGGGGTCCCAGACTCTTTTATTTTGTGTACCACCAGAAGTGTTCTAATTCCATTATCCTGACATTCTCTTTCATTACAGGCGCCGACGGCAAAGGAAAGCCGTTTGCCGTTGGCGCACGTAATTTTGACAAAGTGCAGGCGTGCGAAACTAGTTAGTTATGGTCGCCTCGGTAACCCCACGGACAACACGATCCACCCAGCGCGCGTCTCTCCTCACTGCCTGTTGGTACAAGTGGTTCCGGCGCTCGTATCCATCGTGGATTGTCCACAGCACCTTCCGGGATGCCTAGTCTCAGCTCAATCACCAGCCAGTCCTTCAAGGGGATCCCATGACAAGCTTCACAGGACACCCCCCGTCACAGTTAGTCCAGCTTTCCAGCCACCTGTTGCCCCGCATTGAGCGGTCTTTTCTCCCCCTATTCCATCTGGGCAGATTCCGTCCACAGGGTCCACATTGAAGATCATTACACCGAGCATACTTGCTGGCATTAACCCCTTATCCATGTAGTTATAGCGGTATCTTTTCTACAAGCATTCAGAGTACTTCTTTCTGGCAATGGTTTGTTTTTAATCAGTGTGTTTACTCTTCCATTGCCAGTTGTTGTTTTTATTTTCATGTGCAATCCAATAAATGAACTTGCTGTTCACTTTATCCGTTACCTTTTGGCTGCTTGTCCCATCGAGCGCTGCAATTGTGTCTATTTTGTTGTCCACTTCCTCCAGGGGTTATCAGCTGCACTGGGCTCCAGCTGTTATATGTTATACACATCATAATGACATGACAACAGTTTTCAACAAGTGTCAGTTTTAGCGCTTTAGGAACCTCTTTTTGTGTTTCTCTTCTGGGGACAAACCCTGCCTAGTCAGTATGCACTAACTTGTTCATTAGCGGCTTCAACCTACCTGCCATTACCTTTGCAAACAACTTAATGTCAACATTCAACAGCGATATAGGTCTATAACTAGAACAGATTGAGGTGTCTTTTCCCTCTTTTGGTATTATGGTTATAGCCACTTCCTTCCTTATTGCCCACGTCGTTCCTATCCCATTTATATATGAGCACAGCTTGGGAACCAGAATATCCTTAAACTTTCTATAATACAGCGTCGTCAGACCATCTGGGCCTGGGCTCTTACCTAAGAGACTCTCTTTTAGTATTTTCATAACCTCTTCCTCTGTTACTGGTTCTTCCAGCCTCCTCATTTGATCTTCTGAGATTTTATTTAAATCTAGATCCTCTAAAAAATCCCTCATGTTAACCTTCCTTTTTTTCCCTGCTCAGGCGTTTCGGATTTATTAATAGCATATAATTTTGCATAGTATTCCTGGAATGTTTTAGCTATATCTGATGTGTTGTAAACCATTGTTCCTGCACTATTTTGTATTTTTTCAATATAGTTTAGAGGTAATTTCTTTTTTAACATTCTGGCCAGAGACTTCCCGATCTTATTTCCCCATAGATACCTTTTTAATTTTATTATAGGCCAACCATGTATCCTGCTCGAGTATATCTTTCAGTTCCTCCCTTTTGCATATAAGTGTCATTCTTATTTCTACATTTCCTGTTTTTTTATGTTGCATTTCTAAGTCAGAGATGTATTTTATCAAAGCGTTCCTTCTCTTTATTCCGGTGTTTTTTCTTTCTGCCCCTAATTGAATCAGTATACCTCTGACATAGGCCTTGTGGAATTCCCATATTGTGGCTTCTGTTATTTCTTCCGTGTCATTAATTTTAAAATACCACTCTAGTTCCTGCCTAATCCTTTCTTCCGTCTCTTTATCCTGTAGTAACTCTTCATTTAATCTCCAGGCAGGTGGTCTGTTTAAATTCTCCTCAATCTTGATTCCCATCATTACAGGTGCATGGACAGAAAACGTAGAAATTTTTATGTTTGTATTAATGACTGTCTCAAGCAGTCTATGATCCACCAAGAAAAAAATCAATTCTTGATTATGTCCCGTGTACAGAGGAATGGAACGTATAACCCCAGCGTTTCATGTTTTGTGTTCGCCATATGTCTGTAAGCTGATTCTGTTGCAAAATCTTTTTTAAAGTCTTCCTCTGTACGTTCCCAGTCCTCTGTACACTTGACGTACTGTCAAACCCGGGTATCATACAAAAATTAAAATCTCCTCCCATGATAGTACTGTACATCCTCTCTTAACCTCCCTGGCGGTATGATTATTTCGGATTTTAGGTGCGGTACAAGAGTGGTACAATTATTGTGCATGGAAATTTGGCGTTTTATATTGTAGGCCTGTAATTCTTAACAATAACACACTTAAATCTGTCCACCAAGAGTCTAGTAGATATCCCGGGTATGATGAAGTTTGAAACACAAAATCATAAATTATAATATAATAAATAATATAAATAATAAAAAAAATTATAATATAATAATAATAAAATTAATTTCCCCACGATTCACTATCGCTCAATTCTGCAAGTGTTCTAATTTACTATCGCTGTTTTCTAGCTGGTCTAAAGCCACTTTTGATGTAAAGGGACACTTTTTGGTTGCTATGGACAATCTCAAGTTTCCAGGCAGAAAGAACAGTATACATCATATAAAACTGCATGCAGGGCACTGGACAAAGCACTGGGGACAAAAGGGACGTGAAATGATTTCATACAGTACTGTAATCTGTAAGATCACAGTACTGTATGTGTTATGATTTTTACATTTTTTGAATTTGCCTGGCACAGAGAGGCTTCGGAGGAGGACAGAGCCCACAGACAGCGCGGGGGGACATCACAGGATCCTGGGGACAAGGTAAGTATACCGCACCAGGATCCTGCAATGCAATCCCGAGTGTGGCTCGGGGTTACCGCTAATGGTGCTGAAATTTAACCCTGAGCCACACTCGGGAAAACCGTCAGGGAGGTTAAAGTCCATACATTTTTTTATAACTTCTATTGTATATTTTATCGGATTTTTATTTGAGGGGGGCTTTTGATTTACCTGTTCATCTGCATCGCCCTGACCCTGTGAATACTCCAACACACCTGACACTCTGGGTTTATTCTATCTTTTCATGTGACAACACTGAAGAAATGACACTTTGCTACAATGTAAAGTAGTGAGTGTACAGCTTGTATAACAGTGTAAATTTGCTGTCCTCTCAAAATAACTCAACACACAGCCATTAATGTCTAAACCGCTGGCAACAAAGTGAGTACACCCCTAAGTGAAAATGTCCAAATTGGCCCCGATTAGCCATTTTCCCTCTACGATGTCATATGACTTGTTAGTGTTACAAGGTCTCAGGTGTGAATGGGGAGTAGGTGTGTTAAATTTGAGTGGGAAAATGAAAAGCCAAAATAGTCTTCTCCAAATACAAGATTCAATAATGCAAATTGTAAGATAGAACAGTTATCGGTGTGATCATCTATTTTCCTTGTGTTGTCCTCCTCAGATCCATGTAGGAGGTGACCAGTTTATACATCTGTGGATATATTGGGAGCTCCCATCTGAAGAGGATGGAATAAGCCTCACCGCCTTCCAGCTGGGCAAGATGAAGGAAGAGGAGATTGTCCACTTTGAGCCTGATGATGATTAATCCGGCTTCTGCTCTCTCCTATTAATTTTGAATTTATTACTTTGCTGACCACAAGTTATAAATATCAAGTCTCTGATGTTTCATTGTGTTGGCATGCTGTTAATGCAGACATGGGTGCAACAACTAATCTCACATATTATACTGTGATTTCTGGTTTTGCCACTAGGTTGTAGTGTGTGTTATGTTTAATGCATGGATAATGTAACGCTTTTCATTGTGGAACTACAGTTATGAGTGTCTCTGTTGTTTTCAAGTAAACCAAGAAGGGCTCCGCCATGTGTCCAGTACCATATGGACTGGTAAGAGTTGTATCTGGAACAGCTTTCCACCACACTGTTGATAATTTTACTTACTAAGCAGAATTAGTGTAGCCTCAGAGGAAGCAAAGGGAACATGGCACTTAGCAGATCCAGTCCTGGCCCTAATTCTATAGTGTTTGGCCTTATTGTGTAATGCAATCCTCATCACAGTGTGCATATTGAAGCGTTTCCAAGCATTTAGAGGATAAAAAATGCTGACTATGACCCTAAGCACATTATCCCTACAGTCAAGCACGAAGGTGGAAACATTATGCTTTGGGGCTGTTTCTCTGCTAAAGGTACAGGCTGACTTTGCCACATTGAGGGGCCAATGGACGGGGTCATGTATTGTAATATATTGGATGAGAACCTTCTTCCCTCAGCCAGAATACTGAAGATGGGTCATGGATAGGTCTTTCAGCATGACAATGACCCAAAACACAGGGCCAAGGCAACAAAGGAGTGGCTCAAGAAGAAGCCTATTAAGGTCATGGAGTGACCTAGCCAGTCTCCAGACATTAATCCTATAGAACATTTATGGAGGAAGCCGAAACTTCGAGTTGCCAAGTGACATCCAAGAAACCTTAGGGATTTAGAGAAGATCTAAAAAAAAGAGTGGACCAAAATCCCTCCTGAGATCTTTGCAAACCTGGTAACCAACTACAATAAACCTCTTTGCTTGCCAACAAGGGTTTCTCCACCAAGTAATAAGTCATGTTTTGCTTGGGGATCAAATATTTATTTTACTCACTGAACTTCAACTCAATTTATAACATTTGTATCATGTGGGTTTTTTTCTGGATTTTTGGTTGATATTCTGTCTCTATCGTTGAAAAAAAATACACCTATGATAAAAATGATAGACCCTTCATTTCTTTGTAAGTGGGCAAATTTACAAAATCTGTAAATCATTGTTTTCCTCACTGTATTACGTCTCACAGAGATCACACTACTCCCCCTGACAATACCTTCATCTACTTTTCTCTCCAAAAGGACGGCACCATCTGCCTCAGAGATGACACACTCATGTAAATCCTGGTGCTTGTGCAGTTCATGGCTGTTCACAAATATCTGACACCGTTCAGTCCCTACTTCAGCCTATTACCTTGTGACTTGCTTCAAAGTTACAATGTTGCAGTCTGTACACTGGGGAAGAGGAGACTGAGGAAATGCTTCCTTCCACTTGCAGCAGACTGATATTATCTCAACTTAGACAAAGTCACTGGATTGCAGCACAAGGATGGATTTTTAATGATAAAGGTGGAGCTTATCTGAAAAATGATTTTGCTGTTTTGTGTGTGTTGTGACTTGCCAGGATTGTACTGATGCAGACTTGTAAAGTCTGTATAATAAGAAATGTTGGGACAAGTGTTGGTACTTCTACCTTATAGAGACACTATGAGGGGTGTTGACAAATAATTCACATAACTGTTTGTCCATCAGAGCTGCATGTAAATTCATTCTGCTCAAATGGGCAAAATTTTATATTTTTTAGGTTATATTCTCTGCAGATCAAATGTGTGAATGGGGAAATACCACATTATGGCCACTAGATGGTGCTGACTAGGGATGAGCCGAACACCCCCCGGTTCGGTTCGCACCAGAACCCGCGAACGGACCGCAAGTTCGCACGAACGTTAGAACCCCATTGACGTCTATGGGACTCGAACGTTCGAAATCAAAAGTGCTCATTTTAAAGGCTAATTTGCATGGTATTGTCCTAAAAAGGGTTTGGGGACCCGGGTCCTACCCCAGGGGACATGTATCAATGCAAAAAAAACTTTTAAAAACGGCCGTTTTTTCGGGAGCAGTGATTTTAATGATGCTTAAAGTAAAAAAAAAAAGTGAAATATTCCTTTAAATATCGTACCTGGGGGGTGTCTATAGTATGCCTGTAAAGTGACGCGTGTTTCCCATGTTTAGAACAGTCCCTGCACCAAATGTCATTTTTAAAGGAAAAAATCTCATTTAAAACTGCTTGCGGGTTTAATGTCATGTCGGGTCATGGCAATATGGATGAAAATCAGTGAGACAAACGGCATGGGTACCCCCCAGTCCATTACCAGGCCCTTTGGGTCTTGTATGGATATTAAGGGGAACCCCGCACCCAAATTAAAATAAGGAAAGGTCCCTATATACTCTGAACAGCAGTATTCAGGCGGTGCAAACAAGACAGGGACTGTAGGTTTGTTGTTAAGTAGAATCTGTTTGTAATTTTGAACATTTTTAATGTGTTTAGCTCCAGCCAAAAAATCTTTTCTAAGCTTTTTGGAAAACATAGGGAAGGGTTATCACCCCTGTGACATTTGTTTTGCGTCTTTCCTCCTCTTCAGAAGATTTCACCTCACTTTTTTGTCCCAATGAAAAATGTTTTTGGAAAATTTGGGTTTTTTTGTGGAACAAGGATTGGAAAGCATCAGTGGAAAGGAGAAATTGTTTTCCCATATTAACTCTTACAGGAGAGAATTTCCCTTCCTTAGGGGTAGATTTCATCTCACTTCCTGTTGTCTCCTTCCGTTTGCAAGTAGGAGTCGTTTGTAAGTTAGATGTTTGAAAGTAGGGTCCTGCCCTATATACTCAGCAGAAATTTGGGCCTTAGGTGTTGCTGTGGCCAAAACACTGTAAGCCCTCACAGGGCCCTGCTGTGAAATATTAGATCAAGAATTGTAATTACATGCCCCTGTTGAACAGGAGCTGAAAAATTAGGCCTTAGGCACTGGTGCTGGTGCCACAACACTGCAACCCCTCACAGACACTCTAGTTGGAACGCAGGAACGAGCCCTGCTGCAAAGTATTGCATCAAAAATTGTAATTACACGCCCCTGTTAGACAGGGGCAGAAAAATTGGGTCTTAGGCACTGGTGCTGGTGCCACAACACTGCAACCCCTCACAGACACTCTAGTTGAAACGCAGGAACAAGCCCTGCTGCAAAGTATTGCATCAAAAATTGTAATTACACGCCCCTGTTAGACAGGGGCTGAAAAATTGGGTCTTAGGCACTGGTGCTGGTGCCACAACACTGCAACCCCTCACAGACACTCTAGTTGGAATGCAGGAACGAGCCCTGCTGCAAAGTATTACATCAAAAATTGTAATTACACGCCCCTGTTAAACAGGGGCTGAAAAATTGTGCCTTAGGCACTGGTGGTGGCGCCCAGAACCAAAAATGTTCTTACAAGCTATCAGCGTGATGATTGAGGAGGAAGAGGATAATTACTCAGGGATAGTCACTCAGCATCAGCATAGGCAGTCTTTGAAGGGATCTGAGATTTCAAAAAAAATTATTCGGTTACATCTGCATCAGGTGCTTGGTAGCTGGTGGTGATCCAAGACTGATTCATTTTTATGAAGGTCAGCCGATCGACCGAGTCGGTGGACAGACGCACCCTGTGATCGGTTACCACGCCTCCAGCAGCACTGAATGTGCGTTCCGAAAGAACGCTGGATGCAGGACAGGCCAGTAGCTCAATTGCATACTGTGCAAGCTCTGGCCAGTGATCCATCCTCAAGACCCAGTAACCCAGAGGATTTTCGGTGGGAAAGGTGTCCAAGTCTGATCTTGCCCCTAGGTATTCCTGCACCATGTAAAACAGACGCTGGCGATGGTTGCTGGAACCGATCATACCTTGGGGCTGCGGACCAAAAAATTGTCTGAACGCATCGGTCAGACGGCCACCTTCTCCACCGCTCCTTCTTTGACTGACCGAAGCCTCAGCAACACGTTGTCCAGAAACAGGAGTTTGTAACCTCCCAGTCTCTGGGAACGCGTTGCACAGACCTTTCTGCAAGGCCTCCCGAAGATGTTTCATCCTCTGCTCCCTCTGCGATGGCAAGATAAGGTCCGCAACCTTACCCTTGTAACGTGGATCAAGGAGGGTTGCCAGCCAGTATTGGTCCTTCTCCTTGATACCACGAATACGAGGATCCTTACGCAGGCTTTGCAGGATCAGGGAGGCCATGCAGCGTAGGTTTGCTGAGGCATTCGGTCCGGAGTCCTCTGGGTCACTAAGGACAACAACGTCCGCAGCCACCTCCTCCCAGCCACGTACAAGTCCATGTGTTCCTTGGGACTGATCCCTTAAAGACTGCTGATGCTGAGTGCCAGGCTCCACCTCCATACTGACACAATCTTCCTCCTCCTCCTCCTCCTCCTCCTCGTCCTCTTCCTGTGTGATCGGCGGGCACGCAGGAACACTGTCTGGATAAAGGGGGCCTTGAGAGCTAAGGAAGTCCTCCTCTTCCTGCCTCTGTTCTGCCTCAAGTGCACTGTCCATTATTCCACGCAGCGTGTGCTCCAACAGGTGGACAAGGGGGACAGTGTCACTGATGCATGCACTGTCAGTGCTCACCATCCTCGTGGCCTCCTCGAATGGTGACAGGACAGTGCATGCATCCCTGATCATGGCCCACTGGCGTGGGGAAAAAAAACCAAGGTCCCCTGACCCTGTCCTGGTGCCATAGTCGCACAGGTACTCATTGATGGCCCTCTGCTGCGTGTGCAGCCGCTGCAGCATGGCCAACGTCGAGTTCCACCTGGTGGGCATGTCACAGATTAGGCGGTTCTTGGGCAGGTTAAACTCCTTTTGGAGGTCCGTCAGCCGAGCACTGGCATTATATGACCGGCGGAAATGCACAGAGACTTTCCTGGCCTGCCTCAGGACATCCTGTAAGCCCGGGTACCTGCCCAAGAACCGCTGCACCACCAAGTTAAGGACGTGAGCCAAACAGGGCACATGGGTCAGTTGTCCCTGTCGGAGGGCAGAGAGGAGGTTGGTGCCATTGTCGCAAACCACCATTCCTGCCTTAAGTTGGCGTGGCGTCAACCACCTCTGAACCTGCCCCTGCAGAGCTGACAGAACCTCTGCCCCAGTGTGGCTCCTGTCCCCCAAGCACACCAGCTCAAGCACCGCATGGCATCTTTTGGCCTGCGTACTTGCGTAGCCCCTTGAACGCCTACGGAGCACCGCTGGTTCCGAGGAAGAGGCCATGGAGGAAGAAGAAGAGGAGGGGGTGGAGGAGAGAGGTGTGTCACAATCAGCATTTTGGAGGCGTGGTGGCGGAACAACCTCCAACACTACTGCACCTTGTCCTGCATCCTTCCCAGCTGCCAGCAGAGTCACCCAATGCGCCGTGAAACTTAAGTAACGTCCCTGTCCATGCCTGCTGGACCATGAGTCAGCGGTAATATGCACCTTACCGCTGACCGCCCTGTCCAGCGAGGCATGGACATTGCCTTCCACATGCCGGTAGAGAGCCGGAATCGCCTTCCGTGAGAAAAAGTGGCGTTTGGGTACCTGCCACTGAGGAACCGCACATTCCACAAACTCACGGAAGGGGGCAGAGTCTACCAACTGAAAAGGCAGCAGTTGAAGTGCTAGCAATTTTGCCAAGCTAGCATTCAACCGCTGGGCATGTGGATGGCTGGGAGCAAACTTCTTTCGGCGGTGCAGCAGCTGGGGCAGGGAAATTTGCCTGGTACAATCTGACGTCGGTGTACCAAAAGCAGATTGCCCACAAGTACTTGGCTGTGACACACCTAATTCTACACCTTCATTCCTCTCACTGCAGGTCGCAGAGAGGACTGAAGGTCTAGTGGGGTTGGAAATCTCAGCTGATGAGGAGCAAGGAGAGATCGTCTTTGTTCTTTGGTGTGGGTCTTTTAGATACGCTTGCCAACGAACTGCATGGCAGGTCAACATATGTCTGGTCAAGCATGTGGTACCCAAGCGGGAGATGTTTTGGCCACGCGAGATACGCTTGAGACATATGTTGCAAATAGCAGCGGTGCGATCTGATGCACTCGTCTCAAAAAAGGCCCACACCAAAGAACTTTTTGAATAACGCGCAGAGACTGCAGCGCCCTGCACATGTGGAGCTTTGGGGTGTGATGCAGTCAATGTGCTGCCCTTAGGCTGGCCCCTGGAGGGCATCCTGCCTAGTTGGTGATGTGCCACCTCCTCCTCCTCCTCCTCCTCCTCCTCCTCTCTCCTATCAGGCACCCACGTTGAGTCAGTGACCTCATCATCCCCTCCCTCCTCATCACTGGAGCAAACCTGGCAGTATGCTGCAGCAGGGGGAGCATGACTGCCAGATTGCTGTCCTTCTTGGGCACCCCCTCTGTCCGTGCTCATGTTACTGCCTTCATTGAGCTCAGTATCATCATCAGAGCCTTCCAAACGCTGGGCATCCTCCTGGAGCATGTACCCAACACTGTGGTCAAACAGTTCGAGGGAATCCTCATGAGGACATGGTGGAGCTAGGGAAGGAGTCACTGATGACATTGAGCTGAGGGAAGAGGCCGCTGCTTTGCCAGACAAAGCACCCTGGGCATGGGTGAGAGAGGATGAGGAGGATGAGGACGGCTTGGTCATCCACTCGACCAAGTCTTCCGCATGTTGCGGCTCAACACGGCCAGCTGCCGAAAAAAAGGCCAAGCGTGTCCCATGGCCACGTGCTGATGAGGATGCACCGTCTCCACGACCAGCACTAGACACAGAGCCTGCTTGCCCTCTCTTATTGGCTTGTGACTGTCTGCCTCTCCTTCTTGGCCTTCCAGACATACTAATGGCCTGTAGCTGCACTAAGCTGGGATAGAACACCTGTAATTTTCTTCAGGTAGCTTTATATACTGTAACCAGACAAGCCTGCCTGTCAGTAGGAAGATAACAGGAACGGATCTAGCTGAACACTGTGAGCAGGACGTACTGCACTAAATGTATATAGCAGGAACGGATCTAGCTGAACACTGTGAGCAGGACGCACTGCACTGAATGTAAATACCAGGAACGGATCTAGCTGAACACTGTGAGCAGGACGCACTGCACTGAATGTAAATAGCAAGAACGGATCTAGCTGAACACTGTGAGCAGGACGCACTGCACTGAATGTAAATAGTCTAGCTGCCTGACCGTGGTACTAATAGGATCAAAAAGAACACCTGTAATTTTCTTCAGGTAGCTTTATATACTGTAACCAGACAAGCCTGCCTGTCAGTAGGAAGATAACAGGAACGGATCTAGCTGAACACTGTGAGCAGGACGTACTGCACTAAATGTATATAGCAGGAACGGATCTAGCTGAACACTGTGAGCAGGACGCACTGCACTGAATGTAAACAGCAGGAACGGATGTAGCTGAACACTGTGAGCAGGACGCACTGCACTGAATGTAAATAGCAGGAACGGATCTAGCTGAACACTGTGAGCAGGACGCACTGCACTGAATGTAAATAGCAGGAACGGATGTAGCTGAACACTGTGAGCAGGACGCACTGCACTAAATGTAAATACCAGGAACGGATCTAGCTGAACACTGTGAGCAGGACGCACTGCACTGAATGTAAATAGCAGGAACGGATCTAGCTGAACACTGTGAGCAGGACGCACTGCACTAAATGTAAATACCAGGAACGGATCTAGCTGAACACTGTGAGCAGGACGCACTGCACTGAATGTAAATAGCAGGAACGGATCTAGCTGAACACTGTGAGCAGGACGCACTGCACTAAATGTATATACCAGGAACGGATCTAGCTGAACACTGTGAGCAGGACGCACTGCACTGAATGTAAATACCAGGAACGGATCTAGCTGAACACTGTGAGCAGGACGCACTGCACTGAATGTAAATAGTCTAGCTGCCTGACCGTGGTACTAATAGGATCAAAAAGAACACCTGTAATTTTCTTAAGGTAGCTTTACATACTGTAACCAGACAAGCCTGCCTGTCAGTAGGAAGATAACAGGAACGGATCTAGCTGAACACTGTGAGCAGGACACACTGTACTAAATGTAAATAGTCTAGCTGCCTGACCGTGGTACTAATAGGATCAAAAAGAACACCTGTAATTTTCTTAAGGTAGCTTTATATACTGTAACCAGACAAGCCTGCCTGTCAGTAGGAAGATAACAGGAACGGATCTAGCTGAACACTGTGAGCAGGACACACTGTACTAAATGTAAATAGTCTAGCTGCCTGACCGTGGTACTAATAGGATCAAAAAGAACACCTGTAATTTTCTTAAGGTAGCTTTATATACTGTAACCAGACAAGCCTGCCTGTCAGTAGGAAGATAACAGGAACGGATCTAGCTGAACACTGTGAGCAGGACACACTGTACTAAATGTAAATAGTCTAGCTGCCTGACCGTGGTACTAATAGGATCAAAAAGAACACCTGTAATTTTCTTAAGGTAGCTTTATATACTGTAACCAGACAAGCCTGCCTGTCAGTAGGAAGATAACAGGAACGGATCTAGCTGAACACTGTGAGCAGGACACACTGTACTAAATGTAAATAGTCTAGCTGCCTGACCGTGGTACTAATAGGATCAAAAAGAACACCTGTAATTTTCTTCAGGTAGCTTTATATACTGTAACCAGACAAGCCTGCCTGTCAGTAGGAAGATAACAGGAACGGATCTAGCTGAACACTGTGAGCAGGACGTACTGCACTAAATGTATATAGCAGGAACGGATCTAGCTGAACACTGTGAGCAGGACGCACTGCACTGAATGTAAATAGCAGGAACGGATCTAGCTGAACACTGTGAGCAGGACGCACTGCACTGAATGTAAATAGCAGGAACGGATCTAGCTGAACACTGTGAGCAGGACGCACTGCACTGAATGTAAATAGCAGGAACGGATCTAGCTGAACACTGTGAGCAGGACGCACTGCACTGAATGTAAATAGCAGGAACGGATCTAGCTGAACACTGTGAGCAGGACGCACTGCACTGAATGTAAATAGCAGGAACGGATCTAGCTGAACACTGTGAGCAGGACGCACTGCACTGAATGTAAATAGCAGGAACGGATCTAGCTGAACACTGTGAGCAGGACGCACTGCACTGAATGTAAACAGCAGGAACGGATGTAGCTGAACACTGTGAGCAGGACGCACTGCACTGAATGTAAATAGCAGGAACGGATCTAGCTGAACACTGTGAGCAGGACGCACTGCACTGAATGTAAATAGCAGGAACGGATGTAGCTGAACACTGTGAGCAGGACGCACTGCACTAAATGTAAATACCAGGAACGGATCTAGCTGAACACTGTGAGCAGGACGCACTGCACTGAATGTAAATAGCAGGAACGGATCTAGCTGAACACTGTGAGCAGGACGCACTGCACTGAATGTAAATAGCAGGAACGGATCTAGCTGAACACTGTGAGCAGGACGCACTGCACTGAATGTAAATAGCAGGAACGGATCTAGCTGAACACTGTGAGCAGGACGCACTGCACTGAATGTAAATAGCAGGAACGGATCTAGCTGAACACTGTGAGCAGGACGCACTGCACTGAATGTAAATAGCAGGAACGGATCTAGCTGAACACTGTGAGCAGGACACACTGCACTAAATGTAAATAGTCTAGATAGAAGATAACAGGAACGGATCTAGCTAAACTGAATACAGTGTATATATATATATGCAACACCTGGGATGCATATATATACACAATACACTGTAAGTGCAGCTAACTGACTGACTGTTCTGCCTAATCTATCTAACTCAAATCAAATGACACTGTCTCTCTCTCTCTCTATCTCTCAGCACACCGGAACACACACTACACAGGGCCGCCGTGCAGGCGGCCTTATATAGTGTGGGGTGTGTACTAAATCCCCTGAGCCATAATTGGCCAAAGCCACCCTGGCTTTGGCCAATTACAGCTCTCTCTACTGACGGCGCTGTGATTGGCCAAGCATGCGGGTCATAGTGCATGCTTGGCCAATCATCAGCCAGCAATGCACTGCGATGCCGCAGTGAATTATGGGCCGTGACGCGCCACACGAATTTGGCGCGAACGGCCCATATCGTTCGCAATTCGACGGACGGTCGAACAGCCGATGTTCGAGTCGAACATGGGTTCGACTCGAACACGAAGCTCATCCCTAGTGCTGACTATGATAGGAAATAAGTATGCTCCTTGGCTCTATCTAGTGGCCAAACTGCAGGATTTTTCCCATTTGATCTTCAAAAAATAGAGCCTGAGAACATTTAATTGTGTTTAATTTGCCCCTGAGGATTCTGCTTCTATTAAAACATTAGGAACAAGGACTATCTTGGTTGATATGTGGCCCTTTGATGATGTCAGGTGCCACACTCAAAGCCCCCTATATCTTGCAAGTTGACAATCGCTGGACAGAAACTGGTCTAGAGAAATACCTGTAAACTTAGAGGAACGAGATGCAAGCAGAATATTTCCAGTCAAGAATACAGACAGCAGTAAGAACCAATTTAATCCAAACATCTTTCTTCACTCAACAGAAAGAAATACCCGGAGTTCTACTTTAATATGATGTTATCACATTTTTATTCACTTCTTTTTTTGAAGATTATTTTTATTCAGATTTAAAGGGTTTAAAACATACAATACAGAGCCTAATGGACATAAACAGGCTCGCAAAACATAACAATAAAGAACAGTGAATAAACAAAACAACAAGTACACTCAGATCACAAAAGCAAAATAAATTACAGACAGTGCTCATAGATCAAAACTCAGGGTGGAGATATTATAAAGGGAAGGATCATATATATATCTCAATACCCTAAAAATTAGCACTAAACTTGGTTAAAGGGGTTGTAAACCCTAGTTTAAAAAAAAACCATTAAAAAACAAACCTGTTATACTTACCTACACTGTGCAGTTCGTTTTGCACAGAGTGGCCCCGATCCTCCTCTTCTGGGGTCCCTCAGCGGTGCTGGTGGCTCCTCCCGCATTGAGTGTCCATGTTGGAGAAGGCTCTCCTAAGGTGGACACCCATGCGGGGGCGCTCCCGAGTCCTGCATCCGCATAATGCATAGAATGCAGACCATGAGGGTTTATAACCCCTTTAAGGCATTTACAGAAAGCAAATAGACATGTCACCACCAATACACCAACTTCACATGAAGTTGACTAGAATTAGTAGGCAAAGCAGAGTCAGTGTTCATAGATGGGGAATCTATCCATATATCCCAACATTTATGAAACTTTTTAGCACAGTCAGGAGCTAAATAGGTTGCTTTGTACAATGGTAAGGCTGAATTTACCATGTGCTTCCAAAAATTCAGTGAGGGGGCTGAGGAAGATTTCCATTTAAAGTGGTTGTAAACTCATATATAAAAATATAAAAATAAAATAAAAAACCTACAATGTCAGCACAGGCGTATATGGTAAATATCTCCTAAACTGTGCGGGTTTAGGAGATATTTACAGAACCTACAGGTAGGTCTTATTTTAGGCACAAGGGGTGTAACTAGGTTTACAACCCCTTTAAGAACAATTGCTTTATGTTTTCAGGTCACCTGAGTCCAGGTGACAGATGCACCCCGTTGGGGTCAGGAGTGCATCGCTAATGTAGTGGACCCTACAGCTGACTGCTGCGAATGGAGCTCTGGGTGGTTCAGAAAAGCAGGTCCTCTGGAGCACCAACACGGTTCACACTGGGAGTTAGAGCATGAGATTTCCCAGGGTGCGGAGTCTTATGCCGCGTACACACGGTCGGACTTTTCGGCTACAAAAGTCCGACAGCCTGTCCAACAGACTTTTGGCGGACTTGCGGCGGACTTGCGGCAGACTTTCATACGAACAGACTTGCCTACATACGATCACACAAAAGTCCGACGGATTCGTACGTGATGACGTACACCGGACTAAAATAAGGAAGTTGATAGCCAGTAGCCAATAGCTGCCCTAGCGTGGGTTTTTGTCCGTCGGACTAGCACACAGACGAACGGATTTCTGGTTCCGGCGTAGTTACGACGTAAAGATTTGAAGCATGTTTCAAATCTAAAGTCCGTCAGATTTGAGGCTGCAAAAGTCCGCTGAAAGTCCACTGAAAGTCCAGGGAAGGCCTCACACGATCGGATTGTCAGCCAGCTTTATTCCGTCGGCGTCCGTCGGATTTTTGTAGACGAAAAGTCCGACCGTGTGTACGCGGCATAAGAGCCAGCAGGTGTTCACCAGAGCCTCGAGTGGTGAGGATGGACTTCGCTGCAACTGGCTCCAGGTCGCGGCCCCCAGGGTCTCCCAGCCAGTGTTTATTTTGGCAGCAAATTTCAATTTAGTTTTAGTCATAGACTTAGGACTAAAATGGCATTTTAGTTTTAGTCCCATTTTAGTCTTCTGCAACTGTTTTAGTTTTAGTCGTATTTAGTCGACTAAATCTCCATACGTTTTAGTTGACTGAATCCTGCAGTACATTTTAGTCGACTAAAACTCATTTTAGTCATCTAAAATCGAATGGGTGTAATTAAATTGTAATGCATTAGTTAACATTTCTCTAAAATTTCCAAACTCATTATATACTGCTGGAGTGAAAATCGAATATGTTATTATTTATGGTATTGAGGTATGAACATGTACTAGTGTTCATTTTGAAGTCAAATTTCAATTTAGTTTTAGTCTTAGTCTTTTGACTAAAATGCCATTTTAGCTTTAGTCCCATTTTAGTTTTAATCATATTTTAGGCATCTCAATTGTTTTAGTTTTAGTCGTATTTTAGTCGACTAAAATAGAATTCATTTAGTCGACTAAAATGTTTTAGTCAACGAAATTAACACAGCTCCCAGCTCATGATCACGGTAGGCTATTGGAGGATAGAGAGGAAGCAGCAGACCGGGACAACAAGGGATAGTAAGGAGATAAGCATCATGGGAAATGTAGATACAAAACATCTGGGGGGCCAAGGTTCGCCCTCACTGATCTAGATAAATCTGGTTTAGGTAATTTTATTCACTTGTTTACTTTAAACAAAAACTTAGCAGATTACAGAAGAACAATTGTTGGTGATAAAGGATACACATCACATCTTATTATTATACATTTACTGTACATATCTCTAACACATTACATAATTCTGTATGATGAACACTGAGCCCTTCACATCAGTCTTTACACTCTAATGTCCTACCACAGTCACACCCAATTTGTATTATTATTATTATTAGTATACATTTATACAGCTATGACCTAACCACTTGACAACTGGGCACTTAAACCCCCTTCCTAACCAGACCAGTTTTCAGCTTTCAGCGCTCTCACATTTTGAATGACAATTACTCAGTCATACAACACTGTCCCCATATGAAATTTTTGTCCTTTTTTCACACAAATAGAGCTTTCTTTAGGTGGTATTTAATCACCGTTGGGTTTTTTATTTTTTGCGCTATAAAAGAAAAAAGACTGAAAATTCTGTAAAAAAATGAATTTTTTCTTTGTTTCTGCTATAAAATTTACCAAATTCGTAATTTTTCTTAGTAAATTTTGGCCAAAATGTATACTGCTACATATCTTTGGTAAACATAAGTACAACTTGGTGGATATTATTTGGTCTTTGTGAAAGTTATAGAGTTCAAAAGCTGTAGTGCCAATATCTGAAAATTAATCACACCTGAAGTACTGACGGCCTATCTAATTTCTTGAGACCCTAACATGCCAGAAAAGTACAAATACCCCCCAAATGACCCCTTTTTGGAAAGAAGACATTCCAAGGTATTTAGAAAGATGCATGGTGAGTTTTTTGAAGTTGTCATTTTTTCCCACAATTCTTTGCATAATCAAGATTTTTTTTTTTCTTTTTTTTTTTTTCACAAAATTGTCATATTAGCAGGTTATTTCTCACACGCAGCATATGCATACCACAAATTACACCCCAAAACACATTCTGCTATTACTCCCGAGCATGGCATTACCACATGTGTGAGACTTTTACACAGCGTGGCCACATACAGAGACAGAGCACCTTCAGGCGTTCTGGAGCACCCAGGCCAATTCTGACATTTCTCTCCTACATGTAAAAATCATCATTTATTTGCTAGAAAATTACATAGAACCCCAAAACATTATATATATGTTTTTTTAGTAAAGACTCTAGAGAATACAATGGCGGTTGTTGCAACTTTTTATGTCACACGTTATTTGCGCAGCAATTTTTTGAACGCTTTTTTTGGAAAAAAAAAAGTTTTGTGCTTTAAAAAAAACCCAAAACAGTAAAGTTAGCCCAATGTTTTTGCACAATGTGAAAGATGAAGTTACGCCAAATAAATTGATACCTAACATGTCACCCTTCAAAATTGCACACGCTCGTGGAATGGCGCCAAACTTCACTACTTAAAAATCCCCATAGGCGACACCTTAAAATTTTTTACTGGTTACATGTTTTGAGTTACAGAGGAGGTCTAGGGCCAAAATTATTGCTCTTGCTCTACCGATCGCAGCAATACCTCACATGTGTGGTTTGAACACCGTCATCATATGGGGGCGGGACTTATGTGTGCGTTCGCTTCTGCATGCAAGCACACAGACAGGGGCGCTTTAAAAAAAAATTATTTTTATTGTTCATTTTACTTTATTTATTTTAGTTTGACACTTTTTTCCAAAAAAAACATTTTTTTGATCACAGATGCACCCCGTTGGGGTCATGAGTGCACCGCTAAGGTAGTGGACCCTACGGCTGACTGCTACAGATGGAGCTCTGGGTGGTTCAGAAAAGCAGGTCCTCTGGAGCACCAATACGGATTCCACTGAGAGATAGAGCATGAGATTCCCCAGGGCGCGGAGTCTAAGAGCCAGCAGGTGTTCACCAGAGCCTCTAGTGGTGAGGATGGACTTCGCTGCAACTGACTCCAGGTCGCGGCCCCCAGGGTCTCCCAGCCAGTGTTAATTTTGGCAGCAAATTTCAATTTAGTTTTAGTCTTAGTCTTAGGACTAAAATGGCATTTTAGTTTTAGTCCCATTTTAGTCTTCTGCAATTGTTTTAGTTTTATTTGTATTTAATCGACTAAATCTCTGATATATTTTAGTCGACTAAAATGTCCTACGTTTTAGTCGACTGAAATCTCCAGTACATTTTAGTTGACTAAAACTAATTTTAGTCATCTAAAATCTAATAGGTGTAATTAAATTGTATTGCATTACTTAATATTTCTCTACAATTTCCAAACTCATTATATACTGCTGGAGTGAAAATTGAATATGTTATTATTTATGGTATTGTGGTATGAACATGCACTAGTGTTAATTTTGAAGTCAAACTTCAATTTAGTTTTAATCTTAGTCTTTTGACTAAAATGGCATTTTAGTTTTAGTCCCATTTTAAGTTTCAGTCATATTTTAGTCATCTCAATTGTTTTAGTCGTATTTTAGTCAACTAAAAAACAATTCATTTAGTCGACTAAAATGTTTTAGTCAACAAAATTAACACAGCTCCCGGCTCATGATCACGGTAGGCTACTGGAGGATAGAGAGGAAGCGGCAGACCGGGACAACAAGGGATAGTCAGGAGATAAGCATCATGGGAAATGTAGATCCAAAACATCTGGGGGGCCAAGGTTCGCCCTCACTGATCTAGATAAATCTGGTTTAGGTATTTGTATTCACTTGTTTACTTTAAACAAAAACTTAGCAGATTACAGAAGAACAATTGTTGGTGATAAAGGATACACATCACATCCTATTATTATACATTTACTGTACATATCTCTAACACATTACATAGTTCTGTATGATGAACACTGAGCCCTTCACATCAGTCTTTACAGCAAAGGAGCTTACACTCTAATGTCCTACCACAGTCACACCCAATTTGTATTATTATTATTATTAGTATACATTTATACAGCTATGACCTAACCACTTGACAACTGGGCACTTAAACCCCCTTCCTAACCAGACCAGTTTTCAGCTTTCAGCGCTCTCACATTTTGAATGACAATTACTCAGTCATACAACACTGTACCCATATAAAATTTTTGTCCTTTTTTTCACACAAATAGAGCTTTCTTTTGGTGGTATTTACTCACCGTTGGGTATTTTATTTTTTACGCTATAAAAGAAAAAAGACTGAAAATTCGATAAAAAAATGAATTTTTCTTTGTTTCTGTTATAAAATTTAGCAAATTCGTAATTTTTGTTCGTAAATTTTGGCCAAAATGTATACTGCTACATATCTTTGGTAAAAATAAGTACAAATTGGTGGATATTATTTGGTCTTTGTGAAAGTTATAGAGTCCAAAAGCTATGGTGCCAATATCTGAAAATTGATCACACCTGAATTACTGACGGCCTATCTAATTTCTTGAGACCCTAACATGCCAGAAAAGTACAAATACCCCCCAAATGACCCCTTTTTGGAAAGAAGACATTCCAAGGTATTTAGAAAGATGCATGGTGAGTTTTTTGAAGTTGTGATTTTTTCCCACAATTCTTTGCAAAATCAAGAATTTTTTTTTCTTTTTTTTTCACAAAATTGTCATATTAGCAGGTTACTTCTCACACGCAGCATATGCATATCACAAATTACACCCCAAAACACATTCTGCTATTACTCCCGAGCATGGCATTACCACATGTTTGAGACTTTTACACAGCGTGGCCACATACAGAGGCCCAACATGTAGGGAGCACCTCCAGGCGTTCTGGAGCACCCAGGCCAATTCTGACATTTCTCTCCTACATGTAAAAATCATCATTTATTTGCTAGAAAATTACATAGAACCCCAAAAAATTATATATATTTTTTTAGTAAATACTCTAGAGAATACAATGGTGGTTGTTGCAACTTTTTTTCTCGCACAGTATTTGCGCAGCAATTTTTTGAACGCTTTTTTTTGGGAAAAAAACAGTTTTGTGCTTTAAAAAAAAAAAAAAACAGTAAAGTTAGCCCAATGTTTTAGCATAATGTTAAAGATGAAGTGACGCCAAGTAAATAGATACCCAACATGTCACCTTTCAAAATTGCACACTCTCGTGGAATGGTGCCAAACTTCACTACTTAAAAATCCCCATAATTTTAAAATGTTTTACTGGTTACATGTTTTCAGTTACAGAGGAGGTCTAGGGCCAAAATTATTGCTCTTGCTCTAACGTTCACAACGATACCGCACATGTGTGGTTTAAACACCATTTTCATATGTGGGCGGGACTTACGTGTGTGTTCGCTTCTGCATGCGAGCACACAGACAGGGGCGCTTTAAAACATTTTTTTTCTTTTTATTGTTCATTTTGCTTTATTTATTTTAGTTTGACACTCCCCCCAAAATTTTTTGATCACTTTTGTAATGTAAACATACCTTGTAATAGGAATATGGCATGACAGGTCCTCTTTACAGTGAGATATGGGGTCAATAAGATCCCACATCTCACCTCTAGGCTGGGAAGCCTGAAATGAAAAAAAAAAAACGATCCTGGCTTCGATCATAGCGGTGAGTCGGTAGAAGTACCGGAGGGTGGCGGGAGGGGGGGGGCATCCCCTCTCGCCTCCCGTAAGAACGATCAAGCAGTGGAACAGCCGCTATGATCATTCTTATGGTGTAGGGAATCGCCGGCTAAAAAACTGATATCTGAATGATGCCTGTAGCTGCACCCATCATTCAGATATCCCCGCACAAAGTCAAGGACCTTGTATGACGGCCGGCGGGCGGGAAGTGGTTACACATTTTTTTTAACACAAAGTTGTCCGTTTATACAATATTTCTAACACATAGCATATACATACCAAAAATGAAACCCCAAAATAGATTCTCCTACTCCTCCTGAGTACGGCGATACCACATGTGTGAGACTTCCACAGCTTGGCCACATACAGAGGCCGAGTACAGCCGAGTATGGCTGAGCATGGCAGAGCAAGGCCAAGTATGGCTCAGCATGGCAGGGTATTGCAGGGTATCGCCGAGTATGACTGGGTATGGCAGAGTATGGCTGGGTATTGAAGAGTATGGCTGGGTATGGCTGGGTATTGCAGAGTATGGTGGGGTAATGCAGAGTATTGCAGGGTATTGCAGAGTATTGCAGGGTATTGCAGAGTATTGCAGGGTATTGCAGAGTATTGCGGGGTATTGCAGAGTATTGCGGAGTATTGCGGAGTATTGCGGGGTATTGCAGAGTATTGCGGAGTATTGCGGGGTATTGAGGAGTATTGTGGGGTATTGCAGAGTATTGCGGGGTATTGCAGAGTAGTGCACAGTATTGCAGAGTATTGCGGGGTAGTGAGGAGTATTGCAGGGTATTGCGGAGCATTGTGGGGTATTGTGGAGTATTGCGGAGTATTGCGGGGTATTGCAGAGTATTGCAGAGTATTGCAGGGTATTGCAGAGTATTGCAGGGTATGACATGACATGACACCGGTTTGTTTACACGTGATCGCTCCGTCATTTGACGGAGCGATCACATGGTAAACGGCTGCAATCAGTGGCTGTTTACCGTGATCCGTGATGCGCCGGGTCCTCGGGACCCGGTGGTCACGGATGTTCTTGGGTGTGATTCTGGGAGGACATCCATGGACGCCCTCCCAGAATAAGCCAACTGCGCTGTAGCCGTCTTTCGGCTATGGCCCGGTCGGCATGTGGTTAAAGTGGAACTACACTGTATCTGAGCACCACAATCTAACCACATCACAATCATGTTTTATTTTGCTGAGAAATCACTTTGAACACCCCCCCAGCATTTTTGGCTGTGGTAATGTTGAATAAGAGCCGATGATTCAATGTAACAATTAAATCCATCTGCCCTTAGCTCAGGCACGCAGGCAGGAGGGTGTGCTTAGCTTACCTCCTCCCCTGCTGAAGACTCCTGGGACTTATGACATCATTTGCCCAGGCCTTGAAACAAGGATGGAACTAAAGGAATGTAAAAAACTGTTTAACCACTTGCCGACCAGCCGCCGCAGTTGTACTGCGGCAGAATGGCACGGCTGGGCGAAACAACATTATGTAACGTCGCTTCACCCTGTGGCCACTAGGGGCACGTGCGCCCCCTGATAAAAATCGCAGATCACCGCCATTACTAGTAAAAAAAAATTAATAATAAAAATGCCATAAATCTATCCCCTATTTTGTTGAAGTTATAACTTTTGTGCAAACCAATCAATATACGCTTATTGCGACTTTTTTTTTACCAAAAATATCTAGAAGAATACGTATCGGCCTAAACTGATGAAAAAAATTGTTTTTTTATATATTTTTGGGGGATATTTTTTATAGCAAAAAGTAAAAAATATTGCGTTTTTTTCAAAATTGTTGCTCTTTTTTTGTTTATAGCGCAAAAAATAAAAACCGCAGAAGCGATCAAATACCACCAAAAGAAAGCTTAATTTGTGTGGAAAAAGGACACCAATTTTGTTTTGGTGTAACGTCGCAGGGCCGCACAATTGTCAGTTAAAGTGACGCAGTGCCGAATTGCAAAAAGTGCTCTGGTCAGGAAAGGGGTAAAATCTTCCAGGGCTGAAGCGGTTAAAACAAGTAAATATAATATACTTTCCTATCTATTTACTAATAATAGCAGCATAAGAATTCAAAATAGTCAATGTTGATTGAGAGAGTGATGTTCCACTTTAACCTGCAGGGCTGTACAGAGAACACCCAGTACTGATAGTGTATCCCTGTCAGGTACTGTGGTTCCTCCCACTGAACCTTACGGTCCTTACCTCACTACATAGACCCATAATAAGTGAAAACAAAAACATAAAGTCCATGTAAACTATAAAGGTGCTACACACTCAGTGTGCAAAGTTGCAGGAAAAGCTTCACATCTGGTGGGCAAAAAGTGTAAAGAAAATGTTGCAGAAAGATTTTCAGGCATACCAAGACTCTCCAACATGTGTCCCCACTCACCAGATCACAACGACACCCAGCTTTTCAGTCTGGGGGTCAATACAGACTTATAACGATATCCAAAGGAATGTCACAGGATGGCAGGTTTACTGATGAGATTAGATGATAAACGGTCCTTCAACGTTAGTTCTCAGTCATGAAAAACAGGTACCCAAAAGGAAAAAGAGGGACCAATAGTGAAGTATGCTAAGAAAGTATATTTATTTTGCATAAAAGGGCATACTTTTGAGACCGGAAGTGACATCAGTCGTGCCAGAAGTGCGTCGCGGCAATGCATTTTTATTTTTATATTTATTTTTATTCTCATTTTTATTTATATTATTTTTTTCCATTTTTTTTTTATTTTTATCTTTATTTCATTTTATTTTTATTCTCATTTTTATTTTTATTTTTATTATTTTTTTCATTATTAATTTTATTTTTACTTTTGTTTCATTTTCATTTATATTTCAATTCTTCTTTTCAATTTTGTTATAAGTCTGTATAATAGTCAGTACAAAGGTTTTTTGATCATTGTTCCACAAGCAGCCTGAACTGACGTCTATTTTTTCTGGAAGTATTTGTTTGATTGAATCAAACCAGCAAAATGGCTTTTTTGTCTCTCCGATGGATTGTGCTCCATCCATAGGAGTGACTCTTTTGTCCCACCAACAAAATGGTCGTTATGCCAGTTTTGATTGGTTTCTTGGAGGGGCGTTTCTCCCCCATCCCCTATTTAAGATGGCTCAGCTAACCGGAAATGAGGTCCTTGATGACGCCCTGTGGGAGGGCGAAATGTTGACGCTGTTTCCAGTATCACTGACGTCACTTCCGGTCCCGTGGAACGCACGCCGGGAACGGCGTTTTTACACCTACAGCTCCATTTTGAGGCTTGTTTTTACCTTACTTGTTGTAAGTATCCACTCCCTTTCTACAATAAACCTTTTCAAATGGTACTTAACTATCAGTGTCCTTCTGTTTTCACTTCTGGGTACCTGCTGTTTTCTGGCTGAGAAATTCTACAAAAGAATTCCGGACCTGAAGACCTATCATCTTATCTGCTATTCCAGGATTTCTTTACCAAGCTTTAAATGACCCTCCAGACTGAAAAGCTGGGGGTCATTCTGATCTATTGAGTGGGGATACATAAGGGGGTGTTGCGCACCTGAATTTTTCTGAAGCACCTTATATTTCCTTCACTTTGGATTGGAGCACCTTTAGTCACTTTTTTTGGACTTTATTTTCACTTATTGTATTTTGGACTTTTATTTTGGTCAACATATTTTCACCTATTGTGTTTGCTAGCTCTATATTTATGTTTATAAGTGATTTTAATTATGCTTAAAGTGAAACAATAAAAATTAAAAATTCCTTTAAATATAGTGCCTGGGGGGTCCCAGGGAGTGCATTTTTTTTTCGATGCAGCAACTGGGGCAGAGAAATTTGCCTGCTATACTCTACAGCTGGTGGTGTGCTGCTGGCAGACTTGTTGCAAGGACCTGTGACACCCTTTTTCTATACCATTCTATACCATCCCTGTCGGTGGAGGCTGCTGAGATAATTCATAAGGTCATAAGTAGGGATGAGCTATCTGTTCGAGTCGAACATGAGTTTGACTCAAACATTGGCTGTTCGCCTGTTCGCTGAATAGCGAACAATTTGGGTGTTCGCGGCAAATTCCAAAAGCCACGGAACACCCTTTAAAAACTTATGGGAGAAATCTAAAGTGCTAATTTTAAAGGTTAATATGCAAGTTATTGTCATAAAAAGTGTTTGGGGACCCGGGTCCTGCCCCAGGGGACATGTATTAATGCAAAAAAAGTTTTAAAAATGGCTGTTTTTTCGGGAGCAGTGATTTTAATAATGCTTAAAGTGAAACATTAAAAGTGAAATATTCCTTTAAATTTCATACCCGGGGGGGTGTCTATAGTATGCCTGTAAAGTAGCGCATGTTTCCTGTGTTTATAACAGTCCGCGAGCAAAATGACATTTCTAAAGGAAAAAAAAGTAATTTAAAAGTACTAGCGCTAGTGCCGGCTATTAATGAATTGTCGGTCACGACAATACACATAAAAGTCATTGAAAGTCATTGAAAAAAAAAAAATACCTGGGGGTCCCCCAAAATTCCATTACCAGGCCCTTCAGGTCTGGTATGGATTTTAAGGGGAACTCCGTGCCAAAATGAAAAAAAAAATGGCATGGGGCTCCCCCAAAAATCCACACCAGACCCTTATCTGAGCACGCAACCTGGCAGGCCGCAGGAAAAGAGGGGGGGATGAGAGAGCGCCCCCCCCTCCTGAACCGTACCAGGCCACATGCCCTTAACATGGGGAGGACGTCCCCACGTTGATAGGGACAAGGGTCTCATCCCCACAACCCTTGCCCGTTGGTTGTGGGGGTCTGCGGGTGGGGGGCTTATCGGAATCTGGAAGCCCTCTTTAACAAAGGGGACACCCAGATCCCGCCCCCATGTGAATTGGTAAGGGGTACATTGTACTCCTACCATTTCACTAAAAGAAAGTGTCAAAATGTTAAAAAAAACTACAGGAGAGGGCTTGGGACAAGTCCTTTATTAAAAATAAAGAAATTAAAAATAAAAAAGAGAGTCCAGCATTGTAATCCAATAAATTCATGCTCCCACTCCAGCGATGTAATCCAATTCTCGATCTCCAGCGATGGATGATCTCCAGCGAGGAACATGCACTAGATCCTGCCTCCAACGGACTAGTACTAGCGGTAGTACTTTTAAATGACTTTTTTTTTCTTTAGAAATGTCATTTTGCTCTCGGACTGATAAGCACGGGAAACATGCATTACTTTACAGGCATACTATAGACACCCCCCAGGTACGAAATTTAAAGGAATATTTCACTTTTATTGTTTCACTTTAAGCATCATTAAAATCACTGCTCCCGAAAAAATGGCCATTTTTAAAACTTTTTTTTGCATTGATACATGTCCCCTGGGGCAGGACCCAGGTCCCCAAACACTTTTTATGACAATAACTTGCATATTAACCTTTAAAATTAGCACTTTTGATTTTTCATGTTTGTGTCCCATAGACTTTAATAGTGTTCGCGTGTTCAAACTAATTTTTTGCCTGTTTGCATGTTCTGGATGCAAACCGAACAGGGGGGTGTTCGGCCCATCCCTAGTCATGAGATATAGTGGGGGTAGACAGGAGAGGTGAGTAGTGAGGAGGGGAAAAATTGTGTCCCTTTTGTGTGGCTTTCAGATGCTCTTGCCAACAGGCTGAGTGGTGGGAGGTTAAATGCCTTTGCAAGCATGTGGTACCCAAATGTCTGGTGTTTTCGCCACGCTTGATCTGCTTGTGGCAGAGATTGCAAATTGCAACAGTATGATTGGCTGCACATGTGCTAAAAAAGGCCCAAACAGCTGAGCTGTGGAAAGTGGGCCCGGAGATAACAGCTCCATAAAATTGATGGAATAAGTTGGCTGCTCTCTACTCTTCTATGATGGCTTCCTCTGGAGGACAACCTGCCTCATTGGGGTTGTGCCTCATCCTCACTTTCCTCTTCTACCCTGACACCCAAGTCGCTTCAGTGATCTCATCATCATCATCCACTTCATCCTCAACATCACTGGAGCCAACTTGGCAATACACTGCAGCTGTGGGAATATGACTGCCAATTTGTTGTTTATCAGTGTTCTCCCCCGATTCCATATATTAAATCCCACCTGGTTTCTTTACTGTGCTGAGGTCTTTGATGTATAAATATGTGTGGAACCGCAAACAACCTTGCATCTCTAGATTACAACTGTTGAAACCAAAATCTAAAAGGGGGGCTAGCCCTCCCTGACTTCAAGAGTTATTTCTTGGCTATTGTTTTGAACCAAATTTCACAGATCGAGTAAGCTCTGGGTATGTTTGGAACATGACCTCAGTGGCACAGAATTATTTCCCCAGTTATGGATTCCTAAAAGATACTGTTCGCTTTCACCTGAGACGGCACCTTTAACATGATCTACTATGATGATATGGGACTCTCTGCACAAATCGCAAAAATGGGCTTACAATTCTCCTTTGATGCACTTAACAGGCCACAATTATTTTCCCCCTGGGAATCCAGATCCTCAATTCCGTACTTGGATCTCTCTGTCACCTGTTCTTCTTCATCATGTTACCTCTGCCAATGAAGTTCTCCCATTATCCAATATATTACCATTAACTAGTTTCTTTTATGGATCAATGGAAATACCAACATCTCTCTGGGTTTGTTAATTCCTTGACACAAGGCTCAGAGGTTCCTAATAACCCATGGGTTGTTTTGTTCAACTGTACGGGCGAATCAGTGGGCCATTATAAAAAGTAAATAACTCTGCACCTCTTAAATGTGGCAAAACCACTCATACCCAGATTCTGGAAACAAAATACCATACTGTCCTACAAACTATGGTATACATACTGGAATTATTATTACCGTATTTATCAGCGTATAACACGCACTTTTGTCCCCTTAAAATCAGGGGAAAATCGTGGGTGCGTGTTATACGCCGATCCGCCGCCAATTGTGAGCCTCTCGGCGGCTCTCGGCCCCTTTCGGGCGTTCTCGGCGGCTTTCGGGCGCTCCTGGCGGGTCTCGCAGTCCCGCATGAGCCGCCGAAAGCCACCAAGAGTGACCGAGTGCGGCCGAGAGCCACCGAGAACAGCCGAAAGTGGCCAAAATCCGCAGAGAACGGCCAAGAGCAGACGAAAGCCGCCGAGAAAGGCCGAAAGGCGCCGAGAGCCGCCGAGAACGGTGGCGCCATTTTTAAATGGGACTGACACATAAATGACACACAGCTGGACACTGACAAGGCTACAGCTGGACACTGACAAGGCTGCAGATGGACACTGATAAGGCTACAGATGGACACTGACAAGGCTACACTGACACTGACATGATGGACACTGATAAGGCTGCATTGATGGGCATTGATGGGCATTTAAATGTAAGTTTTTTTCCTTAAACTTCCCTCCTAAAAGTTTTATTCCTTAAAATTCCTAAACTTGGGTGCGTGTTATACGCCAGCATGTGTTATACGCCAATAAATACGGTATTTTTTTTTCTTACACTACTAATGCTGGTGATCAACGACTTATAATGGAGCTGTGACCCGGACATTTTATAGATAGGCAACTTCTATCCTCATATTGATTAATGGTTCCAAATTAATAACTACCGCAGTAGGGAACAGACACAAAAGATACACAGATTCCCTTCATTCCCTTACGTAATTTAATGCCCATAATGACTGGCCAGTCTTCTCTACGTGTTCCTATACCCTCTTGCCTCTAAACGACTTTATCTAGCAGATGTACTACATATACCTGTGAACAGCACTATTCTTCAGATATCTGACACTAACTGACACTGAAGGAAACTGACTAACTGACTCTGACATCACCAGTGACAATAATACAGTGATCAGTGATAATACTATACACTGTCACTGTACTAATGACACTGGCCTGGAAGGGGTTAACATCTAGGGTGATCAAAGGGTTAACTGTGTAAGTAGATTTTAAATTCCGTGCTGAGGACCTAAAAATGGCTGCTGCCTTACCCCAATTTCTCACCAATATGGGGAATATGGGAAATAATAACAAAAAGAGGTACGGGTGGCGCTGCCTATCAGTGATTATATATATATATATATATATATATATATATATATATATACAGTAATGTGTCTTAATACTGTGTACTATCCCGTTAAAAGGATGTGTGATTTAAGAGTTAAACCACAGTGAATATAGAAATTGCCAAATGCAAAAGTATGTGCTAGTAATGAGCACAGTAATATAAGGGCATCTAGATGACAAAAGAAAAAAGGCAAAAGGTACAAACCAGCAAAACGTGAAAAAAAAAAAAGAATAAAAATAAAATAAGTAGGATAAAGTAATATATGCAAGTGCAATACCCCTTTAAATTCATGAGAGATATGAGATATAAGAGATATGAATGTATTTGCAAAATACTCATAAAGTGCTAAAGTGCAAAAAAACAACTATATACATGCAAAAAATCATGCCAAACAGATCCATGCAAAAGTCCAAATAAATTGCTTCAATTCAAAGTGACTGGTGTTTCAAAATCCATGCAGCAGTATCCAAACGGTGAAATGGTGAAAAACACTCGTGTTCCCCCTTCAGGGCCTGTACTAATCAGAAGACTGCTCTAAACACAGAAGCAAACACACATTTTGTCACGTGAAAAAATGAGTAGCAAACTCTGCAAAATGCACAGTAAAAAAACGCACAACCCACAACATGCAAAAATGTCCCATGAGCACCATGTAGCGCAGCCCATTAACCACTTAAGGACCGCCTCACGCCGATGTATGTCGGCAAGGCGGCACGGGCAGGCAAAATCACATACATACACGTGATTTGCCTCCCGCGGGTGGTGGGTCCGATCGGACCCCCCCCCCCGGTGCCCGAGGCGGTCTTCTTTTGTCCCCCGGCGATCGGAGGTGAGGGGGAGGCCATCCGTTCGTGGCCCCCCCTCATGTTTGCCGCCGGCCAATGGGAACATTCCTTTGCTGCTGTATGCTAAACAGCAGCAAAGGAAATGATGTCATCTCTCCTCGGCTCGGTATTTTCCGTTCCGGCGCCGAGGAGAGAAGACATCAATGTGAGTGCACCAACACTACACATACAGTAGAACATGCCAGGCACACAAAACACCCCAACCCTCCCCCCCGATCCCCCCCCAATCACCCCCCCCTCCCTGTCACAAACTGACACCAGCAGTTTTTTTATTTTATTTTTTTCTGATTACTGCATAGTGTCAGTTTGTGACAGTTACAGTGTTGGGACAGTTAGTGTTACCCCCCTTTAGGTCTAGGGTACCCCCCTAACCCCCCCTAATAAAGTTTTAACCCCTTGATCACCCCCCGTCACCAGTGTCGCTAAGCGATCATTTTTCTGATCGCTGTATTAGTGTCGCTGGTGACGCTAGTTAGGGAGGTAAATATTTAGGTTCGCCGTCAGCGTTTTATAGCGACAGGGACCCCCATATACTACCGAATAAAGGTTTTAACCCCTTGATTGCCCCCTAGTTAACCCTTTCACCACTGATCACCGTATAAGTGTTACGGGTGACGCTGGTTAGTTCGTTTATTTTTTATAGTGTCAGGGCACCCGCCATTTATTACCGAATAAAGGTTTAGCCCCCTGATCGCCCGGCGGTGATATGTGTCGCCCCAGGCAGCGTCAGAATAGCGCCAGTACCGCTAACACCCACGCACGCAGCATACGCCTTCCTTAGTGGTATAGTATCTGTACGGATCAATATCTGATCCGATCAAATCTATACTAGCGTCCCCAGCAGTTTAGGGTTCCCAAAAACGCAGTGTTAGCGGAATCAGCCCAGATACCCGCTAGCACCTGCATTTTGCCCCTCCGCCCGGCCCAGCCTAGCCCACCCAAGTGCAGTATCAATCGATCACTGTCACTTACAAAACACTAAACGCATAACTGCAGCGTTCGCAGAGTCAGGCCTGATCCCTGCGATCGCTAACAGTTTTTTTGGTAGCATTTTGGTGAACTGGCAAGCACCAGCACCAAGCAGCGTCAGGTTAGCGCCAGTAACACTAACACCCACGCACGCACCGTACACCTCCCTTAGTGGTATAGTATCTGAACGGATCAATATCTGATCTGATCAGATCTATACTAGCGTCCCCAGCAGTTTAGGGTTCCCAAAAACGCAGTGTTAGCGGGATCAGCCCAGATACCTGCTAGCACCTGCGTTTTGCCCCTCCGCCCGGCCCAACCCACCCAAGTGCAGTATCGATCGATCACTGTCACTTACAAAACACTAAACACATAACTGCAGCATTCGCAGAGTCAGGCCTGATCCCTGCGATCGCTAACAGTTTTTTTGGTAGTGTTTTGGGGAACTGGCAAGCACCAGTGGCCTAGTACACCCCGGTCGTAGTCAAACCAGCACTGCATTAACACTTGGTGACGTGGCGAGTCCCATAAGTGCAGTTCAAGCTGGTGAGGTGGCAAGCACAAGTAGTGTCCCCGCTGCCACCAAGAAGAAGACAAACACAGGCCCGTCGTGCCCATAATGCCCTTCCTGCTGCATTCGCCAATCCTAATTGGGAACCCACCACTTCTGCAGCGCCCGTACTTCCCCCATTCACATCCCCAACCAAATGCAGTCGGCTGCATGAGAGGCATTTTCTTTATGTCCTCCCGAGTACCCCTACCCAATGAACCCCCCAAAAAAGATGTCGTGTCTACAGCAAGCGCGGATATAGGCGTGACACCCGTTATTATTGTCCCTCCTGTCCTGACAATCCTGGTCTTTGCATTGGTGAATGTTTTGAACGCTACCATGCACTAGTTGAGTATTAGCGTAGCGTACAGCATTGCACAGACTAGGGCACACTTTCACAGGGTCTCCCAAGATGCCATCACATTTTAAGAGACCCGAACCTGGAACCGGTTATAGTTATAAAAGTTACAGTTACAAAAAAAAGTGTAAAAAAAAAAAAATATATAAAATAAAAAAAAATAGTTGTTGTTGTATTGTTCTCTCTCTCTCTATTCTCTCTCTCTATTGTTCTGCTCTTTTTTACTGTATTCTATTCTGCAATGTTTTATTGTTATTATGTTTTATCATGTTTGCTTTTCAGGTATGCAATTTTTTATACTTTACCGTTTACTGTGCTTTATTGTTAACCATTTTTTTGTCTTCAGGTACGCCATTCACGAATTTGAGTGATTATGCCAGAATGATGCCTCCAGGTTTAGGTATCATCTTGGTATCATTCTTTTCAGCCAGCGGTCGGCTTTCATGTAAAAGCAATCCTAGTGGCTAATTAGCCTCTAGACTGCTTTTACAAGCCATGGGAGGGAATGCCCCCCCCCCACCATCTTCCGTGTTTTTCTCTGGCTCTCCTGTCTCAACAGGGAACCTGAGAATGCAGCCGGTGATTCAGCCAGCTGACCATAGAGCTGATCAGAGACCAGAGTGGCTCCAAACATCTCTATGGCCTAAGAAACTGGAAGCTACAAGCATTTTATGACTTAGATTTCGCCGGATGTAAATAGCGCCATTGGGAAATTGGGGAAGAATTTTATCACACCGATCTTGGTGTGGTCAGATGCTTTGAGGGCAGAGGAGAGATCTAGGGTCTAATAGACCCCAATTTTTTCAAAAAAGAGTACCTGTCACTACCTATTGCTATCATAGGGGATATTTACATTCCCCGAGATAACAATAAAAATGATTAAAAAAAATATGAAAGGAACAGTTTAAAAATAAGATAAAAAAGCAGAAAAATAATAATGAAAAAAAAAAAAAAAAAGCACCCCTGTCGCCCCCTGCTCTCGCGCTAAGGTGAACGCAAGCGGCGGTCTGTCGTCAAACGTAAACAGCAATTACACCATGCATGTGAGGTATCACCGTGAAGGTCAGATCGAGGGCAGTAATTTTGGCAGTAGACCTCCTCAGTAAATCTAAAGTGGTAACCTGTAAAGGCTTTTAAAGGCTTTTAAAAATGTATTTATTTTGTTGCCACTGCACGTTTGTGCGCAATTGTAAAGCATGTCATGTTTGGTATCCATGTACTCGGCCTAAGATCATCTTTTTTATTTCATCAAACATTTGGGAAATATAGTGTGTTTTAGTGCATTAAAATTTAAAAAAGTGTGTTTTTTCCCCAAAAAAATGCGTTTGAAAAATCGCTGCGCAAATACTATGTGGAAAAAAAAAATGAAACACCCACCATTTTAATCTGTAGGGCATTGCATTTGCTTTAAAAAATATATAATACCATAATACCGGGGATACCACATGTGTGAGACTTTTTGGGAGCCTAGCCACGTATGGGACTCCGAAAACCAAGCACTGCCTTCAGGCTTTCTAAGGGCGTGAATTTTTGATTTCACTCTTCACTGCCTATCACAGTTTCGGAGGCCATGAAATGCCCAGGTGGCACAAACCCCCCCCAAATGACCCCATTTTGGAAAGTAGACACCCAAAGCTATTTGCTGAGAGGTATAGTAAGTATTTTGCAGACCTCACTTTTTGTCACAAAGTTTTGAAAATTGAAAAAAAGAAAAAAAAAATGTTTTTTCTTGTCTTTCTTCATTTTCAAAAACAAATGAGAGCTGCAAAATACTCACCATGCCTCTTAGCAAATAGCTTGGGGTGTCTACTTTCCAAAATGGGGTCATTTGGGGGGGGTTTGTGCAACCTGGGCATTCCATGGCCTCCGAAACTGTGATAGGCAGTGAAGAGTTAATCAAAAATTTACACCCTTAGAAGTCCTGAAGGCAGTGATTGGTTTTCGGGGCCCCGTACGTGGCTAGGCTCCCAAAAAGTCCCACACATGTGGTATCTCCATACTCAGGACAAGCAGCTGAATGTATTTTGGGGTGCAATTCCACATAGGCCCATGGCCTGTGTGAGCAATATATCATTTAGTGACAACTTTTTGTAAATATTTTTTTTTTTTTTGTCATTATTCAATCACTTGGGACAAAAAAATAAATATTCAATGGGTTCAACATGCCTCTCAGCAATTTCCTTGGGGTGTCTACTTTCCAAAATGGGGTCATTTGGGGGGGGGGTTTGTACTGCCCTGCCATTTTAGCACCTCAAGAAATGACATAGGCAGTCATAAACTAAAAGCTGTGTAAATTCCAGAAAATGTACCCTAGTTTGTAGACGCTATAACTTTTGCGCAAACCAATAAATATACACTTATTGACATTTTTTTTACCAAAGACATGTGGCCGAATACATTTTGGCCTAAATGTATGACTAAAATTGAGTTTATTGGGTTTTTTTTATAACAAAAATTAGAAAATATCATTATTTTTTCAAAATTTTCGGTCTTTTTCCATTTATAGCGCAAAAAATAAAAACCGCAGAGGTGATCAAATACCATCAAAAGAAAGCTCTATTTGTGGGAAGAAAAGGACGGAAAGTTCGTTTGGGTACAGCATTGCATGACCGCGCAATTAGCAGTTAAAGCGACGCAGTGCCAAATTGGAAAAAGACCTCTGGTCCTTAGGCAGCATAATGGTCCGGGGCTCAAGTGGTTAAAATCAACGGGCTGCCCTATGGGTGTCACAGGAAAAACTAGCCAAAAAACACGCACTCCCACTATGCTAGATGTGAATGGGGTCTGAAAGGGAAATTGGTGCATTTACATAAGAACAATGAGGCTCCATTCACATCAGTGTGTTTCTGAATTTATGGCAAACCACACAGAAAATCCATGCTTTGCCGTGTGTTTCAGAAATGCTCTGCACCAAAAATCACAGTAAAAAAAGGACTGCGCTCCACCCTGAAAAATAGTTCTGGAGCTTCTCTAGGGTGATGGTTACGTGTAGGGCAACCCATTCAAGTGGATGGGCTGCCCTATACATGACAAGTAAAAATGCTTCAAAACGTCCCCCCAAAAAATAATTACAATAATTCTAACACTAGACCTCTTCTGCAACTCTAAACTGGTAACCTGTAAAGGCGTTTAAAGCCATTCCACGAGCGTGCACAATTTTAAAGCTTGAAATGTAAGGTGTCAATTTTTTGCTAGAAAACTCCGTAGAACCCCCAAACATTATATATATTTTTAGCAGAGACCCTAGAGAATAAAATGGTGGTTGTTGCAATATTTTATGTCACGCGGTATTTGCGCAGAGGTGTTTCAAAGACAATTTTTTTGGAAAAGATACAGTTTATATTGTGAAAGATGAGGTAACATTGAGTAAATAGATACCTAACATGTCATGCTGTAAAATTGCACGCGCTCGTGGAATGGGGACAAACTACGGTACTTAAAAATCTCCATTGGCGACGCTTTAAAAAACTTTAACGGTTACCAGTTTAGAGTTACAGAGGAAGTCTTTTGCTAGAGTTTTTTTTTTTACACTGTCCCTTTCAAAAAACAAAATTCTGATCACTTTTATTGCTGTCACAAGGAATGTAAACATCCCTTGTGACAGCAATAGGCATTGACAGGTACTCTTTATGGAGGGATCTGGGGATTTTCTTTTAAATGGCGCCTTTGACTACCGAGTAAACCAGAAAGGTCGTCGTGATGTCCCTTCTGGGTTACTACATCGGAGACCCAATTGAAGCCGATTTTGTTTGGGTCTCCGGCCAGCCAGACGTTGTGCCCGGTGGGAAGGGAGACCCAGGCAGAGCGGGGGAAGGCGGCAGGAAGGGGGGGATGTTTCCTGCCATTGCTTGTGATAACAGCCCAGGGGCTAAATAGCAGCATTGGTTGCTGTCACAAGAAAGCTGACCGTCTGCTCTAAAAACGGTACTGGGGCAATGTCTCTAGCTGCAGACATCCCCCTGGTACAACCACTTCCTCAAAATGCCGTACAGGTACGTGATTTTGTAGGAACTGGCTAAACTTTTAAACAAACAGTGCCAGAAAAAGCCTGGTCGGCAAGTGGTTAAAGCAGAGCTCCACTCAAAAGGGGAAGCTCCACTTATTTGCCCCCCCCCTCTGCTGCCACATTTGGCACCTTTTGGGGAGAGGGGGGAGCAGGTACCTGGTTTTGACAGATACCCACTCCCACTTCTGGCAAAGTCAGCAGAAAGTTTGAAACCCCTCCTCCTTCCCCCGCCTGCATGCGCAGTAGGGATCCAGATGGTTTCCCTTAGCAGAGATGGCGGTGACAGCATCTGAAAGCTGATTGAAAAATCGTCAGGGGTGAAGACACCGCTGGATTCGTGGACAGGTAAGTATCCTAAAATTAAAAGTCACCAGCTACAGCATTAATAGCTGCTGACTGATTTTTTTCTGAAGGAGCCTGGAGCTCCGCTATAAGGTTGAAAAAAAAATGATTGCCTGTGTATTTAGTGAGAACAGTGAACACTGATTGCATTTTATTTAAAAAAACATTCACCTGGAAGTAGGTGGTAGGTAGGAGGGTGGGTGATGCAGGGTATGTGCTAATGAGGTCAGCTGGTGAACCCCTTCCTGTGTCATTACCTAAAGTTGGGATGGATTACAAATTTAGAGGAGATTAATAGATTACATTTTGATAGTTTGGGAAGGGCATATGAAGTACCTAGAAGCCGTTTTTACCTTATTGATGATAATAAATATGGTATTGAATTTTTAAAAACTGTTAATGCAGAAACTATTTCATTTTTTATTTATTTATTAATGAGGGGAAGCGTATATGGGAATGTATTTTGAAATTGCAGATCAAAATGGGTACATCCCTATCATCCCTATGTCACCACCTTATGTGGATAGACAATGTCCCTAAAGGACAGTTTACAAGAATCAGGAGCTGTTGATTAGCTGATTCCGTCAGATATTATTATAAAAAGATTTATTGATAAGAGGTATAATCAAGTAAAGCTGGAGAAGGTTAGGTATGAAGTAAGTAGAGAATACTAGGAGGGTGGATTGAAAAGACAGGGGTGTGTGCCAAAGGAAAACAAAATAGGAGCTTGGAGTATGCAGTGGTTTTAGACTTCAACAGTAAATACAAAGACGTTGAATGAATTGTGAGAAATTATTTTCCCATCCTGCAAAAAGAAAGGATATAGGAGCCCCATTCTGAATAAGCCACAATATATTTATTATAAATAGGGATGAGCTTTCTGTTTGGGTCGAACATGAGTTTGACTCGAACATTGGCTGTCCGCCCGTTCGTCAAAAACTTAACATTATGGGCCATTCGCACCAAATTCGAGTGGCGTGTAACAGCCCACAATGCACTGCGCAAGCGCAGTGCACTGCTGTATGATGATTGGCCAAAGCATGCACCATGACCTGCATGCTTTGGCCAATCCCAGCGCCCTCAGCTAAGAAAGCCATAATTGGCCAAAGGCAGGGTGCCTTTTGCCAATCATGGCTCAGGGGGACTAAGTCCATGCCCCACACTATATAAGGCCGCCTGCACGTCAGCATCCTGTAGTGTGTCGTTGGCGTGGACAGAGAGAGAGGGTCATTTAAGGCCCGTACACACGATCTGACTTTTTGACAACAACCATGCAAATTAGCTGTTTCATTGGACAAATGTTGGCTGTGCGAACAGACAAACTTGGCGGCAACAAAAGTCCGATGTCGGCAAGTCCGATCGTGTGTACACAAAAACCATTCGGACTTTAGTACAAAGTACAAACACGCATGCTCAGAACCAATGCAAAAGATCAGACAACAGTAGAGAAGTTTACCAAAGGGTGGCACCGGAGAAGTGAACGTCCTCTTTTGAAGTGTCATCAGTACGTTGAAACATCACTACGTTAGTGTTTGTTGTCTAAAAAGTCCTGCCGTGTGTATGCAATACAAGTTCACGGGCAATGCCCTTTGGCAAGCCATTGATCATGGGCAGCCCCAAACAAAGCCCTCCCCCCAGCCACCGTCACCGCTCTCCTCTTCACTGCAATGCAGAGAAGGGGAAAATTCACAGTACTGGACAGAGGGCTGCAGCTGCTGGAATTAACTTTATTCATTAAAGTGGTTGTAAAGTCAGAAGGTGTTTTTTTTATTTTAATACATTCTATGTGCATGATGTGTATAAACTTCTTTGTGCAGCAGCCCCCTCAGCCCCCCTATTACTAAAATATTGATCCAGCGATGTTGCAGGAGAGTCGCAGCTCCCTGGGATTCTCCCTCCCCCGTGGCTGAGACAGCAGCGTGGTGCCATTGGCTCCCTCTGCTGAAATCAAAGTCAGTGAACCAATGAGGATAGAGAGGGGGCGGGGCCAAAGCACGGTTCCATGTCTGAATGGACACACGGTGTGGCGGCTCGGCTTGGGGGCCCCATAGCAAGCTCCTGGCTCTGAGGGCACTCGGCAGGAGGGAGGAGCCAGGAACGTCAGCGAGGGACCTGAGAAGAGGAGGATCGGGGCTGCTCTGTACAAAATGACTGCACAGAGCAGGTAAGTATAACTTAACTATAACTGTTATTTTTAAAAGAAAAAACCTTGACTTTAGTATTACTTTAACCAGCAGGTGATTGGTTTCAGGGCGGTCCTACTGTGGGGGGGGGGGCAGAGGACACTATTGTGAGGGAAATTATGTAAAGGGGAGTGGAGGACACTAGTGGGACTGGGGGGGCACAGGACACTATGGTGTGTTTTTATTGGGCACTTGCCTACCCCTGTATTAACAGATATTTTACAATCCTAAAACATTTTAATGTGAACAGCTAGGCCATGTTCACACCTAAGCATTTTGTGTTTTGCAGAAATGCATTCCAGTTCATATAACATTATTTGCTATGGGTCACGTTCACACCTCTGCATTTTCAACTGGTGCGGTTTTTGGAAAGGGTCAGGGACTTTTTTACCTGCAGCAGTTTGCGCTTTTGGTTCCATAGACTCAATGGAAATGCACCAGAAATGCAAGTACTGCGTTTTTTACGCTTTCTGTAGCGGTTTGTGTTTTTATCCTGCATGCCAACAAACACCTCCCCTAACAACATACTTCCCAGGCTGCCCAGAAAACCAGGAAGTTGATTCATGCAAGCAGCATGGTGAAGACAGAGGAACTTATCAGGCTGGTGAGGCCAAGAAGCTACCTATACAATACCGCAGACCCAGCCCATAAGGAGCGGTCCAAAAGAGATAAGGGATAGATGGAGAAAGCCCTGGAAATATATCCAAGATGGGAATCATTCTCCCAAAAACAGAAAGAAAATAAATGTAAGTATTGGCTGCACCTACTGTATGTGAGTTAATTAAATTAAAAATGTATTTTTTTACATTTTCCTGTGCAATGATAGTCCACTATTCCTCCCACTGATACCTATAATCAGACACTATTCTGCCCACTGACACCAATGGTGGGAAGCAGTTCCTGCCACTGACACCAATAAAAATGTACTTCCTGTGACATCAAATATCATATATTCCCATTGACTAAAAAAAAAAAAGCAAAAGGCGCCAAAAACGCATCAAAAATGCATGTTCAAAAATGCAACAAATTCTGGATGGACCCTCTTCACACTGCTATACTCTTCCCAGCAAACTATGCAATGAAAAACAGGGATATTTAGTTCACATATATTGCAATACATGTTTAAGCCGGACAACTGCATCAAAGTAATCCCTCTTCTGGCCAGTCCTACACTGCTCTGCCACTGCAAATGCTACGGTGAACTATCAGATGCTAAAGGGGTATGAACACATTAACCACTTCCCGCCCGCCATATAGCTATATGACATGAGCAAAGTGATTCAGTTATCATGACTGGATGTCATATGACGTCTTTCAGGATAACCGACAATCGCGTGGGCGTGGGTACATGCAGCATAGCAATCGGTGGTGTGTTGTGTCAGTCTGACACACCGCATCTCTGATCTGGGTAAAGAGCCTCTGACGGAGGCTCTTTACCATGTGAACAGCCGTGTCCAATCAAAGCTGATCACAGTGTAAACAGGAAGAGCCGTTTATCAGCTTTTCCTCCACTCATGTCTGACAGCTCTTCTGACGGGGGAATTGCGCTAATTATCAGTGGAGCCCCCCCAAGGATACCCACCCAGGACCACCGGGGATGCCATCCAGGACCACCAGGCATGCCCACCATGGATGTCCACTCAGGGCCACCAGGGATGACACCCAGGACCATCAGGTATGATCTTTAGTGGTGCCAATCAGTGCCCCTTTGTAGATGCCAATCAGTGCCCAGCAGTAATGCCCGCTAGTGCCTCCTCATCAGTGCTGCCTATCAGAGCCATCTATCAGTTCCCATCAGTGCCACCTATCAGTTCCACTTATCAGTGCCCATCAGTGCTGCCTATCAGTGTCCATCACTGCCACCTATCAATGCCCGTCAGCGCTGCATATACATGCCACCTATCAGTGCCCATTAGTGCCACCTATCAGTGTCCACTAGTGCCTCATCATAAGTGCCCATCAGTGCCACCTCACCAGTGCCGCCTTATCAGTGCCCGTCAGTGCAGCCTCATCAGCACCCATCAGTGAAGTAAAAAAATTACTTATTTACAAAATTTTTACAAAAACAAAGAAAAACTATTTTTTTTTCTGTCTTTTTTTGTTTAGCAAAAAAAAAATCCAGTGGTGATCAAGTACCACTAAAAGAAATCTCTATTTGTGGGAACAAACTGATAAAAATCTTGTTTGGGTACAGTGCTCCATGACTGCGCAATTGTCATTCAAAGTGCGACAGCGCTGAAAGCTGAAAATTGACCTGGGCAGGAAGGAGGGAAAGTACCTGGTATTGAAAGGGTTAAAAAATGTGCAAAACGTGCCTGAAAAGCAGCAAGCTGCTAACTACATAGATGTAAAAGTAGCCGTAAGCTGTTCACATTAAAAGTTTTAGGATTGTAAAGTGTAGTTTAATGTGAATAACTTTTGGTGTGATTTATCGAATGATGTGAAATGTTCAGAATATGCTGGCATAGACAAAGTCTTGTACTGTATCGTGTGAAGTTTGGGGAAAATTGGTTGACATCTAACCTCTTTTTTGTACATTAAGCCACATTAAGGGCCCCAAAAAACAAGTTTGCCTTGTGGGAGACCAAAATCCATGAAATTTCAAGGATAGTTTTGGGAAGTTGAAAACATAGGCTGTGCAAAGTTTCAAGGAAATTGATTAAGGTTCAGGCTAATTATGGTACATTAAGCCAGTGGCGGAATTACCGGGGTCGCAACAGTCGAAGTTGCGACGGGGCCCGGCATTCTGCCACTGTGGGGGGGGGGGCCCAGCGGGGTTGCTCCTCACAGCACTCTTAGGCTGAGCGTGTCTCTCATCTAACAGAAGAGAGACACTGGCATTGTTTGTTTTATTTCCCTGCTCTCCGTGTGTCCTCTCTCTCGCACGGCATGACAGGACACACAGCTGATCTCCCCCCTCCCCTCTCTGTGTGCTCCGCGGAAAATGTGAGCTCCTTAGCTTCACACTTGACTGCCCGCGGAGCACACAGAGAGGGGAGGAGGAGATCAGCTGTATGTCCTGTCATGCCTTGCGAGAGAGAGGACACACTGAGAGCAGGGAAATAAAACAAACAATGCCGGTGTCTCTCTGCTGTTAGATGAGAGACACACAGGCGTACAGCGGAGCGGACCGAAGCCGCCTCCCCATCCTCTCTGGTTACGGAGGGGGAGGAAGAGGAGTCCGAGGGAAAACGCTGTTCTGAGGTCTGTAAAGTTTGTATGCAAATAGACATGTGCTGGTGGGAACACTATGGGGTGGGGGTCTGCACTGAGGGGGGGTCTGCATTGATGAGGTGGGGGTCTGCACTGAGGGGGGGTCTGCATTGATGAGGTGGGAGTCTGCACTGGGGGGGTCTGCATTGATGAGGTGGGGGTCTGCATTGATGGAGGGAGGGGGGTCTGCACTGATTTGGGTCTGCATTGATGGGGGGTCTGCACTGAGGGGGGTGTGTGCTAATGGAGGGGGGTGGTTTGCAATGAGGGGGGGTGGTCTTCATTGAGGGGGGCCTGCACTGATGGAGGGGGGGTCTGTAATGAGGGGGGGTGTGAACTGATGGAGGGGGGTCTGCAATGAGGGAGGGGAGGTCTGCACTGATGGAGGGGGGTCTGTACTGAGCGGGGGGATGTGAACTGATGGAGGGGGGTCTGCACTGATGGAGGGGAGGTCTGCACTGATGGAGGGGGGTCTGCACTGATGGAGGGGAGGTCTGCACTGATGGAGGGGAGGTCTGCACTGATGGAGGGGGGTCTGCAATGATGGAGGAGAGGTCTGCACTGATGGAGGGGGGGTCTACACTGGGGTCTATAGTGATAGAGGGGAGTCTATACTGATATATGGGGGTCTGCACTGAGGGGGGTCTATACTGATAGATGGGGGTCTGCACTAAGGGGGTCTACACTGATAGATGGGAGTCTATGCTGATAGAGGGGGGCTATACTGATAGATGGGGGTCTGCAATGAGGGGGGGCTATACTGATGGATGGGGTCTGTACTTAGTGAGGAGGATCTATACTGCGAGAGGGGGGTCTGTACTTAGTGGGGGGTCTATACTGAGAGGGGGGTCTGCAGTTAGTGGAGGGGGTTTGTACTGAGGAGGGGGCTATAGTTGGTGAAGGGGGGGTGACACCAATTTTTTCCTCACCGTATGACACCAACCCTAGTGATGCCACTGGAGAGACACGCTCTCCGCTCAGAGCCGTGCTGTCCTGAGAAGACAGAGGACTCTGATAGAGGACTCTGATGGGCACTGATAGGGGCACTGATAAGATTTACTGATGAGCACTGAAGGGGAGGCACTGATAGGGGACACCGATGGGAGGCACTGATAGGGGACACCGATGGGAGGCACCGATAGGGGACACCGATGGGAGGCACTGATAGGGGACACCGATGGGAGGCACTGATAGGGGACACTGATGGGCACTGATGGAGGCACTGATAGGGGGCACTGATGGGAGGCACAGGTGGGCAATGATAGGAGGCACTGATAGGGGGCACCGATGGGAGGCACTGATAGGATTTACTGATGAGCATTGATAGGGGGCACCGATGGGAGGCACCGATGGGAGGCACCAATGGGATTTACTGATGAGCACTGAAGGGGGGCACTAAGAAGGCACTGATAGGGGCACTGATAGGAGGCACTGAAAGGGGGCACTGATAGGCTGCACTGATAGGAGGCATTGATGGGCATTGATGAGCACTGATAGGCAGAACTCATAGGCTGCACGGATGGGCACTGAGGAACACTGATAGGCAGGGTAAGACTAAAATGGAGTTTTGGCAATGGGCCTATAGACACAATCATGCCATGTAAACCTGCAATCCTGATCTCCCCTTGGGGAGACATGTTACCGCAGTGCACAGAGGCCTTTTTCCAAAGATATCGTTTCTAATCCTGGACCGAATCCATCCTGGGATTTATGGTGGTGACTGGAATAAGATTCTGCTCCAACATGAGCAGAAGTGGATACTCCGTCTTAATGCTACTTTCCTTTCAGGATTGAATGAGTCTCTTTTGTTTAGACCCTTCTTAGAAGGTTTCAAGTCAGGGGTCTCAGAAATGAATATGTAATCAATAACCTTCCCCTATGACAGTGGTTCTCAACCCCCTAGTGCCGTGACCCCTTGATAACATTTCGCAAGTTGTGGGGACCCCTAACAGTAAAATTATTTTTGTAGCGTGGGTTGTCAGCACCCAAGGCAAGACAAGTAATTTGCGCCCCTAACCCACTGACATTTAGCGCTCCCTGAGTCCTTTTAATGGCAACTATAATCACAGGTAGTGTTACTCCGACTTTGTGGTGTCTCGTAGCAGTGACACCTATGCCGAAATCAGGAGATAGGGTCTCCTCCAGCCCCTCCCACTTTACATTCCTCATCAGTCAGCTGACCTCTAGTCTCTGCTCCCCAGCCATGCCGTAAACTGAATGGGCGCCTGCGAAGAGGCTGAGTGGGCGGCCGCAGGCTCCAGGAACAGCCCAGCTGGGCGGCCACAGGTTCCAGGAATAGCCCAGCTGGGCAGCTGCAAAAAGGCTGGGACAGTGGTGTGGGCTTCAGCAATAGCCCAGGATTTGGTGACCCCTGGCAAATCATCATTCAACCCCCCAAGGGGGTCCTGACTCCCAGGTTGAGAACCACTGCCTTATGGGGATCTGTATTTCTGTTTATCCCTTTAAGATGTCCTCTCCCCTTACTATTATCAAATCGATGTCCTCATCATTTGTCAATTGTTCATTGTAATGAACATTGTAACTATATTCATTTTGCATTTAGATGCTTTAGACATCAAATTTCTTTTTTGTTTTATTTTTTTTTTTTCTTGTTAAGTGGAAATTAAATGCTAGCTTTGCAGTCCTTCTCTTTTTCTCTTACCAACTATTTTATTAGATCTATGTTGTTCGGATACTAGCTGCTCTTTTTCTGCATTTATGGCTGTGCTCGCCTTCCCTTTGCCCACTAGATGGAGCAGTGCTTCCTGGCCTCCTTGCGGCCGTCATCCAGCACACAAAGGCTATCAGATAATGTCATCATGCCGCCTTGATTTTTGGTTGCCATGCGACCGGATAACCTTCCAGCCATTTTGGCACAATTGTGCACTGGTGGGTGGATGACACGGGTCTCTGTTGCTCTTGCACTGGGTGTGCTCTCTGCCCTTCATGGGCGGTGATCTAGTGCCTCGTGGACTCTGCGTTTTATGACCATGTCAGCTCTGGCCCGCTGCCCGCTACTCTGCAGTAGGGCCGCGGGCCGCCCGCCTGGAGGGGGGGCATCCTGGGAACGCCTGCCCCTTATTGACCATGTATGCATCTATGCTGATGCCCCATCTTCATGCTAATAGCTAATGCTATTGCATTCATTCCCTCCCCCCTCCCCACCCTCTTCCCTTCCCCTTCCTCTCCTCACTCTAAGTATAAAAATGGCAGCAGCTGTGATGTTTACTCTTGCTGCTTTCCTGACAAAGAGAAATCCTTTCCAGACCTTGGACACTCACATGTCAAGCCATTTATATTGGTAAGCTCTGTATATGCTACCCTGTTTCCCCGAAAATAAGACCTAGCGTGATTGTCGGTGATGGCTGCAATATAAGCCCTACCCCCCAAATAAGCCCTACCCTGTTTCCCCAAAAATAAGCCCTACCCTGAAAAGAAGACCTACAAGGACTTTAACTAGGGCTTATTTGGGGGGTGGGGCTTATATTGCAACCATCACCGACAATCACGCTAGGTCTTATTTTTGGGGAAACAGGGTACTTTGTGTTTTGGTTTGTTAAGGGGAGGATGTATCCTCTTCCAGTTTGTGCTGCTCTGGGACTGCTTTGCCTTATGGGTGTGCCAATTTTGGGCTATCCATTCAATCCCTTTATGCTAATATATCTATTTTACTCGTATACTGCTTGTATGCATATGGAGAGGCCCTCTAAGCACTTTGTGTATATGCAGTGAAATTTGGATCTTAAAAATGATTTTTTTGTACTTACTCTTTTTAGGCATATTCTAATAACTCAAGATATAGACACATACCTATAGAGGTGATTGTCCTGGCATTCATTTCAGTTGATATCACTCTTTTGCAATCCCAATCCCCAGGGTTTTTTTCTCTGAGAATAGGTGCAGGAACTCCCCCGTCTGAGTCACCCCTTGTCTCTGCCCCCTTCCCACCTCTGACCACCTTCCCTTGATTCCACCCCCTACCCACCTACCAGTACTACCCCTTTTAGAGAACACAGAACCAAGTATCATTTTGTGGTGCTAAATCATTTGTATGGAACATGTTAATGATAAAAAGAAAAGCAGTAAAATAGATCCCCTGCAGCCAGCAACAACAGAATCTCAGCAATAGATTCCCACACAACAATAGACTCACCCAGCAACAATGGACTCCACCCCAACAACAATAGATTCCCTGCAGCAACAGTGAACTACCCACAACAAAATATTACACCCAGTAACAAAATATCCACCCAAGCAACATTATACCCCCCAGCAGCAACAACAGATCTCCCAGCAGCCAGCATCAATAGATCCTCCAGCGGCCAGTAAAATAGACCTCTCCCTCAACAGTAGATGCCTTCCAGCAACATAAGATCCCACCCAGCAACAATAGATTCCCCATCAGCAGCAATAGACCCTCACACAAAATCAGATCCCCACCAATGACAATAGATCCCCCAGCAGCCAACATCAATAGAACCTCCAGCACACCCCACACCCCATGCTATTACATACATTCAGTGCTGGAGGTGCTGGAACTGCATTCCCCCGCGTTCCGCTGAAAAAAAGCCCTGCGACAATCCCTAAGTAAGCATAGCTATATACATATTTTTCTATACATATATATATATCTAGCTTCTCTGCCCTCTAGTTGAGCAGCATAGAAATAGCACAAGCATTTGTGCAATGTTTACAAAATACTTTATCATCTCTAATCATAGATCAGAGACACCGATAGCATTTTTTCACCTATTTTGGTGTCTGGATTCTCCATTTTGGAACCTTTTCCGTTTTTATGCTGTGTATCCTTTTAGTGAGGTAGGTTTAGACACCACATTAAAAAAAACATCTAATCTATTCCTATTTCTTTATCATTATATACATGCCATTCATTTATATGTGCATTTATATTTCCCACTAATTCTATATCTATTTATTTTTATGTTTATTGCTAGATCTGAGTCCCCTTCATTTTGATGCGGAGTGTCTAGTTTTTGGTTGGGTTTCTCCCCTATACCTGCCCCCCCTTTTGACGGTTGCTGTTGTGGCCTTGCCTGTCTCCAATCCTCTTTTGGGCGCTGTGAGGCTAGCATAACCATATCTCCTTGTTTCTTTTAATAAATCCTTGATGTGACATATCAAAGATACCTGCCTATATATGGTCAGTAGACAATGCTGTCAATATATAAATTGATTGTCTGTAGACAATCTTTTGTCTAAATATTTGTATGCATATACTCATTACTTCCTCTTGTCAGATAAATTCTCAATTCTAAACCGTATTAGATTTTTCATTCAAAGCAGCGCTCTTGTCAAAAGTTAAAATTGACTCTACCAAATGTCCAACAACATAGGTGTATTTAGAAGAGAACAACAGAGTTAGCAGGTGGTGATAAGAACAGAAAGTCCAAAAGAGCACACAGTTGGAAATCTTAGTGTAATCTGTAAAACGTGCGCCGTCCACCAGATTCCTCGTTTATCACACACCCCTCTGGGGTTTGAACTCACCAGACTTCTATAATAAACAAACCTTAACCGATATCCGCGGCTACCTCCACACCTTGTCCTCAATCGGAATTGCAAACGAAATCCTCAGGTACCCAAAATATGAGAAGAAAACTCCACATAGTCTAGTCCCGGTTTGAAATTTTATTTGAACACTTCCGATAAATAAAAACGTATACTTTTCTAAAATGTAATTTTCACAGTCCTTGCTCCCCGGTTGATCTTATAACCGGTTGTCTTTTTTTATTGCCAAACCATTTGCTGAGGGGACATACGATGGTTCCGTAGTGTGCTAGGCGTTTCACGCCTCCCACACCACTTCCGGTTTCCTCGCTCATTTATTTGGAATGCAAGGCGCCACTATGTCACTTTCGGTCACCGTAAGATCACGCACTGACACGTTTCGTCATAACGACTTTGTCAAAGGCTACTCTTTACTTATTTGTACTTTTTGTGAATTATAGATATCATAAACCTTCACACCACTTGCTCCTGATGAAGAGGAATAACAAATAACCTTGAAACGGGTTGAGTATCACTCTTTTCAATTGCACAAGAGTGATGTAAATTAGTGGTTGCCTTTTGATCTCATTATGAATAATATGTTATATCAATCTTAACTTTTAACTGGTTGATACAGCTTTTGTTGTGCCCATGGTTTTAGATTTTGTTTTATTAACCTTATTTTTTCTACATTTAATTATTTTGCATACATATTTTTGGAGTCATTGCCCTAAAAAGTCCCGCTAGAGGTTTTTTGCTGCTTTCTGTGTTTCAAACCACACATATATCACCGCAATTGTTAGAGCGAGAGCAATAATTCTAGCACTAGACCTCCTCTGTAACTCAAAACTGGTAACCTGTAGAAATTTTTAAACATCGCCTATGGAGATTTTTAAGGGTTAAAGTTTGTTGCCATTCCACGAGCAGGCACAATTTTGAAGCGTGACATTATCTTTCACAATATAAAAAAATTAGGCTAATTTACTGTTGTCTTTTTTTTTAATTCAAAAAAGGTGTATATTTTTCCCAAGCAATTGCACTCATGAGGCCGCTGCGCAAATACAGAGTGACGTAAAGTATTGCAACAACCACCATTTTATTCTTTAGGGTGTCTGAAAAAAAATGTATAATGTTTGGGGTATAAACAAGGCCTGGGGAATGCCCAGGAAAAAATTCCAAGCCTACTTACCACCAGCTCGCAGACAACCAAATTAATCTGTCTAACAGTATGTGTTAAAAACAGGGGTTCAGTCCGCACGCATTTGCAAACACATGCGCAAGCCACAGAGCCTCGTCACGGCACCCTGATATCTGTGGTCCTAACACTAAAATATGAGTATCCCCACAGTGGAGGTACATACATTCTGATTAATAAATGGGAGCAGGTGGACTGAAGGGCAGCCCATCCCTTCTTAAAGGTACAGGAGCACACCAGACACCCAGCAAATAGCACAATGGCTGCAAAGGTGCTGGTGCGTTGCTGGACCAATACACACACCAAGGTGATCTCAAAAAACTTGCCACCACCCTCATTTATAGCTGGCTATCGCAGTAAGTGGCATTGGAGGGCTACAAACAGATATAAACAAGGCCTGGGGAATGCCCAGGAAAAAATTCCAAGCCTACTTACCACCAGCTCGCAGACAACCAAATTAACCTGTCTAACAGTATGCGTTAAAAACAGGGGTTTAGTCCCCATGCATTTGCAAATGCGTAAGGGGGTTCTAAGTAATTTTCTAGCAAAAAAAAATTATTTTAACTTGTAAACACCAAATCTCAAAAAGAGGCTTGGTCCTTAAATGGTTAATGTGAATAACTTTTGGTATGATTTGCCCAAGGGTCTGAAATTTTCAGAATATGATGGCATAGACTGAGTCTTCTATTGTGTGAAATTTGGGGGAAATTGGTTAACATCTAATCCTCTTTTTTTGTACATTTAGCCACATTAAGCTCTACAAAAAAGAAGCTTAATGTCATTCATTTGCCTTGTGTGAGACCAAAATCCATGAAACTTTGAGGATGGCTTGAGAAAGTTGAAAACTTAGGCTGTGCAAAGTTTCAAGGAAATCAATTAATGTTTAGTTACATGTACATTACTGTACATTAAGCTTTTCTTACATTAAGCTGTTCAAATTAAATGTTTTAAGATTATAAAATAGAGTTTAAAGTGAATATTTTTTAGTATGATTTACCAAATGATATGAACTTTTGTGAATATGTTAACATAGACAGAATCTTCTACTGTGTGAAGTTTGGGGGAAATTGGTTAACATCTAAGCTTTTTTTTGTATGTTAAGCCACATTAAGCTCCTCAAAAAAATAGCTTAATGGCCCTAGTTTGCCTTGTGTGAGACGGAAATCGATTAAACTTCTAGGTAGGGTTGAGAAAGTTGAAAATGTAGGCTGTGAAAAGCTTCAAGGAAATTGATTAAGGTTTTGGTACATTAAGCTTTTTTACATTAAGCTGTTCACATTAAATGTTTTAGGGTTGTAAAATATAGTTTAATGTGAAAATTTTTTAGTATGATTTACCATGTTAACATCGACAGAGTCTTATACTGTGTGAAGTTTGGGGAAATCGGTTAACATCTAAGCTCTTCTTTGTACGTTAGGCCACATTACGCTCCCCTAAAAAGAAGCGTCATGTCCCTCATTTTATTTGTGGGTGACCAAAATCCATAAAACTTCTAGGATAGGTTTGGAAAGTTGAAAACTTAGGCTGTGCAAAGTTTTAAGGAAAATGATTAAGTTTTAGGCTTTTATGGTACATTAAGCTATTTTTTACATTAAGTTGTTCAGGTTAAATGTTTTAGGATTGTAAAATAGAGTTTCATGTGAATAACATAATGTGATTTACCAAATGATCTGAAATTTTGTGAATATGTTGGCATAGATGGAGTCTTGTATTGTGTGAAGTTTGGGGGGGAATTGATTAACATCTAAGCTTTATTTGTACGTTAAGCACCTTATATTTCCCAAAAAACAAACTTAATGTCCCTAGTTTGCCTTGTGGGAGACCAAAATCCATGAAAATTCTAGGGTAGGTTTGGAAAGTTGAAAACTTAGAGTGTGCAAATTTATTAAGGTTTAGGCTCATTATGGTACATTAAGCTCTTTTTACATTAAGTTGTTCACATTAAATGTTTTAGGATTGTAAAATATGGTTTAATGTGAACCTTTGATATGATTTGCCAAATAATCTGAAATATTCAGAACATGTTGGCATAGACAGAGTCTTGTATTGTGTGAAGTTTGGGGAAAATTGGTTAACATCTAAGCTTTTTTTTGTATGTTAAGCCACATTAAGCTCCCAAAAAAACTAGCTTAATGCCCCTAGTTTGCCTTGTGTGAGACAAAAATCAATGAAACGTCTAGAACAGGTTGAGAAAGTTGAAAACATAGGCTGTGCAAAGTTTCAAGGATATTGATTAAGGTTTAAGCTCATTATGGTACATTAAGCTCTTTTTACATTAACTTGTTCAAATTAAGTGTTGTAGGATTGTAAAATATTGTTTAATGTGATTAACCTTTGGTATGATATGCCAAATTATCTGAAATTCTCAGAATGTGTTGGCATAGACAGAGTCTTGTGTGGGGGGAGCTTGGGGGAAATTGGTTAATATCTAAGCTTTTTTTTTGTATGTTAAGCCACATTAAGTTCCCCAAAAAACTAGCTTAATGCCCCTAGTTTGCCTTGTGTGTGACAAAAATCAATGAAACTTCTAGGATGGGTTGAGAAAGTTGAAAACGTAGGCTGTCCAAAGTTTCATGGAAATTGATTACAGTTTAGGCTTATTATGGTACATTAAGCTTTTTTACATTAAGTTGTTCACATTAAATGTTTTAGGATTGTAAAATATAGTTTAATGTAATTAACTTTTAGTATGATTTATTAAATGATCTGAAATATTTTGAATATGTTGGCATAGACGAAGCCTTCTATTGTGTAAAGTTTGGTTGAAATTGGTTAACATCTAAGCTCCTTTTTGTACCTTAAGCCACATTACGCTCCCCAAAAAACAAGCTTAATGTTTCTCATTTTCTTTGTGGGAGACCAAAATCCATGAAACTTCTAGAACAGGTTTGAGAAGTTGATGTTGAGCAAAGTTTTAAGGCAAATGATTGAGGTTTAGGCACATTATGATACATTAACCTCTTTATTTACATTAAGCCACGTTTTAGGATTGTAAACAATGGTTAAATGTGAATAACTTTTGGTATAGTTTACCAAATAATCAGAATTTTTTTGAATGTGTTGGCATAGACAGAATCTTCTATTGTGTGAAGTTTGGGGGAAATTGGTTTAGGATTGTAAAATATTTTTAATGTGAAAAATCTTTGGTATGATTTGCCAAATATTCTGACATTTTCAAAATGTGTTGGCGTAGACAGAGTCTTGTATTTTGTGAAGTTTGGGGGGACTTGGTTAACATCTAAACTTTTTTTGTATGTTAAGCCATATTAAGATCCCCAAGAAACTAGCTTAATGCCCCTAGTTTGCCTTGTGTGAGACCCAAATCAATGAAACTTCTAGGATAGGTTGAGAAAGTTGAAAACATAGGCTGTGCAAAGTTTCAAGGAAATTGATTAAGGTTTGGGCTTAGTATGGTACATTAAGCTTTTTTACATTAAGTTGTTCACATTAAATATTTTAGGATTGTAAAATACAGTTTAATGTGAATAACCTTTGGTATGATTTGCCAAATGATCTGAAATACTCAGAATGTGTTGGCATAGACAGAGTCTTGTATTGTGTGAAGATTGGGGGAAATTGGTTAACATCTCAGCTTTTTTTCTATGTTAAGCCACATTAAGATCCCAAAAACATGCTTAATGCCCCCAGTTTGCCTTGTGTGAGACCAAAATCCATGAAATTTCTAGGGTAGGTTTGGAAAGTTGAAAACTTAGATTGTGCAAATTGATTAAGGTTTAGGCTCAGTATGGTACATTAAGCTCTTTTTATATTAAGTTGTTCACATTAAATGATTTAGGATTGTAAAATATTGTTTAATGTGAATAACCTTTGGTATGGTTTGCCAAACGATCTGAAATTTTCAGAATATGTTGGCATAGACAGAGTCTTGTGTGAAGATTGGGGGAAATTGGTTAACATCTAAGCTTTTTTTTGTATGTTAAGCCACATTAATCTCCCCAAAAAAACAAGCTTAATGCCCCTAGTTTGCCTTGTGTGTGACAAAAATCAATGAAACTTCTAGGATGGATTGAGAAAGTTGAAAACGTAGGCTGTGCAAAGTTTAAAGGAAATTGATTAAGGTTTAGGCTTATTATGGTACATTAAGCTCTTTTTACAATAAATTGTTCACATTAAATGTTTTAGGATTGTAAAATATTTTTTAATGTGAAAAACCTTTGGTATGATTTGCCAAATATTCTGACATTTTCAGAATGTGTTGGCATAGACAGAGTCTTGTATTGTGTGAAGTTTGGGGGGACTTGGTTAGCAGCTAAGCTTTTTTTGTATGTTAAGCCACATTAAGATCCCCAAAAAAACTAGCTTAATGCCCCTAGTTTTCCTTGTGTGAGACCCAAATCAATGAAACTTCTAGGATAGGTTGAAAAAGTTGAAAACATAGGCTGTGCAAAGTTTCAAGGAAATGGATTAAGGTTTAGGCTTACTATGGTACATTAAGCTTTTTTTACATTAAGTTGTTCACATTAAATATTTTAGGATTGTAAAATATAGTTTAATGTGAATAACCTTTGGTATGATTTGCCAAACGATCTGAAATTCTCAGAATATGTTGGCATAGACAGAGTCTTGTGTGAAGATTGGGGGAAATTGGTTAACATCTAAGCTTTTTTTTGTATGTTAAGCCATATTAAGCTCCCCAAAAACACGCTTAATGCCCCCAGTTTGCCTTGTGTGAGACCAAAATCCATGAAATTTCTAGGGTAGGTTTGGAAAGTTGAAAACTTAGATTGTGCAAATTGATTAAGGTTTAGGCTCAGTATGGTACATTAAGCTGTTTTTATATTAAGTTGTTCACATTAAATGTTTTAGGATTGTAAAATATTGTTTAATGTGAATAACCTTTGGTATGATTTGCCAAACGATCTGAAATTTTCAGAATATGTTGGCATAGACAGAGTCTTGTGTGAAGATTGGGGGAAATTGGTTAACATCTAAGCTTTTTTTTGTATGTTAAGCCACATTAATCTCCCCAAAAAAACAAGCTTAATGCCCCTAGTTTGCCTTGTGTGTGACAAAAATTAATGAAACTTCTAGGATGGATTGAGAAAGTTGAAAACGTAGGCTGTGCAAAGTTTAAAGGAAATTGATTAAGGTTTAGGCTTATTATGGTACAATAAGCTTTTTACATTAAGTTGTTCACATTAAATGTATTAGGATTGTAAAATATAGTTTAATGTAATTAACTTTTAGTATGATTTATTGAATGATCTGAAATATTTTGAATATGTTGGCATAGACAAGGCTTTCTATTGTGTAAAGTTTGATTGAAATTGGTTAACATCTAAGCTCCTTTTTGTACCTTAAGCCACATTACGCTCCCCAAAAAACAAGCTTAATGTTTCTCATTTTCTTTGTGGGAGACCAAAATCCCTGAAACTTCTAGAACAGGTTTGGGAAGTTGATGTTGAGCAAAGTTTCAAGGCAAATGATTGAGGTTTAGGCACATTATGATACATTAACCTCTTTATTTACATTAAGCCACGTTTTAGGATTGTAAAAAATGGTTAAATGTGAATAACTTTTGGTATAGTTTACCAAATAATCTGAATTTTTTTGAATGTGTTGGCATAGACAGAATCTTCTATTTTGTGAAGTTTGGGGGAAATTGGTTAACATCTAATCTGTTTTTTGTACATTAAGCCACATTTAGCTCCCCAAAAAACAAGCTTAATGTCAGTCATTTGCCTTGTGGGAGACCTAAATCCATGAAACTTCTAGGATATGTTAAGGATGTTGAAAACGTAAGCTGTGCAAAGCTTCAAGGCAGTTGATTAAGGTGTAGGCTTACTATGGTACATTAAGCTCTTTTTACAATAAATTGTTCACATTAAATGTTTTAGGATTGTAAAATTTTTTTAATGTGAAAAACCTTTGGTATGATTTGCCAAATATTCTGACATTTTCAGAATGTGTTGGCATAGACAGAGTCTTGTATTGTGTGAAGTTTGGGGTGACTTGGTTAGCAGCTAAGCTTTTTTGTATGTTAAGCCCCATTAAGATCCCCAAAAAAACTAGCTTAATGCCCCTAGTTTTCCTTGTGTGAGACCCAAATCAATGAAACTTCTAGGATAGGTTGAAAAAGTTGAAAACATAGGCTGTGCAAAGTTTCAAGGAAATGGATTAAGGTTTAGGCTTACTATGGTACATTAAGTTTTTTTACATTAAGTTGTTCACATTAAATATTTTAGGATTGTAAAATATAGTTTAATGTGAATAACCTTTGGTATGATTTGCCAAATGATCTGAAATTCTCAGAATATGTTGGCATAGACAGAGTCTTTTGTGAAGATTGGGGGAAATTGGTTAACATCTAAGCTTTTTTTGTATGTTAAGCCACATTAAGATCCCCAAAAAACTAGCTTAATGCCCCTAGTTAGCTTTGTGTGAGACCCAAATCAATGAAACTTCTAGGATAGGTTGAGAAAGTTGAAAACATAGGCCGTGCAAAGTTTAAAGTTAATGGATTAAGGGTTAGGCTTATTATGATACATTAAGCTTTTTTACATTAAGTTGTTCACATTAAATATTTTAGGATTGTAAAATATAGTTTAATGTGAATAACCTTTGGTATGATTTGCCAAACGGTCTGAAATTTTCAGAATGTGTTGGCATAGACAGAGTCTTGTATTGTGTGAAGTTTGGGGGAAGTTGGTTAACATCTCAGCTTTTTTTGTATGTTAAGCCACATTAAGCTCCCCAAAAACACGCTTAATGCCCCCAGTTTGCCTTGTGTGAGACCAAAATCCATGAAATTTCTAGGGTAGGTTTGGAAAGTTGAAAACTTAGATTGTGCAGATTGATTAAGGTTTAGGCTCAGTATGGTACATTAAGCTGTTTTTATATTAAGTTGTTCACATTAAATGTTTTAGGATTGTAAAATATTGTTTAATGTGAATAACCTTTGGTATGATTTGCCAAACGATCTGAAATTTTCAGAATATGTTGGCATAGACAGAGTCTTGTGTGAAGATTGGGGGAAATTGGTTAACATCTAAGCTTTTTTTTGTATGTTAAGCCACATTAATCTCCCCAAAAAAACAAGCTTAATGCCCCTAGTTTGCCTTGTGTGTGACAAAAATCAATGAAACTTCTAGGATGGATTGAGAAAGTTGAAAACGTAGGCTGTGCAAAGTTTAAAGGAAATTGATTAAGGTTTAGGCTTATTATGGTACATTAAGCTTTTTACAATAAGTTGTTCACATTAAATGTATTAGGATTGTAAAATATAGTTTAATGTAATTAACTTTTAGTATGATTTATTGAATGATCTGAAATATTTTGAATATGTTGGCATAGACAAGGCTTTCTATTGTGTAAAGTTTGGTTGAAATTTGTTAATATCTAAGCTCCTTTTTGTACCTTAAGCCACATTACGCTCCCCAAAAAACAAGCTTAATGTTTCTCATTTTCTTTGTGGGAGACCAAAATCCATGAAACTTCTAGAACAGGTTTGGGAAGTTGATGTTGAGCAAAGTTTCAAGGCAAATGATTGAGGTTTAGGCACATTATGATGCATTAACCTCTTTATTTACATTAAGCCACGTTTTAGGATTGTAAAAAATGGTTAAATGTGAATAACTTTTGGTATAGTTTACCAAATAATCTGAATTTTTTTGAATGTGTTGGCATAGACAGAATCTTCTATTGTGTGAAGTTTGGGGGAAATTGGTTAACATCTAATCTGTTTTTTGTACATTAAGCCACATTTAGCTCCCCAAAAAACAAGCTTAATGTCAGTCATTTGCCTTGTGGGAGATCTAAATCCATGAAACTTCTAGGATATGTTAAGGATGTTGAAAACGTAAGCTGTGCAAAGCTTCAAGGCAGTTGATTAAGGTGTAGGCTTACTATGGTACATTAAGCTCTTTTTACAATAAATTGTTCACATTAAATGTTTTAGGATTGTAAAATATTTTTTAATGTGAAAAACCTTTGGTATGATTTGCCAAATATTCTGACATTTTCAGAATGTGTTGGCATAGACAGAGTCTTGTATTGTGTGAAGTTTGGGGGGACTTGGTTAGCAGCTAAGCTTTTTTTGTATGTTAAGCCACATTAAGATCCCCAAAAAAACTAGCTTAATTCCCCTAGTTTTCCTTGTGTGAGACCCAAATCAATGAAACTTCTAGGATAGGTTGAAAAAGTTGAAAACATAGGCTGTGCAAAGTTTCAAGGAAATGGATTAAGGTTTAGGCTTACTATGGTACATTAAGCTTTTTTTACATTAAGTTGTTCACATTAAATATTTTAGGATTGTAAAATATAGTTTAAATGTGAATAACCTTTGGTATGATTTGCCAATTGATCTGAAATTCTCAGAATATGTTGGCATAGACAGAGTCTTGTGTGAAGTTTGGGGGAAGCTGGTTAACATCTCAGCTTTTTTTGTATGTTAAGCCACATTAAGCTCCCCAAAAACACGCTTAATGCCCCCAGTTTGCCTTGTGTGAGACCAAAATCCATGAAATTTCTAAGGTAGGTTTGGAAAGTTGAAAACTTAGATTGTGCAGATTGATTAAGGTTTAGGCTCAGTATGGTACATTAAGCTGTTTTTATATTAAGTTGTTCACATTAAATGTTTTAGGATTGTAAAATATTGTTTAATGTGAATAACCTTTGGTATGATTTGCCAAACGATCTGAAATTTTCAGAATATGTTGGCATAGACAGAGTCTTGTGTGAAGATTGGGGGAAATTGGTTAACATCTAAGCTTTTTTTGTATGTTAAGCCACATTAATCTCCCCAAAAAAACAAGCTTAATGCCCCTAGTTTGCCTTGTGTGTGACAAAAATCAATGAAACTTCTAGGATGGATTGAGAAAGTTGAAAACGTAGGCTGTGCAAAGTTTAGAAGAAATTGATTAAGGTTTAGGCTTATTATGGTACATTAAGCTCTTTTTACAATAAATTGTTCACATTAAATGTTTTAGGATTGTAAAATATTTTTTAATGTGAAAAACCTTTGGTATGATTTGCCAAATATTCTGACATTTTCAGAATGTGTTGGCATAGACAGAGTCTTGTATTGTGTGAAGTTTGGGGGGACTTGGTTAGCAGCTAAGCTTTTTTTGTATGTTAAGCCACATTAAGATCCCCAAAAAAACTAGCTTAATGCCCCTAGTTTTCCTTGTGTGAGACCCAAATCAATGAAACTTCTAGGATAGGTTGAAAAAGTTGAAAACATAGGCTGTGCAAAGTTTCAAGGAAATGGATTAGGTTTAGGCTTACTATGGTACATTAAGCTTTTTTTACATTAAGTTGTTCACATTAAATATTTTAGGATTGTAAAATATAGTTTAAATGTGAATAACCTTTGGTATGATTTGCCAAATGATCTGAAATTCTCAGAATATGTTGGCATAGACAGAGTCTTTTGTGAAGATTGGGGGAAATTGGTTAACATCTAAGCTTTTTTTGTATGTTAAGCCACATTAAGATCCCCAAAAAACTAGCTTAATGCCCCTAGTTAGCTTTGTGTGAGACCCAAATCAATGAAACTTCTAGGATAGGTTGAGAAAGTTGAAAACATAGGCCGTGCAAAGTTTAAAGTTAATGGATTAAGGTTTGGGCTTATTATGATACATTAAGCTTTTTTACATTAAGTTGTTCACATTAAATATTTTAGGATTGTAAAATATAGTTTAATGTGAATAACCTTTGGTATGATTTGCCAAACGGTCTGAAATTTTCAGAATGTGTTGGCATAGACAGAGTCTTGTATTGTGTGAAGTTTGGGGGAAGTTGGTTAACATCTCAGCTTTTTTTGTATGTTAAGCCACATTAAGCTCCCCAAAAACACGCTTAATGCCCCCAGTTTGCCTTGTGTGAGACCAAAATCCATGAAATTTCTAGGGTAGGTTTGGAAAGTTGAAAACTTAGATTGTGCAGATTGATTAAGGTTTAGGCTCAGTATGGTACATTAAGCTGTTTTTATATTAAGTTGTTCACATTAAATGTTTTAGGATTGTAAAATATTGTTTAATGTGAATAACCTTTGGTATGATTTGCCAAACGATCTGAAATTTTCAGAATATGTTGGCATAGACAGAGTCTTGTGTGAAGATTGGGGGAAATTTGTTAACATCTAAGCTTTTTTTTGTATGTTAAGCCACATTAATCTCCCCAAAAAAACAAGCTTAATGCCCCTAGTTTGCCTTGTGTGTGACAAAAATCAATGAAACTTCTAGGATGGATTGAGAAAGTTGAAAACGTAGGCTGTGCAAAGTTTAAAGGAAATTGATTAAGGTTTAGGCTTATTATGGTACATTAAGCTTTTTACATTAAGTTGTTCACATTAAATGTATTAGGATTGTAAAATATAGTTTAATGTAATTAACTTTTAGTATGATTTATTGAATGATCTGAAATATTTTGAATATGTTGGCATAGACAAGGCTTTCTATTGTGTAAAGTTTGGTTGAAATTTGTTAATATCTAAGCTCCTTTTTGTACCTTAAGCCACATTACGCTCCCCAAAAAACAAGCTTAATGTTTCTCATTTTCTTTGTGGGAGACCAAAATCCATGAAACTTCTAGAACAGGTTTGGGAAGTTGATGTTGAGCAAAGTTTCAAGGCAAATGATTGAGGTTTAGGCACATTATGATGCATTAACCTCTTTATTTACATTAAGCCACGTTTTAGGATTGTAAAAAATGGTTAAATGTGAATAACTTTTGGTATAGTTTACCAAATAATCTGAATTTTTTTGAATGTGTTGGCATAGACAGAATCTTCTATTGTGTGAAGTTTGGGGGAAATTGGTTAACATCTAATCTGTTTTTTGTACATTAAGCCACATTTAGCTCCCCAAAAAACAAGCTTAATGTCAGTCATTTGCCTTGTGGGAGATCTAAATCCATGAAACTTCTAGGATATGTTAAGGATGTTGAAAACGTAAGCTGTGCAAAGCTTCAAGGCAGTTGATTAAGGTGTAGGCTTACTATGGTACATTAAGCTCTTTTTACAATAAATTGTTCACATTAAATGTTTTAGGATTGTAAAATATAGTTTAATGTGAATAACCTTTGGTATGATTTGCCAAATGATCTGAAATTCTCAGAATATGTTGGCATAGACAGAGTCTTGTGTGAAGATTGGGGGAAATTGGTTAACATCTAAGCTTTTTTTTGTATGTTAAGCCACATTAAGATCCCCAAAAAACTAGCTTAATGCCCCTAGTTAGCCTTGTGTGAGACCCAAATCAATGAAACTTCTAGGATAGGTTGAGAAAGTTGAAAACATAGGCCGTGCAAAGTTTAAAGGAAATGGATTAAGGGTTAGGCTTATTATGGTACATTAAGCTTTTTTACATTAAGTTGTTCACATTAAATATTTTAGGATTGTAAAATATAGTTTAATGTGAATAACCTTTGGTATGATTTGCCAAACGATCTGAAATTTTCAGAATATGTTGGCATAGACAGAGTCTTGTATTGTGTGAAGTTTGGGGGAAGCTGGTTAACATCTCAGCTTTTTTTGTATGTTAAGCCACATTAAGCTCCCCAAAAACACGCTTAATGCCCCCAGTTTGCCTTGTGTGAGACCAAAATCCATGAAATTTCTAAGGTAGGTTTGGAAAGTTGAAAACTTATATTGTGCAGATTGATTAAGGTTTAGGCTCAGTATGGTACATTAAGCTGTTTTTATATTAAGTTGTTCACATTAAATGTTTTAGGATTGTAAAATATTGTTTAATGTGAATAACCTTTGGTATGATTTGCTAAACGATCTGAAATTTTCAGAATATGTTGGCATAGACAGAGTCTTGTGTGAAGATTGGGGGAAATTGGTTAACATCTAAGCTTTTTTTGTATGTTAAGCCACATTAATCTCCCCAAAAAAACAAGCTTAATGCCCCTAGTTTGCCTTGTGTGTGACAAAAATCAATGAAACTTCTAGGATGGATTGAGAAAGTTGAAAACGTAGGCTGTGCAAAGTTTAGAGGAAATTGATTAAGGTTTAGGCTTATTATGGTACATTAAGCTCTTTTTACAATAAATTGTTCACATTAAATGTTTTAGGATTGTAAAATATTTTTTAATGTGAAAAACCTTTGGTATGATTTGCCAAATATTCTGACATTTTCAGAATGTGTTGGCATAGACAGAGTCTTGTATTGTGTGAAGTTTGGGGGGGACTTGGTTAGCAGCTAAGCTTTTTTTGTATGTTAAGCCACATTAAGATCCCCAAAAAAACTAGCTTAATGCCCCTAGTTTTCCTTGTGTGAGACCCAAATCAATGAAACTTCTAGGATAGGTTGAAAAAGTTGAAAACATAGGCTGTGCAAAGTTTCAAGGAAATGGATTAAGGTTTAGGCTTACTATGGTACATTAAGCTTTTTTTACATTAAGTTGTTCACATTAAATATTTTAGGATTGTAAAATATAGTTTAATGTGAATAACCTTTGGTATGATTTGCCAAATGATCTGAAATTCTCAGAATATGTTGGCATAGACAGAGTCTTGTGTGAAGATTGGGGGAAATTGGTTAACATCTAAGCTTTTTTTTGTATGTTAAGCAACATTAAGATCCCCAAAAAACTAGCTTAATGCCCCTAGTTAGCCTTGTGTGAGACCCAAATCAATGAAACTTCTAGGATAGGTTGAGAAAGTTGAAAACATAGGCCGTGCAAAGTTTAAAGGAAATGGATTAAGGGTTAGGCTTATTATGGTACATTAAGCTTTTTACATTAGGTTGTTCACATTAAATATTTTAGGATTGTAAAATATAGTTTAATGTGAATAACCTTTGGTATGATTTGCCAAACGATCTGAAATTTTCAGAATGTGTTGGCATAGACAGAGTCTTGTATTGTGTGAAGTTTGGGGGAAGTTGGTTAACATCTCAGCTTTTTTTGTATGTTAAGCCACATTAAGCTCCCCAAAAACACGCTTAATGTCCCCAGTTTGCCTTGTGTGAGACCAAAATCCATGAAATTTCTAGGGTAGGTTTGGAAAGTTGAAAACTTAGATTGTGCAAATTGATTAAGGTTTAGGCTCAGTATGGTACATTAAGCTGTTTTTATATTAAGTTGTTCACATTAAATGTTTTAGGATTGTAAAATATTGTTTAATGTGAATAACCTTTGGTATGATTTGCCAAACGATCTGAAATTTTCAGAATATGTTGGCATAGACAGAGTCTTGTGTGAAGATTGGGGGAAATTGGTTAACATCTAAGCTTTTTTTTGTATGTTAAGCCACATTAATCTCCCCAAAAAAACAAGCTTAATGCCCCTAGTTTGCCTTGTGTGTGACAAAAATCAATGAAACTTCTAGGATGGATTGAGAAAGTTGAAAACGTAGGCTGTGCAAAGTTTAAAGGAAATTGATTAAGGTTTAGGCTTATTATGGTACATTAAGCTTTTTACATTAAGTTGTTCACATTAAATGTATTAGGATTGTAAAATATAGTTTAATGTAATTAACTTTTAGTATGATTTATTGAATGATCTGAAATATTTTGAATATGTTGGCATAGACAAGGCTTTCTATTGTGTAAAGTTTGGTTGAAATTTGTTAATATCTAAGCTCCTTTTTGTACCTTAAGCCACATTACGCTCCCCAAAAAACAAGCTTAATGTTTCTCATTTTCTTTGTGGGAGACCAAAATCCATGAAACTTCTAGAACAGGTTTGGGAAGTTGATGTTGAGCAAAGTTTCAAGGCAAATGATTGAGGTTTAGGCTCATTATGATGCATTAACCTATTTATTTAAATTAAGCCACGTTTTAGGATTGTAAAAAATGGTTAAATGTGAATAACTTTTGGTATAGTTTACCAAATAATCTGAATTTTTTTGAATGTGTTGGCATAGATAGAATCTTCTATTGTGTGAAGTTTGGGGGAAATTGGTTAACATCTAATCTGTTTTTTGTACATTAAGCCACATTTAGCTCCCCAAAAAACAAGCTTAATGTCAGTCATTTGCCTTGTGGGAGATCTAAATCCATGAAACTTCTAGGATATGTTAAGGATGTTGAAAACTTAAGCTGTGCAAAGCTTCAAGGCAGTTGATTAAGGTGTAGGCTTACTTTTGGTACATTAAGCTCTTTTTACAATAAATTGTTCACATTAAATGTTTTAGGATTGTAAAATATTTTTTAATGTGAAAAACCTTTGGTATGATTTGCCAAATATTCTGACATTTTCAGAATGTGTTGGCATAGACAGAGTCTTGTATTGTATGAAGTTTGGGGGGACTTGGTTAGCAGCTAAGCTATTTTTGTATGTTAAGCCACATTAAGATCCCCAAAAAAACTAGCTTAATGCCCCTAGTTTTCCTTGTGTGAGACCCAAATCAATGAAACTTCTAGGATAGGTTGAAAAAGTTGAAAACATAGGCTGTGCAAAGTTTCAAGGAAATGGATTAAGGTTTAGGCTTACTATGGTACATTAAGCTTTTTTTACATTAAGTTGTTCACATAAAATATTTTAGGATTGTAAAATATAGTTTAAATGTGAATAACCTTTGGTATGATTTGCCAAATGATCTGAAATTCTCAGAATATGTTGGCATAGACAGAGTCTTGTGTGAAGATTGGGGGAAATTGGTTAACATCTAAGCTTTTTTTTGTATGTTAAGCCACATTAAGATCCCCAAAAAACTAGCTTAATGTCCCTAGTTAGCCTTGTGTGAGACCCAAATCAATGAAACTGCTAGGATAGGTTGAGAAAGTTGAAAACATAGGTCGTGCAAAGTTTAAAGGAAATGGATTAAGGGTTAGGCTTATTATGGTACATTAAGCTTTTTTACATTAAGTTGTTCACATTAAATATTTTAGGATTGTAAAATATAGTTTAATGTGAATAACCTTTGGTATGATTTGCCAAACGATCTGAAATTTTCAGAATGTGTTGGCATAGACAGAGTCTTGTATTGTGTGAAGTTTGGGGGAAGTTGGTTAACATCTCAGCTTTTTTTGTATGTTAAGCCACATTAAGCTCCCCAAAAACACGTTTAATGTCCCCAGTTTGCCTTGTGTGAGACCAAAATCCATGAAATTTCTAGGGTAGGTTTGGAAAGTTGAAAACTTAGATTGTGCAAATTGATTAAGGTATAGGCTCAGTATGGTACATTAAGCTGTTTTTATATTAAGTTGTTCACATTAAATGTTTTAGGATTGTAAAATATTGTTTAATGTGAATAACCTTTGGTATGATTTGCCAAACGATCTGACATTTTCAGAATATGTTGGCATAGACAGAGTCTTGTGTGAAGATTGGGGGAAATTGGTTAACATCTAAGCTTTTTTTTGTATGTTAAGCCACATTAATCTCCCCAAAAAAACAAGCTTAATGCCCCTAGTTTGCCTTGTGTGTGACAAAAATCAATGAAACTTCTAGGATGGATTAAGAAAGTTGAAAACGTAGGCTGTGCAAAGTTTAAAGGAAATTGATTAAGGTTTAAGCTTATTATGGTACATTAAGCTTTTTACATTAAGTTGTTCACATTAAATTTATTAGGATTGTAAAATATAGTTTAATGTAATTAACTTTTAGTATGATTTATTGAATGATCTGAAATATTTTGAATATGTTGGCATAGACAAGGCTTTCTATTGTGTAAAGTTTGGTTAAAATTTGTTAATATCTAAGCTCCTTTTTGTACCTTAAGCCACATTACGCTCCCCCAAAAACAAGCTTAATGTTTCTCATTTTCTTTGTGGGAGACCAAAATCCATGAAACTTCTAGAACAGGTTTGGGAAGTTGATGTTGAGCAAAGTTTCAAGGCAAATGATTGAGGTTTAGGCTCATTATGATGCATTAACCTCTTTATTTAAATTAAGCCACGTTTTAGGATTGTAAAAAATGGTTAAATGTGAATAACTTTTGGTATAGTTTACCAAATAATCTGAATTTTTTTGAATGTGTTGGCATAGACAGAATCTTCTATTGTGTGAAGTTTGGGGGAAATTGGTTAACATCTAATCTGTTTTTTGTACATTAAGCCACATTTAGCTCCCCAAAAAACAAGCTTAATGTCAGTCATTTGCCTTGTGGGAGATCTAAATCCATGAAACTTCTAGGATATGTTAAGGATGTTGAAAACGTAAGCTGTGCAAAGCTTCAAGGCAGTTGATTAAGGTGTAGGCTTACTATGGTACATTAAGCTCTTTTTACAATAAATTGTTCACATTAAATGTTTTAGGATTGTAAAATATTTTTTAATGTGAAAAACCTTTGGTATGATTTGCCAAATATTCTGACATTTTCAGAATGTGTTGGCATAGACAGAGTCTTGTATTGTGTGAAGTTTGGGGGGACTTGGTTAGCATCTAAGCTTTTTTTGTATGTTAAGCCACATTAAGATCCCCAAAAAAACTAGCTTAATGCCCCTAGTTTTCCTTGTGTGAGACCCAAATCAATGAAACTTCTAGGATAGGTTGAGAAAGTTGAAAACATAGGCCGTGCAAAGTTTAAAGGAAATGGATTAAGGGTTAGGCTTATTATGGTACATTAAGCTTTTTTACATTAAGTTGTTCACATTAAATATTTTAGGATTGTAAAATATAGTTTAATGTGAATAACCTTTGGTATGATTTGCCAAACGATCTGAAATTTTCAGAATGTGTTGGCATAGACAGAGTCTTGTATTGTGTGAAGTTTGGGGGAAGTTGGTTAACATCTCAGCTTTTTTTGTATGTTAAGCCACATTAAGCTCCCCAAAAACACGCTTAATGCCCCCAGTTTGCCTTGTGTGAGACCAAAATCCATTAAATTTCTAGGGTAGGTTTGGAAAGTTGAAAACTTAGATTGTGCAAATTGATTAAGGTTTAGGCTCAGTATGGTACATTAAGCTGTTTTTATATTAAGTTGTTCACATTAAATGTTTTAGGATTGTAAAATATTGTTTAATGTGAATAACCTTTGGTATGATTTGCCAAACGATCTGAAATTTTCAGAATATGTTGGCATAGACAGAGTCTTGTGTGAAGATTGGGGGAAATTGGTTAACATCTAAGCTTTTTTTGTATGTTAAGCCACATTAATCTCCCCAAAAAAACAAGCTTAATGCCCCTAGTTTGCCTTGTGTGTGACAAAAATCAATGAAACTTCTAGGATGGATTGAAAAAGTTGAAAACGTAGGCTGTGCAAAGTTTAAAGGAAATTGATTAACGTTTAGGCTTATTATGGTACATTAAGCTCTTTTTACAATAAATTATTCACATTAAATGTTTTAGGATTGTAAAATATTTTTTAATGTGAAAAACCTTTGGTATGATTTGCCAAATATTCTGACATTTTCAGATTGTGTTGGCATAGACAGAGTCTTGTATTGTGTGAAGTTTGGGGGGACTTGGTTAGCATCTAAGCTTTTTTTGTATGTTAAGCCACATTAAGATCCCCCAAAAAACTAGCTTAATGCCCCTAGTTTTCCTTGTGTGAGACCCAAATCAATGAAACTTCTAGGATAGGTTGAAAAAGTTGAAAACATAGGCTGTGCAAAGTTTCAAGGAAATGGATTAAGGTTTAGGCTTACTATGGTACATTAAGCTTTTTTTACATTAAGTTGTTCACATTAAATATTTTAGGATTGTAAAATATAGTTTAAATGTGAATAACCTTTGGTATGATTTGCCAAATGATCTGAAATTCTCAGAATATGTTGGCATAGACAGAGTCTTGTGTGAAGATTGGGGGAAATTGGTTAACATCTAAGCTTTTTTTGTATGTTAAGCCACATTAAGATCCCCAAAAAACTAGCTTAATGCCCCTAGTTAGGCTTGTGTGAGACCCAAATCAATGAAACTTCTAGGATAGGTTGAGAAAGTTGAAAACATAGGCCGTGCAAAGTTTAAAGGAAATGGATTAAGGCAGGGCTTGACAAATTTGCTTGGAATCTAGGAGCCAGCTAAAAAAGTTAGGAGCCAGGTTTTTTTTTTAAACGACCGACAAAGCTTTATTTTCAATATAAAAATTTACCAATCTTAAATTTACACAGAGACGACTAGAACTAATGTGACTGCTTTTATTTCCTGCCATGCAGGGACATAAGACCGCCATATTCCCGCTAAGGATCCAATTAGGTCGCCTGAAAAACTGACAGGCGAACCTGATCAGACAGCCCGTGTGAAAGGGGCCAAGCAGGGAGATGACAAATAATAAATTCATTTTAATTAACCACTTCCTTCCCGCAGGACTATATACGTCCTGTCTTTGAAGAGAAATACCATTGTTATGGTAGCAGCTATCTACCATAACCCCGGTATCTTCTTCAAGAGCCGGCGGTTCTCTTTCAGATAAAAGTGGTCTCTGCAGCAGATTAGCAGCGAGATCACTTTTATTGGCGGCAGGAGAGGGCCCCCCCTACCGCCGCTCTCCGGTGCCCTTCACCGCTTACCGTGGCCGTCGGTAACGGCGGAGGCGATCTGGATCTGTCCCTCGCCTGACATGGAGACAAGTGAGAGGAAGATGGCCCTGCCCATCTCCAAGTCATTGCAGGGCGGAAGAGACGTCAAATCGTCACTTCCACCCATAGCTCTTGAAGGGACATTTTATATTTTTTTTTTTTCAAATGACAAATTTTTTTTTTTAATGCATTTTAGTGTAAATATGAGATGTGAGGTCTTTTTGACCCCAGATGTCATATTTAAGAGGACCTGTCATGCTTTTTTTCTATTACAAGGGATTTTTACATTCCTTGTAATAGGAATAAAAGTGACTTTTTTTTTTTTTTTTTAAAGAACAGTGAAAAAATAAAAGTTAAAATAAATAAGAAAAAAAAAATTAAATGTGCCCCATCCCTTGTAATAGAAATAAAAGTGACACAATTTTTATTTTTTTTTAAAAACAGTGTAAAAATAAAAAATAAAAAGTAAAATATATAAGAAAAAATAATTATTTTTTTTAATGCGCCCCGTCCCGCCGAGCTCACTTGCAGAAGCGAACGCATATGTGAGTAGCGCCCGCATATGAAAGCAGTGTTCAAACCACACGTGAGGTATCGCCACGATCGTTAGAGCGAGAGCAATAATTCTAGCCTTAGACCTCCTCTGTAACTCAAAACATGCAACATGTAGAATTTTTTAAACGACGCCTATGGAGATTTTAAAGGATAAAAGTTTGTCGCCATTCCACGAGCAGATAAAATTTTGAAGCGTGACATGTTGGGAATCAATTTACTCGGCGTAACATTATCTTTCACAATATAAAAAAATTTGGGCTAACTTTACTGTTTTCTTATTTTTTAATTAAAAAAAGTATTTTTTCCCAAAAAAGTGCGCTTGTAAGTCCGCTGCGCAAATACGGTGTGACAGAAAGTATTGCAATGACCGCCATTTTATTCTCTAGGGTGTTAGAATAAAAAATATATATAATGTTTGGGGGTTCTAAGTAAAGGGAAGGAGATGAGCAGGCAGTGAAAACAGGTAGGGGAAGCTCCATTAGCATTGGTGGATGTCTTGTCATACCAACGGCCACCACCAGAGGGCGCCCGATAGCAGAAGGAACCAGGAACCATAGGACTGCAGTAGGCCGCAAAGCCGGGGCCTCAATTACCGGCGCGGCCCAGCACGATCGCGGCGGGGGAGGGGGGGTGTCGAATGGACACAGGATACCCCAGCTGTGCCGCCCCAGGCGCCAGGTCGCTAATTCTAGTCGCAAATGCGACCTGGCGCCCGGGGTTTGTCGAGCCCTGGATTAAGGGTTAGGCTTATTATCGTACATTAAGCTTTTTTACATTAAGTTGTTCACATTAAATATTTTAGGATTGTAAAATATAGTTTAATGTGAATAACCTTTGGTATGATTTGCCAAACGATCTGAAATTTTCAGAATGTGTTGGCATAGACAGAGTCTTGTATTGTGTGAAGTTTGGGGGAAGTTGGTTAACATCTCAGCTTTTTTTGTATGTTAAGCCACATTAGGCTCCCCAAAAACACGCTTAATGCCCCCAGTTTGCCTTGTGTGAGACCAAAATCCATGAAATTTCTAGGGTAGGTTTGGAAAGTTGAAAACTTAGATTGTGCAAATTGATTAAGGTTTAGGCTCAGTATGGTACATTAAGCTGTTTTTATATTAAGTTGTTCACATTAAATGTTTTAGGATTGTAAAATATTGTTTAATGTGAATAACCTTTGGTATGATTTGCCAAACGATCTGAAATTTTCAGAATATGTTGGCATAGACAGAGTCTGGTGTGAAGATTGGGGGAAATTGGTTAACATCTAAGCTTTTTTTTGTATGTTAAGCCACATTAATCTCCCCCCAAAAAACAAGCTTAATGCCCCTAGTTTGCCTTGTGTGTGACAAAAATCAATGAAACTTCTAGGATGGATTGAGAAAGTTGAAAACGTAGGCTGTGCAAAGTTTAAAGGAAATTGATTAAGGTTTAGGCTTATTATGGTACATTAAGCTTTTTACATTAAGTTGTTCACATTAAATGTATTAGGATTGTAAAATATAGTTTAATGTAATTAACTTTTAGTATGATTTATTGAATGATCTGAAATATTTTGAATATGTTGGCATAGACAAGGCTTTCTATTGTGTAAAGTTTGGTTGAAATTGGTTAACATCTAAGCTCCTTTTTGTACCTTAAGCCACATTACGCTCCTCAAAAAACAAGCTTAATGTTTCTCATTTTCTTTGTGGGAGACCAAAATCCATGAAACTTCTAGAACAGGTTTGGGAAGTTGATGTTGAGCAAAGTTTCAAGGCAAATGATTGAGGTTTAAGCACATTATGATGCATTAACCTCTTTATTTACATTAAGCCACGTTTTAGGATTATAAAAAATGGTTAAATGTGAATAACTTTTGGTATAGTTTACCAAATAATCTGAATTTTTTTGAATGTGTTGGCATAGACAGAATCTTCTATTGTGTGAAGTTTGGGGGAAATTGGTTAACATCTAATCTGTTTTTTGTACATTAAGCCACATTTAGCTCCCCAAAAAACAAGCTTAATGTCAGTCATTTGCCTTGTGGGAGATCTAAATCCATGAAACTTCTAGGATATGTTAAGGATGTTGAAAACGTAAGCTGTGCAAAGCTTCAAGGCAGTTGATTAAGGTGTAGGCTTACTATGGTACATTAAGCTCTTTTTACAATACATTGTTCACATTAAATGTTTTAGGATTGTAAAATATTTTTTAATGTGAAAAACCTTTGGTATGATTTGCCAAATATTCTGACATTTTCAGAATGTGTTGGCATAGACAGAGTCTTGTATTGTGTGAAGTTTGGGGGGACTTGGTTAGCAGCTAAGCTTTTTTGTATGTTAAGCCACATTAAGATCCCCAAAAAAACTAGCTTAATGCCCCTAGTTTTCCTTGTGTGAGACCCAAATCAATGAAACTTCTAGGATAGGTTGAAAAAGTTGAAATCATAGGCTGTGCAAAGTTTCAAGGAAATGGATTAAGGTTTAGGCTTACTATGGTACATTAGGCTTTTTTTACATTAAGTTGTTCACATTAAATATTTTAGGATTGTAAAATATAGTTTAAATGTGAATAACCTTTGGTATGATTTGCCAAATGATCTGAAATTCTCAGAATATGTTGGCATAGACAGAGTCTTGTGTGAAGATTGGGGGAAATTGGTTAACATCTAAGCTTTTTTTTGTATGTTAAGCCACATTAAGATCCCCAAAAAACTAGCTTAATGCCCCTAGTTAGCCTTGTGTGAGACCCAAATCAATGAAACTTCTAGGATAGGTTGAGAAAGTTGAAAACATAGGCTGTGCAAAGTTTAAAGGAAATGGATTAAGGGTTAGGCTTATTATGGTGCATTAAGCTTTTTTACATTAAGTTGTTCACATTAAATATTTTAGGATTGTAAAATATAGTTTAATGTGAATAACCTTTGGTATGATTTGCCAAATGATCTGAAATTCTCAGAATATGTTGGCATAGACAGAGTCTTGTATTGTGTGAAGCTTGGGGGAAATTGGTTAACATCTCAGCTTTTTTTGTATGTTAAGCCACATTAAACTCCCCAAAAACATGCTTAATGCCCCTAGTTTGCCTTGTGGGAGACCAAAATCCATGAAATTTCTAGGGTAGGTTTGGAAAGTTGAAAACTTAGATTGTGCAAATTTATTAAGGTTTAGGCTCAGTATGGTACATTAAGCTCTTTTTATATTAAGTTGTTCACATTAAATGTTTTAGGATTGTAAAATATTGTTTAATGTGAATAACCTTTGGTATGATTTGCCAAACGATCTGAAATTTTCAGAATGTGTTGGCATAGACAGAGTCTTGTATTGTGTAAAGTTTGGGGGAAATTGGTTAACATCTAAGCTTTTTTTGTATGTTAAGCCACATTAAGCTCCCCAAAAAAACAAGCTTAATGCCCCTAGTTTGCCTAGAGCGTCAAACACTGATGACTGGAAGCAAAGTCTGTAAGCAAGCTGGGGGTCCAGCACTGGAGACAGATAGCAGAGTCTGAGAGCAGGCTGAGGGTAAATCACTGGAGACAGGTAGCGAGATCTGTAGACAGGCCGAGGGTCAAACATGAGAAACAGGTAGCGAGGTCCGAGAGGCAAGCCGAGGGTCAGGTGCAGGAGGAGATCAGAGCAGGTCAAGGTCAATCCGGGTCAAAACGGGCAATCAAGAGGCAGGATACAAGGCAGGGAACACACAGGAAGCTGAAAGACAAACCAGCAACCTGGACATGGCACAGAGTGGCTTTTATAGGCCAGTGAGGGGCTCATGCCGTACGTGCGCTATTGCATACGCGCGTACGCCGTTCCGCTGAATTGCGCACGCGCATTCGCCGTTCCGCTGAATTGCACACACGCATTTGCCGTTTCGCTGAATTGCACACACACATTCACCTCTCTGCGAATTGCGCCTAGGTATGCGTCAGAGTGCCGCTCTACCACGCAAGTGCGCAGGAAATCGGCGATATTGGCGAAGCTGGTGCTTGTTTCTTCCCTGACAGGGGGGATTTGGGAGGAAGGAAGAAGAGAGAAAGATTATAAGGAATAAAATTATTTTGGGCTGTTCTGATTGATGATGAATTATGGGTAGAGTGATATTTTTAGGATTAGGGAAGTGTATATTGATGTTATGTATATTGATGTTATTGGTGATGGGGGGGTAAGGAATGAAGAGATAAAAGAATATAGGTATTGATGAATAATGACTAATATATTAATTATCGCGGGTGTGTTTTTTTTTATCATCACTGGTTAGTACAAGGTTTTTTGAGTACATGCACTATTTGTAAAATGAGCAACACAGACACTAATGCCCTGTACACACGGTCCGACTTTCCAACGGAATATGTGTGACCAGAGCTTGTTGTCGGAAATTCTGACCATGTGTGGGCTCCATCTGACTTTTTCCATCAGAATTTCCGACACACAAAGTTTGAGAGCATGCTATAAAATTTTCCGACAACAAAGTCCGATGCTTTAAATTCTGATCTTGTGTAGACAAATCCGACGGACAAAGTGCCGCGCATGCTCAGAATAAATTAAGAGACGAAATCTATTGGCTATTGCCCCGTTTATAGTCCAGACGTATGTGTTTTACGTCACCGCGTTTGGAACGATCGGATTTTCCGACAACTTTGTGCGACCGTATGTATGCAAAATAAGTTTGAGCTAACATCTGTCAGAAAAAATCCATGGATTTTGTTGTCGGAATGTCCGATCAATGTCCGACCGTGTGTTAGGGTTTTAACATAGCTGAAAGGAATTGGAGCACTGCAGATGTTCTTTTTTGACTTGTTTTTTTTTTTTTACACTATAATGAATATTAATACTTTGAGAAACACAGATATTTAGGGTTGTTGCACAATGAAAATTAGTTTTTGGTGTGATCGTTGTTTTTTCCACATTTTTTTTCTTTTTTTTTTTTCTTTCACAACAATAAATATCAATACTTATTGGACCACGAAGACACAGATATTAGGGTTGTAGCTCTATGGAAAAGAATTGGGGTTGAGGGTTTTTTTTCCTCTTCCCTCCCTTTTTCCCTTCCCTCCTATTGGCCCCCCCTAAGGTAGCTGGGAGTAAATTAATAAGTAATCATGTCTATGATGGGTGGAGAAGAAGAAAGCAAATGTGCTGGTAGAGGGAGGAGAGAGATATAGCAAATATATATAATTGGTCCTAATTCTGGATGTGTTTAGATTTCTCTTACCACTCTTGCCCCCCTTTTTTTTTTTACTTGATTATTTGTTCACTCCTTTTACTTTTTTAGTTTGTAATTGTTTGTGAAGTAGTGGGTTTGCAATATTGTAAAGGCTGCAACACAACATATTGCCATCCTGCTAGTAGTAGGGACAGGATGGCAATACCCCATTGTAATTTGAGTGAATGGAATGGTTGTGAGGCTGAAGTATGTGTATCGATGGGAAAGATATGTAGTGGAAAGTTAAGTTGGTTATAGGATAATATTATGACTCATGTTGGAAGATATATATAGATTTGTAATAGGTGTTAATAAGAAATGGTGAATACTGATGAGAAATGTGCCTTTCTGTCATGGAATGTAAGGGGAAAGGGGACAAGGCTAAAGAGGGCCCCAAGTATATTCAACCATTCGTAGGGTGCAGGCAAAAATAATATGTTTACATGAAACACATATGACTAAAGAACGAATGAGTGACCTTAAAAAAAACATGGATACAGTGGTCTAACCACTCCTATCACACATCATATTCAAGGGGAGTCTCGCTGATGGTGCATCGGTCAGTAGTATGGGAGAGTATTCAGGTTAAATGTGACCCGGAAGGTTGATATGTATTTGTGTTTGCTAAACTGTACTCAATTCCTTTTGTGATAACTAGTATTTATAACCCTCTGGCCCCTTTGCGGGTAGTAAAAGACGCAGTAATGTTTATGGCACAATTTCCAGATGCTTAGGTTATATTTATGGGAGATTTGAATATGTGGTTAGATCCATTAAAAGATAAACATGGAATAATTCAGCAGAAGGACAATGTAGGAGTAAGCATATTTGGGAAGTTAGTAGAGTAGGTGGGGTGGATAGATCTATAGCGAGCTAGAAAACCAGATAATAGAGTATACTCGTGTGCGTCTATGGGGAGAGGGTCACTCTCCTGAATAGATCTGGCACTGGGTAAAGATAGGACACGACCATTAGTGCAGTCAATTACATATCTTACCAGTGGAGTGTGAGATCATTCCCCACTGCTATTTGAGTTGGCTTTAGGTTTAGGGGGAAGATGATCAGGATGCAAGATGCACCCCCATTGGTTATCGCAAATACGGATTAATGTTTGAATACCGGACCAGCTGAGAATGTTCCTGGAAGCCCATGGAGATATACCAATGAATGGTAATTGTTGGGATACACTTGAGGCATACCTAAGGCATACCTAAGGGGAGCTTTGAGATCTACAATAGCATATATTACGAAAAATAAATATGAAGAACTAGCTAAAAAATGTGTGGAGACAGAATATATAGGAGATCCATCAAGGAATAATAAAGAAAGGTGGGAGAAATGTATACAGCTGCGGAAGATACAAGCTAAAAGAAGATTTGGGAGGGAGATGGAGCAATATATGAATGAAATGGAATATCCTAAATTGACGTAAGAACAAGTTAGTATGATGGATAAGGAAATTACAGAAGAGGAAGTACAGCACGCTGTAAGAATTATTAGCATCAAGGAAATCAGCTGGCCTTGACGGGATTCCGTTGGAGGTATATAATCGATGCATAGATATTCTAGCACCAATTCTAGCTAGAATGTATACAGAAGCTTTCACGCGGGGGTCTTTGCCAGATTCAATGTATGAGGCTTTGGTGGTGCTTATACTAAAGTCAGATAAAGAGTGAATGTGCCTTGTATAGGCCAATTTCATTGCATAACCCTTTCATGCCTAAGCCTATTTCTGACATTTGTTGCTTACATGTTAAAATCAGTATTTTTTGCTAGAAAATTATTTAGAACCCCCAAACATTATATATTTTTTTTAGCAGAGATCCTAGGGAATAAAATTGTGATTGTTGCTATATTTTTAGTCACATGGTATGTGTGTAGCGGTCTTTCAAACGCAATTTTTTGGAAAAAATACACTTTCGTGAATTAAAAAAAAAATAAAACAAAGTTAGCCCATTTTTTTTGTATAATTTGAAAGATGAAGTTACGCCAAGTAAACAGATACCTAACATGTCACGCTTTGAAATTGTGCACACTCGTGGAATGGCGACAAACTATGGTACCTAAAAATCTCCATAGGTAATGATTTAAAAAAATTTAACAGTTACCGGGTTAGAGTTACAGAGGAGGTCCTTTTCTAGAATTATAATATAATAATGATCGCAGTGATACCTCACATGTGTAATTTGAACACCGTTTACATATGGGGACATGACTTACGCATGCGTTTTCTTTGCTAAGTGAGCTCGCCGGGACGGGGATGCTTTAAATTCCTAGCCTAACCATTCCTAGCCTAACCGGCGGAAGTTGCGGAATGTGGATTTTATTTATTTATTTAATTTTTTTTTTTTTACATTGTCATTTAAAAAAATCTGATCATGTAAACATCTCTTGTGACAGTGGGTGATGACAGGTACTCTTTATGGAGGGATTGGGGGGTCTTTTCCTCCTTTGCACTTCCAAGTATTCAGATTGTCAAAATTGGCAATTCTGAATACTGTTATTTTTTTTTAAATCAGGGCCATTGGCAGCCGAGTAAACCGGAAGTGACGTTGTGACGTCGCTTCTGTGTTTTTTTCATAGCAGACTGGAACAAAGCCGTTTCCGGCTTTGTTCCATTCTTAGCCTAACCAGCGCAAGTGCCAGACTGTGGATGGGGTCTCCCGGTGGGATGGGAGGCCCGGAGAGAGTGGCAGAAGGCGACAGGAGGCGGGAAGTCTACATTAAAGGGGTTTTAAACCTTCCTGTTTTTTCACCTTAATGCATCCTATGCATTAGGGTGAAAAAACACCTTGCACTGTCCGGCCCCCCAGCCCCCCATTTTAACTTACCTGAGCCCCAAATTTCAGTGGGCGCGATCTCACGTCACTCTCTCCACTGCTACTCCACTCTTCATTGGATAGATTGATAGCAGTGCAGCCATTGGCTCCCGCTGCTGTCAATCAAATCCAATGATGCGGGGGCGGGGTCAAGTCATACACTCGTCCATGGACGCTGAGTGTATAAAAATATATAAAAATATGTATAAAAATATACAACTTACCTGGACCATTGATCATCAGCAGATCACATTTTTAGATTTAGAAATTTTTAAAACTGATGTTGGCTTTCAGACCAGAAACAATTGCATATATTCCACTAAACAGTTGCCATCATAGATCGTGGCTGTGCAATATTCCCAGGGGTCAATTCATTTGACTCCGATGTAATTGTACGTCGGACGATGACTTCCTCAATCTCAATCCCAGATTTTAGCGACCCATTTTAAGCAGAAAGGATACGTACAGTCCATGATTGATTCTGAAATTGAGAGAGTCAGGCTCACAGATAGGAATACTATTGTGGCAGACAAACCCAAGATTACTGAAGCTGATAATATTGCTGGTTATAGAGTCGTGCTGGATTACAATATCCAGTATAAGAAGCTAGAGAGAATTATAGCCAAACATTGGCCCATTCTTAAGTGTGATCGGACCTTGGGCCCAGTTCTCCCTCAACACCCCGAGTTTATCTATCGTAAGGCACCTTCTCTGTGTGACCGTCTGGCACCAGGAGTAGTTGACACACCCAAAGTGGTGGACAATAAGTTATTTAGTTTTCTATCTGGCTTCTATGCGTGTGGCAGATGCGCCACTTGTCGGAAGGCCAGTAAAATCATTAAGAAGCGGAAACAGTTTGTTTCTACTGTAACACATAAAAGTTACCAGACAGAAAGTTTGATTACATGTACATCAGTGGGAGTGGTGTACATGCTTGAGTGCGACTGTGGCCTTCAATATGTGGGTCGCACTTCAAGAGCACTTCATGTGCGGGTGGGTGAACATATTAGTAATGTCAAAAGGGGTGTGAAAACCCATAGTGTATCCAGGCACTTCAGAAATTGTCACCAAAGAGATCCCAAATGTCTGAAGTTTTGGGGTATTGAAAAGGTCCCCCGTCACTGGAGAGGGGGTCATTATATCAGACAGTTGAGCCGTAGAGAATCCTTCTGGATCTACGAAACCAAGGTTATGTCTCCTGCGGGGATGAACGTTGACTTCTATCTCAACTGTTTTATCTCCAATAGATAGGTGGTTTTCCACTATTTATTTTATTTTTGAGCTTTTTAGTTTTGCTCTATTTTTAATATTTTCTTAATTTTTTATGTTTTTATTGTGTCATTTTTAATGTATTTCATATTTATGTGTTCTTTTATTCATCAAGATGGCTGCGGGCTTATATCTATTTACATACTAATTTTTAGGTGTATTTTAATTAATTATCAATTATTTCATATTATGAGGTTGGTTGTTTTCTTTTCCCCCTCTTCCTCTGTATGTATTTATTTATTCATTTACTTGGTATATATCAATACAAGTGGAGGCGCATTATTCTTATATTTTTTCCTTTATATGCAATTTTACATACAAGAGGAACGTTTGTTCTCTCTATGTATTGCAATTAATTGGCGCCATTCCCTTATATTGTTAAGCATAATATTATTTTGTTGGTATTGTTTACATTTCGAGCACCGCTGTGCTTCACCCACTGTGCCTGCCATCCTGATTCGCTAATTGCAGGTTGCTATGGCAGTATATACACAAAACGGGCCATCTGCATACATCCTGCCCCACGCTGAGGAAGTCCCGCCCATGGACGTAATGCGTACGGGGTCAGGTGTTATGCATGACGTCACCCGTGGCCATCTTGTTGTACTATTACACGCTTTACTGCCCGCACTCGGATCTGAGTGGGATTTCATGTGAGTGTAACTTTTTTAGCTTTGATACATTAAACCTATTGTACTGAGAGCATTAGATCGCTGTGTTTATTTTCTCATGTATGCTATACCATCCCATTGACTGTGGATCTTGTGGACAAGCACCGGAGTGGCTATCTGGGGATATTTCACCTTGTACCCTTAATCGTTATGTGACCTGTTTCAGGTCGAGTTAGTGAGGTGAGAGGCCATCCTGTGTGTGGTGGAGGGGTCACTGTCACTGGATTTGGCCCCTTCTACCTTATTTATCTCTGCACCTTATCCACATAACTGTGTGCACCAGCTGGGATTTATCAACATGATCTTTGATATTGTTATTCTATGGACTTTTTAGAATTGCGCAACACTTTATTTTCACCCTTTTTTACCACCTCAATACCGGGCACTTTCAACCCCTTCCTGCCCAGGCCATGCACCCGTATGAAATTTTTATAAATTTCTTCACACATATAGCTTTCTTTTGGTGGTATTTAATCACTGCTGTTTTTTTTTTTTTATAAAAAAAAAAAAAAAAAGAAAAAAGGCGAAAATTTGGGGGAAAAAAAAGGTTTTCTTAGTTTCTGTCAGTAAATTTTGTAATTAAGTAATTTTTCTCCTTCACTGATGTGCTCTTATAAGGCAGGACTTATGGGTACTGATTAGGTGGCATTGATGAGGAGGCACTATTATGCCGCACTGATGGGCCTGTATAGGTGGCGCTGATATGTGTCACTGATGAGCACTGATAGGCGGCACTGATGGGCAGTGATGGGCCACACTGATGGGGACTGATGGGTAGCACTGATGAGCACTGACTGGCATCAGTAATTGGCATTGTTTGGTGGCACTGATGTGCACTGATTGGTGGCACTGAAGTGCACTGATTGGTGGCACTGCTCAACTTTACTGTAATCAGGGCACTGATGATGAGTGCCCTGATTACCTTCTGTCAGGGCTGGGCTCAGCCCTTCATTCTCTGAGCTGGCCGCTCAGCTGTCGGCTATTTGCCAGCTCCTATCTCTCCACAGTGACTCCTGCTTGTCAGTCCTGCCTACTTAAGCTGTCCAGCACAGATGATCTCTGCCTTCACCTTGGTCAACATCAGTGAGACTATCTCCTGCATTCCTGTTAAAAACTTGCTTAGCTGACATTTCTTCTGGCTCCAGATCCTGCTTGCTGTTCCACTGTACTCTGGCTCTCTGACATTTGGCTTGTCTGACTATCTGTTCCGTTTCCTGAACTCTGGCTATGTTTTGACTACAATTTTTCTGTTTACCTTTTATTATTACTATTATTATTATTAAACAAGTGTGAGTTAACTGTACTTCGGTCTCAGTCTGATTCATGGTTTCTGACACCTTCCCTGTTCTCCCCTGCGAGGAGATGCTGCTGATCGGCTCTCCTCGCCACACAGAGATCGGGGTCGCACCATGTCCTAGCAAAATATGACGTCCACCCAGAACAAGAGCCGCACTGCTCCTCCGTCATTTGATAGCGGGCGGGCAGCAAGTGGTTAACCACTTGACCTCCATAAGGTTTTACCCCCTTTGTGGTATTTGATCACTAAACAAATACCCCCCAAATGACCCCTTTTGGGAAAGTAGACTGCCCAAGGTATTTAGTAAGAGGCATTGCAAGTTATTTGAAGTTGTAATTTTTTTGTCACAGCTTTTTGGAAGAATAAGAAATAAATTAATAAAATAAAAATAAAACTAGCTTTTTGTTCACAATTTTTTTTACATACTGTCACTGGCGCAGTAAAGCGTCATCAAATTTATTTATTTATTTATTTTTGTATATTTTTTTTTTTTTTTTAATGAATTTTTTTTTTTTTTTATGGTTGAACTGGATGGACTTGTGTCTTTTTTCAACGTGACAAACGATGTAACTATGTAACTATATGACTGTTGTGGTGGTGATAAGGGATACTGACTGGTGACAGTATGTAAAAAAATTAAATAATTTTGAATTCAATTTTTTAAGCATTTTTTAACATTCTTTTTTATTCTTACTATTTTTTTTACATACTTTCATCAGAGTAGTTCAATGTCAACGTAGTAACACTGTACTACTCTTGGTAGTGTGACCAGGGATTGTTTTATTTTTTTTACACTGATTGCAGTGATCATCACTGTAACAGCAAATTTTCATATCAGCTGTGATTACTAGTGATCCAGGTTTGGCTACAGCTAATCACATTGTACAGGGTGCTGTGATTGGTCCAGGTACCCTGTGATGGCTGTGGGCCAATCATGGCATCACAATACTAAGCACAACTGTTATGAATGAAACCATTCATAACAGTTGTATTGACACTGAAATCATGTGATCGCATAGCGATCATGTGACATCCCAGCCACTCAAAGCAGCCCATTACCACAATCCACAATCTGCTGTATCCACTGGAAACAGCTGTCCCAGAAGTGGTGAACTGCGCCCCAGGGGGCATGCCAGTGCGCATGTGCCTGGTGAAGTACAGGTGCATCACCTGGTCTGCAGCTGCTGTCCATAGTAAAACCACTGTGGGCAGGCAGAGAGTGGTTAAAACAATGCAATTTGCATCACGCTATCTCCCATTTAAACAATCATTATAAAAAATGTTTGTATTTCTATGTCTTCCATAAGAACAATGTTTAAAAACAATTCTACTTTGTATCTCTCTATGTCCTGCATGAACAATGTTTATAAACATTGTTCTTTTGTGTTTCTCTATCTCCTGTTTGAGCAATAATTATAAGCAATGTTACTTTGTATCTCTCTATGTCCTGCATGAACAATGTTTATAAACATTGTTCTTTTGTGTTTCTCTATCTCCTGTTTGAGCAATAATTATAAGCAATGTTACTTTGTATCTCTCTAACTTCTGCCTGAACAATGTACATAAACAATGTCACTTTGTAATTAACTGCTTGCCGACCAGCGCACAATGATATACGTCGACACAATGGCTCGGCTGGGGATATCAGCGTACAGGTACGTCCCCTTTAAGACGCAGTACTGTAGGCGCGCATGCCTGCTACGAGCTCCATGAGTTTGACCACGGGTCCCGCGGACTTGATGTCTGCCAGGAGTCCCGCGATCATCTCGCGGAGAGGAAGAATGGGGAAATGCTGATGTAAACAAGCATTTCCCCGTTCTGCCTAGTAACAGGACACTGATCACAGCTCACTGTAATCGTGAGCGGTAATCAGTGTCATGTCACACGTAGCCCCTCCCCCCGCAGTTAGAACACATCCCTAGGACACACTTAACCCCTTCAGTGCGCCCTACTGGTTAACCTCTTCACTGCCAGTGTCATTTACACAGTAATCAGTGCCTTTTTAAAATGGTCTGGGGCTGAAGTGGTTAACATACACATAAAGGCGCCTGCTTCCCTGTGATAAACAATGAAGCTGCCTTCCCTATAGTAAAATACTATTAAACAGTAAAACCAAGAAGAAATCAATGCTATTTCAACCTCATCATAAAACAACTACAAAAAGTCCATAAATAAAGGGACTGAGGACACATTTAAGTAACATTAAAACCAAGAAGGAATCAGCGCTATTTCAACCTCAACATAAAACTACAAAGAAATCCATAAATAAAGTCCATAGATCCACCGTGGTAATCCCGCACCATAAAAATGTCATCATCTTATGTCTGAAAGGTGATCTTCCAACAAAACATCAATTTCCACCACCAATGTGAGAAGTGCCCACTTACCATAGCTCCAGTGGCCTCTAAAAATGGATAAAGGTCAGTAAGCTCTTTGTGATATTGATTGGCCCATCCAGATCGATCACAGTCTCACCATCAGATCTGCAGATAATCATCCTAGCTTGTCTCTCTCAGACTGCTGTCCTTACTCTATAAATTTGGAGAGCCTCCATAGTAGGAGCACACATACAATTATGAGTAAGCCCAATGTAGTTGTGTGAAACATGTCAACCTCTGTACCGGCTGATGTACTTGTGGTGTGTGTCATGCACTTATATGGAATAGCCAAATAAATGGACTTTCGCTATGTTGGTGTGCAGCCATTCTTTTCACATTAGCACATATATAATAATATATAATATATATATAATAATGGATAGATTGAGGGCAGGTATGCCTGTAGGGAGCCTACTTGTCCCTAAAGGCACATGGGCGCAATGAACACCTAGTAAATAACAGAATGGCTGCAAAGGTGTCCAGTGTGCCCCCTCACCATATAACCAACCGGCAACTGCCCCAACCTATAACTGGCCTTAACAGCAAGGAGCACATGGAAGGGCGACTCATGGCCCCACATCCAATCACTGTCCAAATCTTTCCACCTCAGCCACCGCAGCATCTTCAAGATATACCCGTTCCTAATCAATGACACCACAAAGCTTCTAATTCACTCCCTGGTCATCTCTCACCTCGACTACTGCAATTCACTCCACATAGGCTTCTCCCCTTCAGTCTATCATGAAAGCTACTGCCAGGCTCATTCACCTTACAAACTGCTCTGCGTCTGCTACCTCTCTCTGTCATCCCCTCTATTGGCTTCCACTCACCCGATGAATTAAATTCAAGATACTAACAGTAACTTACAAAGCCTTTCACAACTCTGCCCCCAGTTACATCACTAAGTAGTCTCAAAATACCAACCAATACGCTCTCTTCATTCCTCCCAAGACCTCCTGCTCTCCAGCTCCTTCGTCACCTCCTCCAATGCCCCCCTCCAGCCTCTCCCATCCTCTGGAACTCTCTACCCCAATCTGTCTGACCAGTGGTGGGACAAGGTATTTCAGTGCCCAGGGCGAGGATGCCAAAATGTGCCCCCATGCAGAGCAGAGGGCGGAGCTAGTAGAAGCATTTGCCGCACACATAAACATATGTGATGGTTGCGGAGTGCACCAGTATTACTATTTACATTTGTGATTGGTCATCACAACGATCACAAAGCACACATCCAATTAGATTGCTTTGATGATGACTTGGTTCGCCGCCAATAATGAGTAACCTGGCTGCCCAAAGGTGATTTTTGAAAATTCTAAATGATAAAATGAGAATAAAGATAACAGGGAAAACAATTGTCATTGTTAGTACTTATGCACAAGAACACAATGCTGTAGGTGAGCATACACTATACAATCTGATTGTACAATCTCTGCACAATCACCTTTAGATTTTTCCAAAATTTTGTAATATATGGACAAACCTAAACAATTAATTTAAGTAGTATCCAATCAGGCAGGACTTTGTACTACATAGTTGGTGGTAGATCCAAAAGATATTGTACAGATTGATTGTATAATGTATGGTAAGCTGCAGGCTGGTCATAGATGGATCAGTTTTTTTTTAGTCCATGTCTGATCAAAAAAAACTGAGCAGATCCACACAACTAAGGTGGATGAGGGAATCTTTTCCACTGAGACATCTATGTCAGCCCTGCAGATCAAAGGAAACATTTTTGCTGGTTTGGGAGAAGTTCATCATTAAAAATGTACTTCACCTTTAGCAGGAATGGCCATAGATGGATTGAAACATATCCGGTCATTGCTGGACCAGTCAGATTTCCATGAATCTTTGGCCAGTTTTATTAGCTCCTGTGTAAAATTCCGGTTTTCTTATACCTAGGGAGTTGGGGAGCTCACTAAGTCTCCATGTATATGAGTTCTTTAGGGCCCATTCACATGTGGTGCAGACATGTGTGTCCTGTGCAGGGCTCTTTTCTTATGAGGACAGTAATGTATGGGCATTGAGTGCATCCCTGTGCCAGTGTCCCATTCACTTCTATTGGGACCCGCACCTGCATGTCATGTTAGGATACAGTTGCTGTGTCCATGCAGCCTCATGTCCCAGTAGATATGAATGGGGTGCTGACATGGGGATGTGCACAACACCTATGTAACCTCAGTGCTGATAAAAGTCAGCCTTGCATGAGAGACACATGTTTGCACCTCTTGTGAATGGACCCTTACTAAAAAGAACAGTTGTCTCCACAGCAAGTAACAGTAATATGAAGCCTAAAAGTTACCTGTCAGCTGAGAGACAAAGAACACTCAGTTCAGCCATGCAGAAGAGAGGAGGAGACCTGAGGGGAAGGGCACAGGAGGAGGGGGCACTACATAAAGGAGGAATGGGCTCCGAGATTGTTCAGCAGAGGTTGTTATCTCCCACAGACATGGGATACTGTGAAAGATAAGGCAGGAGAGATAGAGATGACTGGAGAGGGGGGAGAGAAGCCGCTGTTTGGGCAAGGAGAGGAGCAGGAAAGTTGTGCATCTAGAATCAATCAGAAAAGCACTGACAACTGATACCTTCCCAACCTGATGCGCCCGCCTGCTCCACTCAGAGAATAGTACAGTGCCCTGTGCAGGCAGGGGGGCGGGTGTAGTGCTACGATGCAGGGACAAAGCCGCTCTCTGTCTTCTGGGTAACATTCGGCAGCATATACTGTACTGGGCAGGGCTGTACCCTGCAAACTGCACCCTCCTCCTACACCAGTGGCGTAACTAAAACCTTCAGGGCCCCGATGCACGAAATCATGAAGGGCCCCCTGACCCCTGGACAGCGCTTTTCCTAGGGGGATGTCTGATAAGAGGAGGAGCCGCGATGATTCTATTCAATGCATGAATCTATCTATTGGTGATAGAGGGGTGGCTGGAGAGAGGGGGCGGCGCCCGTGCGCCTTTAATGCACGGGCCACCACTGCATCTAAACACACACATACACATAGATAAACACACACATAATATACACACACATATACTGTATATACACACAAACACATATACATATATAAATACACACATAAACACATGCAAACACATACATGAACACACATATACAGAAAGCCTTTTCAAAAACGGCAGTGCTTTACCTCACCTCTTCCTGCCGGGTACTGCACTGTAGGGGGAGACAAAGAGCACACACTGTGCTTTCACTTTAGATCAGTGTGACAAGCTCCCCGCACAGTGCCAATTACAGTTCGGCCGACGATCGGGGAGATCGATCTCAGCCGCTCCTCCTATCAAGATAAACAGGGGGGCCCTCAAGGGCCCCCTGCAGCATGGGGCCCAGTCACCATGGCAACCTCAGCGACCCCTATACTTCCGCCACTGTCCCACACCAAATCATCCCGCCCAGGGCAGCTGCCCCCCCGCTCACCCCTAGTACCGGCCCTGTGTCTGACTATCTCCTACTCTGTCCACATTCAGACAATCCCTGAAAACAAATCTCTTCAGAGAAGCCTATCTGGCCCCCACCTAACTGTACATTTTCTACATCAGCCCACCCCCCACAGTTATTACCTCTTGTAACTCTTTACCCTTCCTCTTAGATTGTAAACTCTAATGAGCAGGGCCCTCTGATTCCTCCTGTATTAAATAACGTGTATTGTTTTTGTACTGTCTACCCTCATGTGCTGCATAAACTGTCGGCACTATATAAATCCTGTATTATAATAATAATGATGTCAAACAAAAACAAAGAAAAGATCTGTAAGGAGTCTCTACCCTTGAAAGCATCAGAACAACAAAAACATTTTTGATCTGATGCTTTCCAAAAAAAAAAAAAAAAGAAGAAAATGTTTAAATCTGCCCTAAACCAGAAGTGATGTCATGGTGTCACTCCTGGCCACCTAGACCATCAAGGTGAGGAAAAAAGGTCAGGTCCCCTCTATGACCAGCTGCGCTGACTGCCGGACCATTTCCAGGGCTCGGCGGTGAGAGCGGTAAGCCCGAGAAACACCACCACCTTCTAAAAGTGATCCATCGGCTAATCAGCTGCTTTGATCGCTTTTATTAACCACTTAAATACTGGGCACTTATACACCTTCCTGCCCAGACCAATTTTCAGCTTTCAGCGCTGTCACAGTTTGAATGACAATTATACGGTCATGCTACACTGTACCCAAATGAAATTTTTATCATTTTGTTCACACAAATAGAGCTTTCTTTTGGTGGTATTTGATCACCTCTGCGGTTTTTATTATTTGCTAAATAAATAAAAAAAGACCGAAAATTTTGAAAAAAATAAAAGTTTTGCTTTTGTTTCTGTTAAAATTTTTTGTAAATAAGTAAGTTTTCTCTTTCACTAATGGGCACTGATAAGGCGGCACTGACAGGCACTGATAAGGCCGCACAGATGAGGTGGCACCAAGGAGTGGGCACTGACAGGCACTGACGATGGGCACTAATATGCGGCACTGATGGGCACTGGTAGGCAGCACTGATGGGCACTCATGGGTGGCACTGGTGGGCACTGATGGGCACTGATAGGTGACACTGATGGGTACTGAAAGGCTGCAAAGATGGGTTCCTATGGGTGGCACTGATAGGTGGCACTGATGGGCACTGATAGGCGGCACTGCTGGGCACTGATAGGCGGCACTGCTGGGCATTGATGGGCACTGATACATAGCACTGATGGGCACTGATACGTGGCACTGATATGAGGCACTGATAGGCATCCCTGGTGGCACTGGCAGAGGTAGGCATTGTGAGTGGGCACTGATTGGCAGCTGCCTGGGCATTGATTAGCCTGGGCACAGATTGGTATTTCCCTGGGGGTCTAGGGGGCATACCTGGTGGTCCAGTGTGGATGGCCATCCTGGTGGTCCTGGGCGGCTTCCCTGGTGGTCCTGGGTAGGATCCGAGGGGGGGCTGCACTGATAAACAATCAGCACAGACCCCCCCTGTCAGGAGAGCAGCTGATCGTGTCTGTCAGGCACGAGTGAGGAAAAGCCGATCACCGGCTCTTCCTATTTACATCGTGATCAGCCGTGATTGGACACAGCTGATCACGTAGTAAAGAGTCTCCATCAGAGACTCTTTACCTATATCTGAGTTGCGGTGCGGGGGCGCGCAGCGGCTTAATATCCTGATCACGTCATGTGACGTCCGGTCAGGATATTGAAACCACTTTGCCGCCGTCATTTTGCTATATGGCGGGCAGCAAGTGGTTAAAAAGTGGAACGCCAGCTAAAAATTTTTAAAGTGGGGTTATAGCTGACAGCTGTAGCCAAAAACCCAAGGCAGTGGCGGAATTACCAGGGTCGCAACAGTCGCACTTGGTTACGGGGCCCGGCATTCCACCACTGTCGGGGGGGCCCAGTGGGGTTGCTCTTTACACGCAGCTCTGAGCGGAGATCATGTGTCATGGAACAGTAGCACAGAGACACCGGCATTAACATTCTATTTGCCCGTCCGTCCTCTCTGGCAGGGGATGAGAGAGGACACACAGCTGATCTCACGGCTCCCCCTTCTCCCCCCTCCCTCTCCTGTGTGCTCTGTGGGAAATGTGAGCTCTTTAGCTTCACACTTGACTGTCCGCGGAGCACACAGGAGAGGGAGGGGGGAGAAGGGGGAGCCGTGAGATCAGCTGTGTGTCCTCTCTCATCCCCTGCCAGAGAGGACGGGCAAATAGAACGTTAATGCATGCAAACAAAGCCTGGGGAATGGCCAGGAAAAAACCAAAGCCTACTTACCACCAGCTCGCAGACAACCAAATTGACCTGCGCGTTAAAAACAGGGGTTTTGTCCGCATGCATTTGCAAATGCATGCGTAAGCCACAGAGCCTCGTCACGGCACCCTGATATCTGTGGTCCTAACACTAAAATATGAGTGTTCTCACAGTGGAGGCACATGCATTCTAATGGATAAATGCTGGCAGGTGGACTGAAGGGCAGCCCATCCCTTCTTAAAGGTACAGAAGCACACCAAACACCCAGCAAATAGCACTATGGCTGCAAAGGTGCTGGTGCGTTTCTGGACCAATAAACACACCAAGGTGATTTCAAAAAACTTGCCACTGCCTTCATTTATAGCTGGCTATCGCAGTAAGCGGCTTTGGAGGGCTACAAACAGATGCAAACAAAGCCTGGGGAATGCCCAGGAAAAAACCAAAGCCTACTTACCACCACCTCGCAGACAACCAAATAGAACGTTAATGCCGCCGGTGTCTCTGTGCTATTGTTCTATGACACACGATCTCCGCTCAGAGCCGTGCTGTCCTGAGAAGGCAGACGGCACTGATGGAAATTAATAGCATTCACTGATGAGCACTGATAGAAGGCACTGATGAGCACTGATAGAAGGTACTGATGAGCACTGATGAGCACTAATAGAAGGCACTGATGAGCACTGATAGAAGGCACTGATAGAAGGCACTGATGAGCACTGATAGAAGGCACTGATGAGCACCGTTAGAAGGCACTGATGAGCCCCGATAGAAGGCACTGATGAGCACTGATTGAAAGCACTGATGGGCACTGATGAGCACTGATAGACGGCACTGATGAGCATTGATAGAAGGCACTGATGGGCACTGATGAGCACTGATAGAAGGCACTGATGAGCACTGATAGAGGGCACTGATGGGCACTGATAGAAGGCACTGATAGAAGGCACTGATGGGCACTGATAGAAGGCACTGATGGGCACTGATAGGAGGCACTAATGGGCACTAATATGAGGAATTTATGGGCACAGATGAGCACTGATGGGAGGCACTGATGGGCACTGATAGAAGGCACTGATGGGCACTAATAGGAGGAATTTATGGGCACAGATGAGCACTGATGGGAGGCACTGATGGGCACTGATAGAAGGCACTGATGGGCACTGATAGAAGGCATTTATGGGCACAGATGAGCACTGATAGAAGGCACTAATGGGCACTGAAAGGAGGCACTGATAAAAGGCACTGATGGGCACTGATAGAAAGCACTAATGGGCATTGTTAGGAGGCACTAATGGTCACTGATAGAAGGAACTGATGGACACTGATAAAAGGCACTGATGGACACTGATAGGAGGCATTTATGGGCACTGATAGGAGGCACTGATGAGCACTAATAGGCCACATTGATGAACACTGATAGGCAGCACTGATAGGAGGCACTAATGTGCACTGATAGGCTGCACTGATAGGTGGCATTGATGGGCACTGATAGGTGGTACTGATGGGCACTGAGGAACACTGATAGGCAGAACTCAGGCAGTATTAATGGGCTTTGATGGGCAGAATTGAAGAGTATTGATAGGTGGCACTGATGGATGCTGTTAGGCGGCATTAATGAGCACTGATACGTGGTGCTGATAGGCAGAATTGATGGGCACTAATAGGCGGCATTAATGAGCACTGATAGGTAACACTTGTAGGTGGAAGTGATGGGCACTGATAGGCGGCATTGATGAGCACTGATAGGCATCACTGATGGGCACTGATAGATGACATTGATGATTGGGGCACTGATTATCAGTGTAAACAATTTACTGACATTCTTGACAGTTAACAGCAGGCCTTTCCTAACACAGACACAGTGTGGGAGGAAAGGGCTGTGGATAACCGGCAAGTCTGTTTACATGTGAACAGCTGATCACATGGTAAAGGGCCACTGTGATTGCGCTGGAAGCATGTCCCATGGGTCATGCGGGAAGCACGGTTTTGGAAGACCGGTTCTCCATTGAGAACCGGTCAATTCACATCAGTGTGAACCTAGCCTCAAGGTGATCCCTGAAAACTCCTCTCTTTCAGGAAGCTTATCCCACCTCCACCTAACAAATGAACATTCTAATTCTTCCATCAGCTCATCCCTCACAACCATTACCTTTTGTACCACTTGCCCCACCCTATTACAGTGTAAGTTTTTATGTGCAGGACCCTCTTTACCTGCTCGTATATTACTGTATTGTAACTGTACTGTTCCCCTTTATATTGTAAAGTGCTGTGCAAACTGTTGGTGCTATATAAATTCTGTATTATAATAATAACAATACTAATAATAATACTAATAATAACAATAATAATAGTGCTAATACTGAATAAAAAAGGTAAATGCTAACATATAAAAGCTTCTAAATAAGTAACCTTAGTTTACTCATTCTGTTTTCTGTGATGGTTTTCTTGTGGAACTGACCAACACGTTCATCTACGAGTCTTTTGGGAACTTCCATTTGAAGAGGATGTAATAAGCCTCACTGCCTTCCAGCTGGTCAGGACGAAGGTGGGAGGAGTTTGTCCACTTTGAGTCTGATGATGACCTGAGTGATTATACCTGAATCTGCATTCTTCCCGTTGTTTTATTTTTTTCCATCTGTTAAAGAATAAAAAAAGTCCATGTGATAAAAATATGGCATCTCTGAATCTTCACTATAACAGAATGTACTTTTTTACTTAGAAGCATTAGTGTAGCCTCAGGAGAACAGAAGCAACATTGTACTTGGGACTGGGAGGGTCTAGTTTTAAGCTCGGTTCACTCCTATGTGTTTTTTGGTGCTTTTTTGCAGAAACGCACTACAGTTCATTAAACTTTGTTTTCTATGGGACACGTTCACACCTATGCTTTTTCCAGCCGTTGCCCTTTTGGAAAGGGTCAGGGAATTTTTTTAACGCAAAACGCACCTTTTTTTTTGCCTTTTTTGGTTAAACAGACCTCAATGGAGCAGCTGCAGAAAAGCATGTATTCCGCTTTTGCCACAATTTTGGAGATTTTGCCAAGATTTGCATTTTTTTATCTGCCCAACGACAAATTGGCCAAGAAAAAAGCATAAGAAATGCAAAACGCAAATCGCAGCAAAAATCGTGGTAAAATCACGTGTGCAAAAATGCACAGCAAAAAGCACTGCAGAAACGGATCTAAAGCAAACTGCTTTGGGCACTTGTCAGAGTGGCAGTGGAGTGTTGGGTGCTGGAATGCTCTTAAGTGAATGTTCACTTAGAGCCCTTTCACACTGGGGCAGTTTGCAGGCACTATTGCACTAATAATAGCGCCTGCAAACTGACCCGAAAGTGCCGCTACTTTCATTCCAGTGTGAAAGCCCCGAGGGACAGCGCGGCTATACTGCCGTCAAAGCGCCTTTGGAGAGGCGCTTTGCGGTGGTATTTAACCCTTTCCCGGCCGCTAGCGTGGGGTAAAACCGCCCCGCTAGCGGCCGCATACCGATGGTAAAACGCCGCTAACAATAGCGGCGTTTTACCGCCGATGCCGCCCCCGCCCCAGTGTGAAAGGGCTCTTAGTAAATAGGTTTAAGCTGTGTTGACTTTGTATATCCAACCACGTGTAAGGGAAATTAAAAAGCAGCCTTTTTTTTATCATCTCATTCCATTTTGACCATTATGTATGTGATATACAGTATCTCACAAAAGTGAGTACACCCCTCACATTTTTGTAAATATTTTATTATATATTTTCATGTGACAACACTAAAGAAATGACACTTTGCTACAATGTAAAGTAGTGAGTGTACAGCTTGTATAACAGTGTAAATTTGCTGTCCCCTCAAAATATCTCAACACACAGCCATTAATGTCTAAACCGCTGGCAACAAAAGTGAGTACACCCCTAAGTGAAAATGTCCAAATTGGGCCCAATTAGCCATTTTCCCTCCCCTGTGTCATGTGACTGGTTAGTGTTACAAGGTGTCAGGTGTGAATGGGAAGCAGGTGTGTTAAATTTGGTGTTATCGCTCTCACTCTCTCATACTGGTCACTGGAAGTTCAACATGGCACCTCATGGCAAAGAACACTCTGAGGATCTGAAAAAAAGAATTGTTGTTCTACATAAAGATGGCCTAGGCTATAAGAAGATTGCCAAGACCTTGAAAATGAGCTGCAGCATGGTGGCCAAGACCATACAGCGGTTTAACATGACAGGTTCCACTCAGAACAGGTTTCGCCATGGTCGACCAAAGTTGAGTGCACGTGCTCAGCGTCATATCCAGAGGTTGTCTTTGGGAAATAGACGTATGAGTGCTGCCAGCATTGCTGCAGAGGTTGAAGGGGTGGGGGTCAGCCTGTCAGTGCTCAGACCATACGCCGCACACTGCATCAAATTGGTCTACATGGCTGTTGTCCCAGAAGGAAGCCTCTTCTAAAGATGATGTACAAGAAAGCCCACAAACAGTCAGCTGAAGACAAGCAGACTAAGGACATGGATTACTGGAACCATGTCCTGTGGTCTGATGAGACCAAGATAAACTTATTTGGTTCAGATGGTGTCAAGTGTGTGTGGGGGCAACCAGGTGAGGAGTACAAAGACAAGTGTGTCTTGTCTACAGTCAAGCATCGTGGTGGGAGTGTCATGCTCTACGGCTTCATGAGTGCTGCCGGCACTGGGGAGCTACAGTTCATTGAGGGAACCATGAATACCAACATGTACTGTGACATACTGAAGCAGAGCATGATCCCCTCCCTTCAGAGACTGGGCCACAGGGCAGTATTCCAACATGATAATGACCCCAAACACACCTCCAAGACGACCACTGCTTTGCTAAAGAAGCTGAGGGTAAAGGTGATGGACTGGCCAAGCATATCTCCAGATCTAAACCCTATTGAGCATCTGTGGGGTATCCTCAAACGGAAGGTGGAGAAGCGCAAGGTCTCTAACATCCACCAGCTCTGTGATGTCGTCATGGAGGAGTGGAAGAGGACTCCAGTGGCAACCTGTGAAGCTCTGGTGAACTCCATGCCCAAGAGGGTTGAGGCAGTGCTGGAAAATAATGGTGGCCACACAAAATATTGACACTTTGGTCCCAATTTGGACATTTTCACTTAGGGGTGTACTCACTTTTGTTGTCAGTGGTTTAGACATTAATGGCTGTGTTGAGTTGTTTTGAGGGGACAGCAAATTTACACTGTTATACAAGCTGTACACTCACTACTTTACATTGTAGCAAAGTGTCATTTCTTCAGTGTTGTCACATGAAATGGTATACTAATATATTTACAAAAATGTGAGGGGTGTACTCACTTTTGTTATATACTATATCTGTGTCCATTTAGACCTATGGCAACATGGCTGAGTAGCCGGTCTCCTCCTGTAGGTGGGGTAAAGTGGACTACAAAAAGATGGCCAACGTTAGAAGCTGGAGGACCCCCTTGAGAGCGCCCATTTGGACAAAACTAGTCGGAGCGGCATCCCATTTCTGACGTTACGCCGATGCACGATCCTGGGTCATCAGTGGCTCTCTCATTACTTGTACTGTGTTTTTCGCTGTCACATTGTTCTAATTGAATGACTGGCTCTGTTCTACAATAAACCTTTGTTTAAATGGCTACACTATCCCTGGCTTTCTGCTCCTTGGGCTCTATTTGTTCCAGTGGGAGTTGCCTATTGCTGCAGCCTAATGCCTCGTACACACGGTCGGATTTTCCTGGATCTCAAATTTTCCGACAAATCCGTTGTCGGAAATTCCGATCGTGTGTACACAATTTGACCCACAAAGTTCCACGCATGCTCGGAATCAAGCAGAAGAGCCGCACTGGCTATTGAACTTCATTTTTCTTGGCTCATCTTATGTGTTGTATGTCACCGCATTCTTGACGTTCAGAATTTCCTGACAAGCTTTGTGTGACTGTGTGTATGCAAGACAAGTTTAAGCCAACATCCATCGGAAAAAATTCATGGATTTTGTTGTCAGAATGTCCAATCAATGTGCGATCGTGTGTATGCGGCATTAGGCTCGGTTCACACTGCCGCGACTTGGGATCCAACTTGTGAGATTCCAAGTCACATGACATGTGAAATCCCATGTTAATCAATGAGAGCCGTCTTAAGTAGCACTACTGACATCGCTCTGACTTTAGAAAAGATTCCTGTACTACTCCAAGGCAACTTCTATTCGACTTGTGCCCATAGACTTTAATGGAAGTCACCTCCAAGTAGGATCCTCATCTATATTGATGTGATTTGGATTAGACATTACAGGAAGATTGCCCAGGCATTCCCTAAAAGTCGCTTCAAAGTCACATCAAATCAATATGTATTCTGCTACATGTTTTTGGTAAAAACAATCCCAACAAGCGTATAATGATTGGTTTGCGCAAAATTTATAGTGTCTACAAACTATGGGATATATACAGAATTATTATTTTTTTTAAATTTATACTAGTAATGGCGGGGATCAGTGACTTATAGTGGGACTGATATTGCGGTGGACAATTGACACTAACTAACACTTTGTGGGAACCAGTGACACTAATATAGTGATCAGTGCTAATAATATACACTGTCACTGTACTAATGACACTGGCTGGGAAGGGGTTAAACATCTGGGGTGATTAAAGAGTTAAATGTGTGCCTAGTCAGTGTTTTTGTGTTTACTATGTGCTGTTTTTACTAAGGGAAGTTGTGAATTTTTTTTCCTGAAGCAAAATCCACCACCTCCCTGCTGACAGAACAGAGCTCTGTATTGTTTACATAGGCAGAGCTCTGTTCTGTGTCTCTCCTCGCCAATCGGCAGACTGCCGATAAACATCTATTGGTTGGCACCCGCTGATCAGCTTGTGCTGTGTCTAATCACAGCACAGCCGGTGCGCCCCCTCCATCCCTCCATAATTTTTAAGCCTTTTTCTGATTCTCTTTCTAATTTAACAACGTCTATTCTGAGGATTGGTGACCAAAACTGAACTGCACATTCAAGATGAGGATGAACCAGTGTTTTGTAAAGGAGTAGAATGATCAGTGTAATACAGAGAGAGGGGAAATATCACTTACCAGACATATGATTAACACAATGAGTGCTACCAATATTACTGGGACACTGAGACCAACCATGAGATGGTGCCTTACATATGAATAGGAATCTGTGAAAGAGAAAAAGTACACACAATGTATAAAAATGTATACACTTATGATAAATACATATTGTATCAGTTTGTATAGTCAGTGGTCATGTGACATCTCACCTGTATAATCCTCCATCAGGATAGAAGAGACAACAAGACACAATGTTACTATTCTGTGTCACACTCCCACTATGATCCCCCAGAGCCTGGATCACTTCAAGTTTGGGGCCCCTCAACATAGAAATTTAATTATATGACAAATAAAAAAAGGGAACTGAAATGAATGATAAATCATGTTTGTTTTAAAATGGTTGAAAAAACCCATTGGTTAGGAGTCAACTTGTCAGGGGCATGGCATGCGCAGACGTGCATTTGCAGGTGCCCATCTTGGATGAAAGGAATGGATGGCTGCACACTGAGGTAGTGATGAATCTCTTTTTTGTAAAATCCATAACATGAATAACACCAAAGGACAGGCAAACAGGTACCTTAAATTTATTTTATCCAAATTGCACGGCTGGTGAGCCGAGGCTAGAACCCTTGGGAGGAGTCCATTCCCCAGCCCACCTGGTTCCATCACTCACCTGGAGCGGCATTTTCTTTTCCTATTAGGTGCCCATCTTGCCAGGCACAGGCTAACGCCTATGTGCGAAAATACACGCGCACGTTAGCCATTAGTGCTGGCGCTGACAGCAGCTGCACTAGTGCAGTGCTGTCTGATCTGCAGCTTTACCCTGTGTTCTGATCCTGTGCCAGTATCTGATCCAGTATTTGACTCGGCTTCCTGACCACGCTGCTATCTCCAGTCCTGACCTTTGGCTTGCCTTGATCCCGATTATTCCTGCCTGTCTGCCCAATTTCCTGTTGCCAAACCCGGCTTGAACTCTGACCATTGTCTGACTCTGTTCCAGTCTTCTGCTTCCAGCCTGTGTAGATCCGGTACTGCTGACCTGCAGCCACAGCATACCTGCTTTTGTTGTTCCTGCTACCTTCTGCTGCTCAGCCATCCAGTCTGGTCCTGCTACTCATCATCAGCTACCACTACTGCTACCAACGGAGGACTTTGCAGGCACTCTTACCTCACCGTGCTCTTGCAGCCACTGTTGCACCTCCAGTGGTCCTTGAGCTGGGGTTGTACGAGAAATCTCCCTCTATTTGTCAGGCTCTCCCAGATGGTATTTAACAAAACTTCACTACTACACTCTGTGGAAGACATGTAAGGAATAAAGGTCCTCTACGTTCTGCTGATTTAGTCCAACGCGCTGCTATTTTCTTCTGGCCAAATTTTGATCCCGGGCCACGCCTGTCCATAATTCGACTATTCTCGTAATTTCTGGTTAATCTTGCTAACTAAGTTTTACCCTATTTGAGATGGCGGAGTGTTGGATTCGCCCCTGGAACCAATCAGGGTGAAGCGGAGGAGTGAGCTTCTCTGTTTCTCACTGCAATAAATCATTGCTGGTCAATAACTTCACTCCCACATGATGGGGTTGGGACTGTTGCCTGGCACTCTCCATAATTTTTTGAACTTTCTCCTTATCCAACACATTTGTCTCTCATAAACAAGGTGATAAATTCCACAACACAGTCACATTAAAAAAACAACTCAAATAGTAAAATAATAAGAGAAGTTAAAATGTAAAACATCTGCCAGATGCCCTCATCCCTTTCTTTACTTCTGAAGTCCAGCTTAACTGTTCCATATCCTGATACCCCCACACACTGGTTTTTTTTTGTTTTTTTTTTATAGTAAAAGTCATTTTATAATTATTACTTTTTTTTCTAAAGGAAATTGCCTATTTTGCCCCCTGATAAATCCGACACTGGACAGGATGACCCCAAACTATAACACCCTAATACATGGAATACAACATGACCCCCTATAGTCACCAATACCTTCTGTTCTCTGCAGTTTGCTGAATATGGGATCATCGATGAGCTGGTATTCCTGGATCTCCTCACTGACCGGGTTTGTGATCCTGACCCGGAATCTCCTCTCGGTGTCGTCTCTCTGCACACTGGGGATAATCAGCGTCCTATTGTCATCTATCAGCCGGTATCTTTCAGGGATTGGCTCCCCGTCCACCTCCCAGGTCACAGCGCTCTCTTCTCCAGAGAACTGGACGCTCACAGCCGTGTCCTCACCCAGCCGGCTGAAGTTACTGGTGATGTTGGAGATGAGAACCGGATCTGGAATTATCAGAAGATGGACAGTAACCATCAGAAGTCAATCATAGGTCACCAACATAGAGCGCAGATACATGGTATAAATACTAACACATACAAATAAAAGGGCAATGCACATAATAACAATATGTAAAAAAATGTACATCTTTGTGTGTGTTTTTGAATAGTAAATATATCCATAGATATGTATCACTCAGTACTCCAGGTGAATCCCATCATCTACTAGACTGGAAGTCACAGCATCAGAATGACCACATGATTAAAGGTAAGTCAAAGTGCATTTCATTATCTCCTCTCCACTGAATCAAACTTCCTTCCCTTTATAGTGTTAAACTCCATATAGACAGATATCCCACCAACAAATCTTCATATTCTTGTAACAGATTCTTGTAACAATGCTCTGTGCACCAAGCCCACCCTTTTTTGAAGCCTATTAGAGTCTCTGGCTCTAATCAGGTGCTTCAAAAAAACACCCCCCATTGGAATCCATGGTCTAGGGCAGTGATGGCAAACCTTGGCACCCCAGATGTTTTGGAACTACATTTCCCAAGATGCTCAACTTCACTGCAGAGTGCATGAGCATCATGGGAAATGTAGTTCCAAAACATCTGGGGTGCCAAGGTTCACCATCACTGGTCTAGGGCCCTGATATGTAGATCAGGGGGTCAGACGCTTGGATAGGGGAGGTGGCGCCCGTGCCCCTTCTATGGACGGGCCGCCACTGGTGCATACAGAGCTTCAGTAAGATAATAATAAATTGGTGAATTTATTTACTATTCAAGATTGCACATATAGATACAGACTGTTGTTTGAACCATCATCATCACTATTGATTTTGCTTGATTTACACATTTTTTAAATGTTGATATTATGTACAATGCCTATTATTGTGTATTGTTAGGGTGCACAGCACATATTTAAGGTATTTATGTACAAAAACAGTTACAGAGCTTAACATTACCATATACTGTATATTTATAAGATGAAATGGATTAATAGCTCTCGTACACACTACAAACCCAAACAATTAAACTGCGCTATAAATTTGATATTTACAATAGTCTAGTTTAATTAGAGCAGCAACTCCGCTGTGAGATATTATACACAGTAAAACCAGCATTAGATCAAAAAGTGTTGTGCTTGTATAAAGATGACAAGTGATATGAGACATACTGAATGTAAACCAAACAGAAAACATTTGTAAAACCAATAGCTCCGCGCTCAGGTAATACAGGAACTGCAGCCCCCCAGCACAGAATCGCACCAATGTGAAATTCCAAAAAGATTAGAGTCAAAAACAGGGGTAATTGGCGCTGTTCCACTAAAATCAAAAAGACTGGTGTGGTATATCAAGTGAACTGTGAAACAAACCAAGCATAAATAACAATGTATGAAATAAAAACAAATTAAGTGAAAATAGCTGAAGTATGTGCAACACCTGCCCCCATGAAAAAGTGCAGCGTGTATTCACTCCTTGGTGAACCAAAATAGATCAAGGTCTAGGTGAATCAAAAAAATTGAATTGAAATGAATTCCCAAACAAACTATCAGGAAATCCTTAAAATCATATACTAATCATAATAAATAGTGCATATACTAAAAAACACCAATGGTGTATAAATGAAATTGAAATCTATAATCACAAATGCACATAAGAGAATTAAAAATTCATCATAAATCTTGAGTCCACAAAATGTCCCACAGAATATTAATAAAATGTAAATAAAAGGGCTGGTAGTGCAAAGTTCTTCATAAGGTGCAAATCGTGAGTCTTTTTAAACCTCTAGCAATGATCTTAGTGCCGTAAAATCCTCCTGTCATCCAAACGCCCCCCAATGTGCCCTCACTCACCGAAGGGGGACACCCCTGCAGGGGTATCAGGCCTGTCAGCTGTATCCAGCAGCTATGGTCCTTGGTAAAGGCTCCTATTCGGATCTCCACTCTCGGTGTCCGGGCTGGCTCCAGTCAATCCCCGCAGGCACATCCATATAGAATAAAAATGAATCCCATCGCGTAATTCCGTAAAATATAAAGGCTTTATTGAATATACTAAAACCAAGCCAACAATATCCCGCTGCCTAGTTGGCAGTCAGACTGTGTGGGAGAAAACAGTGCGGTGTGGCGTGCGTTCCACCGCTCGTGGAACGCACGCCACACCGCACTGTTTTCTCCCACACAGTCTGACTGCCAACTAGGCAGCGGGATATTGTTGGCTTGGTTTTAGTATATTCAATAAAGCCTTTAAATTTTACGGAATTACGCGATGGGATTCATTTTTATTCTATATGGATGTGCCTGCGGGGATTGACTGGAGCCAGCCCGGACACCGAGAGTGGAGATCCGAATAGGAGCCTTTACCAAGGACCATAGCTGCGGGATACAGCTGACAGGCCTGATACCCCTGCAGGGGTGTCCCCCTTCGGTGAGTGAGGGCACATTGGGGGGCGTTTGGATGACAGGAGGATTTTACGGCACTAAGATCATTGCTAGAGGTTTAAAAAGACTCACGATTTGCACCTTATGAAGAACTTTGCACTACCAGCCCTTTTATTTACATTTTATTAATATTCTGTGGGACATTTTGTGGACTCAAGATTTATGATGAATTTTTAATTCTCTTATGTGCATTTGTGATTATAGATTTCAATTTCATTTATACACCATTGGTGTTTTTTAGTATATGCACTATTTATTATGATTAGTATATGATTTTAAGGATTTCCTGATAGTTTGTTTGGGAATTCATTTCAATTCAATTTTTTTGATTCACCTAGACCTTGATCTATTTTGGTTCACCAAGGAGTGAATACACGCTGCACTTTTTCATGGGGGCAGGTGTTGCACATACTTCAGCTATTTTCACTTAATTTGTTTTTATTTCATACATTGTTATTTATGCTTGGTTTGTTTCACAGTTCACTTGATATACCACACCAGTCTTTTTGATTTTAGTGGAACAGCGCCAATTACCCCTGTTTTTGACTCTAAACAGAAAACATTTGTTTCCAGTGAAAAAAATACAAAAGAAAAAGGTTATTCCAAATGTGTTCAAATGTTCCTAAACATGTGATAAGCCCCCACCACCAATGCACAGCGCACACTTCTGACTAAATAAGACCCCCTAATTAAAGAGAAGTCAGCAGAGCTTCCAATCAGACACCCAGCCCTGGATCACCAATGGGGCAACTCCTCCGGCTCCTCCCACTGGCGGGTGACTGTGGCTGGTTCTCAATCCGGCATCGCCCCATAAACATATTTTATGAGAATATAAAGAAAAGATCCTCTGAGTGTAAAACCTTATGGGCACATTTATTAAATAATTAAAATTACACTTACATTTGATTAAAATCAAAGTGCTCTAAAAAAAACCTCTCTCTCCCTCACCCCCCTCCCCCCTTCCTCCATCTCTCCTATACTTTCCCATCTCCCTCATCTCTCTCTTCCTCCTTATATCAGTGTCCTCACTCCCTTTTTACATCAGTGTCCCCCTTACAATAGTGTACTCACGATGTAAAGGGGAATGCTTCAGACTGTGATGTAAGGGAGAACTCTGCAGCTTCTGATATAAGAAGGAAGTCTGCAAACTCTGATGTAAGGGGGGGGGCTCTGTTGACCAGAGACCCCCATACATCAGAGTTCCTCTTTACATACCAGAGTCTGCAGTGTTAGCTCTGTGGACTCTGATGTAAGGGGCAACTCTGTAGACTCTGATGTACGGGGGAACTCTGTGGACTCTGATGTAAGGGGGAACTCTGTGGACTCTGATGTAAGGGGGAACTCTGTGGACTCTGATGTAAGGGGGAACTCTGTGGACTCTGATGTAAGGGGGAACTCTGTGGACTCTGATGTAAGGGGGAACTCAGTGGACTCTGATGTAAGGGGGAACTCTGTGGACTCTAATATAAGTAAGAATTCTGTGGACTCTGATGTAAGGGGGAACTCAGTGGACTCTGATGTAAGGGAGAACTCTGTGGACTCTGATGTAAGGGGCAACTCTGTGGACTCAGATGTATGGGGCAACTCTGTGGACTCTGATGTAAGGGGGAACTCTGTGGACTCTGATGTAAGGGGGAACTCAGTGGACTCTGATGTAAGGGGGAACTCTGTGGACTCTGATGTAAGGGAGAACTCTGTGGACTCTGATGTAAGGGGGAACTCTGTGGACTCTGATGTAAGGGGGAACTCAGTGGACTCTGATGTAAGGGGGAACTCAGTGGACTCTGATGTAAGGGGGAACTCAGTGGACTCTGATGTAAGGGGGAACTCTGTGGACTCTGATGTACAGGGGAACTCTGTGGACTCTGATGTATGGGGGAACTCTGTGGACTCTGATGTACAGGGGAACTCTGTGGACTGTGAAGTAAGGGGGATCTCTGTGGACTCTGATGTAAGGGGGAACTCAGTGGACTCTGATGTACGGGGCAACTCTGTGGATTCTGATGTACAGGGGAACTCTGTGGACTCTGATGTAAAGGGGAACTCTGTGGACTTTCCATAAAAAGGCCCACCAAAATCCTCAGCACGAGGGCCATGATGCTCTTAATCCAGCCCTGATCAGCACCCCTACATGAACAACTGCTAAATATGATTAAATACTACTACAGACTATACTGTATCTATCTATATTTTTATCTTCAAACACGTAGTAAACGTTTTTATTTTTTACACATGAAGTATATTAAAAGCAACTAAAAACCTTTGCAATGCCCAACACTCAATATATAAAGCTATACCTCATATTATTCATATTATTTATTACATGCATTTATATAGTGCTGACACTTTATGAATTGCCATACAAACTGTAAATTCACATATTTTCCTGTCATCAAGGAGCTTACAATCTACAAAAGCCAATGTAGATATCAGCCAATTAACCTTCCAGCATCTATTAGGAGTGTGGGAGGAAACCCGGCCAGAAGATACAAACTCCATGCAGATAGTGTTCTTGCTGAGATTCAAACCAAGGATCCCAGTGCTGCACAGTAGAAGTGCTAACCACTAAGCCATTGTGTTACTCCATTTGAAATAGATTTCAAACACAAAGACCCCTTTCACACAGAAGGCACTTTTCAGGCATTTTAGCGCTAAAAATAGCGCCTGTAAAGTGCCTGAAAAACGCCCCCCCCCCCAGTGTGAGAGCTCAGTGCTTCCACACTGGGGCGGTGCGCTTGCAGGACGTTACATAAAGTCCTGCCAGCAGCATCCTTGGGGTGGTTTAGGAGCTCTATATACACCACTCACAAAATACCCCTACCCATGTAAATGAATGGGCAGCGCTGCTGAAGCACCTGTAAAGCGCTTCGGCAGCCCCGCAACACGAGCAATTTTAACCCTTTATTTGGCCGCTAGTGGGGGTTAAAAGTGCCCCACTAGCGTCCGTAAAGTGCTGCTAAAAATATGGTAAAGCGCCACTAAAACTAGCGGTGCTTTACCGCTAATGTGGCCACCACTGAGTGTGAAAGAGGTCAAAGTCTTCTCTCAGAAAAGTGTCATGCAGTTTATGGACTCACCCAATACACGGATCTCTGTAGAGGATATTAGATATTCTGGAATATCGTAACACCAGACCTTATACACACAGGAATCCTCCTTCCTGACATGTGTCAGCTTCCAGCATCCGCTCCCTGTGTGCAGTTGGAGTCTGGAGTCATGAGATTTAGTGAAGTTGTAATGACAGTGATTTTCCAGCAATGTCTTATCCACCCCTCTGCATACTCTGTACAGCTCCATAGTAACATCTTCACGAGTACACGTCATATTACAGTCAGTAATGTCTGATCCGCTCTGTACATACACCGTTCCTGATGACACCGATCTGATCATCATACACAGGAGACCTGGGAGGAGAAGACAGATGAAGAAATGTCAGCAGGACTTTCATAGTGTCCATAAATTGCAATTTCTGGTGTAATGAATATGAACAGAAGAACAATATAACAGATATAACAAAAATGAAGATCACAGCAGACGGGGAAAAAGAATAAAATGCACACATAGAATTAGAGCCGATATATGACAATAGCACATTATTGGTATCAATGCCACTTGAATGGTCATCTGATCTGCTGGTCACTGATGGGAGATTGGTGGACTCATAGGATTGGAGCAAATAAAAATGTGCACAGATGCATTATGGGAGATCGATGGACCGTTCCAGTACAGGAAGACCTGATCCCAGGACCACAACAGTTGTAATAAATGGACATTTCTATACAGACAAGGACAGTACGGCTTTACTAAGAAAGAATGAACTACATGTCACATTCCAGCCTAAATCCCCCAAATCAGGGCTAGTAGTGGAGTGCAGATCATTCTCCATTATCTTCTTCCCCATCCACAGCGGCCAATGAAAGTGACATCAGAAACCGGAAGTGACAAAATCCTCATTGCTTTCCAATTCTTCCTTAGTGTTTAAAGGATTGTAGCTGAAGGATACTAAAAGTAGTGGAGGAACTACTAGGGTCGCAAAGGTCACACTTGTCCCCTGTACCTCTGGCTAGCAGTTCACTATGCAGTGGAAAGGGGGGGGGATTGTGGGCGTGTTTTCCTGGTTCTCTAGTTCAGGGGTCTCCAAAACTTTCTAAACAAATGGACGGTTTACTGCCCTTCAAACTTTAGGGGGGCCAGACTGTGGCCAGTGGGAGTAAAAAAATGACCTGGTGTCAGTGGGAGGAATAATGCCCCATCATTAGTGTCAGTGGGAGGAATAGTGCCCCATCATTGGTGTCAGTGAGAGGAATAGTGCCCCATCATTGCTGTCAGTGGGAGGAATAGTGCCCCATCATTGGTGTCAGTGGGAAGAATAGTGCCCATCATTGGTGTCAGTGGGAGGAATAGTGCCCCATCATTGGTGTCAGTGGGAGGAATAGTGTGACAAAAACTATGGCCCACTGTTGCTGACTGTGTGGGAGAATAATGCCCCAAGGGCTGGATAAAAGCAGGAAAATGGCCACATCCATCCCCTGGGCCGCAGTATGGAGACGACTTCTCTAGTTGATCTTTAAGTGCCATTAGGTCATACAAAACAGGCTTTAATTCACATTCATGTTCATTCAGTACCTCTGTGACATCATCTATGCTTCCCTCTAATGAGGCTGTTCTATATATTCATCTCTTGGATATCATGACGTAGTTCTGTCATGATGGTAGCAGATGTGATTGCAGCTCCTCTGATAATGTCCCAGACTTTTGCAAGTAAAGGATCATCAGCATTTACATTTGTGTCAGAGCAAAGAGAGTTTGTTCCGTGTGCTGAGCTGCCCTGTTTACCTGGAGACTGTTTGTGTGGGGCCGGGCGCCATTTTGTCTAATTGGAGGGATGAGGCTGAAGAATAGGCTCAGCGTTTGTACCCGGGCGGTGGGCGCATTACCAATTCATACCTCAGAGGTGTGGGAGATAGCGGGGATGAAAGATGGGCAAGCAGATGCAGAAAGCTCGCTATTGAACGATAATTGTCACCCGGTGAGTGTGGAGCAGTATTAGAATGCGTCCATCCTCAGCTGCTGCGCACATGCTCTCCTGGATTTATTGTCCTTTACCTCTACTGTTACTTCTCATCTGCCTGCTACTGAGCACCATTAGTCCTGTTGGTCAGAGTAAAAAACAGAAGAGAAGCGCCTCCAGGTCAGAATCAGTTTAAAAGCTTTATTACAAAAATCCCTCTATAAGTGTTGCTACTGCACGTTAGCCTGCCAGTCAGCTCGAATCTGGGGGGAAGTGGGGAGACAATCCTGTCCTGCAGGATGGTTGTATTGTGTTCCTCGGATGAGAACGAGGCTTGGCCCATGTGTAAGATGGAAAGCAGGTCTCCGGCGTAGTGACGTCACTAATGGTGCGACGACGTTTCGGCGCATGCGCACTGTGTATCACAGGCGCGCGCCTTCCTCAAGCATTGGGGATAGAGGCTCACAAAAGCCTTATATGTGCTCAGTGAGGGGAGCCATCTAGTGGATATTGCGTATCATTACGCACCCCCAGCAAAGAAAGCTCCACCGATAATGACGTGAACTAATATAAACTGTATGGGGGATGAAATTCTAGGGGGATGGAACAGAAAGGAAACAATTAATATATAATAAGGAAAAAAGGGGGAGAAACACTAGGAAATTAAAAGTGGGGATTCTAAATGCTTATGTTGTAAAAATCAATAAAAGTATTAATATTGTAAAAATGTATACACTATACTTCTGCAGGGCGATTGTATGCAGATGGCAGTATAGGAATATAAATGGACGTGATAATAGAAACAATGATAAAAACAATGAAGATCATGGTAAAAAATTATGAAAGATGAATAGGAAATATAAACCATGTATACAACAAAACAGAGTATAATGAGCATAAACTATGACTCTAGCAAAAGGTAGGGAAGAAGATTACAGAAGTGGAATGAGAGGGTCAGAGTATACATCTATATCCATACCACCGAACCTTTAACCTTTATCTGGTCTCTCCCACATCAGTATTCAGATGAGCTTATTATTTATTAGAACTTGCTCACTGAGTGCAGGGATATCCACCTCCAATAAGCACACCAATGTCTTCATGGACCCCAATGTAGCCGGCAGAAGACCAGATTTAGAGACTGTGCATAGTTTACCTACTACTGAGTACAATTTTCAACACATTATCAATTCTCTATTACAAAGGACTTCATGGTAGTACCCTAACTACATCAAGTGAAGCCCTGGTTTTAGTATTTATACTGCAAAAAATCTTGCTGTTATTCTTTGCATATCTGAGCACAATTTGACAATATACTTTGTTATTTTTTTCAAGGCCTCAAGTCTCATTTCAGGGTGACCCTACCCGAGGTGTCAGTCAGTGCTGTATTCTGGCCTAGGCCGACAAGGCCCAGGTCTAGGGTGGCACTTTGGGGGGGCCTTACACAAAAAAAGCCCCCCTCCTCCGAAGTCAGTCCATTTACTGCCAGAGGTTGCTGGCTCTCTCACATAGAGCCCAGCGTGTGGTCACAGTTCCCCCCTCCCCCACCCCTCTGAACAGACAGGAGAGCAGAGAGACTGTGACTCTAGGGTGGAGCCTCTAGATTGGTGGGATTGTGGCTTCAGCGGACAGACCCAGCTACATTCTGCATATCCTAGAGGAAGTGAAAGTAAGATACTGATCCTCCTCACTGTCTCTCCTTACAAACCTCACACCTTTGTTTCTTCTATCTCCGTTATCTGAAATAGAGGGGACTCTCTGATAATGAACCCTCCGTGTCCTTGGTGCTAAGAGAGGACTGCGCTTTTCTTTTCTGCATCAATGGACACATGCACACTGCTGCTTACATTTATGGTTAACTCTTTACAGCTCAATATCTGCAGGCTGATGCTTCTGGAATCAATAGCATTTAACACCTTAGGTTACTTTCGAACTGAGGCACTTTACCGGCGCTATAGCACTAAAAATAGCGCCTGCAAAGCACCTGTAAAGCGCCTCTCCTGTCACTCCAATGTGAAAGCCTGAGTACTTTTCACACTGGGGTGCTGCGCTGGCAGGACGCTCAAAAAAGTCCTGCAAGCAGCTTTTTTGAGGTGCTGTAGGAGCAGTGTATACACCGCTCCTATAGCGCCCCTGCCCATTGAAATGAATGGGCAGTGCCGGCAAAGTGCTGCTAGAGAAGCGCTTTGTGGGCGCTTTTAACCTTTTTCCGCCCGTTAATGGGGGTTAAAAGTGCCCTGCTAGCAGCCGAAAAGCGTTGCAAAAGTGATGGTAAAGCACCGATAAAAAAAAGCGGCGCTTTACCTCCAACACCCCCAACGCCTCAGTATGAAAGTGCCCTTAGTGTTTGCTTGTATATATGTGGTAACCTTTCATAGCTACCTGTATGGCCAATGCTGCCTTCTGACAAATGAAGAAATGTGTCATTTGTGATCATAGATCAGTCTGGATTTGTTTACCTATCCTGCTGACTACAATAAGCCCAGGTTCACACTGATGCGGGTTAAAAATTGTGTGGGTTCAGCAGAACTCGCACAATTTTAAGCTGGCAATGCAGTTTGACTTCAGGGGGCGATTTGACAGACATCTGTGTGGGTTCATGCACAGATGTCTATACAAATTGCACTTGAAGTCACCAAAAGTAGTACAGGAAGTACTTTTGGGAATCATTGCAGCGCCGCAAAGTCGGCGTCGCACCAATTGAGATGGTGCCATTGCTGCAAAATCGAACAGGTGCTTAAACTGGAACTGCAGTCTGCTCACATAATTTGGTATGATTAGAATGCAATTGGAGACCCTTATTGGGTAATGATGAGGCTGCGCTGATGGGCAGTGGTGTGGCTGCATGGATGGGCACTGATGAGGCTGCATTGATGTGCACTGATGAGGCTGGATTGATGGACACTGATGAGTTTGCATTGATGGGCACTCATGAGGCTGGATTGATGGACACTGATGAGTCTGCATTGATGGGCACTGATGAGGCTGAATTCATGGGCACTGATGAGGCTGCATTGATGGGCACTGATGAGGCTGCCTTGATGGGCCTTTTAATGTACAGAGAGGAAGCAGTGAGGCTATAAGAGGAAAAGGTGGAGCCTAAATAGGAAGGGGTGTGGTTTACAGATGACAGGGTGGGTCTTAAACAGGAAGGGGCGTGATATTGACAGGAAGGGGTGGGTCATATTTAAATTAGGCGGTGCACAAGTTTAGTCAGGCCTAGGGCAGCACAAAATCTAAATACACCACTGGTGTCAGTGGTGATGGGGCACTTGCCAAGGTTGAAGTAAGAACAGAGGACCTGATATAACCAGCGGCCAGAGGCGTATCTAGTGAAAATGGCGCCTATGGCAAGCACTGAAACTGCGCCCCTGTCAAAACATTTAAAACCCATCTTTCAGATAACCTTAACAAAAAAAAAACAACTAACAAAACTACAAGTCAAGCTCTTGAATTACCCCTTACACCAGAGTCAATAGCGTTACATCTTATATCACAGTTCCCCCCTTAGAGTTCCCAGAGAGCCCCCCCTTACATCGAAATCCACAGAGTTCCCCTTCACACTGGGAAATCTGATCTAAAGAATGCTGTGGACTCTGGTGTCATCTTTATATACACTGTAGGGGGGGGGACTCTGACACAAAGGGGATCTCTGCAGACTGGGATGTAGGGGGGTCTCAGATGTGAGGGTGTCTCTGGTTATCACAGAGTCCAGAGATCCCACTTACATCAGCGTTCCCCTTTACCCCGGAGTCTGCAGAGTTTCCCCTTAAAGCAGTGTGCCAGACAATAAGTATTTCTAGACAGGGGTCAGGTCAGACATGGCAGCCCCGTAACAGCACAGAGCCTTTTACTTTATATGACAAGCCCCCTCCCCACTATGTGTGAGCATTTCCCCACCTCCATAGGACTACAAACTTTAGCATAGTAGGCTGTGCACTTATTTCTCTGCTGCTCCCCAGTGCCCTTCACACAGTGTGACTGAGAATGATGACTGCACTAATATACAAGAGGACACCTCAAAAAATAATTCAGCTGTCTTCAAGTGATATTTATCATCCCTTGTGATACCTTGGGTAGTGACATATCCTTTTTATAGAGAGATCTGGGGTTTATTAGACCCCTGATCCCTCCTTTGCCCTCCAAGGCATATTGGCTGCTTTCTTAGCTGGTACCAGCCAGGTAAATGCAGAACCGACACTGGAAGTGATGAGATTTTCATAACTTATGGCCTCAGTTTTCACAGAGGAGAGGGGGAAACTGATGTTCCTCCTTCTTCTTTGTGCATTGCCAATCCGACCAGATGGAATGGGAGAGCCTAGGAGAACAGGGGAGGGCTGTGGCTGAATGCAGCAGGGATCATTTTTGCTGTGCAAAACGCTTCATGGCCACAGCATACATTATCCACCCTCGGCTGATGTGCAAAATAAGGGGAAGTGGTTGGGGACAGTAAAAAAACACACATGACGTTTTTACCCCCTCCCAAACACAAGTGTGAGGGCACATTCACATAGGGCACAGGAACCCATGTCTCATGCAGAGACTTTTACCAGGACAATGTTGTGCACACTCTCATGCTGAAGTTCCATTTCTATTAGGACATGCACCCTCAAGACATTTTGGGACACAGTGTCTTTGTCCATGCAGCCATGTGTCCCAAAATAAATGAATGGGACACTGGCTTTAGGATGCACACAAAACTGTGCCAGTAAAAGTCTGTGCATGGGAGATGGATGTCTGTGCCTTGTGTGAATGAGCCCTAAATGAGTGCCAAGGATGCATTTCACTGTCCCATCATCATTACTATTATAATTACACACACAGTATAGGTGATGTGGCTTAAAGCACCTGTACTGTGTGACTATCATGATCATAATAATTGAAATAAAAATAGCAGCCAAATGTGATCAACATGATCAATGAAGATGATGACATTTAGCTGTGTATAATTCAGTCATGGGCAACAAGCCAGGGCATGGCATGGGTGAAGGGGGCTTGTGTGTGATGTCTTCACTGTGACTGGACCATAGGAGAGAAAAATAATCCTCTGAAGTCTTCATGGTTCCCACTTCAGTTCCCTCACTCAGTAGAAGTAGTGTGCTGCTGTGCTGTTACTTTCTGTGTTCACATAGACATTGCACTGATGAGGATGAGGATGATGATGGTGAGGACAGCCACTGCTGTTGATTTCCCTTCAGTCCGAGCCCGCCGTCTTCTCAAACTTCTTTACTGGAGGAGTCAGGCAGTGAAGTGGTATTTTGATATCTCTCCGCTCAGCTGGAACTTTATTGCCATTAACTGCATACAAGGGGGAGGAGTTGATATTCCAGCAAGCCGAATTCGAAAAAATAATCCCTCCATTCTACAGCCTCCTGGGCCCCTGTTATCGATCTCATGGGGCCCAAAAAAAATATGATTTAGACTACACAGGAGCCACGCCCTGCAGGGAGAGGGAAGTGCATTAAAATATTGCCTGCAGCTTCATCAAGAGGATCAGTCTCTGCATAAGGCACTGGCAGTACAGCCGTCCCTCCTGCTGGGCATGTGGCTGGGCTCTGCTTTTGCACTGATAGGACCCCGAGCCAGAAGGCCTGCCAGAAACATCTCCTGACTGAGTCCACTCCACAGTCCAGGTTTCCTGTCCAGAAATACACTGGCCCCGATGCCACTGCTATAGTCCTGGCTACAGCATCCCTGAAAGCTGGTGGTGGAGTGATATTCAGCTGTCAGGGAGGCTGTAGCCAAAACTATAGAGGTAGTATCGGGAAATGCGGCCATCTGCCTGCTTACTCCGCAACCAGTGACTGCACTCACAGGAGTAACACAGCCAAATGAGAAATAGTCCCACTCGCAGCGCTGCCATTGTCCTTTAGCAAAGGTGCTGAAAAGGAGATCCTGCCTATGCTTGGGAGCCTGGAGGGAAGAAGAGATCCTCAGACCCTGGTAAGTGCCTTGCTGCCCAGCCACTCACCAGCGCCCCTTTTATATGGCGCCCATGGCACTTGCCATGGCTGCCATACCCTGGATACGCCACTGCCAGCGGCTCCTGTGGGGGTGGCACTACACACATCAAGTTAACACTTAAATCACCAGAAGCAACTCCCAAATGTAGTGCATGTCAATGAAACTAGAATCTGCCTATAGATTGTTCTCCTGATTTGGACTACCATAGTGGGGAGTCTTTTATGTAAGAAAAGATGGCTGGAAAAGCTGATAACAATATTTTAAATTGAATTTTAGTCCACAACAATTTATAATGACATGAGGTTTCTGACAGTGTCAGCAAGTGTAATTCTGTACTTGCAAAGATGTTCTTGGCCAAAAAAAATAAAAATAATGTAGAAATATATTACATGATTGTTTCTGTGTTTAGATATTCTTTACCACATGGATATTGGAATATATATTTGTCAAATGTCAGTGCACATAGTCAACAAATATTACTTACCCATTTGGAAATAGGGATGAATAAAAACTCACTAAAGTGAATAATGATAAACAATAACTACAGTATATATGATATAATACAATAATGCGTGATTCAAAGAAATATATAAACATTTAACTGGTTATTCCAAAAAATCAGAATATAAGTCATAACCAAAAAGAACAATATTTTTTTTAAATTTTAAAAGTCCTTATAGTGTCCAAATCAAACACCCGGTGCATCTCCACAGCAAAATCACCGCAAAGTGCTCCCTTCACTGCTCAATAGGGACCCCCCCAATAAATCATACTGGTCTTGTCTGAAGATCGGTATAAACAACTTGGATAAAAGTGATCCTGCTTTAGTCACAGCGCAGGGACAGCTCCAAGCTCCAGAGATGGTGGATGGATCCTTCCCACATACTGTGATATTGTTTCTACAAGACATTTATTAAAATCCACATATTTACTCAAATCGCTCCATAGACTAAAGGCATTAAATCACAGAGAAGCAGAAAGGTGAAGTCCCACAGATGTGATAAGCATTTTCTGACAAATGAACAATCAACTGGCCACTCAATGTCAGAGTACTCCGAGACCAACACATTACACCCCCAAAATCCATCTGCATACCCTGAATGAGTGTAGTGGTGTACTTACAGAGGGTGTACAGGGTGCTGTCCATACTAGTTAATGGTACTCTGTATGTTATGCACTTTTAAGAGTGTAGGCCAGTGATGGCGAACCTTGGCACCCCAGATGTTTTGGAACTACATTTCCCATGATGCTCATGCACTTTGCAATGTACTGTAGTTGAACATCATGGGAAATGTAGTTCCAAAACATCTGGGGTGCCAAGGTTCGCCAATGCCATCACTGGTGTAAGTACAAATATGTGGCATATATGTGATGTTTTTATAGCGAGTATAAAAAGTAAACTATACCAATGCAAAAAGATAATAAGAAACAGATCAAACAGCTGCTGAACATGCCAGGCAAATTTACAAAAATATCCCAGATAATAAAAATAATGAAAAATATAGTGCAGCACTAAAACAACATCAAATAAATAAGAAAAATTAACTGAAAAAGTTCATAAAAAGTTGATAAGCAGCCATGAGAATACGCAAATCCGTTTCCCAATAAAGTGACAATGTGCATTCATGAAGATTAGAAATTCTGTGCCAAAAAGTGTGACCTCCACCATAAGACATCTGTGCTGCTCACCTCCACACCGGGACCCCTGAATCAACAAAGGGTCTTAAAAGCTTTCCCCGAAGGAAAAAATCCTGGAGGACATTGATACACCTCTTCTGAATGCAGATCACACCAATCACCACACAGGCTCATAGGTAGGGATCGCAGTATCAAATCATCAGTGTTCCGATATATATGAATCAAACAGGAAACATCTAGTGCTCTCTGCTAGCATATATTTAGTAAAATTAAAGAGTCGCACTTACATAAAAGGAACTTCCATTAAGTTCCAGCCAACAAGCACTCCATTACATAAAATCACATGGAATCAGCATAGGAGACGGCCGCGGGTGACGTAGCTCCCTTTTCGCACACGTATCGGACCATAGGGCAGGACTTCATCAGCGTATAGGGAAGTACATCATACACCCGTCTTAAATAGTAATGCATATTCAACAGAAGGGCGGTGCCTCACTTATAATTATATTGTACTTATAGTATACTTATACTTATTAGTATGTACTTCACATCCTGACCACAGGAGGGAAAGAGGGTGGGCAACATAGCACCGCTGATGATTAATTAAAAAAGGCTGTCCCCTTGCAGAGAATATCAGCCTCAGGAAGTCAATTGTGACCCCACATACTGAAAAACAACCAAATTAAATCTGGTAAAAAGCAGCTAATAATGTATACTACTTAAAAATACTATCATGATTAACTAAAACGTCAACCATGGCCATCTTTCACAAATAGTATTAAAAATTGTGGTAAAACAGTGCCGATCCAATTGATGGAGTATCTATGTATATATAATAGTGAAAAAAATCTGTTCTATACCCAATTAATAATGCACACACATTTGATATATATACAAAACATTAAAAGTGCACAGTGCTTATAAATCAACAAGATATAAATTCAAACAAAATTGTCTTGTGAAAAATAAAGTCCATATTAATATACCGGTATTTCAAAAAATATAAGATGCATAAGCATAATCAAAAAATGTGAAACTGATAAAAAAAAATAAAAAGTATCTATAAAAACAGTTCTTCAAACATCAATCTGAAAAGGTGCCGTGTAGTGAAGGCTTATCTATTGATAAAAAACTGTGACAGTTTCACCCAAAACAGTGCATGATCCTCCACCAGCCGTACCAAACTGACTCGCCAGATCCAAAATATAAACCAGCAGTTACAACCTTTTGCAATCAGTACTCCAATTAGAGGTAATCGTTTAGCAAGTACACCAGGTCATCTCCTTTGAATTATACTGTAATATCCATATATATATATATATATATATATATATATATATATATATATATATATATATGCAGCGGTACCCCCGTAGGGGCTGCTGATTTGTTCATCATCATTTTGCCAATTACTCCGCTTCCGATCTCCCATCACACGCACATGACACCAAACAGTCAATGTTTACGTTTTATTGCTCTTCATTCGTAGAGTTGGTCTGGGGTCGTTCATAGGTAGATATGAGATGCTCCACCAGACCCCACTTTATGAAGGTGTAATCCATAGCCGTAGCTTTTGTTACTGGACTTCCCTAGAACAATCCTTTCCTAAGTCTATTGCTTCCTCTTGTGCAGCACTCCCAAGTTGAACAAAAGGCATTACTCTGAATAATTCCCTCTGCTTGACCGATATAATTCCTTTTGGTATTAATCTTAGAGTCACAGGCCATCACCGCCTATTTCCATGACCCACACGCTAACGCCCATCAGTCTTCGGAAGTTACTGTTCTCATGGTTTATACTGTAGTCCGTAGACACACAGCATGTCACTTCACTCGCTTTTGCACTTGCTTCTCTGGGTTTAAACTGACCTGTTCTCTCCCGATCAACAGTTCATGTTTCACTCACAGAAAGTCGATCACCCAGTCCACTTCCTCTGCTCGCCTGGCGCATACCTGCTTGGGAATGCCCGGCTCCTTCCCCAGTGCTACATGCTGGCTCCGCTGTACTCCAGGCACCCACCCTGGACCTCCATTGAGAGCATTACTCCGGACTTTCCTCCTCCGGGGCCCCAGGCCCTCTTCTCTCTCTTTCCCAGGCCCTAGGCCCTCCCTCCTCTGGAAGCATGTGACCCCCCTTATATGAGAGACCTCCTCTCGATCTAACAAATTAATGATTGGTCAGGACTCTCACATGCGCTTCCTGGCACTCAGGTCTCAGCCAATCCCCACCTTCTGGAACAATTCACCGTCAGGCAGAGGAGGAATCTCTGAGCTCAAGTGTAGATGGCCACACCCCCCACTATTCTGACACTCCCAAACCTGTATCAAAACAACCAGGCCTAGTAAAAGACCACAGGCCTGGCTAAATTTACCTGTACTAATCCTATGCTACCAAATCCTACACTATAACATCTACCCTAAAGTAAAGGCATACTTGCCAACAGTCCCGATTTTCCAGTGTCCCGAATCGGGATTTTCCATAAGGAAAATCGGGAATGTTGTGTTTTTTTTTTTTTTTTTTTGGAGCAGCGGGCTTCAGCAAAATGGCGGCCGGCGCCGCCGCTCTAGCTGCCTCTAGTGTTGAGTGGAGAGGGGAAGGGGGCTCGATCCGTGCAGCCAATGAAGCGGCTTCTTTGGCTGCATGGCCCCTCCTCTCTCCACTGAAGCGAGCGGCGCCGTGTCTTCCTGAAAGTTCCCCAGCCCCGTACTGCGCAAGCGCTGCGCCTGCGCAGTACAGGGGGTCCGCCATTGCCGAGGGGAACTTTCTCGGCAGAACACCGGCCGCTCCTCCACTGAGCGGGGGCCGGGCTGCATTGAGGGGGGGAGGCTGCACTAACTGAGGGGGGGCTGCACTGAGGGGGGGAGGCTGCACTTAGGGGGGGGAGCTGCACTAACTGAGGGGGGGCTGCACTGAGGGGGGGAGGCTGCACTAACTGAGGGGGGGCTGCAATGAGGGTGGGAGGGTGCACTGAGGGGGGGGAGCTGCACTAACTGAGGGGGGGAGGCTGCACTAACTGGGGGAGGCTGCACTAACTGAGGGGGGCTGCACTGAGGGGAGGCTGCACTAACTGAAGGGGGGCTGCACTGAGGGGGGGGCTGCATTAACTGAGGGGGGCTGCACTAACTGAGGGGCTGCACTGAGGGGGGCTGCACTAACTGAAGGGGGGCTGCACTGAGGGGGGGCTGCATTAACTGAGGGGGGGCTGCACTGAGGGGGGCTGCACTAACTGAGGGGGCGCTGCACTGAGGGGGGGCTGCACTAACTGAGGGGGGCTGCTCTGAGGGGGGGCTGCACTGGCGGGGGCACCTGATGCAAGGACAGACTCTGGCGGGGGCACTTGATGCAAGGACAGACTCTGGCGGGGGCACCTGATGCAAGGACAGACTCTGGCGGGGGCACCTGATGCAAGGACAGACTCTGGCGGGGGCACCTGATGCAAGGACAGACTCTGCTGGTGGCAGGCGACGTGGCTAGTGACATGCTCAGGGATCCCACTGATTCAGCATTATGGTGAGTTGAATGATTTAATTTTATATTACAATGTAATAATAGAAATAATGCGCTTCAATCATCCTGACACCATAACAATCATGGTGCCGGGATGATTGAAGCGTTAACACCAGGTGTTTGGAGTATCTTTATCTGCTGATTGTTAAACTTTCTAGAATACACATATTTCTATTGTTGTGTAGGACCTGGGGCTGCTGTCCCGTCATTCCCCTCTCCCCCTCTCCCTCTCCCCCTTTCCCTCTCCCTCTCCATCCCTCATTCATCTCAGACTTTAACCACACCCTCTTGAGCCACGCCAATTTAAGCCACGCCCACTTTTCGTGCAAGACACGCCCACTTTCCACGCAAGACACGCCCACTTTCCACGCAAGACACGCCCACTTTCCGCGTAAGGCACGCCCATTTTTCGCCGCGGCGCGCTTCACGCGCCGCAGCTATTAATTTTTCCTAGACCACGCCCACAAACGAATGCCCCGCCTCCTAATTATTGAACGGCTCCGCCTACAGCCAAAAAAGTGTCCCACATATTTTTTTTTCAATGTTGGCAACTATGTAAAGGGCGCTACATATATATACACAGGAAGGAAAAGAAATGCTCCAATAGTGTGATACCGCTTGTAAAAAACTTTTATTCAAAACATTTAAAATTTACACTCACATTTTTCAAGTGTCAGACCCGACACAAGGGATTTCAGGCAAAAAAATGTATCCCAATCGTCTCCAGCCGCTGTGATCGATCTGCGACACGACGCTGACGCCAACACGCTGCCCAGGATCATACTCGCAGCTCGCAGATCGATCACAGCGGCTGGAGACGATCGGGATACATTTTTTGCTGAAATCCCTAATGTGAGTGTAAATTTTAAATGTTTTAAATAACAGTGTTTTACAAGCGGTATCACACTATTGGAGCATTTCTCTTCCTTCTTGTGTATATATATATGGATATCACAGTATGATTCAATAGGGATGACCTGTGTACTTGCTAAACCAATACCTCTGATTGGAGTACTGATTGCAAAAGGGTGCAACTGCTGGTTTATATTGGTATATATATGGTTTATTCTGGTGAGTCAGTTTGGTACGGCTCGTGGAGGATCACGCACTGTTTTGGGTGAAACTGTCACAGTTTTTTATCAATAGATAAGCCTTCACTACACGGCACCTTTTCAAATTGATGTTTGAAGGACTGTTTTTATAGATAATTTTTATCTTTTTGATCAGTTTCACATTTTTTTGATTATGCTTAGGCCCCTTTCACACTTATACGACTTCAAAGTCCCGCGATTTTACAGCGGCCGCTATTTTGCCGCGATTTGGTAGCAGTACTACTTTGTACGACTTTGACATTAACCATTTTTAGCTTGTGCTTACAAAGTAGTGCTGAAATCGTGTCTATATTATTCAGGTACGATTTGCATGCTACTTGAGGGTTTAACATTGAGGTCTATGGAGTTGGACCAAAGTAGTGCAGGGACTACTTTGAAGTCTGCATGACTTAAAGTCTTGCCAATATGAATGGTAGTCATTGAAAATCATGGAGAATGACTTGTCATACGATTTTGCAGTACAAAATTGTGGGACAAGTCATATAAGTGTGAAAGGGGCCTTAGGCATCTTATATTTTTTGGAATATATTATTATGGACTTTATTTTTCACAAGACAATTTTGTTTGAATTAAAATATAAAATATGCCAAAGATAAAAAAAGGAAGCAGTCTTCTCAGTATTAACAGTGCTAGTAGAATAATAAAATAAATCATTCAGTGCAATCAAGAAAATAAAAGAGATGAAAGTCCTTTGAGGAATCAATCAACATACTTTGCATGTTCTCCCTGTGCCTGCGTGGGTTTCCTCCGGGTACTCCGGTTTCCTCCAGCACACCAAAGACATGCTGGTAGGTTAATTGGATCCTGTCTAAATTGTCCCTAGTATGTATGAATGTGAGTTAGGGACCTTAGATTGTAAGCTCCTTGAGGGTAGGGACTGATGTGAATGTACAATGTATATGTAAAGCGCTGCGTAAATTGACGGCGCTATATAAGTACCTGAAATAAATAAATAAATAAACATACAAAAAACTTAAGTCCACATAAAATCAATGTAATAGAAATGTAATAGAGGTGTGCTCTGTAACCTTTAGCAACCAGGACTAGGTTTCTCATCTGGATACCATCACTAGGAATGAGCCGAACACCCCCCGGTTCGGTTCGCACCAGAACATGTGAACAGGCAAAAAAGTTTGTTCGAACAGGCAAACACAGTTAAAGTCTAAGGGACACGAGCGTGAAAAATCAAAAGTGCTAATTTTAAAGGCTTATATGCAAGTTATTGCCAAAAAAGGTGTTTGGGGACCTGGGTCCTGCCCCAGGGGACATGTATCAATACAAAAAAAAGTTTTAAAAACTGCCTTTTTCAGGAGAAGTGATTTTAATAATGGTTAAAGTGATACAATAAAAATGAAATATTCCTTTAAATATTGTGCCTGGGAGGTGTCTATAGTATGCTTCTAAAGTGGCACAGTTTTCCCGTGTTTAGAACAATACCACAGCAAAATGACATTTCTAAAGAAAAATAAGTAATTTAAAACTGCTTGCGGCTGTAATGTATTGTCGGGTCCCAGCAATATAGATGAAAAACATTGATAAAAATGGCATGGGTCCCCCCAGCCCATTACAAGTATCTTTGGGTGAAGTATTAAGGGGAACCCCACACCCAAATTAAAAAAATATAGCGTGGGGGGGCCCTGCCCTATATATTCTGCAGAAAATTGTAACCCCTCACAGTTACTCTTGTTGGGCGCAGGAACAGGCCCTGCTGTTAAATATTATATCAAAAATTGTATATACATGCCCCTGTTAAACAGGGGCAAAAAAATTGGGACTTGGGTGTTGGTGGTGGTGCCACAACACTGTAACCCCTCACAGATACTCTTGTTGGGCACAAGAACGGGCCCTGCTGTGAAATAGTAAAACAAAAATTTTAATTACAATACAGTGCAGCCATAGTGCAGTTGCTACTACTTTTCTGGTGGTGTACACAGTACACAATACAGTGCAGTGTGGTGTTGCAAAACAAAATATAAATCATGTCTGGAAGGCCACCAAGGAGAGGCAGATGCTCACAGGCCACTAAAAGACAGAAAACAGGCTCTGTGTCTACAGTCAACAGTGCTGGTCATGGACATGGTGCATCCTCTGCAGGTGGCCATGGGGCACGCTTGTCCTATTTCTCTTCTGCTGGCCCTGTTATTGAGCCAGAACATGCAGAAGAGTTGGCGGAGTGGATAACAAAGCCGTCCTCATCCTCCTCATCCCCTGTCACCCAGGCTCAGAGTAGTTTGCCTTCCTATGCAGGGGGATATAGTTGTGTTTGAAGAGAGAGTGGAGGTTGGGGGTTAAAAATATTCCGAGATATTTCATAAGTTTAGCTTCCCAGCGGAAAGGGAAAAGAGGCTTCAGCTGATCAGCAATTGGCTGGGGAACTTTTATATTTAATATTTCGGATTTTGATAGGTTAATTTTGAAGTTAGATATGGTTTGGAAATCAGAAAATGCTGACATTAGATTTGGGAGTTAAATGCTTGGTTGTTGGATGAAAAATAAAATATCGTCAGCATAGGCTGCATATTTATGGAGTCTGTTTCCTATTTGAATGCCATGGATATTCCTGTTGTGTCTAATTGTGGGCAAAAAAGGTTCAAGGGAGATGGCAAAAAGAAGGGGGGATAGGGGGCAACCCTGTTTGGTCCCATTATGTAATGTAAAAGGTTCGCTTAAAGAGCCATTAATGCGGACTTGTGCAGAGGGGTTGGAATAAAGTGAGGAAATGTGGTGGAACATCTTGGGGCCTAGACCAAAATATCGAAGATTTAACTTGAGGTACTCCTAGTCCACCCTATCAAATGCCTTTTCAGCGTCTGTGGAAAGAGCAAGGAGTTATCCCTGGCTTCCCTGTTGGGAATAAAGCCGGTCTGATCGACCGTTATCCATCAGGGGAGTAGGGGAAGCAATTTATTTGCCATAATCTTAGCGTAGAGTTTAGTGTCCCCTTTTTAAGGAGATATGGGCCTGTAACTGCCACATAAGGTAGGATTCTTGCCAGGTTTAGGGATGACAGTGATGTGGGCAGATAAAGATTCAGGCCGTAGGCCAGAAGTATGGGAGATGAAATTAGCATATGCTGTGAGACGGGGAAGCAGGATATCACTAAATGTTTTGTAATATAATATGGTAAAACCATCTGGTCCAGGGGCCTTACCTGAAGGGGAGGATTTTATTGTATTTTGAAATTCTTTGATGGAAAAAACAGCTTCCATAGTTTTAAGGGCCGATCGTGGAAGTTTGGGAGATTAGCAGCTTTCAAATAGGATAGTATACATTTGCGTTTTTCTAGTTGTGGTAGTGTATCTAGGCCGCCCTCAGTATTGTATAAATCAGCGTAAAGCTCTCTGAATGCTTTGGGTATTTGGGGGGGTAGCATGTACTATTTCGCCCATAGGGTATGAAAGAAAGGGTCTTTTTGGCTTTGAGGGATCTAGCCAACTGTTTACCTGGTTTGTTACCCCATTCGTGTACTTTTTGTGAATTGTAATGAAACTTCCTTTTAGTGTCAAGGTCTAGGAGAGCTTTAAGTTCTTCTCTTTTAAGAGTAAGAGCTTCCAAATGCGTGGCTTGCAAAGATAATTTGTGTTGTTTGTCAAGTTCATCAATCTGACCTAAGACCTGTTTGAGCTGTTGAACATGTTCTCTTTTTTTCCTCGCTGCCAGTTCAATGAAACAACCCCTCATAGAAGCCTTTTGGGCTTCCCATAGGACAGAAGGAGAGGTTTCTGGGGATGCGTTTTCCTTGAAATACTGGGATAGGGAGGTAGATAGCATGGAAACCTCTGTTAAGTTAGAGAGGAGGGAGTCATTGAGCTTCCAATTATTGAGGCATTGTGGCAGAGTGGGCATGGTTAAACATATGAAAACAGGTGTATGGTCTTAAATAGAAGCAGTATCTATGGTGGCGGAGCATAAGAGAGGGAGGTGGAAGTGATCAATAAAGATGTTATCTATTCTGGAGTAGGAGTGATGTGTTTTAGAAAAATGGGAGAAATCTTTATCTTTGGGATGTAGTAAGCGCCAGGCGTCTATGAGTTGTAAATCTAAAAGCCTTTTTCCTGACAGACTCCGTGGCAGACTACGTGTGGGTTGACCCCGCCTCCTCTCCAATGCTATAGGACCCCATACCCATAAAAGAAAGCTCACCTTTCAGTACTGCGTTCCTTTTTTGTCCTCCTCCATTGGACCCTACATTACGTTACTCTTGTTCGACGTCTGGATGTTCCTGCTACTGATGTCAGCTATACGGTGCAACCCAGGGCGGGCGAGTGGTTTTGGGCCTGTAAATACCCCTATGGTGGAAGGGAAGTGGCCCACATATACCAGGATGGACGTCGGACAGCGTCATCTTGGCTGGCAAGGTCTGAAGTTTTCTTCTATTGTCTCCATGGCAGTTGTTTTTGTGTGTATCGTTGGTCCGTAGGCTCCCTCCTTCCCTGTATATTTTTTTACTTTTTTTTGCTCTCATGGTGCCTGGAATGCTTTTGCGTTCCAGGACGGCGCATCTCTTCCAGGTTCCCGGCCGCCATGAGCGTCTGCGCATGTGCGAGGTCTCGGTAATATCGAGGCTTAGTTTTGCGCATGCACGGAGTGGCCTGTGTCTGCACAGGCGCCGTTTGGCCAGTCTCCACGGCACAGGCGTGAATCGGGGGGCGGTTGTGACGTCATTCTGGTGGGGGATTCGAAAGGCTGTCAGCCCCGGGCAGGTTGGGATACCTGTGGGCAGTCTGAGACAGCTTCCCCAAAGTCCAGCACCACACAGGGCAAGGTAAAACTTGTACGTTCTCCTTCCTCTTAAAGGGGAAGTATTTAAAAAAAAAAAAGTGTGTTTTCTGTCTTTTCTTTCTCTGTCTTGCCGCTTGATACCTAGGTATCGCCCAGTAGTGAGTGTTTACGTGCATTTTTTTCTGGCATCTGTATTATCGATTCGCCCAGAAATTATGGACAATCACCACCCTTGTGTGGCCAGCCCTCGCGCACAAAGTATATGCAGATGGGTGGAAGGGGATGAAAGCTTTCTTGGTCAAGAAGGCATTAATTATGGTCTTTACCCCCCTCCTTCCCCCTCTCTATCGTTTTCTCTTGCAGCCCTACCAGATCAGACCGCCAAGTGGTGGCTCAAATCCATAGGGACCTTGCCATGCCATGACATCCACACTAATCACCTAGGTCCAGACGTGATTCTCCGTCTGGGACCCACCAGAAAAGGAGATGTTCCCATCCCTCCTTCAGTCAGAGGAGATGTTCCCATTCCTCCTCCAAACAAATGAGATGTTCCCACTCCTCCCTCAGTCAGAGGAGATGTACCATTCCTCCTCCAAACAAAGGAGATGTTCCCATTCCTCCTTCAGTCAGAGGAGATGTTCCCATTCCTCCTCCAAACAAAGGAGATGTTCCCATTCCTCTTTCAGTCAGAGGAGATGTACCATTCCTCCTCCAAACAAAGGAGATGTTCCCATTCCTCCTTCAGTCAGAGGAGATGTACCATTCCTCCTCCAAACAAAGGAGATGTTCCCATTCCTCCTTCGGTCAGAGGAGATGTTCCCACTTCTCCTCCAGTTACTGCACCCACTGCCATGACAGCTGCTCTGGTCGCAGGGCCCGCTGGGGATGTGGGACCCGAGTCCCGGAGGGCAAATCATTGTGTGATCCTGTTATCCCCGGGCGGTCGGGGAAAAAGAGACGGAAAAACAACACACAGAGTCTCTTGTTAAGCGTGTGATGCAACGATCCCTAAAGGAGTTGGGTACATCCCACACGCGGAGCCAGTCCACCACCATATCTGGCTCCCTGGCTGGCAAGGCCCTGGTGAATCCAGGCCAATTCCAGCCCTATGATGCCTCCCCTGATTCCTCCCACAGCGAGATAGAGGGAGATGAGTTTGTCAGAAATCTCCCCACTGGTCAAGGCGGTCAAGGAGGCCCATAAATGGGGGGTTGCTTCCACTCCCCCAGCAAAACGGAGAAAAGTTCTCTAAGCAATTGGGGAAGGAACTTTTTGATGAAGAATAAAGTAGACAAGAAGGTTTTCTTTGTCAAACAAAACCTCCCGATTGCCAGCATTGGCCCTTGCGACCATGTCTAAGGACATGGAGGCCTGGACGAATAAGGTCGACCCCGCACTCAGAGGAGTCGCAGAAAATATGGCCTGGGCTCGACAGTTCAGATTCCCGCCCCAGGACAGGAGTTCTGTTTGGTCAGAAGAGGCCCCAGTGAACACGCAGTACATACCGTTCAAGAGAGGCACGCTCCTACAAGCCCGGACGGGATTTAAGGAGAAATTGGGGAAGAGGGCAGGCACCCTTCCAGTATGCACCAAAAGACAGGTGCCCGGTGGTCGTGAGCTGGCTAAGTCCTCTTGAGATTGGGCCCGCCCAGGCATGTCTGGGTAGTTTCAATCTCAGACTACTGGACCATCAAGACGGTCTCTACAGGCCACACGTGGTCCTTCACCAAGTATCCTTCTCTGCAGTTCAATTCCCTCCCTGCTGTCAGGGTCAGAAGTAAAGAAGCAGGTGTTGCTACCCTATGTGGATTTGTTGAAAGCACAAGTAGCAGTGGTGCCTGTCCTTAATAACGAAGAATTCCTGGGCATGTTTTCCCCTCTTCTTGGTACAGAAGAAAAACGGTTCATGGTGCCAGTGATGGATTTATCTCTCCTTAACTAGTTCATAAAATACGAAAAGTTCAAAATGGAGACCCTGTCTACCATCCAACAAACTGTACAACCAGGCGATTGGTTAATCTCAATCGATTCAAGAGATGCTTACTTCCATGTACAAGTGGCAGAGGAATTCCGCAAATACCTTCGGTTCCTGGTCAGGCAAGAACACCTACAGTTCACCTGCCTTCCCCAATGTTCTCCTGTTGTCCCAAGACAAGGGGCAGTTACTAGTCCACAGAAAATAGGTTGCCTCTACACTAATCGAATCTGGGTGGTTCCTAAACCTGGAAATGAGCCATCTAGAACCAGTCCAGTGCCTGGTTTATTTAGGGGCCCAGCTCAATACGGTGGAAAGCACCATCTCCCTCCCAGTGGAGAAGATTCCGTTCATTCGAGAATTTCACAGGCTTTGTCCTCTCATGCCTGAGGGCTTTGCAATGCCTGAAAATTGTCGGCACAATGGTCTCTACGACCCCCATGGTCACGTGGGCACTGTGGAGGCTACGCCCCTTTCAAACAGGACTTCTTCAGCAGTGGAGCATAACACCGTCAATGAGGAACGGCCTCTTTTGGTGGCTTCAGCGCAGAAATCTGCTCACCTGCCACTCCATTGCCCCTGTTCTGTGGGTTTCAGTCACGTCCGATACCAGCGGTGCTGGTTGGGCGGGCCCACTGCAGGTCAGAACTTGCACAAGGCAAATGGGATGTCCGTCTTCACAACCCGGGCTCGAAAGTCCCAGAACTTCGGGCAACCTGGTGTGCCCTTCAGTCCTTCACTCACCTCCTGAAACCGGAATCAGTGTTTAGTAGGGATGGTCAACGCCACAGCAGTTTTCTACGTGAAGAATGGGGCAAGAAGAAGCATCGAGCGCATTATGTCTGGGGCTCACAGAAATTTAGCCAATATTTCGTCAGTCTTTATCCCCGGGACTCAAAACGTCCAAGCAGACTTCCTGTTTCACAAACAGTTTGAAAACAACAAATTGTCCCATCATGCGTAAACATTCGAGTGGATCCTGTCTCTGGGAGTCAATCCTGAAGTAGACCTTTTTGCATTCCCCTGCAACTTCAAAGTCAAGAGGTATTACAATCGGGCCGTTGCAGCCAGGCCTTCAGAGTAGATGCCCCGACAGACTAGTATAACTTCAACAGGGCATATGCCTTTTCCCAGCTTCCAATCATCCTCAAGTTCTTGCAGAAGACTCCAAACGGAAGCAGTCGAGGTGGTGGAGATAGCACCTTGCTGGCCAAATAGGCCATGGTTTCCCTACCTAACCAATCTGAGCTTCCAGGATCCCATGCTTCTTTCCCTCAGGCTGGTCCTTCTTTCTCAGGGGACAGTTCTACACCCTTGTCCAGCAGTACTGGGACTGATGGTCTGTTTCTTGAGAGGGAAAGACTGGAATCTCTCAGGTGTGTTTCAGGAGTAATTTCTGCTCTCATGAGCTCAAGAAAGTCAAGCTCAAATAAAGTCTGGAAGAAAATATGGGCCAAATTCGTTGAATTCTCTTCCTCTGCTGGCATAGATCTGTCTCTATCCATCAGCTCCATCAGGGTTCAAGTCTCGACTCTGCCGGCCTTTTTTCGGAACGTCATGGGCCATTCACCGTTATTCCGGCAGTACTTCTGTGGGGCAACAAGACTTAGGCCCCAAGGAAAACTGAAATTCCCCAAATGGGATCTTCCTCTTTTTCTTGATTCACTGACTGGTCCCAGTTCCATGGGACTCACTCCACTCTCTATCAAAGAATTTTCTGCAAAGTTGCTTTCCTAGTTGCTATTACTCAGCCAATACGGTTTCCAAGATTGGTTCTCTGGGCTGTTAAAAACCGTTTATGACTTTCCTCCCGGACCAAGTGGTCCTCGTTCCTATGCTTGGCTCAAACCCGGAGGTCACCTCGGTGTTTCATGAAAACCAAGAAATTGTCCTACCTACATTCAAGTCCCCAGAGTCTTCTGAGATGCATCCTCTGGATGTAGGCAAAGTACTGAAGGAATACCTACAAGTTACCTCTTCTTTCAGACGTTCTGATCACCTGTTCGTCTTGCACTCTGGCATTAACAGAGGGAAGCGAGCTTCATTCAGAACAGTTGCGGACTGGATCGTCCAATCCATTCAGCAGGCTTACAGCGCTAAGGGCTTGGCTCCTCCAGAGTCGGTGACAGCACATTCTACCAGGGGCATAGCAGCCTCATGTGCAGCAGTTTGACACGTGGCTCCTGATGTCATCTGCAAAGCGGCCTAGTGTGCCTCAATTAATACCTTTTTATGTCACATTCTTTGCATTGAAACTGATTCTCTTTCCTCTGAGAACTTGGGTTTAAGAATTCTGTCAGTTGACCGGGCAAAATAAAACTCTTTTTGGTTCAGCATACCCTCCCGTGTGGCTTGGCTAGTTATTTCCCACACGTAGTCTGCCATGGAGTCTGTCAGGAAAATGGAAAATGTATTATCAAATACTTACCGTAATTTTCCTTTCCTGATGGACTCCATGGCAGACTGAGTTCCCACCCAAAAAAAGAGAGAAAATGGGTCTAAGAGTCGGCTAGTTACGGAACGCAGTCCTGAAAGGTGAGCTTCCTTTTATGGGTATGGGGTCCTATAGCATTGGAGAGGAGGCGCGGTCAACCCACACATCTGCCATGGGGTCCATCAGGAAAGGAAAATTACAGTAAGTATTTGATAATAAATTTTCCATTTTTTGACATGCGCAATTCGCTTAAATGGGATATTAGAGCAGCCTTGAGAGGTGTCGATAGTGGGATCTAGGGGCATGTGTATATCCCCTGCTAGAACAGTCAAACCCTCAGCAAAATGTGATAGTTTTGTAAGGAGTTGGGTGAAGAAAGAGGGTTGGTTATGGTTGGGACTATAAACATTTGCAAGGGTACACTGAGTGTTGCCTATGTAACCTTTGAGAAATAGGAAACGACCATGAACGTGTGCTAACATTGAAGTGAGGCAAAAAGATGTACTGGTGCTGAACCCAATGGCTACTCCTTTGGCTTTGTTGGTATCAGATAAACTGTAATACCATTGTGGAAATTGTTGTGAGTATAGTTTAACGGGCGTTGAATGCATCATGTGCGTTTCCCGGAGGAAAGCTATTGAACAATGTGCATTTTTCAATTCTCGTAAAACTTGATGCCTCTTAGCTGCTACGTTAAGGCCCCTTACGTTTATGAGAGAACCTTTAGAGTAGCCATTACGTCAGACATGAGTAAGTCTTCAGCTTATATAACCATACATACCAGCGGGAGAAGAGGGAGGGAAAGACTGGGATAAAGAGGGAGAGGAGAAACCAAGAGAGGAAGAAAGATGAGAAAGAACATATGTTGAAAAGAAATTTACAGTCTGTAAAACCAATAGGAATAAGGTGAAATGCACGCAGAAATCTGCGGTGGTCCCAATGGGGAGGGGGAGAGCGAGCAACCATCATGGACTCGAGGAGGAGACCAATGATAAGTGTTCTGTTAACGCTAAACGTTTGTCCCTGGTGTGTATGTAGCTCAACATACCGTTTAAACCTTGAATCCTAAAATAACCAGATTGTCTGTAACTTTGGATCTTTATTACAATGAACAGGTGGTGGCCATATAAGAATAAAATGTACATGTATGTGTATGATATGGTGAAACAGCAATGCTGCCTTAGAAGCATCAGGATTTTCTTCTGAAACATGTGGTGCAGGCTTAGCTGGCTCCATGCAGTCTGTCCCAATGGAAAAGATAAAAGAGTTGTAATAGGAAGTGGAGCTAGTTCCTAGTGATATGATAGGAAATGTGTATTAACCATAGAATACTGACCATCAATAGTCTTTTGTTAAGAGTGGCATCTAGTGGACAATGTTGGTATTGCAAGTCCAGAAGATATTATTTTTTCCTTATAGGCTGAAGGCATGACACTCCCTGTCTGGTATCATCAGATGCCACTATTTATTCCTCAGATGACAACAACAAAATTAGTTCAGAAACAGGTCTGAGGAACAACTTTGTCTCCTTGTTTCTATGAATATTGGCTTCCACTTTTCTGACCTTTCCATCCTCACTTGAAAAAGCGTTGGTGATGAGACCCAAAGGCCACTCATTCCTTTGGGACTGACAGTCCTTAACAAGAACAAGGTCTCCTCCTTTTAGGTTGGGCTTATTGTCTTGCCATTTAGTACGTGGCTGTAAAGTGGACAGGTATTGCTTCCTCCACCTGTCCCAGAAGGTATTTGCCAGACTTTGTACTTGTCTCCACTGGCGCAAGTATAAGTCTTTAGTTGGGAAATTCCCGTGGGAAGCACTGATTACTCCCGTTTTCTGTGTAAGTCCATCTCCTTAGCATAGGCTTGATGCTGTACAGTGCGGATGATAAAATCCTGAGACTGTTGGTGCTCTAATGCTGAACTGATCCTTTGACAATGATGCCATCCTTTGCAGTCACAGCTGTTTGAGTCACCTTTGAAAGAGTGAGCTATATGGATAAGACAAGAAATAGCTTGAACAAGTGCCTTCCATTTTGAGAATCTGTTAAATCTGTTAGATTTAAGTTGGCAGTCTGAAGTTGCAGTCTGAAATGTCGAGATCTCAGGACGGATGTCAGTATCTGAGTCTGGATCTACTAGTTCAATGGTGTCACTCTTAGGAATGGTCTGTTCTGCATTATAGAAGAATGCAGGTCCTGTAAACCATGTTGTTTCTTTAAGGTTATATGCAGCAACAGCTCTTGTAGCATGGTCTGCAGGATTATGATTATGGCTGCTGAATATTGGTCTTTTTCTAAAGCATACCAGGCCTGGTATATTAGAGGATAGTGAGCGGTTCAGACAAATTGGTGACTAGGGTCCCTGACAGCACTGGGAAAGCATTTTTTGCAGCTACATGCTCCAATGTAAGTCGCATTTGTTATTTCTTAGTAAAAATTCGGTTTCTCTAGATATAGGCGATATGTAAGTATATATATCCACTTGTAATTATGTTGTTTTCTGAAATTTTAGAATGTGATGCAATCCTTCCCTGAGGAAGACTTTGCTTTGACAGTAAAGTTGAAACGCGTTGGAAATCTGCTATCGGACGCCATCGTATCAACTTGATGTGGTGTTTGTATTTAGCAGTAGGATGCATCACTTGTTTTTATGTATCTGATGCCTTTTTCTTAAAAAATACTCGGTATTTAAAAAATATTCATTTGTATGTTCACTTGTATTCTATTCGTTTTTGTACCAATAAAAATTAATTTTTAACTTAATAATTTTCTTATCATTACATTGCCTTAAAAATCCCACATTGAGGTACAATATTTGTTTTTTTGAAGTATTAGGGGATGATGGCAATGACACACCCAATCCTCTGAGTCATACATTTGTGTATAAGAGTTTGTACCTAGATCTAAGTCTCTTAGATCGTTAGAATGGTCTTGAGCAGGGAAAGCTTCCATTACCTCTTTGCTATTGGAAGCAATCTTGTGAAGCCTGAGATTAGAACAAGCGAGCATTTCCTGTGCTCTTTTAAGAAGACAGATTGCAGACTCACTGGAAGGTAAGGATTTCAAACAGTCATCTACATAAAAGTCTTTCTCTACGAATTGTTTTGTATCTGAGCCATACTCAAGTTCACCTCCTTGGGTGGAATGTCTGACTCCATAGATAGCGACTGCAGGTGAAGGGCTATTGCCAAAGATGTGTACCCTCATGCGATACTCTGAGATGTCTTTGGAAGGGTCATTGTCTCTGAACCAAAGGAACCTTAGGAAGTTTCTGTCTCCCTCTCTGACCAGGAAGCAATAGAACATCTGTTGGATGTCAGCTATGAAGGCAATAGAATCTTTGCGGAAGCTTAAAAGCACTCCCAGGAGTTTGTTGTTGAGGTCTGGGCCTGTCAAGAGGACATCGTTCAAGAAGACACCCTTGAATTTGGCACTAGAGTTAAACACTACTCTGATTTGACCTAGCTTTTTAGGATGGTACACTCCGAATATAGGTAGGTACCAACACTCTTCAGAGTCTTTAAGGGTGGGAGCTATCTCGGCGTGACCGTTCTCAAAGATCTTCCCCATGAAAGAAAAGAAATGTTCTCCCATCTTTGGCTTTCTTTGTAAATGACGTCTAAGGGAAATGAAACACTGTAGCACTTGTTCTCTGTTATTGGGTAAGCGTTGTCTTTGTGGTCTGAAGGGAAGAGGTGCAACCCAGTTGTTTGTGCTATCTTTGACTAGTCCTTGCTCCATCATTTCTAAGAAGAGTTTGTCCCCAATAGACATTGCCACACGATTGTCATCTTTAGTTATTTGAAGGACTGTGCACCCTAAATGGTCTCGGTCACTGTCACAGGCAAAGTTGTCACTAGTAGGGCTTGTGAAGGGACAAGACAAGTTGGTGGTGTAGGCCGATTTCTTAACAAGAAAATTGTGGCATGGCTGGAAAAGAGAGGGATGCCCATTCTCTAGGGTATTTGTGAGCATGCTGCTAACGGAGTTAGGTTTGTGCACGCTTCCTAGACAGACATCGCCTATGATGACCCATCCGAGGTCTAACCTCTGAGCATAAGGAGCGTTGTTGGGACCAATAATTTGAGCTCTTGATTTGTGGACTCATAAGATATCTCTCCCAAGGAGTAGGATAATCTGAGCCTGAGGGTCAAGTTCTGGTATCAGATGCACTATGGGTTTCAAGTGTGGGTGATGAGCAGCCACATCTGGTGTAGGAATTTCAGAGATCTGGTTGCATTCGATAAGAGTTGGTAAAGACAAGCATTATTGTCCATCAATGGACTCGACTTGGTAGCCGGATACTCTCCTCCCCGTCGTCTCCACTATTCCCGCACAAGTTTTAAAGGAGTAGGGGATGCTGGGGCCTTTAATGCCAAAGATGTCGAAGAAGGTTGAGCTGGCTAATGACTTGTTACTTTGGTCATCCAGAATTGCGTAAAGCTTAATAGCTTTGTCTTTTTGGCCTGTTAGATAGAATCTGACTAGGCAGATTTTGGAGCAGCACCTGCCACCTATGACTCCTTTGCAGACCTCTGTACATTGTGAAGTGATCTCTAGTGTAGTTGTAATGGTGTGGTGTGTAATGGTGTGCTCTTCCTCCCCCCGCCATGCTCAATAGTGCTGAGAGTGTATTGTAAAGTCCATGGAGCTGGCCCAGGATGTAAAACTGTTGTGATCGGAGCTGTCACATTCTGTGCATTTTAAACTGACTTTACAGTCCTTGGCGAGGTGAGATATTGAAGAGCAGCACCTGTAGCAGATGTGGTTCTCCTTGAGGAAGGCCTTGCGGTCCTGCAGGGTTTTCTCTCTGAAAGCTCTGCATTTTAGGAGAGGATGTGGCTTCCGATGCAAGGGACACTGCTTACCAGGATCTTTGACCTTTGTCTCTGAGTTAGAGAAGCTGGCAGACCTGTGAAAAGAATCTCGAGGAGTCACCTTAGTTTTGTGTACTGCTACTGGAGATTTGTGGGGGTTAAGTCCTGAAGGAGCAGCACATGACAATGTAAAATCAAAACTTGGATCATTCCTTGTTTTTTTAGCTTGCTGACACACAAGGTCCACAAAAACAGAAAAAGGAGGGAATGGAACATCATGTTGTCTTTTAAATCGGGATCCCTGTGTAATCCACTGCTCTTGCAAGTTGTAGGGTAACTTTTGTACAATGGGGTTGACACCTCTGGCTGTGTCAAGGAATGCAAGGCCTTGTAAGTCCCCCTCGAATTTAGCTTGAAGTTCCATTAGCAAGTCATTTAGCTCCCTAAGTTTCTGGTAGGCTTTGTTAGGTATTTTGGGGAAGGTATCAAGTCTTTTGAATAGTGCACTTTCTACTGCTTCTGCTGAACCATTTAACTCATCAAGTCTATCCAAGATTGTTTTAAGACCAGTGTCTGGGTGGTTTATATTTATTGTCCTGATTCGCCTGGCATGCTTGGCAGACTCATTTCCAAGCCATTTGATCAGGAGATCTCTTCACTGCTAGACAGATCTAAGTCTCTGATGGCATTTTGAAAGGAAGACCGCCAGGCTCTGTAGATTTCAGGGCAGTCATTAAACTTTTCAAGTCCTTTGGTGACTAACTCACGTTGTGCAAAGAACCTTGCAAAGTCTATGGTGGCTTGGTTAGCCTGCTGTGTGTTGCCTTGGTGAGATGGCTGTGTGTAGTCATACCTTTTGAGGGTGTTAAGTCGACCTCTGTCGTACCGTTCTAACTTGGACGTTGGTTCTGGAGGCCGATTAGAAGGCTCTGTTATCTCACGTGTAGGGAGTCTTTCGAAGGAGGCATCACTTTGCATGGATTTCTCCTGTTTGCAGGCTTGAGACTTGTCGCTGACTTGCGGCGGTACCGTGTAGTGTCTTTGGCTTGTCTCTTTGATGTCATCTTTGTCACTGCTTGGCTTAAAATTTTGATTGATGTAATCTGAAGTTTGTTGTAGAGAATCTTGAGTTTCAGCTTCTGGGTTGAGAATATTGCTGCGTCTGCTGCATTCACTTCTCGGGTATACAGCTAAATCTAAGGCCTCTGCTTCGGCTATGGCGGCTGCTGCTTCCTTCTCTACAGTTAGTTTCTCTAGGCTACTTCTAGGAGGGCTTCCTCGGCCTCTAACTGTGCCTCTTGCTGCACTTTCTCTGTCTTCAGCCTCACTTTCTCCTTTTTAATCTGCATTTCTTGCTCAGCAAAGGCTGCTCGTGCCTTGCGGCTTCAGCTTTTGCACGTGTGATAGCGAGTGCATTGCTTGCGGAGGAAGTTCTAGAGGAGCCAAAAACTTGAGACCTTGTCTTGAGTGAGGATGCGACATGTTGCTTACAGGAATGCTTGACTTTGTAGAGACTGCTGTATTGCCATATGCAGGTGAGTGCACTAACACAGTAGCATGCCTCTGTGTAGTCACTGTCCTAAATCCAACTTGCTGGATAGCCGCTGTTTCACTGTTCTGTTCTCGCTACATGTTTGCACCTGGCATGTATGTAGCTCAACATACAGTTTAAGCATGAAATGCTAAAATAACCAGACTGTCTGTAACTTTGGATCTTTATTACAATGAACAGGTGGTGGCCATATAAGAATAGGATGTACACGTATGATATGGTAAAACAGCGATGCTGCCTTAGAAGGATCAGGATTTTGCTCTGAAACATGTGGTGCAGGCTTAGCTGGCTCCATGCAGTCTTTCCCAATAGAAAAGATGAACGAGTTGTAATAGGAAGTGGAGCTAGTTCCTAGTGATATGACAGGAAATGTGTATTAACCATAGAACGTTGCCCATCAATAGTCTTTCGTTAAGAGTGGCATCTAGTGGACAATGTTGGTATTGCAAGTCCAGAAGATATTATTTTTTCCTTATAGGCTGAAGGCATGACAATAAGAGCATGTGGGCCGCCGACTCTCGCCCATCCCAGGAGGTGAGGGGCAGGGGACGTACGCCATGTTAAGGGCATAAACAAGGAGCAGAGTGCTCCGTCAGCATACGGCCTCTGAAAAGTAACATCAACAATTTAAAACTTAAACTCAAGCAATGCAGATCAGAAAAAAAAGACAGAAAAACATATTAAACCTTCCAAAATGAAACAAATATCAGCATTGTGTGACCATATCCTGGGGGGTGAAACAATAAGCAGGATAACACTTGTGATGGTCACAAATTTGTGTTGTGAGACTGAGCTCGGGGAGGTATAAAGTGGGAATTCACCAACAAACTATGGAGAGGTGTGGAACTGGGGTGAGAGCTACAGTCAATATAAAGAGTGTGGTATCCAAGATAATAAGCGTGGGCAGGGGAGTATCTCACCCATTTTTCTTAGAGGAGCCCGGAGTAGCAGCACACTTCTATTTGGATGGAGTTTTCCGCCACTTAGATGTCTGGGGGGCCGAAAAGGTAGGTACGGGGTTTAGCCACCCCGGGAGCTCCAATGGTTGCAGGTTCAGATCATTAAGGAAGATAGGGAGCTCTTCAGGGAACTGCAATGTGAAAGATTGGCCATTTTTAGTAGCTATCAGTCTCGCGGGGAAGCCCCAACTATAAGTGATCCTGTCCCTTCTCAGTTGATCTAAGAGAGGTTTCAGTGCTCTGCGACGATCTAGAGTCTCCTTGGAGATATCAGGGTAGATATTGAGAACTGCCCCATCAAAATCAATATTAGGAGTACTGTGCAGCTTGATCATGATAGCATTTTTATCTTCAAAATAGTGAGGGGGGCATATAACGTCCCTAGGCTGGTCGGATGTGACATTGCGTGGCCTCTGGGCACGGTGCACCCAATCAAATCTCAGTGCGGCTGTGACAGGGTTGCCCAAAATGGTATTGAGGATACCACGGATTGAGGGTTCTAAGTCATTGTCCCTGGTTGCCTCTGGCAGACCTCTGATGCCTAGATTGTTTCTACCGTTATGGATCTTCAAGTTTGTATAATGAGGCCCTGTGAGCAAACGCTAGTTGGGTAACCGTGTCTTGCAGTTCTTTAATGGCTACCGCGTGGGAGTCTTGGCGCTGCTCTGTCTCCTCTAATATACCCAGGAGATGTGACATTCAGCCCTTACTGCAGAGATGTCTTTATTAATAGATTTTTCCATGTTGCAGGACATGCCTGCCATTTCCTTTTTGAGTTCACTCACCAGTGAGGACATCTCAGAGCCTGCGGGGGATCCGGGATCATCCATCAGCTCCGAGCAGCAAGAGGAGGCTGGAGAGCTCTCACAAGCAAGAGCGGCGCGTGAGGCTGGTGAGATAATTGACCTTGAGGCTCTGGCCTGTCCGCTCCGTGTGCTAAGACTGGCTCTCTCCTCGGCGAGGAATCATTTGATGGAGCCGACGGCAGACTTGTGAGAAGCCGAGGACTTTCCGGGTTGTTTCCAAGAGTTGAGCGGGGTCCCGATGCTTTAGATGGCATTGCTGAGAGATTTTAGGCCGATAGCTGGACGGAGCTCTTCTCAGACACGTCCGCTCTGCGCCATGCATAGGCCACGCCCCCCCCCCACAATAACAACATTTTATTGGTGAGTACTAGTTGAAAGTCTATCTAATACACAACCATCTATCTATAGTCTACACACCAAGGAAGAAAATATTAGGTTAAAATAAGAGAATTACATGAAGGAATACAGAGTATATTCCTTAAAACATTAATCTACAAACATATTTAGTTACAAGTAAAATGCAGACCTTTCCCATAATTACCCTTTGCACCAAGGTTCCATTGTGATGGCTGCTCTCCCATAAAAGTGTATGTTTCCCTCCCATCTAATCTGTGTATATCATTACAGGCTGATGCCTCATTGGTTGGCATAGCATGGCTCTGATTGGTGAGCTTCCCTATTCCTGGTTAAGGACTGGCTACATCTGCAATCCCTATACTTTGCACAACTCAGCCCCCTTTAATGCAAATCCTTGTGACTATTCTGAGCAGGAGATTAACTTGAATTTTCCTGGTAAGTTAGGTATTGATTACTGGTTGGCTTCCCTTCATTGCATATCCCAACATGGGATCCTTTGAAGTGAGTATGTGTAAAACAATGAGGTTTGGATCCCATTGTTTGTACACACAAGCCTAGGCACCGACTTGTCTGGTCTACCAGAGATTTCTGTTAAGATAATATGTTTCGTCCTACATAGATACAAGCTAAATTAAATATATTCATAATTACAATATTTTATAGCTATTAATGGAGATTTCACATAAACTCATAAGGCAACAAGTCCGTTGGCAACAGCACTTGAAAGATCCACATCAAAGAAAAAGGTGGATTTCTCCTTGCTCCTCATCTGGGATCTCCAACCCTACTATACCTCCAGTCCTCTCAAAAACCTGCACTGAGAGTAATGAAGGTATAGCAATAGGTGTCCCAAGTACTTGCAGCCAATCTGGTAGCAGTACCCCACCATGTGATTTTAGCAGGCAAATTTCCCTACCCCAGTTGCTAAACCTTAAAATGAAATTCGGTCCCAGCCATCCACATGCTCAGCGTCTGAATACTAGCTTGGCCAATTTGCTAGCACTGCAACTGCTGCCTTTTCAGCTGGTAGACTCTGCCCCCTTTCGTGAATTGTTGGAATGTGCTGTACCTCAGTGGCAGGTTCCAAAACGCCATTTCTTTTCACGGAAGGCCATTCCGGCTCTCTACCGGCATGTGGAAGGCAATGTTTTTGTCTCGTTGGGCAGGGCGGTCAGCAGTAAGGTGTATATTACCGCTGACTCATGGTCTAGCAGGCATGGGCAGGGATGTTACCTTTTCTTCATGGCGCACTGGGTAACTCTGCTGGCAGCTGGGAAGGTTGCAGGACAGGGTTCAGTATTGTTGGAGCTTGTTCCAACACTACGACTCCAAAATGCTAGTGGTGATTAGGGATGAGCTGAACACCCCCCTATTCGGTTCGCATCCAGAACATGCGAACAGGCAAAAAATATGTTTGAACACGCGAACACCGTTAAAGTCTATGGGACATGAACATGAATAATCAAAAGTGCTAATTTTAAAGTAATAACATAAAAAATACTGCGCTATCCCATAAGTGGAAATGATCCCCACATGTGTGTGATGAAAAGACAAATATCTCAAACCAAAAATTGAAATGTAAAATGCTGCTGCAACCTTAGATGTGAAACAACCTCCACCTTACTAGCTATACAATTTAAAGGCTGCGCTGCTAGTGCAAATACATGATCATATTAACTGAAAATACCATAATTATGAATGAACACAAGTGAATTGTTTCATAACCAAAAATATGCACATAAATCGCATGCAAAAAAAAATCGCATGCAAAAAATTTTTTAGTGAAACATTCAGTAAACAAAAACGATTAAATAGAGTCCATTTGGTCATAGATTGAAATGAACTGTAGGTCTTGTGGGTGTAGAAAATAGTTGGATAGAGGGAGAAAGACACCCTTCCTTCAAGTGATATAAAGATTATCTCCGTAGGGAGCGTGATGTTAAAATAGAGAGAAGATCCTCCACCTCAAGTAGGGTAAGCCCCTTACCAGATCCAAAGATCTCCTGTCACAGAGATCATGCACACCAGTGGCTGGGGGACAAGCTATTGTCATAAAAAGTGTTTGGGGACCCGGGTCCTGCGCCAGGGGACATGTATCAATGCAAAAAAAAACATTTTAAAAACGTCCGTTTTTTCGGGAGCAGTGATTTTAGTGATGCTTAAAGTGAAACAATAAAAGTGAAATATTCCTCTAAACTTCGTACCTGGGGGGTGTCTACAATATGCCTGTAAAGTAGCGCATGTTTCCTGTGTTTGAACAGTTCCTGTGTCAAAAATGTTAAAAAAGACAAGAGACGGTTTTTGACAATTCCTTTATTAATGTCTTCTTCTTTCCCGCTTCCATCTTCTTTTGGTCTTTATTCGGTTTTCTTCCTCCATTTTGTTCTTCCCCTGCTTCTTCCTCTGTTTCTTCCTCCGATCCTCTGCTTTCTTGCTCCGGTCTTCTCGTCCGCATCTTCCATCTTTTTTAACATTCTTGACGTCAAAAACCGCCTCTTGTCTTTTTTAACATTCTTGACACTTTTTTGTGAAATGGTAGGGGTACATCTGTACCCCATTACCATTTCACACAGGGGGGGCGTGATCTGGGGGTCCCCTTGTTAAAGGGGGCTTCCAGATTCTGATAAGCCCCCCGCCCGCATACCCCCACAACCACCGGGCAAGGGTTGTGGGGATGAGGCCCTTGTCCCCATCAACATGGGGACATCCTCCCCATGTTGAGTGCATGTGGCCTGGTACGGTTCAGGAGAGTGGGGGCACTCTCTCGCTCCCCCTCTTTTCCTGCGGCCTGCCAGGTTGTGTGCTCGGATAAGGATCTGGTATGGATTTTTAGGGGGACCCCCACGCCATTTTTTTTTACATTTTGGCGTGGGGTTCCCCTTAAGATCCATATAAGACCCCCAGGTCTGGTATGAATTTTGAGGGGGACCCCCACGCCATTTTTTGAAAAAATTTGACGTGGGGTTCCCCTTAACAACCATACCAGACCTGAAAGTATGGAATTTAGGGGGAGCCCCACGCATTTGTTTTTTTAAATTTTAGTTTGGGGTTCCCCTTAATATTCATACCAGACCCAAAGAGCCTGGTAATGGACTGGAGGGGGGATCCCATGAGTTTTTTTTAATGACTTTTATCTGTATTGTATTTATCTGTATTGCAGAGACCGGACAATTCATTACTAGCCGCGAGTAGTTTTAAATGACTTGTTTTCCTTTAGAAATGTCATTTTGTGCAGGGACTGTTCTAAATACGGGAAACATGCGCTACTTTACAGGCATACTATAGACACCCCCCAGGTACAAAATTTAAAGGAATATTTCACTTTTATTGTTTCACTTTAAGCATCACTAAAATCACTGCTCCCGAAAAAATGGACGTTTTTAAAATGTTTTTTTTTGCATTGATACATGTCCCCTGGCGCAGGACCCGGGTCCCCAAACACTTTTTATGACAATAGCTTGTATATTAACCTTTAAAATTAGCACTTTTGATTTCTCCCATAGACTTTTAAAGGGTGTTCCGTGGCTTTCAAATTTGCCACGAACACCCCAAATTGTTCGCTATTCGGCGAATGGGCGAACAGTCAATGTTCGAGTCAGACTCATGTTCGCCCCGAACAGACAGCCCATCCCTAGTGGTGATTCTACCACAGCTCTCTCCTCCACCCCCTCCTCTTCTTCTTCCTCTATAGCCTCTTCTGCAGATTTGTCCTTTGAACCAGCGGTGCTCCGTAAGCATTAAAGGGGCTATGCAAGCACAAAAAAGTTAGTTACATAGTAGGTGAGGTTGAAAAAAGACACAAGTCCATCAAGTCCAACCTATGTGTGTGATTATATGTCAGTATTACATTGTATATCCCTGTATGTTGCAGTCATTCAGGAGCTTATATAATAGTTTCTTGAAACTATTGATGCCCCCCGATGAGACCACCTCCTGTGGAAGGGAATTCCACATCCTTGCCACTCTTACAGTAAAGAACCCTCTGCATAGTTTAAGGTTAAACTACTGCTTAGGGGACAGGAGCCACACTGGGGAAGAGATTCTGTCAGGAAGGGCAAGCCAGCAATCAAGATGGCGACCATAGATGCCCCCCTGTTGTACATGTCCCACTGAGAAGGGCCACACGGGCATGTCCGCATGCACCTGCACATGGGCGTGCACCTATGCACGCGTGTACATGCTTGCACACTACTGCTGCATAAAATGCCAACATTGGTGCACGCGGGCGCACACGCGGGTGCAGAAGCGCACACGCCCAGTGACGTTTGTGGCACCAACAGACTATTTAAACTGCCTTACTTCCTTGGATCGGTGCTGTCCGGTCTACAGCGTTACCTGAGATCCCTGATTGTCATTTGCCTGTATCCTGCACCAGTTGATCCTACCCGGCTTGTTCTTGACTACCCCTGCTTATCTGCCTGCATCTGACCTCGGCCTGTTTTGACTACGTTCCTGCCAGCTCCTTCTGTTACCTCACTGCCAGCCTGTTGCCGAACCTGCCTGTACCTGAGACCACATTCCTGCCTGCTCCTTCTGCTACCTTGCTGCCAGCCCGTTGCAGAACCTGCCTGCACCTGACCCTGCTCCAGTGTCCACCTGCTCTGGACTTGTGTACCTACACTTCCAGTTCATCTGCCTGCACCTGCCTGAGCTCCAGTTTCCAGTCTAACAGCTGTACCTGGGTCCGTTCCAGTTCCTGCTTTAGTTCCCGGTCCAGCTCGTCTACCAGCAACCTTGCCAGGCACTTGTGCGACTCTGCACTCCTGTGCCTCCTGTTTTCTCTATCAGGGGCCTAGAGTCAGAGGTGTAAGAGAGGCCTCCCTCTGCATACCAGACTCTACCACCAGGTACGTGACAGTTTCTGTCAGCTCTGCAGGGGCAGGCTCAGAGGTGGTTGGCGCCATGCCAGCTTCAGCCAGAAATGGTTGTATGCGACAATGGCACCAACCTTCTCTCCACCCTCTGACAGAGACACTTGACACCATGTTTGGCACACGTCCTGAGTTTGGTGGTGCAGCGGTTTTTGAGCAGGTACCCAGGCTTACAAGATCTCCTGAGGCAGATCAGAAAAGTCTGTGGTCATTTCTGCTGGTCATACAATGCCAGTGCTCGGCTGGCTGACATTCAAAGGGAATGCAACCTGCCCACCAACCGCCTCATTTGTGACATGTCCACCAGGTGGAACTCAACACTGGCAATGCTGCAACGGCTGCACATACAGCAGAGGGCCATCAATGAGTACCTGTGTGAGTATGGCACCAGGACAGGGTCAGGGGAGCTTGGCTTCTTTTCACCACGCTAGTAGGATGCATGCACTGTCCTGTCACCATTTGAGGAGGCCACGAGGATGGTGAGCACCGACAATGCATGCATCAGTGATACTGTCCCTCTTGTTTACCTGTTGGAGCACACGCTTCATGGAATAATGAACAGGGCAGAGGCAGAACAGCGGGAGGAAGGGGAGGATTCCTTACCTCTCAAGGCCCCCTTTATCCAGATATTATTCCTGCGGGCCCGCCAAACGCACATGAAGAAGAGGAGGAGGAGGATTGTGTCAGCATGGACGTGGAGGATAACACTCAGCAGCAGTCTTCAAGGGATGTTTTTCAGTCACCAGAAACCCAAGGAGTTGTACGTGGCTTGGAGGAGGTTGTTACGGATAATGTGATCCTTAGAGACCCAAAGGACTCAGAATCTAATGCCTCTGCAAACTTTCGCAGGCTTTGCAGAATCAGGGAGGCCATGAAGCATAACGACCCTAGGATTCGTGGTATCAAAGAGAGGGATCATTACTGGCTGGCAACCCTTCTTGATCCACGTTACAAGGGTAAGGTTGTAGAACTCATCCTGCCTTTGCTGAGGGAGCAGAGGATGAAACATCTTCAGGAGGCCTTGAAGAAAGCTTTGTGCAATGCATTTCCAGACCCTGGGAGGTTATAATTTCCTGGTGCTAGACAACGTGTTGCTGAGGCTTCGTTCAGTCAGAGGAAGAGCGGTGGAGAAGGTGACCGGCTGACTGATGCCTTTAGACAATTTTTCAGTCCTCAGCGCCAAGGTCTGATCGGTTCAAACAACCATCGCCAGCATCTGCATTACATGCTGCAGGAATATCTAGGGTCAAGAACAGACCTTTCCAACAGAGCATCCACTGGGTTACTGGGTCTTGAGGATGGACCACTGGCCAGAACTTGCTCAATATGCAATTGAGCTACTGGCCTGTCCTGCATCCAGCGTGCTTTCTGAACGCACATTCAGTGCTGCTGAAGGGTTTGTAACGGATCAAAGAGTGTCCACAGACTCTGTTGATAGGCTCACATTCATAAAAATGAATCAGTCTTGGATCAGCAGCTATCAAGCACCTGATGCTGATGTAACTGATTAAATTTGCTTTTGATCTGGGATCCCTTGAAGACTGCCAATGCTGACTATCCTATTCCCCCCAATCTTGATGATGCTAGTATTCAACAATATTTTTGGTTTAGGGCACCACCACCACTGCCTAAGGCCCAATTTTTCTGTCCCTGTTTAACAGGGGCATGTAATTACAATTTTTGATCTAATATTTCACAGCAGGGCCCATTCCTGCGCCCAACAAGAGTGTCTGTGAGGGGTTAGTGTTGTGGCACCACCACCACCAAAGTCCCAATTTTTCTGCCCCTCCCCCAACAGCAGAAAAAAAAGGACAAACGTGCCCCACAACCACCTGCAGAGGATGCACCATGTCCATGACTAGGGATGGGCCGAACACCCCCCTCTTCGGTTTGCAGCAGAACATGCGAACAGGCAAAAAATTTGTTTGAACACGCGAACACCGTTAAAGTCTATGGGACACGAACATGAATAATCAAAAGTGCTAATTTTAAATGTTTATTTGCAAGTTATTGTTATAAAAAGTGTTTGGGGACCTGGGTCCTGTCCCAGGGGACATATATCAATGCAAAACAAAGTTTTACAAACTGCCTTTTTTTGGGAGCAGTGATTTTAATAATGCTTAAAGTAAAACAATAAAAGTGAAATATTCCTTTAAATTTCGTACCTTGGGGGTGTCTATAGTATGCCTGTAAAGTGGCGCATGTTTCTCGTGTTTACAACAGTCCAAAAGGCAAAATGACATTTCTAAAGGAAAAAAAAGCAATTTAAAAGTACTAGCGGTAGCACAGGCTATAATGAATTGTCGGGTCTCTGCAATACACATAAGTCATTGAAAAAAACGGCCTGGGATTCCCCCACAGTGCATTACCAGGCCCTTTGGGTCTTGTTTGATTATTAAGGGGAACCCCAAACCAAAATTTAAAAAAAAATGCGTGGGGGTCCCCCCAAATTCCATACCGGGCCCTTCAGGTCTGGTATGAATATTAAGGGGAACCCCGCTCCAAAATTTTAAAAAAATGGCATGGGGTCCCCCTAAAAATCCATACCAGACCCTTATCCGAGCATGCGACCTTGCAGGCTGCAGGAAAAGAGGGGGGGATGAGAGAGCGCTTCCTGCTCCTGAACCATACCAGGCCACATGCCCTCAACATTGGGAAGGTGCTTTGGGGTAGCCCCCCAAAGCACCTTGTCCCCATGTTGATGGGGAGAAGGGCCTCATCCCCACAACCCTTTACGTAAACAGGGTGACCCCATCCCCCTCTGACAACACGGGGAAAGCCATAGGGATATCCCCGTACATCAGAGGGGGGGGCGGGGTCACCGGGTGGCCCCGCTCTCCATTATATAAGAACTGTCACTTCAACAGAAGCGTCACACAGTGGAACAACCCCACTGACCTGGATCGTGCGGAGGACGAAGGCGGAGAAGCCGGAGGAAGATCCCGAACGAGAAGACCAGAGAAGGAAGTGGAGGAAGACGCGGGGGAAGAAGAAGATGGAGGAAGAAGAAGAACACCGAAGGAAGACCAGAAGAAAGAAGATGGAAGAAGAAACGGGGAAAGAAGAAGAAATTAATAAAGGAATTGTCAAAAACCATCTCTTGTCTTTTTTAACATGTTTGACACTTTTTGTGAAATGGTAGGGGTACATTTGTACCCCATTACCAATTCACACAGGGGGGGCCGGGATCTTGGGGTCCTCTTGTTAACCACTTTAATACAGGGCACTTAGACACCTTCCTGCCCAGACCAATTTTCAGCTTTCAGCGCTGTCGCAGTTTGAATGACAATTGCGCGGTCATGCTACACTGTACCCAAACTAAATTTTTATCATTTTGTTCCCACAAATAGAGCTTTCTTTTGGTGGTATTTGATCACCTCTGAGGTTTTTATTTTTTGCTAAACAAATAAAAAAAGACAAAACATTTTGAAAAAAATAAAAGTTTTGCTTTTGTTTCTGTTAAAAAAAATTGTAAATAGGTACGTTTTCTCTTTCACTGATGGGCACTGATAAGGCGGCACTGACAGGCACTGATACAGCGGCACCGATGAGGTGGCACCAATGAGCGGGCACTGACGGGCACTGGCGATGGGCAATGATATGCGGCACTGGTAGGCGGCACTGATGGGTGGCACTCATATGCAGCACTGATGGGCATTGATAGGCGGCACTGATGGGCACTGATGGGTGGCACTGGGTGGCGCTGGTTGGCACTGATGGGCACTGATGGGCGACACTGATGGGCAATGAAAGGCGGCACTGCTGGGCACTGATAGGGTGGTGCTGATAGGCAGCACTGATAGGCGGCACTGCTGGGCACTGATGGGCACTGATAGGCGGAACTGCTGGGCACTGATGGGCACTGATACGTGGCACTGATACGCGGCACTGATATGAGGCACTGATGGGCATCTCTGGTGGCACTGGCAGTGGTTGGCATTGAAGTGCTTCCCTGGTGGTCCTGGGTAGGATCCGAGGGGGGCTGTGCTGATAAACAATCAGCACAGACCCCCCTGTCAGGAGAGCAGCCGATCGGCTCTCCTCTACTCGCGTCTGTCAGACGCGAGTGAGGAAAAGCTGACCACCGGCTCTTTCTATTTACATCGTGATCAGCCGTGATTGGACACGGCTGATCGTGTGGTAAAGAGTCTCCGTCTGAGACTCTTTACCTAGATCGGTGTTGCAGGGTGTCAGACTGGCACCCCGCAACAACGATCGCCGCGATGCACGCCCCCAGGGGCGCGCAGCTGCTCGATATTCCTGATCACGTCATATGACGTTCGGTCAGGAATATCAAACCACTTTGCCGCCGTCATTTAGTAATAGGGCGGGCGGCAAGTGGTTAAAGGGGCTTCCAGATTTCGATAAGCCCCTGCCCGCAACTCCCACAACCACCAGGCAAGGGTTGTGGGGATGAGGCCCTTCTCCCCATCAACATGGGGACAAGGTGCTTTGGGGGGCTACCCCAAAGCACCCTCCCAATGTTGAGGGCATGTGGCTTGGTACGGTTCAGGGGGGGTGCTCTCTCGTCCCCCCTCTTTTCCTGCGGCCTGCTAGGTTGCGTGCTCAGATAAGGGTCTGGTATGGATTTTGAGGGGGACCCCCACGCCATTTTCTTTTAAATTTTGGCGTGGGGTTCCCCTTAATATCCATACCAGACCTGAAGGGCCTGGTATGGAATTTAGGGGGACCCCCTCGTATTTAAAAAAAAAATTTGGTTCGGGGTTCCCCTGTGGGGAAATTCCATGCCGTTTTCATCAATGAACTTTTATGTGTATTGCCGGACCGACAATTCATCATAGCTGGCACTAGCGCTAGCACTTTTAAATTACCGTATTTATCGGCGTATAACACGCGCCGGCATATAACACGCACCCCAAGTTTAGGAGAGAATTCTAAGGAAAAAAACTTTTAGGAGGGAAGTTTAAGGAAAAAAAACTTACATTAAAATGCTCATCAATGCAGCCTCATCAGTGTTTATCTGCAGCCTTGTTAGTGTCATTGCAGCCTTTTCAGTGTCAATGCAGCCTTGACCCAGTGTCCATTGCAGCCTTGTCAGTGCAGCTTTGCCCCAGTGCAGTCTTGTCAGTGCAGCTTTGCTCCAGTGCAGTCTTGTCAGTGCAGCTTTGCCCCAGTGCAGCCTTGTCAGTGCAGCTTTACCCCAGTGCAGCCTTGTCAGTGCAGCCTTGTCAGTGCAGCTTTGCCCCAGTGGTCAGTGCAGCCTTGCCCCCAATGTCCATGCTTGCTGCCGCCGCTGACATACATATAGCTGCATGTAGTTTTAAATATGGTGCCGCGGACTTCGGAGGGACTCGGCGGAGCTGAACGAACGCCGCCGAGATACACATAGTCGAGTGTATTCGGCTCTTTCCGGCCCCGCTCACAGTCCCGCCCTATGATGGACATAACACAGGTCCAATGGCGGGACTGGGCATGACTGTGAGCGGCGCCGGAAAGAGCCGAATACATTCGACTATGTGTATCTCGGCTCCGAGCAGTCACTGTGATTTCGGCGGCGCTCGTTCAGCTCCGCCGAGTCCCTCTGAACTCCGCGGCGCCATATTTAAAACGACACGCTATGTGAATGTCGGCAGCAATCGCCGCCGATAGATCACGATTAGCGGGGATCGGCGTATAACACGCACCCATGATTTTCCCCTGATTTTAAGGGGAAAAAAGTGCGTGTTATATGCCGATAAATACGGTACTTTCTTTTCCCTTTAGAAATGTCATTTTGCTGTCAGACTGTTCCAAACACGGGAAACATGCGCCACTTTACAGGCATACTGTAGACACCCCACAGGTATGAAATTTAAAGGAATATTACACTTTTATTGTTTCACTTTAAGCATTATTAAAATCACTGCTCCCGAAAAAAGTGACGTTTTTGAAACTTTTTTTTTTGCATTGATACGTGTCCCCTGGGGCAGGACCCAGGTCCCCAAACACCTTTTTTGACAATAACTTGCATATTAACCCTTAAAATTAGCACTTTTGATTTCTCCCATAGACAATTCACTATAGCCGACAATTCACTATAGCCACTATTTACTTCATGACTTTTTCTTCCCTTTAGAAATGTAATTTTGCTGTCAGACTATTCTAAACACGGGAAAAAAGCGCCACTTTACATGCATACTATAAAGACCCCCCCCAGGTATGAAATTTAAAGGAATATTTCACTTTTATTGTTTCACTTTAAGCATTATTAAAATCACTGCTCCCAAAAAAACGGCCATTTTTGAAACTTTTTTTTGGATTGATACATGTTCCCTGGGGCAGGACCCGGGTCCCCAAACACTTTTTATGACAATAACTTGCATATAAGCATTTAAAATTAGCACTTTTGATTTCTCCCATAGACTTTAAAAGGGTGTTCCACGGCTTTCGAATTTGCTGCGAAGACTCCAAATTGTTCGCTATTCGGCGAACGGGCGAACAGCCAATGTTCGAGTCAAACTCATGTTCGACCCGAACATAATGCCCATCCCTGGTGGTGTCCACTGTTAATAGGAATATAACTAATACGGTTGGCTAAAAAAAAGCCTTAGTACACAATCCATTTTGGTTTCTAATAATTGTTACATCTAAATAATTTATTAATTCGCTACTCCAATTAAATTCCAACTTGATGTTATTAGTGTTGGTATTTAAGCAAAGTGAGAAACTCAATTAATGAGGACTCCGACCCTTGCCATCTAAAAAACAGATTGTCTATGTAGCGTTGGCAGAGGCGTAACTAGAATCTTCAGGGCCCCAGTGCAAGAAACCATGAAGGGCCCTCACCAGGGGCATTACTAGGTCTACAAAAGATCTCGGACTAAAGCCCATAGCAGCGAAGTAAAGAAAGTCATACACATGTATATAATATACATGTGTATATATATATATATATATATATATATATATATATATATATATATATATATAATCATTACATATCTGGGTGCAGATCTCCCACTTACATCAGGGTCCCCAGAGCCCCCCTCATTACATCAGGGTCCCCAGAGAGCCTCCCCTTATATCAGGGTTCCCATAGCGCCTCCCCTTACATCAGGGTCCCCAGAGAGCCTCCCCTTACATCAGGGTCTCCAGAGAGCCTCCCCTTACTTTAGGGTCCCCAGAGAGCCTCTCTTACATCAGGGTCCCCAGAGAGCCTCCCGTACATCAGGGCCCTTAGAGAGCCTCCCCTTACATCAGGGTCCCCAGGGAGCCTCCGCTTACATCAGGGTCACCAGAGAGCCTCCCTACTTACATCAGGGTCCCCAGAGAGCCTCCCCTTACATCAGGGTCCACAGAGAGCCTCCCCTTACACCAGGGTCCCCAGGAAGCCTTCCTACTTACATTAGGGTTCCCAGAGCCCCCCTCATTACATCAGGGTCCCCAGAGAGACCCTTCTTACACCAAGGTGCCCAGAGAGCCCCTCCTTACATCAGGGTTTCCAGAGAGCCCCCCTTACATCAGGTTCCCCAGAGAGCCCCTCCTTACATCAGGGTCCCCAGAGAGCCCCCCTTACATCAGGGTCCCCAGAGAGCCCCCTTATATCAAGGTCCCAAGAGAGCCCCTCCTTACATCAATGTCCCCAGAGGGCCCCTTCCTTACATCAGGGTCCCCAGAGAGCCCCCTCCTTACATCAGTGTCCCCTGATTGCCCCCCTTACATTAGTGTCCCCAGAGATTCCCCCTTTACATTAGTGTTCCCAGAGAGCCCCCCTTACAATGGTGTCCCCAGAGAGCCCCCCCTTACATTAGTGTTCCCAGAGAGCCCCCCTTACATTGGTGTCCCCAGGGAGCCCCCCCTTACAGTGTCCCCAGAGAGCCCCCCCTTACATCAGGGTCCCCAGAGAGTCCCCCCTTACATCAGTGTCCCTAGAGAGCCCCCTTACATCCGTGTCCCCAGAGGGCCCCCCTTACATCAGTGTCCCCAGAGGGCCCCTACCTTACATCAGGGTCCCCAGAGAGCCCCCCTTACATCAGTGTCCCCAGAGAGCCCCCCTTACATTAGTGTCCCCAGAGAGCCCCCCTTAAATCAGTGTCCCCAGAGAGCCCCCCTTACATCAGGGTCCCCAGAGAGCCCCCCCTTACACTAGGGTCCCCAGTGAGCCCCCTCTTTACATCAGTGTCCCCAGGGAGCCCCCTTTACATCAGTGTCCCCAGAGAGCCCCCCTTACATCAGTGTCCCCAGAGAGCCCCCCTTACATCAGTGTCCCCAGAGGGCCCCCCTCTTACATCACGGTCCTCAGACAGCCGCCCCCTCTTTACAGGTATTCTCCATGTACCTGGCTGGGGAGGTGACGATCGGCAGCTCAATGGTGTCCACGGGCGGTGGGATCTCCCTGAGGCTAGTAGTTCTCTTCCCCAGTGTTTACAGTGGAGAGGGGAGGGGCTTCTGACCCAAGCATGTATCAGTAACAGTGTACAGAGCCGACTCACTTGTACACTGAAGAGTGAAACTGCTAGATGCCCAGGTCAGAGGCCCCTCCCCTCAGGAAGAGAACTACAAGCCCCAGGGAAATCCCGCTGCCCATGGGCAACATAGAGCTAACGATCATCGCCTCTCACCTCCCCCCACTGCATTCTAAATGGACAGCCAGAGGTGCAGGGGGGGAGACGCCGGGTCTTGGGGCCCCCCACAGCGGCAGAATGGTAGGGCCCAGTTGCAAGTGCTACTGCAGCGACCCCTATAGTTCTGCCACTGAGCATTGGTAAAAGACTAGTTCTTCCCTCTTCCATGCATAAATCCATTTGTCTTCCCACTCTCTCATAAATAAATTAGTGAGGCTTGGTGCAAATTTAGCGCCCATCGCTACACCTCGTCTCTGGCTCTCTAGCTGGTGGTTTCACTGGATCTTTGTGAATCTTCGGTAGGGTGTAAATCGTAGGAATACGATTAAAGGTGGGTAATAGGTATAATAATAATAATAATAATAATAATAATAATAATGAGTGTGTTATCTAAAAAAGAAAAATTATACCTATTACCCAGCTTTAATCGCATTCCTACGATTTACACCCTACCGAAGATTCACAAGGATCCAGTGAAACCACCAGCTAGACTCATAGTAAATGGGATTGACTCGGTGACATCAAGAATTGGACAATACTTAGACCATTTCCTACAGATGAGTGTTTCCTGCACCAAGGCCTACTTGAAAGATACTACTAATTTTTTTAAATTAATTAAAGGAGTAATTTTTTCTGAAAATGCTGAGGTATACCTAGTAACGGCAGATGTATCATAGCTGTATATAATTATCCAGCATGATGATGCATTATTAGCTTTGAATTGGGCATTCAGCCAAAGGGAGGATATCCCCTTCATTCAAAAAAATGAAGAATGTCAGAATGTCTTTAGAGTTTTTCCTTTCCCTTAACTATTTTTGGTATGCTGGCAAATTCTATAGCCAGAAACGAGGTGTAGCAATGGGCACTAAATTTGTGCCAAATCTCGCTAATTTATGAGTGAGTGGGAAGACTAATAAATTTATGCACGGAAGAGGGAAGAACTAGTCTTTTACCAACACTACATAGACGATCTGCTTTTTATATAGCAAGGATCGGAGGATTCATTAATTGAGTTCTCGGTTTGGTTAAATACCAACACTAATAACATCAAGTTGGAATTTAATTGGAGTAGCGAATGGATTATGTACTAAGGCTTTTTTTAAGCCAACTGACCGTAATAGTTATATAACTATTAACAGTGGACACCACCCATTATGGCTTCATAACATCCCTAAAGGTCAGTTCTCATGTATCCATAGGAACTGCTTCTCAGATGTGGACTATGCCATACAATCCCAACAGATTAAGACTCAGTTTGTTGAAAAGGGATATAACGCGAAATCTCTGGATAAGGTGATACATGAAGTTGGAATGGCAACACAGAATCCTGCCTTTCACCTAGAGAAAAAATTGATAATATGAAGCATGAATGGGGCTTTATTAGCAACTTTCATGAACAATTTAGGGATGTAGAATCCATTTTTAGAAGGCTTTGAAGCATTCTGAGAATGGATAAAATACTGTCCAAGGTGGTTTCAGATTTCCCTCCTTTTATTTACAGGATGGCATCTTTTGGTGATAATGTGGTAAAAAAGGTCTTGGATCCCCCCACCCGACCTCAGATGTTCTGGGATCTGGCTGGTTTTTACGCATGTAGGAAATGCAAGGCATGCCAACAGGTGAATTCTCACATTAGGGGCCTCAGTAGGTTTGGGTCTACGGCTAACAGTATGGAATTTGAGATTAAAGAATTTATTTTGTGTGTGTCCACCCATGTAGTTTATGCCCTCCAGTGCCCGTGCAGGCTAATGTATATTGGTAGGACCAAAAGAACACTGGGGAAAAGGGTGTCTAAGCACAGCTATAATATCCTGATTGGTTATAAGGATCACAGTGTCTCATTACATTTTAGATTAAAGCATGGGAGGGATCCATCGGGTTTGAGGTTTTGGGGACTAGATAAGATTCAGCCTTCATGGAGGGGCAGCAATCTGGTCCGTGAGCTGTCTAACGGTGAAACTCAGTGGATATATTTGACCAACACTCTGAGTCCTAATGGAATGAATATTAACCTTGACCTGAATTGCTTCATTAGTGACTATTAATTTATGTTTTGTAGTTTTATTAGATCACTGGTGTGTAATTTTAGGCTCGGTTTGTGTTTGGGGCCTTTTGCAACCTCTGATAGCGATTTTATGCATTTTTGAGGTTTATGCCATTTTTAGATTATATGGTTTTATATATATTCTATGTAATGCATTGATATTATTGGTTGACCAATAGTATTAACTGTGCAGACCATTTTGATGTCGGTCCATATATGAGTTAATGATTGATTCATTTTATCATTTTAATATTTTAATGGGTGTTTATGTATATTTGCCAAACTACGGGTTAAATCTTAATACCATTTTTTCGTGTTTGAGTCCTCTTTGCAACCTCGGATAGCCCTTGTGGTTATATGCGATTTTGAGGTTTATACCATTTTTAGCCTATACGGGTTTATATATACCCTATGTATTTATTGATATTATTGGTTGACCAATAGTATTAATTGAGCAGGCCATTGTGTTGCTGGTCCATATATGAGTTAATGATTGATTCATTTTATAATTTTAAGATTTTCTTGATGGGTGTTTATGTATATGTGTCAAACTATGGGTTAAGTTTTAATCCCATTTTTCTTTTTCTGTAAATGTAATTTTAAACTTACCTGTTCATGTATTTTTTGCTGATTGTGTGGGGCACAGCAGCATGACTGAGGTTGGTTTACATACAGGGTATGACTTTTTTTATATTGACAATTATGTTAATACCATATGCTATCATTACACAGTGCTTGTTTAGGCTCTGTGACTGTTTGTGTCACTTTATGTGCCAGCAGCGCGTTTAGTGTGTGCTATATGGGTGCTCATAGTGCACCGTGCACCGTGGTTACGAGTGTAGCGGTGTACTTGCGCACTTGTGCCGATCTGTCTTCTCATCCTTGTGTGTCTGGGTTGGTGTTATGGCTGTGGTGTAGCCGCTGGTGGCGGTTTGGTTTCTTACATGCAGGGTTAACATTATTCCCTGAGTGTGTATATAAGGGAAGAGCCATGCCACGTTAGGGCGTGACTACACGGCTCCCTCGTCTGTTCCATCACAGTTATTAACAACATGAAGGCAGTGAGAAGTGACTTGCGCTGTACTACAGATGTCTATACTATATGCTGTTTTATCTTGAATTTGTGTAAGCAGTTATTACCGTGTGTGCGGGTGTTTTATTACAATAAACAGTATTACGCTATGCCAGCTCCCCCTTCTCTCTTTGCATTTTTTTTAACCACTCTATGAAAGAAGTGATCTAATCCGGTGATAGGCGCCAGGTCCATGTCTCAGGTGGTTACAGGCTTCAGTGTCTGTTATACTTGCATCGTGTTGGGAGGATCGGATTTTATCTCACAGTGTATGGGGATATAAGGCCCGTTTTACACCTGTGTCTGGTGAGTTCATTACCAACAGGGATTATTCATGCACGAGGTGTTGGTGATGGTATCCAGATGAGAAACCTAGTTCTGGCTGCTAAGGGTTACGGAGCATACCTCTACTACATTTCTATTACATTGATTTTATGTGGACTTTTTAATATTTAAATTTTTTGTGTGTTGATTGATTTCTCAAAGGACTTTCATTTCTTTTATTTTCTTGATTGCACTGAATATTGTATTTTATTATTCTACTAGCGCTCTTAATGCTGAGATGACTGCTTCGTTTTTATCTTTGGCATATTCTATTGATCGTTTGTATTTATAATAGCCGCTGCTGTGCATTGAACCTATTTGTCCATTTGAGCACTTGGATCAGTGACACCCTCTTTGCTACTGATATATTTATATATTGTTTGAATTTATATGTTGTTGATTTATAAGCACTGTGCACTTTAATGTTTTGTATATACAGTAAAACCTTGGTTTGCGAGCATAATTTGTTCCAGAAACATGCTTGTAATCCAAAGCACTTGTATATAAAAGCATTTTTTTACAGGGTATAAAAGAGAAGAGAGGCACCTCTAAGTGTAGCAATAAGCTGCTAAATGTTGTACCTTCATTAAATGTAACCACATTGCTACACTTAGAGGCTCCTCTCTTCTTTTTTATACTCAGCTGTGACATGATGCTACTCTTATATCAAGACATCGCTTGTATATCAAGGCAAAATTTATTAAAACATTTTGCTTGTCTTGCAAAACGCTCTCAAACCAACTTACTCTAAGGTTTTACTGTATATCAAATGTGTGTGCATTATTAATTGGGTATAGAATAGATGTTTTATGAGATTTTTTTCACTATTAGATATACATAGATACTCTATCAATTGGATCAGCGCTGTTTTACCACAATTTTTAATACTATTGTTTTTGGTCCTGCCATTAATTTGAGCAGCTGCGATCCATAAGTTGTCAGTCACTACAGCTTTCTATTTAGGAATCTTTGGCGCTATATTGCATTGTGTTTTCTCATCTTTCACAAATATTCAAACCAATTAATCACATATAGAATTAAAAATATACAGCAAATAATGAACAAAATATATACAAAATAACAGTCAGAAATGAAACCATTTGAATCAAAATCGACATTTAAGCCAGCAGGGATGACCACCTCTGTCTCATATATCCTAAGGATTCCCTGCGGCTCAACTGTCTAACAAAATTGCCACCCCCCCAATGCCCTTTAACCCTCTCTATACCCCAGAACTTCAAACCCCTGGGATCATGGTTATGGTGAAGTCTGTGGTGTGTAGAGACGTTCTGGGTCTTAAGTTCTTTTTTACTTTTAACAACGTGCTCCCTCAACCTAACCCGGGCTCTCTAGAGGTTCTGCCCACACATTGGAGGCCACAATTGCACTCCAGCATTTACACAACTCCCGTCATAGAGCACGTGATCAAATCATTAATCTTATATTGTTTCTTAGTGACAAAAGATACAAAATCTTTCTGCTTCTTGTCGTTAACCCTAGAATGTTTATAGGCTGAGCAACAGCCACGGGCATAAAACCCCTTAAGAAAGGAAAACAACCTACTCTCAGTCTGTAATGGTGGATCAATAACTCCTGGCACTACAAAGTCACGCAAAGAGGGCTTTTTTATAAATACATTGTGGAACAGCCGGCAACACTGGACCCAAAATGTTATCCTGTTTCAAAATTGACCAGTTTTTACAAACTATCCTTTCAAACTTTTTATAATGTACGTTGTAATCCAAAATAAATTTAAAATGATCCTTTTTGTTGGAACCTAGATGCTAGTTCTTGCGACTGCTTAAGAAAATCAGTCTCAGACGTGCAATTACTCCTCAGTCTTACGAACTGGCTCCTGGGGATATTAAATAACCAAAGTTTATGGTGACAACTTCTAAATGAATTCCCCATATTTCCCATAAACAAAATTCATACATTCCATTTGTGTTGGAGTCACACCAAAGTAGTGCAGGGACATTTTCAAAATCAAACAATGTTATTTCAATTGTCATCTGATTCTGTACAACTGAAGTAGCATCCGAAATCCTACTGGTGTGAACGGAGCCACCATTCCCTTCTAGGTGTCCCGGATCATGGAATTCTGCCGGCGATCCCAGATCACAGCAAATCTTGCTATGCCCTTGCGATCCCCGTCACTTCCAATGGCACCCCAACCGCGACGTAATTTTGCTGCAACTGTCGCCCGATGATTTGTGGTAAAAGCCTTATTATTATTATTCATGATTTATATAGTGCCAACAGTTTACGCAGCACTTTACAATGTAGAGGGGGGACAGCACAATTACAGTACAATTCAATATAGAAGGGACAGGAGGGTCCCAGGTATGTAGCGGACAGGAAGATCACACACCACACAGAATGTACATTACCTGCAACACACCACTGGATCTTTCCTGACATCTTATCTTATTTTTTCTGTTATCTCTGCAGCACACCTTCTGACACACAGTCCTGGCACACTGTCCTGGAAGAACTTTGTATGAATAATCACACAAACAGAGCGGGGAATTATATGAACAAACTGAGAGACAGGTGGGAGGGTGTAAGGGATGTAATGATTAGCAAAGAAGGAGGATCTGATTCCTTTTTTTTAAAAAGATATAGTTGAGCTAAATTGAGGAGATCAAAGATCACCGGAGTGCAGCACTGTTATCTTCATAAGAAATAACTTTGAAGAAAACCTTGAAAAATATAATACAAACATCATTGTAAAAGTATACATTTATCTTGGGAATTTCAGTGAGGAACTTGACTTTCACTTTTCATTCACAGATTTTTTTTTCTGTTTCCATCATTTTCATTAGTTTTACAATGAAAATATACAGTATGGCAATACAGAGTAATAATAATTTGTACATTACTGAACATACAGAATTAAAGTTGTCAATAGCAACAACCGCGTCGAGTGGGTACTAAAATACGGGTCCCAAAGCATACACCAAAGAACAACCTTCATTGATTGAACAAGTACAACTAATAAACCCACGGATTTGTTTTCATGCCATAGTTCTTGTATCCAAAAAATACTCCTAATTACTCTACCAGAATGAACCGTCTCATAGAGAGAAGAGAGAAATAGAAGGAGGGAGAGTGAGAGAAAATCAGTGCACCTCTTTACATTAAAAGCCACCACTATACCTATAACACTTTACTATATCTGAGTCCTCCCCTTTATATTAGATGTGTCCTTTACATTAGTGCCCCTCCTTTCACATCAGAAACCCCCTTTCACATTTTAACCCCTTAGCGCCAATCACACACACATATGCGGCCTCGGTTTGAAGGGGTTATACAGGGGTGATGCCTGCAGCTGCAGACATCACCCGGTACTGTTTTTTAGAATGGGCGGTCAGCTCTTTAGAGATAACAACTGATGCGGCTAAAAGCCGTTCGGCTGTTATCCCAAAGAAGCGGGATGGGACGTCAGATTTTGCAGCTGTGGATGCAATCTTTCTTGGTCTACCTGACCTTGGCTTGAATCAAAAGAGCCCCAAATTTTCCACTTCTTAATAAGTGATTAAACAGTATTGACTGGCATATTCAAGGCTTTGGGTATCTTTTTATATCCTTTTCCATCTTTGTAGAGTTTCATTACCTTGTTACGCAGGTCTTTTGACTTTTTTTTCTACCTCCTCATGGCTCAGTGTCTAGCCTGCTTAGTGCATCCATGTGAGAGCTAACAAACTCATTGACTATTTATACACAGACACTAATTGTGATGAGGGATGAGCTTGATGTTGGGGTCGAACATCAGGTGTTCGCCGTTCACGGCCAATTCAAGTGCAGCAGAATGCCCCATAATGCACTGCAAGATCGCAGTGCATTGCTGTTCGATGATTGGCCAAAGCATGCACCATACCTGCATGCTTTGGCCAATCACAGCGTGCTCTGCTAAGAGAGCCATAATTGGCCAAAGGCAGGGTGCCACACACTATATAAGGCTGCTTACACAGCGCCCATGTGTAGTGTTGTTGGCGTGGACAGAGAGATAGCTTGATTTAGATTAAGAAGGCAGGTCATTCAGCTAGTGGCAGTGTATTTGATATATATATATATATATATATATATATATAGATATATATAGATAGATAGATAGATAGATAGATAGATAGATAGATAGATAGATAGATAGATAGATAGATAGATAGATAGATAGATAGATAGATAGATAGATAGATAGATAGATAGATAGATATATAGCACCCCCTACCAATAGGTAGGTGCTAGTATAGGATTTTTACTAGGGAGACTGTCTGCACAGGTAAATTGAGGCAGGCCTATGCTTTAAGCTAGGTCTGTCTGTTTGTTTACAGAATGTTCTGGAAGAGGGGCAGGGCCTGGAACTGGAGTGACAGTCAGCTCATGTGGGAGCCCTGACCAATCCCCAGCTGGTATTGGCAGGGGTCAGGCTTCCTATATACGCTGAGGTAACAGGCCACTGGTGGGAGTTGTCAGCCGGGTGAAGTGGAGAATGGAGTACTAGACAGCAGCAGGAGGGTACCCATATGGGGGGGTGCGCCGATCGCAGGAGGAGGCCCGGGGAGAACTGTGAGGGAACTTCGCCTTTTCATGGTCATTGGCAAAGTCCTCATCATTACACGGTCATTGATGAGGAACTTCTGGAGCAGAGGGGCAGGTGAAGCTGTCGGAACGTACGGTCTGGTTAAGTTCTCCATCAAGGACTCGGGCAGAGAAAGGTCAGTGAGTGTACCATAGTGGAGGGCTGGATGAGCCAGGAAGTCTGTGAGGGAACTTCACTTTTACACAGTCATTAGTGAAGTCCTCATCATTACACGGTCATTGATGAGGAGTCCTGGATCAGAAGAGAGACTGTGGGGAGTAGTGTCAAATCGATGTGGCCTGAGGGCACAGGATTTGCAAGCTGGGCTAGCTGGAAACAGTAGTCCACCTATGCTTTTAAACTACTAGGCCTCTGGGGAGAGGTACTGCAGGCCTCTGGCCTAGTAGAAGCGAGCAACCAGAGTCAGCATGAGAAACTATTCAGAGTGGGTTCTTTTGCTTACAGAAGAAGATGTGACAAGAAATGCAAATATACTACAGTATAACTTTGTGCAGGAGGAGAGGATTTCTGGGAACATCACCCTTACACGGTCAAGGGTGATGTCCTCACCTTTACGCGGTCATTGATGAGGAAGTCCTGGAAGCAATAGTCTGCAGGAGTTACGCGAAGGAGGAGCAATAGTCTGCAGGGTGATGCAGGAAAATGACTGTAGCTGTTAAACATGCAGATCATTCTTTCAGGCTCAAACTATTGCAAAAAATCTATAACATCTCTAAATATGATGGCAAAGTGATCTGTTCTATGGGCATCCCATATACCCCTTTCCCCAACCAAGTTGTACCCCCAATACACAAAACAAAACAAAGCAAATGACTGTTCATTGTCTCTGCAAGATATATATGGGAGTCTGGCAGCAGGGTGATATGGTGGATGTTTGTTACTAGTGGCAACTACACCGCTACATTTGGAGGTCCCACCGAGATCCGCCTGAGATCCTGCTAGCCGCCGCCCCTAAAAGCCAGGGGGGACTTTGCCTGTTTTGTCAAGTTTGGGGTATAATGAGGAAAGGACTATGTTTGCTTTCAAAATTGACTTTTGCCACATGCTGTTGCTTATAGAAACCAAATCCAAACTTGTCGCCAAGTGTTGTCCTCAATAGCAACCATCCAGGATCAGCGCTGCCATCACGCCCCTGCACTCAGTTGTCTCAATGGACACTCACCACCACAATAAGCCCTGCAACCAGTGACTGTAACCATGGGCTATCACCTGTGACAACCACGGTGAACAATCGCGCTTCAGATTACAAATATGTCCACCACTCTGCATGGCGCAGGCATTGCACACTGCATTGCAGAAAGAAAAAAAATGTACTTAATTAATCCTGCTTAACACGGTAAAAGGAGATATGAATGTCTGCTGTTGCCCCTAGTAACAGAATGCAACAAGGGGATGTCTTTGACAGGATGCTGCAGGTCAGTCCCACACAACAGGATGTTACAGGAGAGACTTTACTATGTTAATGGTGATTGCTGTATAGTTTCCCTGCCTTCAGTTCCAGCTTCTGTGACGCAGTTTTAAAACTTCAGCCTGGACAGTGCCTGCAGTTCTACCACCAGGTGTCACTACAGGGCACATTACTTGAAGTCTGCTTACAGTTCCTCGCACGCTGAACCGCTGGACTATGGGCATCTCATATACCCCTTTCCCCAACCAAGTTGTACCCCAATAAACAAAACAAAACAAATGACTGTTTATATATATATATATATATACATATATATATATACTGTAAAGTTTGGGGGATTGTAGCTCCACAGAACTGAGTGCAAAACCGTTAAACTTTAAACAAAAAGTCTTTAATTTTTAGCAAGCAAATCAAAAATAAGGCTTCCAGCAGCGCACAAGCACAAAATACAAAATAAAGTCTACTTATCTTCAGCACAAAGTAAAAGTAAAAAAGCACATACAGTTTGTGGACGGATCTTCGCCCCAAGGTTTTAACAGTCCTTGTTAAATCTTTTAGCAGCCTCCAGCAAACTTACAGCTTTCCAACGACAGGTGTATTCACCACAAAATACAAATAGGAAAAAGTTGGCGCTTAACAATAAATATTGTGAGATCGCCCTGGCTAATAGCACACCTTAATAGAGAAGGAAAAGGAACAATGTTATGATATTATGTCTGAATAAAGTCCATGGAGTCTGTGAATGAGCACTTGAAGGCAGCTTCAGTGGAGTAATAGAAGCTGAACTCTGTATGATGGAAGAGAAAGCACAAAAAGCGCCACTCTAAGTGCAGTATAAAACACAATAAATTAGGGCACAGGATGTGTTGTACTCACAAAGGTATGTGACAGGTAGGCATTTCAACAAACTAAGCTGTCCACGGGGAATGCATTAGGGAGTCCAACAGGGTGTCCAGCTGAGAGTCCGTTAGGGGCAAAGACGTGGGAGCTTTGGAGCAGGTTGCGCCGGTGGATACCGGCGTTTCCTGGTCCTCAGAAGACCGGGATGCCGATCAATGACTCACTTCCGGTCAGATAGGTAGGTGGAAGGAGGAAGAGAGGGGGGAGGGGGGTTTAGTGGGGGTGGTAATGGGGTGGGAAGGAAGGGGGAAGGGGAAAGGGAGGAGGGAGGGAACGGGGGGGGGCGGGCCAGGGGGGCAGAAGAAACTAAGTGAGTGTAAGGCTAATCAGTGTATATCCAGTATGTTTCCCTCTGGCAGAGACACCTGAAGCGCTCAGCCAGCGGGAACGTACCTGGAATGGACTCAATTACCCACACGCGGAGGCCCGCAGAGGAAGATCCATGGTGTTTTAGAAAATGAAGGGGCACACTGTGTTTGTCATTTCCTCCTTCCACAAAACATCGGTGTTCACCAAACCTCTTCCTCAGTATGCGTATGGTCCTGCCAACATAATGAAGGCCACATGGGTAAACCAGACAGTAAATGACAAACTCCGTGGATCAATTGAAAAAATGGGAAATTTGGTAGGTTATCCCTTTGGTGCTGAACTCCTTTTGGCCATGATTTACATGCTTACAGGTCAGGCACTGTGCCTTGCGGCACTGGTACATGCCAAACAGTGGGATGAGGCAGAGGGCCCATGTAGGAGGCAGGGGCTGGGGCTTGTATTTACTGGGAGCTATGAGATTTTTAATGTTCATCGCTTTTCTGTACGAAAATTTAGGTTTTGAAGGGATGGTGGACTTCAAGTGTGTGTCCTCCAGTAAGATGGACCAGTGTTTGTTGAATATTTGTTCCATTTGTTTGTATTTAGTATGAAACTTTTTGACAAATCTAATGGGTTGTTCTGGGGACTGTTTGGGTTGCACAGTGTGATTGGACAAGTAAAAGTTGAAAGCTTCATCCACAAGAGATGGTGGGAAGGCTTTTTCTATAAATTTTTGTTTAGTTGTAATCCTTGCTCAATGTAATCAGTTTCCATGGTACAATTCCTGTGGAGGTGACAAAATTGGCTCTTGGGAATGTTGTTAATCCATCTTGGGTGGTGGCAGCTTTTGTGGTGTAGAAATGAGCTGCCAGCCGTTGGCTTGGTTTAATTTTTAGAGAGGATTTTGCCTTTGTGAAGATATAGTGTCAAATCCAGAAATGATAGTGTTTGGGAATCATGTTCAGAAGTGAAAGAAAGACTGTATGTGTTGTTGTTGCAATGTTGTAGAAACTCGAGAAACAGGGACTCTGGGCCATCCCAGATGACAATAATATCATCAATATATCTCCCACAGAAAACAATATGGGAGATATAGGGGTTGTTGTGCCAGATGTAATTAGCTTCCCAGAGTCCTATGGTGAGGTTGACATAGCTGGGGGCAAAATTTGCCCCCATAGCTGTGCCCATCACCTGTAGATAAAGTCCCCATCAAATTCAATATAATTATGAGTCAGGCAGAATTTTGTGGCCTCCAAGATGAATTCTGTCTGTCTGGGGATTGAGCAGGGGATCTGAGGAGAGGAAAGTGACTGTGGCTATGAGGCCTATAGAATGGAGTATGGAAGTATATCATGAGTTTACATCAAGCGATGCCCACAAGTAAGTGGGTTCCCAGGTGTAATGGGTCAATTGTTCTACAAGATGGACTCCATCGTGAACGAAGGATGGGAGGTTTTGTGCTAGGGGTTGTAGGAAAGTGTCAATATATTGGAAAATGGGGATGGTAATACTGTCCATGGATGCAACTATGGGCCTGGCAGGTGGGTTGATAATGTTTTTATGAAACACCCAACCCTGCAGAGCTCAATGTACTGGAGGAATTATATAACAGTATTGATACTGAGGATGATGAGGATTTGGTACTCCTCACACAACATCCCTTTACATATCCTCCGATCCAACACACCAAATTCAAGCCAAAATCTATATTCAATCCATTACATGCCAAAGGACCATATCTTCAAACCTTTTACCAAGTCCCATATTCAGACATACTGAATTTATGCCAACAGACACTCAGCAGACACATACAGTCTTTCTGTCATGAAAGACGCCCTGTTAACACAGTTGCTGACGGAAGAGCGGTGCACAGAATTCCTGTCAATAGAGCCAATGGGTGCGTGCGGGTGCGCGTGCGGGAGCGCGACACAGCGAGCAGGCACGCGCAGACGTGCAGTGTGATAGTGCTTGGCGCCAATAGGCCTATTTAAAGGAGCCTGTCAGCATGCTTTCTTGCTGTCTGGTCTACAGCATTCCCTGTGACCCTAAGCTACCAGTAAACCTGCCTATCTGATTCCTGTCTACCCGGCCTGCTCCTGACTACTCCTGTTTGCTGCCAGTCCCCGACCCTGGCTTGTTTGACTACTCTCCTGCTTCTTCCTACAGTTTGTTCGCTGCCTGCCTGTTGCCAACCCGGTCTGTACCCCGACTACTCTTCTGCCTCTGTCTTGTACCTGCTCTGCCTGCCAGTGTTGACCCGGCTTGTCTGACCCTGCTAGTACTCCAGCCGAACTACAGAACACCTCCCTGCTACCTGCTGTTCCTGAGTTCCTGCCAGCCACGGTACTTCTCCCCGCAGTCAGCTGTTCCAGTGTACCTGCCAAAGTTCCGGTGAATCTCCTTACAGTCTGCTGTTCCAGTGCTCCAGCCAAACTACAGAACACCTCCCTGCTGCCTGCTGTTCCCGAGTTCCTGCCAGCCACGGTACTTCTCCTCACAGTCAGCTGTTCCTGTGTACCTGCCAAAGTTCCGGTGAATCTCCTTACAGTCTGCTGTTCCAGTGCTCCAGCCGAACTACAGAACACCTCCCTGCTGCCTGCTGTTCCCGAGTTCCTGCCAGCTATGGTACTTCTCCTCACAGTGTTCCTGCCAAAGTTCCGGTGCATCTCCTTACAGTCTGCTGTTCCAGTGCTCCAGCCAAACTACAGAACACCTCCCTGCTGCCTGCTGTTCCCGAGTTCCTACCAGCTACGGTACTTCTCCTTACAGTCTGCTGTTCCTGTGCTCCTGCTGAACTACAGAACACCTCCCTGCTGTCTGCTGCTGCTTCAGTGTACCTGTCAGCTCTCCTTCAGCCACATCAGAGGTCCGGATCTGCCCTTACACCTGCCACCTGCCAGGCACTTGTGGCCCCCTGTGCTCTTGAGTCCCTGTTTCCTCTATCAGGGGTTCCTGAGCCAGAGGCACACGAGTGGCCACTCCGTGCACTCTGGGCTCCGCCACCAGGTACGTGACATGTACACAATACATACAGTGCACCCATAGTTGTTATTACACTTCTGTTGGTGTACACAGTACCGTGCACCCCTAGTGCAGTTGCTACTACTTTCCTGGTGGTGTACACAATACATACAGTGCACCCATAGTTCTTATTACACTTCTGTTGGTGTACACAGTACCGTACACCCCTAGTGCAGTTGCTACTACTTTCCTCGTGGTGTACACAATACATACAGTGCACCCACAGTTTTTATTACACTTCTGTTGATGTACACAGTACCGTGCACCCCTAGTGCAGTTGCTAATACTTTCCTGGTGATGTACACAGTACACAATACAGTGTAGTTTTTTTTGCTAAAAAAATTTACAGCATGTTCGGAAGGCCACCAAGGAGAGGCAGATGCTCACAGGCCACTAAAAGAGGGCAAGCAGGCTCTGTGTCTACAGTCAACAGTGCTGGTCATGGACACGGTGCATCCTCAACACGCGGCCGTGGGGCACTCTTGTTTGGTCTTCCTTTTTTTCTGCAGCTGGCCATGTTTTTTAGCCACAACAAGCAGAAGAGTTGGTGGAATGGATAAAAAAGCCCTCCTCATCCTCCTTATCCTCTGTCACGCAGGCTCAGAGTAGTTTGCCTGGCAATGCAGCTGCCAAAGCGGCCTATTCCATGTCAGTTCCATGTCAACAGTCACTCCTTCCCTAGCCGCACCATCATGCACGAAGCAGTCCCCCGTACTATTCGACCACGGTGTCGGGTACATGCTGCAGGAGGATGCACATAGAATGCATTAAGGTGAAAAAACATTTACTTTTACAACCCCTTTAAAAGACCCACATCAAAGAACAAGGCGGACCTCTCTTTGCTCCTCATCAGCTGGGTTCTCCAACCCCACCTCCTGTCCTCTCAGAAACCTGCACTACCAGCATGTGGAAGGCAATGTCTTGGCCTTGTTGGACAGGGCGGTCAGCAGTAAGGTGCATATTACTGCTGACTCATGGTCCAGCAGGCATGGACCTTACCTTGCTTTCACGGCACACTGGGTAACTCTGCTGGCAGCTGGTTAGGATGCAGGACAGAGTTCAGTATTGTTGGAGCTTGTTTCGCCACCACGCCTCCAAAATGCTAGTGGTGATTCTGCCACAGCTCTCTCCTCCACCCCCTCCTCTTCTTCTTCCTCTATGGCCTCTTCCTCTGCAGATTTCTCCTCTGAACCAGCGGTGCTCTGTAGGCATTCAAGGGGCTACGCAAGCACTCAGGCAAAAAGATGCCATGCGGTGCTTGAGTTGGTCTGCTTAGGGGACAGGAGCCATACTGGGGCAGAGATTCTGTCAGCTCTGCAGGGGCAGGCTCAGAGGTGGTTGACACCATGCCAGCTTCAGCCAGGAATGGTTGTATGCGACAATGGCACCAACCTTCTTTCTGCCCTCCGACAGGGACACTTTACCCATGTTCCCTGTTTGGCTCACATCCTGAATTTGGTGGTGCAGCGGTTCTTGAGCAGGTACCCGGGCTTACAGGATCTCCTGAGGCAGGCCAGGAAAGTCTGTGGTCATTACCGCCGGTCAAATAATGTCAGTGCTCGGCTGGCTGACATTCAAAGAAAATGCAACCTGCCCAAGAACCGCCTCATTTGTGACATGCCCACCAGGTGGAACTCAACGTTGGCAATGCTGCAGCAGCTGCACACGCAGCAGAGGGCCATCAATGAGTACCTATGTGAGTATGGCACCAGGACAGGGTCAAGGGAGCTTGGATTTTTGACGCCACGCCAGTGGCTACTGATCAAGGGTGCATGCACTGTCCTGTCACCATTTGATGAGGCCACGAGGATGGTGAGCAGTGACAGTGCATGCATCAGTGATACTGTCCCTCTTGTCTTCCTGTTGGAGCACACGCTTTGTGGAATAATGGACAGGGCACTTGAGGCAGTACAGCGGGAGGAAGAGGAGGACTTCCTTACCTCTCAAGGACCCCTTTATCCAGATACTAGTATTCATGCAGGCCCACCAATCACACAGGAAGAAGAAGAGGAGGAGGAGGATTGTGTCAGCATGGAGGTGGAGGATAACACTCAGCATTAGCAGCAGTCTTCAAAGGATCATTTCCAGTCCCCAGAAACCAATGGAGTTGTACGTGGCTGGGAGGAGGTGGTTGAGGATCATGTAATCCTTAGTGACCCAGAGGACTCAGGATTGAATGCCTCTGCAAACCTACGCTGTATGGCCTCTCTGATCCTGCAAAGCCTGCGAAAGGACCCTAGGATTCGTGGTATCAAGGAGAGGGATCATTACTGGCTAGCAACCCTTCTTGATCCACGTTACAAGGGTAAGGTTGCAGAACTTATCCAGCCTTCGTAGAGGGAGCAGAGGATGAAACATCTTCGGGAGGCCTTGCAGAAAGGTTTGTGCAATGTGTTTTCAGACCCTGGGAGGTTACAATTTCCTGGTGCTGGACAACGTGTTGCTGAGGCTTTGTTCGGTCACTGAAAAGGCAATTCTTCAGTCCTCAGCGCCCAGGTCTGATCGGTTCTAGCAACCATTGCCAGCGTCTGAATTACATGGTGCAGGAATATCTGGGGGCAAGATCAGACTTGGAGACCTTTCCACCAGAACATCCACTGGGTTACTGGGTATTGAGGATGGACCACTGGCCAGAGCTTGCTCAATATGCAATTGAGCTACTGGCCTGTCCTGCATCCAGTGTTCTTTCTGAACGCACATTCAGTGTTTCTGGAGGCTTTGTGACCAATCACAGAGTGTGCTTGTCCACAGACTCTGTTGATCGGTTCACATTCAAAAAAATGAATCAGTGTTGGATCACCAGTTACCAAGCACCTGATGCTGATGTAACCAAATGATTTTTCTATGGATATGGGATCCCTTGAAGACTGCATATGCTGAGTGACCATCCTATTATGCTGGGTGACTATCATATTCCTGCTCAATTTTCATGATGATAGCTTCTAAGAATATTTTCGGTTCAGGGCACCAGCACCACTACCTAAGGCCCAATTTTTCTGCCCCTGTTTAACAGGGGCGCGTAATTACAATTTTTGATCAAATATTTAACAGCAGGGCTCGTTCCTGCGCTCAACAAGAGTATCTGTGAGGGGTTGCAGTGTTGTGGCACCACCACCACAGCCTAAGGCCCAATTTTTCTGCCCCTGTTTAACAGGGGCGTGTAATTACAATTTTTGATCAAATATTTAATGGCAGAGTTCATTCTTGTGCTCAACAAGAGTATCTGTGAGGGGTTTCAGTGTTGTGGCACCACGACCACTGCCTAAGGCCCAATTTTTCTGCCCCTGTTCAACAGGGGCGCGTAAGTACAATTTGTGATCTAATATTTCACAGCAGGACCCATTCCTGCACTCAACAAAAGTATCTGTGAGGCTTTACAGTGTTGTGCCACCACCACCACCGCCTAAGGCCCAATTTTTCTTCCCCTGTTTAACATGTGTGCGTAATTACAATTTTTGATCTAATATTTCACAGTAGGGCCTGTTCCTGCGCTCAACAAAAGTATCAAAAGTATCTGTGAGGCTTTACAGTGTTGTGCCACCAACACTGCCTAAGGCCCAATTTTTCTACCCCTGTTTAACAGGGGCGCATAATTACAATTTTTGATCTAATATTTCACAGCAGGGCCTGTTCCTGTGCTCAACAAAAGTATCTGTGAGGCTTTATAGTGTTGTGCCACCACCACCACCTAAGGCCCAATTTTTCTGCCCCTGTTTAACAGGGGCGCATAATTACAAATTTTGATCTAATATTTCACAGCAGGGCCTGTTCCTGCGCTCAACAAAAGTATCTGTGAGGCTTTACAGTGCTGTGCCACCACCACCACCGCCTAAGGCCCAATTTTTCTTTCCCTGTTTAACAGGGGCGCGTAATTACAACTTTTGATGATGGGAAGCATGAACTTTACCCAAACCCAAATGTCAGAAAGGCCAAGATCATGGCTAAAGTTGTAAAAAGTCTGCACAGGAATCTTGGGATACGACGATCCAAGGATCAATTGAGGAAACGCTGGTCAGACCTGAAATTGAGGGAGCAGGATCAGTACAGAAAGATCAAGAGAGTTTTTCAAAAAAGTAAGTAGTTGTCCTGTGTTCCTATTATTATTATTACTTGCATGCTGCTCCATGTGCTTTTCTTTACTGTTGTACAGTTTAAAATGGAAACTTTCAGGTTCGTGGGCACAGTAATCATTCGTAGTAAACTTATGTTCGTTTGCCCACTAATACAATGTTTTTGGCAGATACAGGTTAACTACATTTGTTCAGGCCTATTAAAAGAAGTTTATTACATTGTTGCCTAGATGGGTTTGTACTAGAATGAAATGCAAACTTGATTCAGTGTAAGGAGAGGACACGCAGCAGCTGGACGCAGGAGCACTAGTGTGGGACACCAGAACAAACTTTTTAGGGTGTCCCACACCAGTGGATACTAGGGGTGTCTCCATGTGTAAAAATTGTACAAAAAAGGTAAGTATTCCAGCTTTATAAAGGGAAAAAAATATCTTCAGCTTGGAACTCTGCCAAAAAAGACAATTGTACCATACTTCCAAGCAATGTTTCATATTACTATTTCTGGCCTCAAATATCTGTGTGCTAAGTATACCTTTTTTTATTCACATAGGGGACATCTGAGGACACCAGGGACCCCCCACCTCCAAAAGAAAAGCAAACCCCCACACCACAACCAGAAGATGTGGAGGAAGGAGAGGTTTATGAAGTGGGAGAAATAGTGACCACAACAGGTGAGTGTCTGAGACCACAGCTTCAGGTAATAGATGGATGCCTGCATAATTATAATACATGGTGTGTTTTTTAATTTTAGGTGATGTGGATGTTGTGGAAGAAGATTTGCATTTCACAAGTGCACACGTCCTCATCGGGGAGATCATGGTGTGCAATTGTGATTTACAGAAGATCAAAGAAGACATCAATATGTCGAAAAAAGACTCAAAAACATCATTGATGTTTTAGGCAGAATCTAAAAAAAACTAAATTCTTCTAGTTTGTTTGTATTTTTAGTTTTTTCACACATTTTAAATATTTTTTAGAAAGCCAAATTTTGAAGATCCACACAGTGGGGTTGATTTACTAAAGGCAAATCCTCTTTGCACTACAAGTGCACTGAAAGTGCACTTGGAAGTGCACTTGGAAGTGCAGTCACTGTAGATCGCTGTAGATCTGAGGGGAAGCTCTGAAATCATGTGCAAGCAAAAATGCTGGTTTTTATTTTCCTTGCATGCCCCCCTCAGATCTACAGTGACTGCACTTCCAAGTGCACCTGCAGTGCACTTGTAGTGCAAAGTGGATTTGCCTTTAGTAAATCAACCCCAGTGTGTCAACATGTGCTATCTGCCATCATTGGATATCAAAGTGCAACCCCTTCCTCGCAACTAAAGTAGATGAGAGGAAGGGGTTGCACCCCCAAAACACGTCCATTGATCCCCCATGATGGGAGCTAGCACATGTTGACATTAGGCATGGGATCAGGAGGGAAATCCCCATTTTGACTCTCAATTTGTGTGCATCTTCAAAATTTTTTTTTTGTTTCACAAATCTTCAAAATTTGGCTTTCACAGGGGTGACATCACCCCATCTGATGAAGGCAATATCAACACAGTTTGGACATACTAATGTCTGATATTGCCTTCACTTTGTCAAAGTTGAACTTTGTAAGTTCCTGATTTGTGTATTGTTTTAAAGTTTTAAACATGCTATTTGTACTGTCAAAAACAAATATGTTATTACTAAGTAATGTTGGTTTGTTCAAAAACCATTTTCTAACGCACATGTGAATGTGCACAGAGTAAAAAGTTTTCTACTCAACAATGTGTGGCATCTTCTTTCAATGCTCTATATCATTTTTTGGACTAAGTTGGTGTTTACACTGAAATGGGAGTTATTTACTAAAGGCAAATACACTTTGCACTGCACGTGCACTTTCAGTGCAGTTTCAAGTGCAGTTTCAAGTCCACTTTTGCAGTGCACTTGTGGTGCAAAGTGGATTTTCCTTTGGTAAATAACTCCCTCAGTGCTTTATAATTTGCCACAATCATGCCATTTTCATGACACTGCAAAATTCATTCATCGTGCTGAAAATGATGTATATTTTTAACAGTACCCTGTTTCCCCGAAAATAAGGCCTAGCCTGAAAATAAGACCTACAAGGACTTTAACTACAGATTATTTGGGGGGGTAGGGTTTATATTGCAGCCATCACCGACACTCACGCTAGGTCTTATTTTCGGGGAAACAGGGTAATGCATTACATACATTAACAACAAAAACAAGGTGTGCGTGTAGCACATACATTACTTTAAGCATTATTAAAAATCACTGCTCCCGAAAAAACTGCAGTTTTTAAAACTTTGCATTGATCCATGTCCCCTGGGGCAGGACCCAGGTCCCCAAATACTTTTTATGGCAATAACTTGCATATAAGCCTTTAAAATGAGCACTTTTCGTTTTTTCATGTTCGTGTCCCATAGGCTTTAACGGTGTTCTCATGCTCGAACAAATGTTTTGCTTGTTCGCATGTTCTGCTGCGAACCGGGGGTTGTTCGGCTCATCCCTAATTGTGATTTAAAAAGCCACAAATGTGTGAAATGAACCCGTACTTGCCATTTTAACCTGTGTGTGCCACCTTCTGTGTCTGTACCAAGGCCAAACATTCCAGGGTATGTAAACTTTTTATCAGGGCCATTCCGGTGATTTCTGTTATTATGAATTTAAAAAGGATCCAAAAAAACTATGGGGGTTATTTACTAAAGGCAAATCCACTTTGCACTACAAGTGCAAACTACAAGTGCAAAGTGCACTTGAAATTGCACTGAAAGTGCACTTGGCAGTGCAGTCGCTGTAGATCCGAGGGGGACATGCGAGGTAAATAAAAACCAGCATTTTAGCTTGCACATGATTGGATAATAAAATCAGCAGAGCTTCCCCTCATTTCGGATCTTTCCCCTCATATTTACAGCGACTGCACTTCCAAGTGCACTTTCAGTGCAATTTCAAGTGCACTTTGCACTTGTAGTGCAAAGTGGATTTGCCTTTCATAAATAACCCTCTATGTGATAATAAAAGGCTTCATAAGATTGCTATCCTTAAATAAAAGTTTTTTGTATGATCAGTCATATTTTCAATATTAAAGAAAAAAGGGAATATTTGGGACTTTAGAAGAGACGCAACGGGAAATATTGCACCTCCATCCCTGGTTGCTTTTGCAAAAAAGAGGGGGGAGGGTGTGACTTTAGATGAGGTGCGTGGGGTAGAGCCAGACACAACCATATACATATGTAAAAAATTGTATTCTTTATTAAACCAAAGATAGGGCATGGATCAACCCATATAAACGCATAACAGCACATTGGCATATAAAATACAAAGTATCAACATACATATTGAGGATAGTCACCAACATGACACAGAAAGTAAATATTATATATCACAGTCCCCCAAATGGAGTAGGCATGACATTATATCAGGGTGGTGGAGCAATAAAACACCATCTAGAATCATAAATATGAGATGGATGCATCAAAATAAGCTTGACGACGTTTCGTGGATTTCTATCCACTCATCAGGAACAAGTGCATCCATATACTAAAAAGGGGATAAAAAAAATGACCATTATAGTTTGATATAACCACAGACTGGAGGGGTAGAGGGATAAGAGATGATGATGAACAAATAAACGGCCATAACTGTAATATTAATGCCAAAAGTTCATAATTTCTGCCAGGAGATGCAAACTTTTGAGCACGACTGTATATCATAAAAAGTTAAAAACCCAGTGGTGATACCACCAAAAGAAATCTCTATTTGTGTGGAAAAAATTATATAAAAAAATAAAATTTCATTGCATGACTGTGCCATTACCGGTTTAAAGTACTGCAGTGCCGAATAGCAAAAAATGGCCTGATTATGAAGGGGGTAAAATTATCCCGGAGCTATAACAGCAGATTAGTCATTATAGTCCACAGTTTGTTTAGGATCAGTCAGTCAAAGAGATTCATTTCCATGAGATAAGTTTGCAATTTGCTGTTTAGTCTCCATTTCTTATCAGGATATTGAACTTCAGACTGTGGATGGACCTTACTATAGATAACACTTTGTTTATTATATTATGTCACTGAACTTCTGCCCCATGTTCAGTTATTTTATCTAATCTGGCAGTGCTGATCAGTGTGTTCTGATGGTGGGAAAGTTTAAAAATACAATAACTAAGTGAAAGTGATTCCTCCGTCCACACCGAGTTGAACCCGCAGGTTGAACGGAAAAAAAAGACAAATGCATAGGCTGCCTAACTGTATGTGATAAACAGTTATTAAAAATAAAGTTAGAATAAAGCTGTTAATAAAGTGTGTGTGCTGGTGTATGGGATAAGAATGTCACCAATATGTATCCAGTACTAGAAAATGTGTGTTCATTCATAGCAGGTGAATTCAGTGAAATGTTTTTCATTCTTAACACAACGATACATTGTTACCAAATCAAACAATATCTGATCTGGTAACAATTATTAATAGTCCAGAGTGGCCAGTCTCCAAAGTATGTGTGTTAACCCCTTGAAGTACTACTCCCATTAGTTGGGTGCTCCAGTGCACCACCTTTAAAAGCATTTAAAAACAACCTCTATACTCATAACACTGCATTTCTAGAGATACGAGTATAGAGGTTTTAAAAATATTTTAAAGGAGGTGGACTGGAGCACCCAACTAATGGGAGTAGTACTTATTTGGATAAATAAAAGCAATTGCACTTTACGATAAAAGCACTATTGGGGTCCTTTTTCTCATACACATGATTCGGATCATACTGCAAAGAGCTAAGGAGACATAGCAGCGGCAGTGGCAGTGGGAAAGAGACAATAACAATTGATCTAGTCCTGGAAGGACAAAAAGCGATATTTGGCTGAGCTTAATTGCAAGGTCACATATCATCAGGTGAGATTACATCTGATGGGGAGCACGAGTATATTATATAGACACAGATATGGTCAAGTATTTGGATACATAGAAGCATATGAGCACAGCTTAATTTAATCACAATCACGGATGCAATGCATGCTAATGGACTATTTTTTGATCACTTATGTACTGTATATAAATTTGTATGAATTTTGGTTTCTGTGGATTTGTTCCTTGCATATAGGAAATTTATGCACTGTATGAATTTGAGATAAGCACACCATTTTTTCACTAGGGAGATACTAATAATATTAGCATTCATTCCAAAAAGTAAGTCATGTTGATTTGTACATATATACAGTATCCCACAAAAGTGAGTACACCCCTCAAATTTTTGTAAATATCCCAGATAGCAAGGATAACTTTCCACACATTTGTGGCAGTATTGAATCGTAATGCCTTGTACACACGATCGGACATTGATTGGACATTCCGACAACAAAATCCTAGGATTTTTTCCGACAGATGTTGGCTCAAACTTGTCTGGCATACACACGGTCGCACAAAGTTGTCGGAAAATCCGATCGTTCTGAACGCGGTGACGTAAAACACGTACGTCAGGACTATAAATGGGGCAGTAGCCAATAGCTTTCGTCTCTTAATTTATTCTGAGCATGCGTGGCACTTTGTGTGTCGGAATTGTCCACACACGGTCGGAATTTACACGAACGGATTTTGTTGTCGGAAAATTTTATAGCCTGCTCTCAAACTTTGTGTGTCGGAAATTCCGATGGAAAAAGTCTGATGGAGCCCACACACATGGTCGGAATTTCCGACAACAAGCTCCGATCGCACATATTCCGTCGGAAAGTCCGACCGTGTGTACAGGGCATTAGTCTTGTGAACTTGCTGCACATCTTCCCTGGCAATTTGTACACTTGCAGAGCACTTGAAGCACTTGAAGCACAAGTTCTAGTTAATAATTTACCAATTTGTAGCAAATTTGCATGGCAAGTCTACAGCAAGAGCCCCGCAAGTCTACAGCAAGAGCCCCGCAAGTCTACAGCAAGAGCCCCGCAAGTCTACAGCAAGAGCCCCGCAAGTCTACAGCAAGATCCCCGCAAGTCTACAGCAAGAGCTCCGCAAGTCACAGCAAGAGTCTCGCAAGCCTTCATTTTTGCCAAGAAAAAAGAAGCAGCGCAAATCTATAATCCCACAATCTGGTGATAGTGAACCCACTGCCATTAACCTAATCCCTTACTGTACACGTGTGAAATACATTCAATCCAACAATCATATACAGTATAATGATAAACACGGGGGGTTATTTACTAAAGGCAAATCTAATTTGCACTACAAGTGCACTAGGAAGTGCAGTCGCTGTAGATCTGAGGGGGACATGCAAGGAAAATAAAAACAGATTTTTTGCTTGTACATGATTGGATGATAAAATCAGCAGAGCTTCCCCTCATTTCAGATCTTCCCCTGAGATCTAAAGTGACTGCACTTCCAAGTGCACTTGCAGTGCAAAGTGGATTTGCCTTTAGTAAATCAACCTCACTGTGTCATTGCATAAAATAATTCATGTATCATACAAAATTATTTGTTTCTATGAAACAATTAAAGTGCATTTTTTTTCTTTTGCACCTTTTTTAACAGCATTTGCACTTGTTTGTTTCATAGAAACAAATCATTTTTGTATGATAGATGGATTATTTTATGCAATGACACAGAGTTTATCATTATACATGATTGTTGGATTGAATGCATTTCACACGTGTACAGTAGGGATGAGCCGAACACCCCCCGGTTCAGTTCGCACCAGAACCTGCGAACGGACCGAAAATTCGCACGAACGTTAGAACCCCATTAAAGTCTATGGGACTCAAACATTCGAAATCAAAAGTGCTAATTTTAAAGGCTAATTTGCATGGTATTGTCCTAAAAAGGGTTTGAGGACCCGGGTCCTGCCCCAGGGGACATGTATCAATGCAAAAAAAGTTTTAAAAATAGCTGTTTTTTCGGGAGCAGTGATTTTAATGATGCTTAAAGTAAAAAAAAAAAAAAAAGTGAAATATTCCTTTAAATATCGTACCTGGGGGGTGTCTATAGTATGCCTGTAAAGTGGTGCGTGTTTCCGGTGCTTAGAACAGTCCCTGCACAAAATGTCATTTTTAAAGGAAAAAAAGTCATTTAAAATTCATTTAAAACTGCTTGCGGCTTTAATGTAATGTCGGGTCCTGGCAATATGGATGAAAATCAGTGAGACAAACGGCATGGGTACCCCCAAGTCCATTACCAGGCCCTTTGGGTCTTGTATGGATATTAAGGGGAACCCCGCACCCAAATTAAAAAAGAAACAGCAGTATACAGACTCTGTACTCTGAACAGCAGTATACAGGTGGTGCAAACAAGACAGTGACTGTAGGTTTGTTGTTAAGTAGAATCTGTTTGTAATTTTGAACTGGTACATTTTTAATGTGTTTAGCTCCAGCCAAAAAATCTATTTTAAGCTTTTTGGAAAACATAGGGAAGGGTTATCACCCCTGTGACATTTGTTTTGCTGTCTGTGCTCCTCTTCAGAAGATATCACCTCATTTTTTGTCCCAATGACAAATGTTTTTTGAAAATTTGGGTTTTTTTGTGAAAACAAGGATTGGTGATAAAGCATCAGTGGAAAGGAGAAATGTTTTTCCCATATTAACTCTTACAGGAGAGAATTTCCCTTCCTAGGGGTAGATTTCATCTCACTTCCTGTTGTCTCCTTCCGTTTGCAAGTAGGAGTCATTTGTAAGTTGGATGTTTGAAAGTAGGGGCCTGCCCTATATACTCGGCTGAAATTTGGGCCTTAGGTGTTGTTGTATGCACAACACTGTAAGCCCTCACAGGGCCCTGCTGTGAAATATTAGATCAAGAATTGTAATTACATGCCCCTGTTGAACAGGGGCAGAAAAATTGGGCCTTTGGTGGTGGTGGTGGTGGTGCTGGGGCCACAACACTGCAACCCCTCACAGATACTTTAGTTGGAACGCAGGAACGAGCCCTGCTGCAAAGTATTGCATCAAAAATTTTAATTACACGCCCCTGTTAAACAGGGGCTGAAAAATTGGGCCTTAGGCACTGGTGGTGGCGCCCAGAACCAAAAATGTTCTTACAAGCTATCAGCATGATCATTGAGAAGGAAGAGGATAATTACTCAGGATAGTCACTCAGCATCAGCATAGGCAGTCTTTGAAGGGATCTGAGATTTCAAAAAAATTTATTCGGTTACATCAGCATCAGGTGCTTGGTAGCTGGTGGTGATCCAAGACTGATTCATTTTTATGAAGGTCAGTCGATCGACTGAGTCGGTGGACAGACGCACCCTGTGATCGGTTACAAAGCCACCAGCAGCACTAAATGTGCGTTCCGAAAGCACGCTGGATGCAAGACAGGCCAGTAGCTCAATTGCATACTGTGCAAGCTCTGGCCAGTGATCCATCCTCAAGACCCAGTAACCCAGAGGATTTTCGGTGGGAAAGGTGTCCAAGTCAGATCTTGCCCCTAGGTATTCTTACAGCATGTAAAACAGACGCTGGCGATGGTTGCTGGAACCGATCATACCTTGGGGCTGCGGACTAAAAAATTGTCTGAAGGCATCGGTCAGACGGCCACCATCTCCACCGATCCTTCTTTGACTGACCGAAGTCTCAGCAACATGTTGTCCAGACACAGGAGTTTGTAACCTCCCAGTCTCTGGGAACGCGTTGCACAGACCTTTCTGCAAGGCCTTCCAAAGATGTTTCATCCTCTGCTCCCTCTGCGATAGCAAGATGAGGTCTGCAACCATACCCTTGTAACGTGGATCAAGGAGCGTTGCCAGCCAGTTTTGGTCCTTCTCCTTGATACCATGAATATGAGGATCCTTACGCAGGCTTTGCAGGATCAGGGAGGCCATGCAGCATAGGTTTGCTGAGACATTCGGTCCGGAGTCCTCTGGGTCACTAAGGACAACATGGTCCGCAGCCACCTCCTCCCAGCCACGTACAAGTCCATGTGTTTCTTGGGACTGATCCCTTAAAGACTGCTGCTGATGCTGAGTGCCAGGCTCACCTCCATACTGACACAATCCTCCTCCTCGTCCTCTTCCTGTGTGATCGGCGGGCACGCAGGAACACTGTCTGGATAAAGGGGGCCTTGAGAGCTAAGGAAGCCCTCCTCTTCCTGCCTCTGTTTTGCCTCAAGTGCCCGGTCCATTATTCCACGCAGCGTGTGCTCCAACAGGTGGACAAGGGGGACAGTGTCACTGATGCATGCACTGTCACTGCTCACCATCCTCGCGGCCTCCTCAAATGGTGACAGGACAGTGCATGCATCCCTGATCATGGCCCACTGGCGTGAGGAAAAAAACAAGTTCCCCTGACCCTGTCCTGGTGCCATAGTCGCACAGGTACTCATTGATGGCCCTCTGCTGCGTGTGCAGACGCTGCAGCATAGCCAACATTGAGTTCCACCTGGTGGGCATGTCACAGATTAGACGGTTCTTGGGCAGGTTAAATTCCTTTTGGAGGTCTGCCAGCCGAGCACTGGCATTATATGACCGGCGGAAATGCACACAGACTTTCCTGGCCTGCCTCAGGACATCCTGTAAGCCCGGGTACCTGCCCAAGAACCGCTATTTATTAGTTTTACAGGTCTCAGAGAGGACTGAAGGTATCGTAGGGTTGGAGATCTCAGCTGATGAGAAGCAAGGAGAGGTCCTCTTTGTTCTTTGGTGTGGGTCTTTTAGATACGCTTGCCAACAAACTGCATGGCAGGTCAACATATGTCTGGTCAAGCATGTGGTGCCCAAGCGGGAGATGTTTTGGCCACGCGAGATACGCTTGAGACATATGTTGCAAATAGCAGCAGTGCGATCTGATGCACTCGTCTCAAAAAAGGCCCACACCAAAGAACTTTTGGAATAACGCGCAGAGACAGCAGTGCCCTGCACATGTGGAGCTTTGGGGTGTGATGCAGTCAGTGTGCTGCCCTTAGGCTGGCCCCTGGAGGGCATCCTGCCTCATTGGTGATGTGCCTCCTCCTCCTCCTCCTCTCTCCTATCAGACACCCACGTTGAGTCAGTGACCTCATCATCCCCTCCCTCCTCATCACTGGAGCAAACCTGGCAGTATGCTGCAGCAGGGGGAGCATGACTGCCAGATTGCTGTCCTTCTTGGGCACCCCCTCTGTCCGTGCTCACGTTACTGCCTTCATCTAGCTCAGTATCATCATCAGAGCCTTCTAAACGCTGGGCATTCTCCTGGAGCATGTACCCAACACTGTGGTCAAACAGTTCGAAGGACTCCTCAGGAGGACATGGTGGGGCTAGGGAAGGAGTCACTGATGCCATTGAGCTGAGGGAAGAGGCCGCGTTGGCAGCTGCTTTTCTCATACTACAGGCAGGCAGTTGATTTTGCTGGCTGCAGTAACAGTGTGTGTGTGTGTATATATATATATATATATATATATATATATTTATATATATATATATATATATATAAAACATGCGGAAGACTTGGTCGAGTGGATGACCAAGCCGTCCTCATCCTCCTCATCCTCTCTCACCCATGAGAGAGGATGAGGAGGAGGAGGACGGCTTGGTCATCCACTTGACCAAGTCTTCCGCATGTTTTATATATATATATATATATATATATATATATATATATATATATACACACACACACACACACTGATACTGCAGCTAGCATGCAGTATCACACACACTACACTAACATGTAGGTTTAGCTGAACACTGTGAGGAGGACGCACTACACTAACTTGTAGCTTATTTAGCTGCCTGCGGTAGTGGTAGGATCAAGAAAACACCACCAACCTTCTACAGGTAGCTTTAGGTGAACACTGTGCAGAGCTCGCAAAAAATAACTTGTAGCTTATTTAGCTGCCTGCAGTAGTGATAGGATCAGGAAAACACCACCACCAACCTTCTACAGGTAGCTTTAGCTGAACACTGTGCAGAGCTCGCACTACACTAACTTGTAGTTTTAGTTGAACACTGTGAGGAGGACGCACTACACTATTTTGTAGCTTTAGCTGAACACTGTGCAGAGGTCGCACTACACTAATCTGTAGTTTTAGCTGAACACTGTGAGGAGGATGCACTACACTAACTAGTAGCTTTAGCTGAACACTGTGAGGAGGATGCACTACCCTAACTTGTAGCTTTAGCTGAACACTGTGCACTACACTAACTTGTAATTTTTGCTGAACACTGTGCAGAGGTCACACTAAACTAACTTGTAGCTTTAACTGAACACTGTGAGGAGGACGCACTACACTAACTGTAAATAGTCTAGCTGCCTGACTGTGGTACTAATAGGATCAAAAGAACACCAGCAATTTTCTTCAGGTAGCTGTAAATACTGTAACAAGACAAGCCTGCCTGTCAGTAGCAAGATAACAGGAACGGATCTAGCTAAACTGAATACAGTGTGTATATATATATATATATATATATATATATATATATATATATATATACACACAACACCTGGGATGCACATATATACACACAATACACTGTAAGTGCAGCTAACTCACTGACTGTCCTGCCTAATCTATCTAACTTAAATCAAATGACACTGTCTCTCTGTCTATCTCTTTCAACGCCCGAACACACACTACTCAGGGCCACCGTGCAGGCAGCCTTATACAGTGTGGGGCATGTACTAAATCCCCTGAGCCATAACTGGCCAAAGCCTCCTTGGCTTTGGCCAATTATGGCTCTCTGTTCAGACAGTGCTGTGATTGGCCAAGCATGCGGGTCATAGTGCATGCTTGGCCAATCATCAGCCAGCAATGCACTGCGATGTCACAGTGAATTATGGACCGTGACACGCCACACGAATTTGGCATGAACAGCCCATATCGTTAGCAATTTGGTGAATGGGCGAACAGACGATGTTCGAGTCGAAACATGGGTTCGACTCGAACACGAAGCTCATCCCTAGTGTACAGTAAGGGATTAGGTTGATAGCAACGGGTTCACTGTCACCAGATTTTCTTGCCAATTAACTGGTAATTATAGGCATGCGCAGGGGGTGTGCCAGGTGTGCCTGGGCACACCCTAATCACCCCAAGCACATTAGCATTATCGCTCTGTGTACAGGCAGGGAAATATCTCCCTCTGACCAGTTCTGCCATTCATGAAGTGCTACCGTACTTCTCTTTCACTGTACCAGCTCTACCATAAGAGTGTGTGTGTGTCTGTATGTGTATGTATATGTAATATATATCACACACACACATATACGCATTTGATTTTTGGGGTGCGCACCCTAATGCAATAGGCTATACACACACCTATGCTGGTGATTCACAGGTACTTAGGTGGCAGCAATCTTATTTAATCCCTCAATCTTCCATTAATATCTTTGGTATTCATTTTTCTTGTTGCTTGTCCAAGTGTGCATTTTTATCAGATCTATTCACTAATAAGTGGAGAGGTGAATTTTCAGAAGAAATGCAAAATCTATGCCAATGTGGCTGAAGTAGGAAAAAAAACAGCTCTCGGAATATTTTTAGTTCAGTTTTTTTGGCCTATATTTTACTATTTCCCTTAAAAAATGTACCTCAGTTCCCTGAATAGTGCATTAAGACAAAACTGATCTTTATAAAAACATTTATTAAAATATTTGAATAAAATCAATACATGACTCTGGATAACATCTTAGTTATTTTTGTATTTGAGTGAACATTTAACAAAACATAAAAAAAGAACATTTATAATATTAACCACTTCAGCCCCGGACCATTATGTTGCCTAAGGACCAGAGGTCTTTTTCCAATTTGGCACTGCGTCGCTTTAACTGCTAATTGCGCAGTCATGCAATGCTGTACCCAAACGAAATTTGCGTCCTTTTCTTCCCACAAATAGAGCTTTCTTTTGATGGTATTTGATCACCTCTGTGGTTTTTATTTTTTGCGCTATAAATGGAAAAAGACCGAAAATTTTGAAAAAAAATGATATTTTCTAATTTTTGTTATAACAAAAATCCAATAAACTCAATTTTAGTCATACATTTAGGCCAAAATGTATTCGGCCACATGTCTTTGGTAAAAAAAATGTCAATAAGCGTATATTTATTGGTTTGCGCAAAAGTTATAGCGTCTACAAACTAGGGTACATTTTCTGGAATTTACACAGCTTTTAGTTTATGACTGCCTATGTCATTTCTTGAGGTGCTAAAATGGCAGGGCAGTACAAAACCCCCTCAAATGACCCCATTTTGGAAAGTAGACATCCCAAGGAAATTGCTGAGAGGCATGTTGAACCCATTGAATATTTATTTTTTTTGTCCCAAGTGATTGAATAATGACAAAAAAATATATATATTTACAAAAAGTTGTCACTCAATGATATATTGCTCACACAGGCCATGGGCCTATGTGGAATTGCACCCCAAAATACATTCAGCTGCTTCTCCTGAGTACGGGGATACCACATGTGTGGGATTTTTTGGGAGCCTAGCCGCGTACGGGGCCCCGAAAACCAATCACCGCCTTCAGGATTTCTAAGGGCGTAAATTTTTGATTTCACTCCTCACTACCTATCACAGTTTTGAAGGCCATAAAATGCCCAGATGGCACAACCCCCCCCCCCCCAAATGACCCAATTTTGGAAAGTAGACACCCCAAGCTATTTGCTGAGAGGCATGTTGAGTCCATGGAATATTTTATATTTTGACACAAGTTGTGGGAAAGTGACACTTTTTTTTTTTTGCACAAAGTTGTCACTAAATGATATATTGCTCACACAGGCCATGGGCATATGTGGAATTGCACCCCAAAATATGTTTAGCTGCTTCTCCTGAGTATGGGGATACCACATGTGTGGGACTTTTTGGGAGCCTAGCCGCATACGGGGCCCCGAAAACCAATCACCGCCTTCAGGATTTCTAAGGGTGTAAATTTTTGATTTCACTCTTCACTGCCTATCACAGTTTCGGAGGCCATGGAATGCCCAGGTGGCACAAACCCCCCCCAAATGACCCCATTTTGGAAAGTAGACACCCCAAGCTATTTGCTGAGAGGCATGGTGAGTATTTTGCAGCTCTCATTTGTTTTTGAAAATAAAGAAAGACAAGAAAAAACTTTTTTTTTTTCTTTTTTCAATTTTCAAAACTTTGTGACAAAAAGTGAGGTCTGCAAAATACTCACTATACCTCTCAGCAAATAGCTTGGGGTGTCTACTTTCCAAAATGGGGTCATTTGGGGGGGTTTTGCCACCTGGGCATTCCATGGCCTCCGAAACTGTGATAGGCAGTGAAGAGTGAAATCAAAAATTTACGCCCTTAGAAAGCCTGAAGGCGGTGCTTGGTTTTCGGGGTCCCGTACGCAGCTAGGCTCCCAAAAAGTCTCACACATGTGGTATCCCCGTACTCAGGAGAAGCAGCAGAATGTAGTTTGGGGTGTAATTTCACATATTCCCATGGCATGTTTAAGCAATATATCATTTAGTGACAACTTTGTGCAACAAAAAAAAATTTGTCTCTTTCCCGCAACTTGTGTAACAATATAAAATATTCCATGGACTTGACATGACTCTCAGCAAATAGTATGGGGTGTCTACTTTCCAAAATGGGGTCATTTGGGGGGGGGTTTGAACTGTCCTGGCATTTTATGCACAACATTTAGAAGCTTATGTCACACATCACCCACTCTTCTAACCACTTAAAAACAAAGCCCTTTCTGACACTTTTTGTTTATATGAAAAAATTATTTTTTTTCGCAAGAAAATTACTTTGAACCCCCAAACATTATATTTTTTTAAAAGCAAATGCCCTACAGATTAAAATGGTGGATGTTTCATTTTTTTTTCACACAATATTTGCGCAGCGATTTTTCAAACGCATTTTTTGGGGAAAAAACACACTTTTAAAAATTTTAATGCACTAAAACACACTATATTGCCCAAATGTTTGATGAAATAAAAAAGATGATCTTAGGCCGAGTACATGGATACCAAACATGACATGCTTTACAATTGCGCAGAAACGTGCAGTGGCAACAAAATAAAAACATTTTTAAAAGCCTTTAAAAGCCTTTACAGGTTACCACTTTAGATTTACAGAGGAGGTCTACTGCTAAAATTACTGCCCTCGATCTGACCTTCGCGGTGATACCTCACATGCATGGTGCAATTGCTGTTCACGTTTGACGACAGACCGCCGCTTGTGTTCGCCTTAGCGCGAGAGCAGGGGGTGACAGGGGTGCTTTCTTTTTTTTTTTTTTCTTTATTATTTTTTTGCTTTTTTATCTTATTTTTAAACTGTTCCTTTCATTTTTTTAAAAATCATTTTTATTGTTATCTCAGGGAATGTAAATATCCCCTATGATAGCAATAGGTAATGACAGGTATCTCTCCTCTGCCCTCAAAGCATCTGACCACACCAAGATCGGTGTGATAAAATGCTTTCCCAATTTCCCAATGGCGCTGTTTACATCCGGCGAAATCTAAGTCATGAAATGCTCGTAGCTTCCAGTTTCTTAGGCCATAGAGATGTTTGGATGGTGGGGGGGCATTCCCTCCCACGGCTTGTAAAAGCAGTCTAGAGGCTAATTAGCCGCTAGGATTGCTTTTACATGAAAGCCGACCGCTTGCTGAAAAGAATGATACCAAGATGATACCTAAACCTGCAGGCATCATTCTGGTATAACCACTCAAAGTCGTGAATGGCGTACCTGAAGACAAAAAAATGGTTAACAATAAAGCACAGTAAACGGTAAAGTATAAAAAATTGCATACCTGAAAAGCAAACATGATAAAACATAATAATAATAAAACATTGCAGAATAGAATACAGTAAAAAAGAGAAGAACAATAGAGAGAGAATAGAGAGAGAACAATAAGACGACAACTATTTTTTATTTTTTATTTTATAGATATATTTTTTTTTTACACTTTTTTTTGTAACTAACTTTTATAACTGTAACCGGTTCCAGGTTCGGGTCTCTCAAAATGCGATGGCATTCTGGGAGACCCTGTGAAATGGCGCCTAGTCTGTGCAATGCTGTACCCTACGCTAATACTCAACTAGTGCATGGTAGCGTTCAAAACATTCACCAATGCAAAGACCAGGATTGTCAGGACAGGAGGGACAATAATAGCGGGTGTCACGCCTATATCCGTGCTTGCTGCAGACACGACATTTTTTTGGGGGGGTTTCGTTGGGTAGGGGTACTCAGGAGGACATAAAGAATGCCTCTCATGCAGCCGACTGCATTTGGTTGGGGATGTGAATGGGGGAAGTACGGGCGCTGCAGAAGTGGTGAGTTCCCAATTAGGATTGGCGAATGCAGCAGGAAGGGCATTATGGGCACGACGGGCCTGTTTGTCTTCTTCTTGGTGGCAGCGGGACACTACTTGTGCTTGCCACCTCACTAGCTTGAACTGCACTTATGGGACTCGCCACGTCACCAAGTGTTACTGCAGTGCTGGTTTGATTACGACCGGGATGTACTAGGCCGCTGGTGCTTGCCAGTTCACCAAAACGCTACCAAAAAAACTGTTAGTGATCGCAGGGATCAGGCCTGACTCTGCGAACACTGCAGTTATGCGTTTAGTGTTTTGTAAGTGACAGTGATCGATCGATACTGCACTTGGGTGGGCTGGGCTGGGCGGAGGGGCAAAACGCAGGTGCTAGCAGGTATCTGGGCTTATCCCGCTAACACTGCGTTTTTGGGAACCCTAAACTGCTGGGGACGCTAGTATAGATCTGATCGGATCAGATATTGATCCGTTCAGATACTATACCACTAAGGGAGGCGTATGCTGGGTGCGTGGGTATTAGCGCTACTGGCGCTAACCTGACGCTGCCTGGGGCTGGTGCTTGCCAGTTCACCAAAACGCTACCAAAAAAACTGTTAGTGATCGCAGGGATCAGGCCTGACTCTGCGAATGCTGCAGTTATGCGTTTAGTGTTTTGTAAGTGACAGTGATCGATCGATACTGCACTTGGGTGGGCTGGGCTGGGCCGGGCGGAGGGGCAAAACGCAGGTGCTAGCAGGTATCGGGGCTGATCCCACTAACACTGCGTTTTTGGGAACCCTAAACTGCTGGGGACACTAGTATAGATCTGATCGGATCAGATATTGATCCGTTCAGATACTATACCACTAAGGGAGGTGTAGGGTGCATGCGTGGGTGTTAGCGGTACTGGCACTAACCTGACGCTGCCTGGGGCTGGTGCTTGTCAGTTCACCAAAATGCTACCAAAAAAACTGTTAGCGATCGCAGGGATCAGGCCTGACTCTGTGAACGCTGCAGTTATGCGTTTAGTGTTTTGTAAGTGACAGTGATCGATCGATACTGCACTTGGGTGGGCTGGGCTGGGCCGGGCGGAGGGGCAAAACGCAGGTGCTAGCAGGTATCTGGGCTGATCCCGATAACACTGCATTTTTGGGAACCCTAAACTGCTGGGGATGCTAGTACAGATCTGATCGAATCAGATATTGATCCGTTCAGATACTATACCACTAAGGGAGGTGTATGCTGCGTGCGTGGGTGTTAGCGGTACTGGCGCTAATCTGACGCTGCCTGGGGCGACGCATATCACCGCCGGGCGATCAGGGGGCTAAACCTTTATTCGGTAATAAATGGCAGGTGCCCTGACACTATAAAAAATAAACGAACTAACCAGCGTCACCCGTAACAGTTATACGGTGATCAGTGGTGAAAGGGTTAACTAGGGGGCAATCAAGGGGTTAAAACATTTATTAGATAGTATATGGGGGTCCCTGTCGCTATAAAACGCTGACGGCGATCCTAAATATTTACGTCCCTAACTAGCGTCACCAGCGACACTAATACAGCGATCAGAAAAATGATTGCTTAGCGACACTGGTGATGGGGGGTGATCAAGGGGTTAAAACTTTATTGCGGGGGTTAGGGGGGTACCTAAAAAAAAAAAAAACCTGCTTGGTGTCAGTGTGACAAGGGGGGGTGATTGGGGGGATCGGGGGTGATCGGGGGGGGATCGGGGGTGTATTGTATGCCTGGCATGTTCTACTGTGTGTGTGTTGTGCACTCACATTACAGTCTTCTCTCCTCGGCGCCGGAATGGAAAATGCCCAGCCGAGGAGAGATGACATCATTTCCTCTGCCTCTGTGTACAATACAGAGGCAGGGAAATGATCCCATTGGCTGGGAGCGATCACGAGGGGGGGCCACGAATGGATGGCCTCCCCCTCACCACCGATCGCCGGGGAGGATTTGACGACCGCCGCAGGCACCGGGGGGGTCCGATCGAACCCCCCACCCGCGGGCAGGCAAGGGCGTACCTGTAAGTCCTTTTGCCTGCCCGTGCCGCTCTGCCGACGTACATCGTCGTGCGGTGGTCGTCAAGTGGTTAAAAATAACATTCTCAAAAACAATATAAAAAAAAAAACACACAAAACAAAAATTACAGTAATATGCGATACTATGTGAAACAGTGATAAAGTGCACTAATTCAAGAAGCTAAACAGCAAAAAGACAAATATACATAAATGACTATCCCTAATTAAAAAAAAAAAAATACAATAATATGTGATAATAGGTTTGCTCGAGCAGGTATTCATCTGATTTTACATATAAAACAATAAAATAAGTCCTAAATAATAACGTGTATGTGCATCAAAAGTGTGATGAGATGTGAAGATCACATGCTCAAAAAACAGTTCTTGAGAGTTGTGAACACAATTGCTCCCACCATCCAGGCATCTGCCAGGAGTGGGCCCTAGGAGCTCACCTTAAACAAAGACCACAACAGGTCTAGTGGCGCTTTGGTATACAAATCCTTAATGGCAATTCATGTTCCACCCTCCTCTCCTCTCCTGCATTGAAATCCACAACTGGCCTGACAAGGCTTTAATATATGGGTCCTTTATGGAAAATCACATTCCACTGCACTCTTCTAAAAGTGCCACTAGACCTGTTGTGGTCTTTGTTTAAGGTGAGCTGCTAGCATATAAACAAGGAAAAATAAAACATTCCAAATTGTGCTCCACCGATGGGATAATAGGGTTAGTCACTCCTTGATTTCTACCTCTCTGAACTCCATATCAGATCTCATGGATACCACTCACTTCTCTGCACACCACGTCCAGCACCAATTAAAGAAAATCTTTACACACAGCAGGGAGCAATGATGAAAATTCAGCCATAGTGGCCTCTGTGGTGGGATGACTATTAGGCCAGGCCCCTTTCACACGATCGGACCGTTCAAGTCCGCCTGTCAGCTTTGACGGCGGACCTGAACGGGCGCTCCATGTTAGCCTATGGAGCGACGGATGTCAGCGGAGACATGTCCGCTGACATCCGACCCGGTCCGATCCGCTAAAAGCAGACGGATGGCCCTACGTCCAGGTCCGTCGTTGGCGGATCAGATCGGTGGAGATCTGATGAAAACGGACAGGCTGTCCATTTTCATCCGATCCCTCCATAGGCGGCAGCGGCGCCTGACAAACCCCTCCCCGCTCAGTGAGCAGAGAGGGACCTGTCATTCGCCGGCTCAGCGGAGATTAACGGACTGATCTCCCGCTGAGCCGGCAGACCCAGGCGGACTCCGTGGAAGCCGAGTCCGCCTCATGTGAAAGGGGCCTTACACAACATAACTGAACCAGAACTTGCAGCAGACTTGCAGAATGTTTGCAAAGAAAGTTGATCTGGAGTCATGCAATGCAGACTTACTGCAATTGTGCAACAAACTTATGAAGCCTGGCAAGTCTATCAATAGCTTAGCAAGTGATTTTCAAACTTGCAGCACAATTACTTGCTATCTGGGATTTTATTCTATCTTTTCATGTGACAACACTGAAGAAATGACACTTTGCTACAATGTAAAGTAGTGAGTGTACAGCTTGTATAACAGTGTAAATTTGCTGTCCCCTCAAAATAACTCAACACACAGCCAATAAATCAGTTGTATACCCACACAACATTTATTATTATTTTTTTTTTTAAATCTGTAAGGCAAAAGGCATAATGAGCTAGTATGCACAGCATACTAGCTCATTATGAAATACAGTGGCGGCTGGTGCTCAAAATTTTTGGGGGGGCGCTAACAAATTGAAAAATTATGAAAAAAAAACATCAATCGCAGCCACTGTGCCCATCAATTGCGGCCACTGTGCCATCAAACACAGCCACTGTACCATCAAACGCTCCCACTGTGCCATATCAAATGCTCCCACTGTGCCATATTAAATGCTCCCACTGTGCCATCAAATGCTCCCACTGTGCCCCATCAAATGCTCCCACTGTGCACCATCAAATGCTCCCACTGTGCCCCATCAAACGCAGCCACTGTGCCATATCAAATGCTGTGTGCTCCCTGCCCACAGTCTGTACTTACCCTGTCTCGGTGGTGGTAGGACAGCTCCTCGATGCTCCCCGATATCTTCTCCCGTCCTCTCTTTCTGTTATCTGCTATGAATGGACGCCTGATAGGCCAAACAACTTTAAATGCTGTGCATTTGTGATTGCTCTGTGGAACGAGGATACAACTTTGATCAACAAAGAGGATCTGGCTTAAGCATAACTCTGTTCAGGAGCATGATTTAAAAAGGGATACTTGACAGACCGACCTTGCAGGTCTCCTTAAATGTATCATTTATTCCTATTTAATAGTGATGGGTAAAGGAAAACCCACATAAGGCTAGTAGAATAAGGGAAGGTTATTCCCTGGGCTTAGAAAGCTGGACAGGTATGTGACCAAGCACACCAACCTTATGACTTCCTTCACATCTGAATGCTGGCATGTCAGCTGTGAAAGTGCTCTGGATACAGGCACTCCCTATACCCCTGACCGCAAATGCATTAAAATTAGGCGTAAAGGAGCTTGGTAAACACCAGATTATACCTATTCCGTAAATATCAGGTGTCCTATCTGATGTCTGAAACCATAATCCACTCCAACACCATTGGGTGCCTTTTGGTATTAATGAGGGATATGTTAAGCAGAACCCTACTACAGGAGGTTAAGTCTATAGCAGGAGCCGAACACTCACGTTGGTTTGCTATGACCAGGTCTGCTATGAAGAATACATATAGAACTGTACACCTATTGAGTTAGGTATATGGATCAGATCATTTCTGATACAGCATCTTCAGGTAATACTCCTATGAACCAAAGTTCTTACTAAAAAAGGTGATTTTATAGCCTTCTTCCAGTGTCATACAACCCTGCCGGGTTAGAAGCACAGGGAATGCCTCAGGCATGCCTGAATGTAAGGGACTGAATTTTCTGACATCTTAAATTCCTGCAGCCAGAGTTCCTGGCCCCTTCCATGTTCAGGGAAAATAAGGTCTGAAATAAAAGTGATACATGTAAAAAATTATTATCATAAATATAAAGACCATAGACAACAATGTTGTGCATTTCTTAAGTGCAGCTAGATGGACCATTGCAGAAATGACATAACATGAACTTCAGAGTCGTGAATTTCAAAAGTGTAACAAGCTATGGCTATATAATAAATATAATTAGGAAAGATGCAAACAGTCTTCACTGTTGCGTATTCTGATGTGCAGCCAAATGTAAAAAAACAGAAAAGACACAGAAACTTCTAGTGTTGTGTATTTCTGAATTGTGGCAAGAAGAGCAATATAAGGATAGAAGGACACAAACTTCAGCGCTGCGTATTGCTGATGCTCAACAAGGTACAAGGTCGTCTAACTAATATGAAAACAGAAAAGGTTCAACGTTTTGCCTTTCTGATTAGTAACAAGGTGCGGTCATAACAGAAAAGATACCGACAAACTTCAATGCTGTGCGTTTCTGATTAGCAACAGGGTACAGTCCTAAGACTGACAGAACTGTCGCTAACAACTTTAAAAGCTGTGCATTTTTGATTAGCAACAGCGTATAGTCATATGACCGACAGAAATGTCACTAGCAACTTTAAATGCCACGTATTTCTGATTAGCAACAGGGTACATGCCTAAGACCAACAGAAATGTCGCTGACGACTTTAAATGCTGTGCATATTTTGTTAGCAACAGCGTACAGTCCTATAACAGAAAAGTCACTAGCAACTTTTAATGATGTGCATTTCTGATTACCAGCAGGTTGTCTTATGAGCAACAGAAATGTCGCTAACAACTATTAATGCTGTGCATTTGTGATTAGCAACAGTTTATAGTCATAACCAACAGAAATGTCACCAGCTACTTCAATGCTGTGCATATCTGGTTAGCAACAGGGTACAGTCTTATGATCAACAGAAATGTTGCTAACAACCTTAATGCTATGCATTTTCTGATTAACAACAAAGTACACAGAAAATACACAAATAACTTCCACATTGTGTGTTTCTGATGTACAACCAGACAAAGCATGAAGTTAAGCCTCGTACACACGATCGGATTTTCTGCAGACAAAGCCTTGGACTTTTGTCTGAAGGGCGTTGGCCCAAAACTTGTCTTGCATACAAACGGCACACAGTTGTCGGCCAACAAACACGAATGTAGTGATGTACTAAACGTACTACAAGATGAAAAAGAGGAAGTTCAATTGTCAGGCACCACCCCTTGTGCTCCTGCTAATTTCGTGTTAGTAGAAGCTTGGTGAGTGTTGATTCACGCTTTTCATTTCGCACTTTTCATTTTACGCTTTTCATTTTGCGCTTTTCAGTTAGTTTCTGAATGGCTGTTCATCAACCAGCCATGTTGCGGAATCAGAGGAGATAACGTGTTATTTATTATTGGCCTTGGAGTTATTGCTTTGACCCAAGTCCAGTCTAGGAACAGGAGGAGGATTTCTTGGACCAAAAATTGGTTGTTTTATTAATCGTGACCAATTATGTCTGCTGCAGGAGCTCCAGGAGAATAATCCAGATGATTTTTGGAATTACAGAATGTCGGACCCCTGCTTTCACCAACTCTTGGCATTGGTGACCCTCTATTTTACCCACTTCCCTACCCGGCCATAGTAATATGACGTCCACAGATGGGATCTCCCATCCTGGGTGGACGTCATATGACGGCCTGGGATTCCCGGCCGTCTAGGGGGCACGCGCACACGCCCGCCACATTGCTTGGGACCCGGTGCGTGTGCCCGGTGGCCACGATGTCCACCGGGCACCCGCGATTGCCCGTTAACCGGGCCGGACCGTGGATCTGTGTGTGTACACACAGATCCACGTCCTGTCAGGTGAGAGGAGACCGATCTGTGTTCCCAGTACAGCGGAACACTGATCGGTCTCCTCCCCTTGTACGTCCCCGCGCCCTACAGTTAGAAACACTCCCTTAGGAAACATAGTTAACCCCTTGTGTCCCCCTAATGGTTAACCCCTTCACTGCCTGTCACATTTACCCAGTAATCAATGCAATTTTATAGCATTGATCGCTGTATAAATGTGAATGGTCCCAAAAATGGGTCAAAAGTGTCCGATGTGTCCGCCATAATGTCGCAGTCACAAAAAAAAATTGCGATCGCCGCTATTACTAGTAAAAAAAATAAATAAATATAGATTTTTTTTAAATGCCATAAATCTATCCCGTATTTTGTAGACGCTATAACTTTTGCGCAAACCAATCAATATACGCTTATTGCGATTTTTTTTACCAAAAATATGTAGAAGAATACGTATCGGCCAAAACTGAGGAAAAAAATTGTTTTTTTTTTTTTAAATTGGGATATTTATTATAGCAAAAAGTAAAAAATATTGTGTTTTTTTCAAAATTGGCGCTCTTTTTTTGTTTAAAAAAAAAAACGCAGAGGTGATCAAATACCACCAAAAGAAAGCTCTATTTGTGGGAAAAAAGGACGCCAATTTTGTTTCGGTACAACGTCGCACGACCGCGCAATTGTCGTTTAAAATGCGACAGCGCTGAAAACTAAAAATTGGTCTGGGAAGGAAGGGGGTGAAAATGCCCTGTATTGAACCGGTTAAGAAGCAGGACACATGCATGAGGCTATTATTTTATTTTTTGGTTGAATAATAATGATTTGATTATTTATTTTTTCTATATTTTTGGATGCATAGAATGCACTTTTTGGTTAAGTTCTATTGGCAGATATCATGTCTAATTTTTTACTTCAAATGACAGTTTGGGAGTAGGCAGTTACATTTTAAAAAAGACAATGGGGATTATTTATGAAAGGCAAATACACTTTGCACTAAAAGTGCACTTGGAAGTGCAGTAGCTCTAAATCTAAGGGGTAGATCTAAAATGAGTGGAAGCTCTGCTGATTTTATCATCCAATCATGTGCAAGCTAAAATGCTGTTTTTTATTTTCCTTGCATGTCCCCCTCGGATCTACAGCGACTTTACTTCTAAGTGCACTTTCAAGTGAACTTGCAGTGCAAAGTGGATTTTCCTTTAGTAAATAACCCCCAATGTAAAATAAACAAGGAACACCAACATAGTTGTATCTTTGATCTTAAAAACTACGGGATAATGGTGTTGTGGTAACTTGCACCAAGAAAATAAAATAACAAGCATAATAATATTATTCTTGATATCACTAGAAAAAAAAAAAAAGCCTTTGAAAATTCATTACTCTATCAGTATCACTAGCAAAGCAGCTTCATTATTATTCCATTAAAGAAGAAGAGAATTGTGCGCTGCATTTCGAGATTTCACAATTTGCCACGTCACGAATGTTAATTCTCCATTACAAACGCCAGTTTACAAGACCGACCGCTTCTGGCTCGTCCTTGCTTCCGAGCATGCATGTTTGTACTTTGGACTTTTGTCTGATGGACTTGTGTACACACGCTCGAAAAATCCGACAAAAGATCATGTGTACGAGGCTTTAGAGTCATGGTATATTCAACTGCCCAGCAAAGGGCAAAATCTACCACAGGCACAGCCTGGACTCTATATACTAAACCTTCAACCACCAGAGGGGAAACAGGGTAATTCCAAATACTGGAAGTCTAGGGTGTGTGTTTACCCCACAGTAGTAATAGCTGTTGGTCTACCACTGTCAAAGTATGAGCAGGTGTAGTTAGCCACACCCACACTTTTATTACACAGGTGAATGAGTCCAAGCCTCCCAAGCATCTAAGGTCTTAACGAGCACAGACCTAGAGATCAAATAAGCCAGCCTCAAGAAGAGGTGGTTACAATCTTACCCTGGAGGCAGACACCTGTAGGGCTTAAAGTGGTTTTAAACCCTTTACAACTACTTTAACCTACAGGTAAGCCTAGATTAAGGCTTACCTGTAGGTGCCTGAAATATTTCCCAGACCTGCACGATCTAGGAGATATTTGCAAATCGCCGTAGGGCGATTTCTTCTGCGCATGCGCCGGAGTTGGAAAGGGCACGATGTGCCGTTTCCAGCTCGGGTCATGCCGTTAAAGGCGGCTCCCGCGCACATGCACGGGATTGACATCACGCGACTTCGGCCAGTCACAGAGCCAGAGTTCACAGCCCCGGAAGGAAGAGGGGTGAAGAATGGATGCTCGCTACTAGTGAGGAAGACGGGGACATCGCAGGCTTCTCCTGCAGGTAAGTTTCACATAATGGGCTACTATGCAATGCATAGTAGCCCATTATGCTTTACCTTTGCAGGGAAACAAAGAGGAAGTAACACCCATCAGGGTTTATTTCCTCTTTAAAGAGCCATCAGCAGAAACAGGTTAGTATATGTAGCTCTTTCATAGAGGTTTGCACCAGAACCCGTCAATTAAGGGTTGCAGGATAATAATTTATGCTTCTAATTCATCCAAAGGGTGGACTGTAGCCCAAACCACAAGAGGTTTCCAATTAACTCTTACACACCTACAGATATAACTGCAGTGTAAGTAGGAATTTATAGGTTGGAGCTTGATAAGATGTTACACATACCAAGCAACTCCCACAATGAGAATATGTTCACAAGGGTACCCCTTGCTGTGTCCCCCCCCATATGGGGAAAAACTAGGCGGCAGGCTTTTAAAAGCCAACAACCTCTAAATGAACCCGCTTATAGCTACATGCCAGATTCATAGCAGCTGGCCTACTATATTCAGATTACTTGGTTTGCTGACTAGGGAAAATCTGTGCTGTTACTCCTGGAATCACCAGGTGCCTGCAGACCACTTCACATCCCTTCAATTAACCCTTTAGGAATGTATAACTTGTTTAATTGAAGAAATAGCCTATAAGCATAGGTGTGTGCAGCCTATTGCATTAGGGTGTGCACCCCAAAGCTCAAACACGTGTGCATGTATGTATGTGTAATATACACACACACACACACACTCTTATAAATAAATGTAAAAAAAAAACATTTAAAATGTATTAAAACATGGACGTGTTAGTAGGGCAGAGGTTGGTGTCAGTAGTTATTTATTATTCTATTTTTGTATTATTTTTTACAATGTTTTTTTAGGAGCCCCATTGGGTGGTTTTAGTGAAACATCAGCAGGGGGAACCTGTGCCACACAGGGTGATTACCCCGTGCACACCCGGCACACCCCCTTCGCACACCTATGCCTATAAGAGACCATTTGTGTCTAACAGGTCACAACTCTTCACTATATTTATCCTTATTGATGGATTTAAAGTGAGAGGCTGGCAACTAAATGCTGCAATAGCCACAGCATTTCCTGAGGAAAAAGGGAGCTGTGGACATTGGTCTAGCTAAAGCTTCTGGGCTATTTGTTCCCAAACCCAAGGGCAAGGATAGTAGCACCCTATATTGAGGGAGGGAAAAAACAGGAAAAAACAGACTCTAATGCCGCGTACACACAACCGGACTTTCCGGCAGAAAAGGTCCGACTGAATCATTCCATCGGATACTCCGATCGTGTGTGGGCTTTATCGGACTTCTTCTTTCGAAAATTCTGACGGGGCTAGAAATAGAACATGTTTCAAATCTTTCCAATGGAATCAATTCCTATCGTCTGTATGCTATTCCGATAGACCAAAAACGACGAAAGGGCAGCTATTGGCTACTGAACTTCCTTTTTCTAGTCCCACCGTACGTCATCACGTTCTAAACGATCGGACATTGGTGTGATCGTGTGTAGGCTCAGCGGAACTCCATTGGAACTCAGTCGGAAAGACCGTCAGAGTCTATTCTGACGGAAAGTCCGGTCAAGTGTACGCGGCATTACATGTCTTGCAGAGTTCTGGACACATTCTGAAGGATGGCTGCCTTCCTTTTTAACCCTTAATACTCCTTTCTATGGATACATCACCATCCAGCTATTACAGCCACAGACTATACCCCTAAGGATTACTCCATCTGGAGCATCAGATAAACACTGACTATACTGTATTGAGGGAGGGAGTCCCATCGCAATGCCCAGAAACCACCAGGCTGCCATTGGGGATTATGGTAATCTCCCAAAGCAAAAAAGTGAAGTACTCACCACTGTTGTCATTTCCTTTGCCAAAGGGTTTGCTTTTCTCTCATGACATGAGTAAGGAGAGCGGCCAAAAAGCAAAGTGCACTTGAAATTGCACTGAAAGTGCACTTGGAAGTGCAATCGCTGTAAATCTAAGGGGTAGATCTGAAATGAGGGGAAGCTCTGCTGATTTTATTATCAAATTATGTGCAAATTAAAATGCTGTTTTTTTATTTTCCTTGCATGTCCCCCTCGGATCTACAGCGACTGCACTTCCAAGTGCGCTTTCAGTGCAATTTCAAGTGAACTTTGCACTTGTAGTTTGCACTTGTAGTGCAAAGTGGATTGGCCTTTAGTAAATTATCCCCAATATCTTTTCAAACAAATCACTTCTAATTAGATTTGTCTTTTCTCATTATTATATATACACTCTACAGGCAGCGCTGCTGACCACTTAATACAGTTCCATCCCTAAGCCCATAACTAGGGATGAGCCGAACACCCCCCGGTTCGGTTCGCACCAGAACCTGCGAACGGACCGAAAGTTCGCACGAACGTTAGAACCCCATTGACGTCTATGGGACTCGAACGTTCGAAATCAAAAGTGCTCATTTTAAAGGCTAATTTGCACGGTATTGTCCTAAAAAGGGTTTGGGGACCCGGGTCCTACCCCAGGGGACATGTATCAATGCAAAAAAAACTTTTAAAAACGGCCGTTTTTTTCGGGAGCAGTGATTTTAATGATGCTTAAAGTAAAAAAAAAAAAGTGAAATATTCCTTTAAATATCGTACCTGGGGGGTATCTATAGTATGCCTGTAAAGTGACGCGTGTTTCCCGTGTTTAGAACAGTCCCTGCACCAAATGTCATTTTTAAAGGAAAAAATCTCATTTAAAACTGCTTGCGGGTTTAATGTCATGTCGGGTCATGGCAATATGGATGAAAATCAGTGAGAAAAATGGCATGGGTACCCCCCAGTCCATTACCAGGCCCTTTGGGTCTTGTATGGATATTAAGGGGAACCCCGCACCCAAATTAAAATAAGGAAAGGTGTGGGGCCACCAGGCCCTATATACTCTGAACAGCAGTATACAGGCGGTGGAAACAAGACAGGGACTGTAGGTTTGTTGTTAAGTAGAATCTCTTTGTAATTTTGAACGGGTACATTTTTAACGTGTTTAGCTCCAGCCAAAAAATCTTTTTTAAGCTTTTTGGAAAACATAGGGAAGGGTTATCACCCCTTTGACATTTGTTTTGCTGTCTTTCCTCCTCTTCAGAAGATTTCACCTCACTTTTTGTCCCAATGAAAAATGTTTTTTGAAAATTTGGGTTTTTTTGTGGAACAAGGATTGGAAAGCATCAGTGGAAAGGAGAATTTTTTTTCCCATATTAACTCTTACAGGAGAGAATTTCCCTTCCTAGGGGTAGATTTCATCTCACTTCCTGTTGTCTCCTTCCGTTTGCAAGTAGGAGTCGTTTGTAAGTTAGATGTTTGAAAGTAGGGTCCTGCCCTATATACTCAGCAGAAATTTGGGCCTTAGGTGTTGCTGTGGCCACAACACTGTAAGCCCTCGCAGGGCCCTGCTGTGAAATATTAGATCAAGAATTGTAATTACATGCCCCTGTTGAACAGGAGCTGAAAAATTAGGCCTTAGGCACTGGTGCTGGTGCCACAACACTGCAACCCCTTACAGACACTCTAGTTGGAACGCAGGAACGAGCCCTGCTGCAAAGTATTGCATCAAAAATTGTAATTACACGCCCCTGTTAGAGAGGGGCAGAAAAATTGGGCCTTAGGCACTGGTGCTGGTGCCACAACACTGCAACCCCTCACAGATACTCTAGTTGTAACGCAGAAACGAGCCCTGCTGCAAAGTATTGCATCAAAAATTGTAATTACATGCCCCTGTTAAACAGGGGCTGAAAAATTGTGCCTTAGGCACTGGTGGTGGCGCCCAGAACCAAAAATGTTCTTACAAGCTATCAGCGTGATGATTGAGGAGGAAGAGGATAATTTCTCAGGGATAGTCACTCAGCATCAGCATAGGCAGTCTTTGAAGGGATCTGAGATTTCAAAAAAAATTATTCGGTTACATCAGCATCAGGTGCTTGGTAGCTGGTGGTGATCCAAGACTGATTCATTTTTATGAAGGTCAGTCAATCGACCGAGTCGGTGGACAGACGCACCCTGTGATCGGTTACCACGCCTCCAGCAGCACTGAATGTGCGTTCCGAAAGAACGCTGGATGCAGGACAGGCCAGTAGCTCAATTGCATACTGTGCAAGCTCTGGCCAGTGATCCATCCTCAAGACCCAGTAACCCAGAGGATTTTCGGTGGGAAAGGTGTCCAAGTCTGATCTTGCCCCTAGGTATTCCTGCACCATGTAAAACAGACGCTGGCGATGGTTGCTGGAACCGATCATACCTTGGGGCTGCGGACCAAAAAATTGTCTGAACGCATCGGTCAGATGGCCACCTTCTCCACTGCTCCTTCTTTGACTGACCGAAGCCTCAGCAACACGTTGTCCAGAAACAGGAGTTTGTAACCTCCCAGTCTCTGGGAACGCGTTGCACAGACCTTTCTGCAAGGCCTCCCGAAGATGTTTCATCCTCTGCTCCCTCTGCGATGGCAAGATAAGGTCCACAACCTTACCCTTGTAACGTGGATCAAGGAGGGTTGCCAGCCAGTATTGGTCCTTCTCCTTGATACCACGAATACGAGGATCCTTACACAGGCTTTGCAGGATCAGGGAGGCCATGCAGCCTAGGTTTGCTGAGGCATTCGGTCCGGAGTCCTCTGGGTCACTAAGGACGACATGGTCCGCAGCCACCTCCTCCCAGCCACGTACAAGTCCATGTGTTTCTTGGGACTGATCCCTTAAAGACTGCTGCTGATGCTGAGTGCCAGGCTCCACCTCCATACTGACACAATCTTCCTCCTCCTCCTCCTTCTCCTCCTCCTCGTCCTCTTCCTGTGTGATCGGCGGGCACGCAGGAACACTGTCTGGATAAAGGGGGCCTTGAGAGCTAAGGAAGTTCTCCTCTTCCTGCCTCTGTTCTGCCTCAAGTGCCCTGTCCATTATTCCACGCAGCGTGTGCTCCAACAGGTGGACGAGGGGGACAGTGTCACTGATGCATGCACTGTCACTGCTCACCATCCTCGTGGCCTCCTCAAATGGTGACAGGACAGTGCATGCATCCCTGATCATGGCCCACTGGCGTGGGGAAAAAAACCAAGCTCCCCTGATCCTGTCCTGGTGCCATAGTCGCACAGGTACTCATTGATGGCCCTCTGCTGCGTGTGCAGCCGCTGCAGCATGGCCAACGTTGAGTTCCACCTGGTGGGCATGTCACAGATTAGGTGGTTCTTGGGCAGGTTAAACTCCTTTTGGAGGTCCGTCAGCCGAGCACTGGCATTATATGACCGGCGGAAATGCACACAGACTTTCCTGGCCTGCCTCAGGACATCCTGTAAGCCCGGGTACCTGCCCAAGAACCGCTGCACCACCAAGTTAAGGACGTGAGCCAAACAGGGCACATGGGTCATTTGTCCCTGTCGGAGGGCAGAGAGGAGGTTGGTGCCATTGTCGCAAACCACCATTCCTGCCTTTAGTTGGCGTGGCGTCAACCACCTCTGAACCTGCCCCTGCAGAGCTGACAGAACCTCTGCCCCAGTGTGGCTCCTGTCCCCCAAGCACACCAGCTCAAGCACCGCATGGCATCTTTTGGCCTGCGTACTTGGGTAGCCCCTTGAACGACTACGGAGCACCGCTGGTTCCGAGGAAGAGGCCATGGAGGAAGAAGAAGAGGAGGGGGTGGAGGAGAGAGGTGTGTCACAATCATTAGCATTTTGGAGGCGTGGTGGCGGAACAACCTCCAACACTACTGCACCTTGTCCTGCATCCTTCCCAGCTGCCAGCAGAGTCACCCAATGCGCCGTGAAACTTAGGTAACATCCCTGTCCATGCCTGCTGGACCATGAGTCAGCGGTAATATGCACCTTACCGCTGACTGCCCTGTCCAGCGAGGCATGGACATTGCCTTCCACATGCCGGTAGAGAGCCGGAATCGCCTTCCGTGAGAAAAAGTGGCGTTTGGGTACCTGCCACTGAGGAACCGCACATTCCACAAACTCACGGAAGGGGGCAGAGTCTACCAACTGAAAAGGCAGCAGTTGAAGTGCCAGCAATTTTGCCAAGCTAGCATTCAACCGCTGGGCATGTGGATGGCTGGGAGCAAACTTCTTTCGGCGGTGCAGCAGCTGGGGCAGGGAAATTTGCCTGGTACAATCTGACGTCGGTGTACCAAAAGCAGATTGCCCACAAGTACTTGGCTGTGACACACCTAATTCTACACCTTCATTCCTCTCAGTGCAGGTCTCAGAGAGGACTGAAGGTCTAGTGGGGTTGGAAATCTCAGCTGATGAGGAGCAAGGAGAGGTCCTCTTTGTTCTTTGGTGTGGGTCTTTTAGATGCGCTTGCCAACGAACTGCATGGCAGGTCAACATATGTCTGGTCAAGCATGTGGTACCCAAGCGGGAGATGTTTTGGCCACGTGAGATACGCTTGAGACATATGTTGCAAATAGCAGCGGTGCGATCTGATGCACTTGTCTCAAAAAAGGCCCACACCAAAGAACTTTTTGAATAACGCGCAGAGACTGCAGCGCCCTGCACATGTGGAGCTTTGGGGTGTGATGCAGTCAATGTGCTGCCCTTAGGCTGGCCCCTGGAGGGCATCCTGCCTCGTTGGTGATGTGCCGCCTCCTCCTCCTCCTCCTCCTCTCTCCTATCAGGCACCCACGTTGAGTCAGTGACCTCATCATCCCCTCCCTCCTCATCACTGGAGCAAACCCGGCAGTATGCTGCAGCAGGGGGAGCATGACTGCCAGATTGCTGTCCTTCTTGGGCACCCCCTCTGCCCGTGCTCATGTTACTGCCTTCATCGAGCTCAGTATCATCATCAGAGCCGTCCAAACGCTGGGCATCCTCCTGGAGCATGTACCCAACACTGTGGTCAAACAGTTCGAGGGACTCCTCAGGAGGACATGGTGGAGCTAGGGAAGGAGTCACTGATGACATTGAGCCGAGGGAAGAGGCCGCTGCTTTGCCAGACAAAGCACCCTGGGCATGGGTGAGAGAGGATGAGGAGGATGAGGACGGCTTGGTCATCCACTCGACCAAGTCTTCCGCATGTTGCGGCTCAACACGGCCAGCTGCCGAAAAAAAGGCCAAGCGTGTCCCATGGCCACGTGCTGATGAGGATGCACCGTCTCCACGACCAGCACTAGACACAGAGCCTGCTTGCCCTCTCTTATTGGCTTGTGACTGTCTGCCTCTCCTTCTTGGCCTTCCAGACATACTAATGGCCTGTAGCTGCACTAAGCTGGGATATATATATATATATATATATATATATATATATATATATATATATATATATATATATATACTGCAGCTAGCAAAATCAACTACCTGCCTGTAGTATGAGAACACCACCAACCTTCTACAGGTAGCTTTAGCTGAACACTGTGGGGTGGACGCACCCCACTAACTTGTAGGTTTAGCTAAACACTGTGAGCAGGACGCACTGCACTAAATGTAAATAGTCTAGCTGCCTGACCATGGTACTAATAGGATCAAAAGAACACCAGTAATTTTCTTTAGGTAGCTGTAAATACTGTAACAAGACAAGCCTGCCTGTCAGTAGGAAGATAACAGGAACGGATCTAGCTGAACACTGTGAGCAGGACGCACTGCACTAAATGTAAATAGTCTAGAAGATAACAGGAACGGATCTAGCTGAACACTGTGAGCAGGACGCACTGCACTAAATGTAAATAGTCTAGCTGCCTGACCGTGGTACTAATAGGATCAAAAGAACACCAGTAATTTTCTTTAGGTAGCTGTAAATACTGTAACAAGACAAGCCTGCCTGTCAGTAGGAAGATAACAGGAACGGATCTAGCTGAACACTGTGAGCAGGACGCACTGCACTAAATGTTAATAGTCTAGCTGCCTGACCGTGGTACTAATAGGATCAAAAGAACACCAGTAATTTTCTTTAGGTAGCTGTTAATACTGTAACAAGACAAGCCTGCCTGTCAGTAGGAAGATAACAGGAACGGATCTAGCTGAACACTGTGAGCAGGACGCAATGCACTAAATGTAAATAGTCTAGAAGATAACAGGAACGGATCTAGCTGAACACTGTGAGCAGGACGCACTTTACTAAATGTAAATAGTCTAGCTGCCTGACCGTGGTACTAGTAGGATCAAAAGAACACCAGTAATTTTCTTTAGGTAGCTGTTAATACTGTAACAAGACAAGCCTGCCTGTCAATAGGAAGATAACAGGAACAGATCTAGCTGAACACTGTGAGCAGGACGCACTGCACTAAATGTAAATAGTCTAGAAGATAACAGGAACGGATCTAGCTGAACACTGTGAGCAGGATGCACTGCACTAAATGTAAATAGTCTAGAAGATAACAGGAACGGATCTAGCTGAACACTGTGAGCAGGACGCACTGCACTAAATGTAAATAGTCTAGAAGATAACAGGAACGGATCTAGCTGAACACTGTGAGCAGGACGCACTGCACTAAATGTAAATAGTCTAGAAGATAACAGGAACGGATCTAGCTAAACTGAGTACAGTGTATATATATATATATGCAACACCTAGGATGCATATATATACACAATACACTGTAAGTTCAGCTAACTGACTGACTGTTCTGCCTAATCTATCTAACTCAAACCAAACACTGTCTCTCTGTCTATCTCTTTCAACGCCGGAACACACACTACACAGGGCCGCCGTGCAGGCGGCCTTATATAGTGTGGGGCGTGTACTAAATCCCCTGAGCCATAATTGGCCAAAGCCTCCTTGGCTTTGGCCAATTACGGCTCTCTGTTCAGGCGGCGCTGTGATTGGCCAAGCATGCGGGTCATAGTGCATGCTTGGCCAATCATCAGCAAGCAATGCACTGCGATGCCGCAGTGAATTATGGGCCATGACGCGCCACACGAATTTGGCGCGAACGGCCCATATCGTTCGCAATTCGGCGAACGACCGAACAGCCAATGTTCGAGTCAAACATGGGTTCGACTCGAACACGAAGCTCATCCCTACCCATAACATATGAGCTCTTATCATCTATCTCGATTAATTTTATGTTGTTCTATTTAAGGTAGGCTGAATGACTTTCTCTTTGACTATACCTGTCTACCCCCTTACCCTGCATGGAGTGAGCTTTCTGACCCATCTTAGTTAACTCTCTATGGATCTTCTGCCTATTGTACACTTGGCATTGGACACTTACCTTACCTTTGTCACTATTACCCCCCCTTCTCTACATTCTAAGATGTCTTTTATCAGGCACGTCCACACGTATGTCTTGCGTCACCTTATGCAGGCTGTGTTTGAAGCCCTCCTTTTGATTGCCTCTCAGTACTCCCTGCAAAAACATTTGAGACCTTGTACCAAGATTGTTACTGTTATTGATTGCCTGCATATCTCTCTCACTCTCTCCTGTAGAATAATTAACAAGCTCCCGAAGAAGCATTCAATTGCAAAATATGTAGAGCTTTCTTGCATATCACAACTAGGGATGAGCCGAACACCCCCCGGTTCGGTTCGCACCAGAACCCGCGAACGGACCGCAAGTTCGCACGAACGTTAGAACCCCATTGACGTCTATGGGACTCGAACGTTCGAAATCAAAAGTGCTCATTTTAAAGGCTAATTTGCATGGTATTGTCCTAAAAAGGGTGTGGGGACCCGGGTCCTACCCCAAGGGACATGTATCAATGCAAAAAAAACTTTTAAAAACGGCCGTTTTTTCGGGAGCAGTGATTTTAATGATGCTTAAAGTAAAAAAAAAAAAGTGAAATATTCCTTTAAATATCGTACCTGGGGGGTGTCTATAGTATGCCTGTAAAGTGACGCGTGTTTCCCATGTTTAGAACAGTTCCTGCACCAAATGTCATTTTTAAATGAAAAAATCTCATTTAAAACTGCTTGCGGGTTTAATGTCATGTCGGGTCATGGCAATATGGATGAAAATCAGTGAGACAAACGGCATGGGTACCCCCCAGTCCATTACCAGGCCCTTTGGGTCTTGTATGGATATTAAGGGGAACCCCGCACCCAAATTAAAATAAGGAAAGGTCCCTATATACTCTGAACAGCAGTATACAGGCGGTGCAAACAAGACAGGGACTGTAGGTTTGTTGTTAAGTAGAATCTGTTTGTAATTTTGAACATTTTTAACGTGTTTAGCTCCAGCCAAAAAATCTTTTCTAAGCTTTTTGGAAAACATAGGGAAGGGTTATCACCCCTGTGACATTTGTTTTGCGTCTTTCCTCCTCTTCAGAAGATTTCACCTCACTTTTTTGTCCCAATGAAAAATGTTTTTTGAAAATTTGGGTTTTTTTGTGGAACAAGGATTGGAAAGCATCAGTGGAAAGGAGAAATTGTTTTCCCATATTAACTCTTACAGGAGAGAATTTCCCTTCCTAGGGGTAGATTTCATCTCACTTCCTGTTGTCTCCTTCCGTTTGCAAGTAGGAGTCGTTTGTAAGTTAGATGTTTGAAAGTAGGGTCCTGCCCTATATACTCAGCAGAAATTTGGGCCTTAGGTGTTGCTGTGGCCAAAACACTGTAAGCCCTCACAGGGCCCTGCTGTGAAATATTAGATCAAGAATTGTAATTACATGCCCCTGTTGAACAGGAGCTGAAAAATTAGGCCTTAGGCACTGGTGCTGGTGCCACAACACTGCAACCCCTCACAGACACTCTAGTTGGAACGCAGGAACGAGCCCTGCTGCAAAGTATTGCATCAAAAATTGTAATTACACGCCCCTGTTAGACAGGGGCAGAAAAATTGGGCCTTAGGCACTGGTGCTGGTGCCACAACACTGCAACCCCTCACAGACACTCTAGTTGGAACGCAGGAACGAGCCCTGCTGCAAAGTATTGCATCAAAAATTGTAATTACACGCCCCTGTTAGACAGGGGCAGAAAAATTGGGCCTTAGGCACTGGTGCTGGTGCCACAACACTGCAACCCCTCACAGACACTCTAGTTGGAATGCAGGAACGAGCCCTGCTGCAAAGTATTACATCAAAAATTGTAATTACACGCCCCTGTTAAACAGGGGCTGAAAAATTGTGCCTTAGACACTGGTGGTGGCGCCCAGAACCAAAAATGTTCTTACAAGCTATCAGCGTGATGATTGAGGAGGAAGAGGATAATTACTCAGGGATAGTCACTCAGCATCAGCATAGGCAGATTTTGAAGGGATCTGAAAAAAATTATTCAGTTACATCAGCATCAGGTGCTTGGTAGCTGGTGGTGATCCAAGACTGATTCATTTTTATGAAGGTCAGCCGATCGACCGAGTCAGTGGACAGACGCACCCTGTGATCGGTTACCACGCCTCCAGCAGCACTGAATGTGCGTTCCGAAAGAACGCTGGATGCAGGACAGGCCAGTAGCTCAATTGCATACTGTGCAAGCTCTGGCCAGTGATCCATCCTCAAGACCCAGTAACCCAGAGGATTTTCGGTGGGAAAGGTGTCCAAGTCTGATCTTGCCCCTAGGTATTCCTGCACCATGTAAAACAGACGCTGGCGATGGTTGCTGGAACCGATCATACCTTGGGGCTGCGGACCAAAAAATTGTCTGAACGCATCGGTCAGACGGCCACCTTCTCCACCGCTCCTTCTTTGACTGACCGAAGCCTCAGCAACACGTTGTCCAGAAACAGGAGTTTGTAACCTCCCAGTCTCTGGGAACGCGTTGCACAGACCTTTCTGCAAGGCCTCCCGAAGATGTTTCATCCTCTGCTCCCTCTGCGATGGCAAGATAAGGTCCGCAACCTTACCCTTGTAACGTGGATCAAGGAGGGTTGCCAGCCAGTATTGGTCCTTCTCCTTGATACCACGAATACGAGGATCCTTACGCAGGCTTTGCAGGATCAGGGAGGCCATGCAGCGTAGGTTTGCTGAGGCATTCGGTCCGGAGTCCTCTGGGTCACTAAGGACAACAACGTCCGCAGCCACCTCCTCCCAGCCACGTACAAGCCCATGTGTTCCTTGGGACTGATCCCTTAAAGACTGCTGATGCTGAGTGCCAGGCTCCACCTCCATACTGACACAATCTTCCTCCTCCTCCTCCTCCTCCTCCTCGTCCTCTTCCTGTGTGATCGGCGGGCACGCAGGAACACTGTCTGGATAAAGGGGGCCTTGAGAGCTAAGGAAGTCCTCCTCTTCCTGCCTCTGTTCTGCCTCAAGTGCCCTGTCCATTATTCCACGCAGCGTGTGCTCCAACAGGTGGACAAGGGGGACAGTGTCACTGATGCATGCACTGTCAGTGCTCACCATCCTCGTGGCATCCTCGAATGGTGACAGGACAGTGCATGCATCCCTGATCATGGCCCACTGGCGTGGGGAAAAAAAACCAAGGTCCCCTGACCCTGTCCTGGTGCCATAGTCGCACAGGTACTCATTGATGGCCCTCTGCTGCGTGTGCAGCCGCTGCAGCATGGCCAATGTCGAGTTCCACCTGGTGGGCATGTCACAGATTAGGCGGTTCTTGGGCAGGTTAAACTCCTTTTGGAGGTCCGTCAGCCGAGCACTGGCATTATATGACCGGCGGAAATGCACACAGACTTTCCTGGCCTGCCTCAGGACATCCTGTAAGCCCGGGTACCTGCCCAAGAACCGCTGCACCACCAAGTTAAGGACGTGAGCCAAACAGGGCACATGGGTCAGTTGTCCCTGTCGGAGGGCAGAGAGGAGGTTGGTGCCATTGTCGCAAACCACCATTCCTGCCTTAAGTTGGCGTGGCGTCAACCACCTCTGAACCTGCCCCTGCAGAGCTGACAGAACCTCTGCCCCAGTGTGGCTCCTGTCCCCCAAGCACACCAGCTCAAGCACCGCATGGCATCTTTTGGCCTGCGTACTTGCGTAGCCCCTTGAACGCCTACGGAGCACCGCTGGTTCCGAGGAAGAGGCCATGGAGGAAGAAGAAGAGGAGGGGGTGGAGGAGAGAGGTGTGTCACAATCAGCATTTTGGAGGCGTGGTGGCGGAACAACCTCCAACACTACTGCACCTTGTCCTGCATCCTTCCCAGCTGCCAGCAGAGTCACCCAATGCGCCGTGAAACTTAAGTAACGTCCCTGTCCATGCCTGCTGGACCATGAGTCAGCGGTAATATGCACCTTACCGCTGACCGCCCTGTCCAGCGAGGCATGGACATTGCCTTCCACATGCCGGTAGAGAGCCGGAATCGCCTTCCGTGAGAAAAAGTGGCGTTTGGGTACCTGCCACTGAGGAACCGCACATTCCACAAACTCACGGAAGGGGGCAGAGTCTACCAACTGAAAAGGCAGCAGTTGAAGTGCTAGCAATTTTGCCAAGCTAGCATTCAACCGCTGGGCATGTGGATGGCTGGGAGCAAACTTCTTTCGGCGGTGCAGCAGCTGGGGCAGGGAAATTTGCCTGGTACAATCTGACGTCGGTGTACCAAAAGCAGATTGCCCACAAGTACTTGGCTGTGACACACCTAATTCTACACCTTCATTCCTCTCACTGCAGGTCTCAGAGAGGACTGAAGGTCTAGTGGGGTTGGAAATCTCAGCTGATGAGGAGCAAGGAGAGATCCTCTTTGTTCTTTGGTGTGGGTCTTTTAGATATGCTTGCCAACGAACTGCATGGCAGGTCAACATATGTCTGGTCAAGCATGTGGTACCCAAGCGGGAGATGTTTTGGCCACGCGAGATACGCTTGAGACATATGTTGCAAATAGCAGCGGTGCGATCTGATGCACTCGTCTCAAAAAAGGCCCACACCAAAGAACTTTTTGAATAACGCGCAGAGACTGCAGCGCCCTGCACATGTGGAGCTTTGGGGTGTGATGCAGTCAATGTGCTGCCCTTAGGCTGGCCCCTGGAGGGCATCCTGCCTCGTTGGTGATGTGCCGCCTCCTCCTCCTCCTCCTCCTCTCTCCTATCAGGCACCCACGTTGAGTCAGTGACCTCATCATCCCCTCCCTCCTCATCACTGGAGCAAACCTGGCAGTATGCTGCAGCAGGGGGAGCATGACTGCCAGATTGCTGTCCTTCTTGGGCACCCCCTCTGTCCGTGCTCATGTTACTGCCTTCATCGAGCTCAGTATCATCATCAGAGCCTTCCAGACGCTGGGCATCCTCCTGGAGCATGTACCCAACACTGTGGTCAAACAGTTCGAGGGAATCCTCAGGAGGACATGGTGGAGCTAGGGAAGGAGTCACTGATGACATTGAGCTGAGGGAAGAGGCCGCTGCTTTGCCAGACAAAGCACCCTGGGCATGGGTGAGAGAGGATGAGGAGGATGAGGACGGCTTGGTCATCCACTCGACCAAGTTTTCTGCATGTTGCGGCTCAACACGGCCAGCTGCCGAGAAAAAGGCCAAGCGTGTCCCATGGCCACGGGCTGATGAGGATGCACCGTCTCCACGACCAGCACTAGACACAGAGCCTGCTTGCCCTCTCTTATTGGCTTGTGACTGTCTGCCTCTCCTTCTTGGCCTTCCAGACATACTAATGGCCTGTAGCTGCACTAAGCTGGGATAGAACACCTGTAATTTTCTTCAGGTAGCTTTATATACTGTAACCAGACAAGCCTGCCTGTCAGTAGGAAGATAACAGGAACGGATCTAGCTGAACACTGTGAGCAGGACGCACTGACTGCACTAAATGTAAATAGCAGGAACAGATCTAGCTGAACACTGTGAGCAGGACGCACTGACTGCACTAAATGTAAATAGCAGGAACAGATCTAGCTGAACACTGTGAGCAGGACGCACTGACTGCACTAAATGTAAATAGCAGGAACAGATCTAGCTGAACACTGTGAGCAGGACGCACTGCACTCAATGTAAATAGCAGGAACGGATCTAGCTGAACACTGTGAGCAGGACGCACTGCACTAAATGTAAATAGCAGGAACAGATCTAGCTGAACACTGTGAGCAGGACGCACTGCACTAAATGTAAATAGCAGGAACGGATCTAGCTGAACACTGTGAGCAGGACGCACTGCACTAAATGTAAATAGTAGGAACAGATCTAGCTGAACACTGTGAGCAGGACGCACTGCACTAAATGTAAATAGCAGGAACGGATCTAGCTGAACACTGTGAGCAGGACGCACTGACTGCACTAAATGTAAATAGCAGGAACAGATCTAGCTGAACACTGTGAGCAGGACGCACTGACTGCACTAAATGTAAATAGCAGGAACAGATATAGCTGAACACTGTGAGCAGGACGCACTGCACTCAATGTAAATAGCAGGAACGGATCTAGCTGAACACTGTGAGCAGGACGCACTGCACTAAATGTAAATAGCAGGAACAGATCTAGCTGAACACTGTGAGCAGGACGCACTGCACTAAATGTAAATAGCAGGAACAGATCTAGCTGAACACTGTGAGCAGGACGCACTGACTGCACTAAATGTAAATAGCAGGAACAGATCTAGCTGAACACTGTGAGCAGGACGCACTGACTGCACTAAATGTAAATAGCAGGAACAGATCTAGCTGAACACTGTGAGCAGGACGCACTGCACTCAATGTAAATAGCAGGAACGGATCCAGCTGAACACTGTGAGCAGGACGAACTGCACTAAATGTAAATAGCAGGAACAGATCTAGCTGAACACTGTGAGCAGCACGCACTGCACTAAATGTAAATAGCAGGAACGGATCTAGCTGAACACTGTGAGCAGGACGCACTGACTGCACTAAATGTAAATAGCAGGAACGGATCTAGCTGAACACTGTGAGCAGGACGCACTGCACTAAATGTAAATAGCAGGAACGGATCTAGCTGAACACTGTGAGCAGGACGCACTGACTGCACTAAATGTAAATAGCAGGAACAGATCTAGCTGAACACTGTGAGCAGGACGCACTGACTGCACTAAATGTAAATAGCAGGAACAGATCTAGCTGAACACTGTGAGCAGGACGCACTGCACTCAATGTAAATAGCAGGAACGGATCTAGCTGAACACTGTGAGCAGGACGAACTGCACTAAATGTAAATAGCAGGAACAGATCTAGCTGAACACTGTGAGCAGCACGCACTGCACTAAATGTAAATAGCAGGAACGGATCTAGCTGAACACTGTGAGCAGGACGCACTGCACTAAATGTAAATAGCAGGAACAGATCTAGCTGAACACTGTGAGCAGGACGCACTGCACTAAATGTAAATAGCAGGAACGGATCTAGCTGAACACTGTGAGCAGGACGCACTGCACTAAATGTAAATAGCAGGAACAGATCTAGCTGAACACTGTGAGCAGGACGCACTGCACTAAATGTAAATAGCAGGAACGGATCTAGCTGAACACTGTGAGCAGGACGCACTGACTGCACTAAATGTAAATAGCAGGAACAGATCTAGCTGAACACTGTGAGCAGGACGCACTGACTGCACTAAATGTAAATAGCAGGAACAGATCTAGCTGAACACTGTGAGCAGGACGCACTGCACTCAATGTAAATAGCAGGAACGGATCTAGCTGAACACTGTGAGCAGGACGAACTGCACTAAATGTAAATAGCAGGAACAGATCTAGCTGAACACTGTGAGCAGCACACACTGCACTAAATGTAAATAGCAGGAACGGATCTAGCTGAACACTGTGAGCAGGACGCACTGCATTAAATGTAAATAGCAGGAACAGATCTAGCCTAATCTAGCTAACTCAAATCAAATGACACTGTCTGTCTCTCTCTCTATCAGCACACCGGAACACACTACACAGGGCCGCCGTGCAGGCGGCCTTATATAGTGTGGGGCGTGTACTAAATCCCCTGAGCCATAATTGGCCAAAGCCACCCTGGCTTTGGCCAATTACAGCTCTCTCTACTGACGGCGCTGTGATTGGCCAAGCATGCGGGTCATAGTGCATGCTTGGCCAATCATCAGCCAGCAATGCACTGCGATGCCGCAGTGAATTATGGGCCGTGACGCGCCACACGAATTTGGCGCGAACGGCCCATAACGTTCGAAATTCGACGGACGGTCGAACAGCCGATGTTCGAGTCGAACATGGGTTCGACTCGAACACGAAGCTCATCCCTAATCACAACCCACTACAGAGGTTTATTCCTGTAAATGTTATGCTTCTGCTATATATGTATCCATATTAGAGAGATCCAGCTAGCTTTTTGCATTTCATGTGCAATATTTTAATGATTTTTTTTATTATATGTTAAAAAAATGTACATATATTTTTTATAATTGGTGCCTATAATGTCCATTCTTGCTGCTCTTCTATTTCCAAAAGACAACCTCTGGATATGACGCTGAGCACGTGCACTCAACTTCTTTGGTCAACCATGGCAAGGCCTGTTCTGAGTGGAACCTGTCCTGTTACACCTCTGTATGGTCTTGGCCACCGTGCTGCAGCTCAGTTTCAGGGTCTTGGCATATGACGGAAGAAAATGAGAGGGTGCTGATGCTAAATTTGCATGTGTGGGCATGGCCAAAAAGTGGGTGTGGCTAAATGGGTGTGATCAAAAGTGTGTTATTCTTCCCAATCTATAGCTTGTAGTGTGCCACCTTTCTCTCCTTGTATAGGCTAAAAAAAGCCTAGAGTTACACTGAAGAGAGTGTGGAAGTAAAATAAGCGCCATCGAGGCCAACAATTATAGCCCCCAGTGTATGTCAGGGCCAGCAATAACCTCAAGTCAGTGGGGTAGTTAAGTATAAAAATTCAACAGCCACAAAGAAGCCAGAGAACCATCTAAAAACTAAGTCACACACTGAAAACAGGCCATGCAGTTCGGCACATTGTCCCATACCCCAAAAAACTGTGCAAAATGTGCTAAAGGTAATTATCACCACAATGTACGCCACAATAATTCAAATAAATCAGTAGAAGCATAAAAAGTATCAATAAATAATATATAAATTAAATATGTTATAAAAATGATAAAAGTGTAAATTGTGCATACATATAAAGTGTATTTAAAACACAAGTGACCCCTATTAGAATTTCACATCAACAACGTTCATTAGAATTGTCTGCAATCAGAATGAATCCTCTGCAAGCTATTAGCAGCTACTTCCATGCACCATCACCCACTGGGTGAGAACTCAGCCTGCTTACCAGAGGTTAGGGCCTTAGATAGCAGGCCCAACAATGCATGGTCATGTCCCACGGGCAATGACCACCAACCGGACCTCAGATAGTTAATCATCCTCCAGCAGATCCTCCAGTTTTACCTACATCAATGATTGTTCCCACAATAGCTCACAGCAGCCAGGCCCGCAATTGTACACATAAAAATACAAAGAGCTGCCAAACCATTTCAAATACTGTTCAGCCAGCCTTATGATCTAGGCACCCTTGCCAGAGAGCAACATCGGGTTGGTGACCTCACTGATCTCCACTGCAATTGAAGAAAACCTACCACCTCCTCCACCTGAAATGTAACGTGAGGAGGAAGTGTTCAGAGGGAAAGATTACTTTTCTTATAGTAAGATATACTGTGACACCACACCAGCAATGTTAGGCTCATTCGCACTAGCGATCAGGGGGCTGTAAAAGCCTGCAGTTGAGCACAGCAAGGGTTATACTCCGTTGCTTTTGGCAGGTGCTACCACCCACCGAACAACCCATTCAAGTGACTGAGGCTGGTTTGCAACAGCCCCACAACTGTGCGCAATGCACACAGTTGAGGTGCAGTAGTGTGGGATTCAAGGGGGTAAGTGAGGAGTGAGGAGATGATAAAACACCTTGATAATGCCTGTCTAATGCTCTCTAAAAAGCAAACGTTGATTGCTCTTCAGAGAGCGCAGCTAATGTGAATGAGCCCTGAGGGTTAAAGATGAAGCAAGCAGAGGGAGTGACGGACAGAACACACAGATCCTGCATTCTTTTCTCTCAGTCAGAAAGTCTCTATAGCAGGGGTAGTCAACTGTAGAGAGGTGGAGATCTACCTGCATAACACTGTCAAATGTCAAGTCAAAGATCACCGGACACAGGGACAGACTTACTAAACCTGGTGCACACAGAATCTGATGCAGCTCTGCATAATAACCAATCAACTTCCAGGTTTAAGCCCTTGTTCACATTTGCGCGATTTGACAGGTCAAATGACATGTCAAATCAGAGCCTATTGCCAGCAATAGGAGCGTCCCAATCAGTGCGACGCTGACTTTGCAGTACCGCATCGATTCCCAAAAGTAGTTCATGCACTACTTTAGGCAACTTCGGGGGCGATTTCAATAGACATCTGTGGATGAACCCACACAGATGTCCTTCAAGTCGCCCCCGAAAACAGACTGAAATGCGGCTTTGAAGTTATGCAAGTTCAAATTAACTCACACGATTTCAAGGTCGTGCTCAGTGTGAACGAGGGTTTATTGTCAAAGTTTACTAGAACAAGCTGAAGTTCAAAAATGACTGGTTACTCTGCAGAGATGCTCCTGAGTCTGTGTGCACCAGGTTTAGTAAATCTCCCCAAAGTGTCCTGTTAGGGTCGGTTCACACCAGAACGCGGTGTCAGAAAGGAATGTTCCATGTGCGTTTCCTGCACCGTGTTCAAAGCACACTGCATTTGCAATATACTGTGGGTGCCAATACATTGTTAACCCCAAACGTAGATCACAAATGCAGTGTGTTTTGGGGAACAAGATCATATGGTAGTATCATGTGATTAGGCACAGTGCATTTTTGAAAAGTAGTGCATGCACTATTTTTTGTGCAGTCTGATGCAATTTTCAGCCATTCAAATGAATGGGCTGCAAAATCGCACCACACTGAATTGCACAGGAACATGGAGCAGGCTCCTTTGAAAACTGATTCACTCTTCAGAGGTGTTTGGCAGGTGGTGAGGAGGCGATATGTCACCTCTTCACCGCCTGGTTTAAACCTACAATGGTTGTACTACCAAACTGCAATTGCATGCATGACATGGCAGTTATAGGTTTAAATCAGTATTTTCACCACCTGTCACACATGCTTAGATCACTTTTTAGAGGAACAGTGGTGCCTGTTGCACTTATAAAACACCCCTTAGCTGCATTTGGCGTGCTTTTGGCAGCCGTACCCTTAGGGCTTGTTTACACATGAGGTTGGGGTTGGTAAAACCCTGTGGTTGAGTCACACTTTTACCTTCCCCAATCGCTACCCCCTTCAGCTGCAGAGGCAGCAGCCAAAGGTTTACACATGCCATATTGTGTATCTTTATGCTATTGTGCCTATATAGCTGCTATTGTGCTCATATAGATTCTATTGTATCCATATAGATGCCTTTGTGCCCACATAGCCCTATTATGCCCACTGACCTTAACTACTTGCAGCACTTCCAGCTGCTGTGGATCTTGCTACCAAGAATGAGAGGTGGAGTGCTTTTGGTATCACTTCACCTGACATTGCAGCTGGAACTATGGACAAGGCATTGGCTCATGTGGCAGGCTTGGTGCCTCTGTGGCCCCCTGCTCCCTCCTGCCCTGCTTCTCTTGTTCTGTGGCCAGCCGCCGCCTACATCCACAATCAGTGACTGAAGGTCGGCAAGCCCAGGACCAATCTACCAGTCACCTGGATGCGATCGACTGGTAGATCGTGGTCCACGGGTTGCCAACTTGGGCTCTATAGTAAACATGATTTCTTCTGGGAGAAATTAATACCGTATTTATCGGAGTATAACACACGCCATTGTATAACACGCACCCCAAGTTTAGGAGGGAATTTTAAGGAAAAAAACTTTTAGGAGGGAAGTTTAACCACTTCAATACCAGGCACTTAGACACCTTCTCACCCAGGCCAATTTTCAGCTTTCAGCGCTGTCGCAATTTGAATGACAATTGTGCGGTCATGCTACACTGTACCCAAATTTTTTTATCATTTTGTTCCCACAAATAGAGCTTTCTTTTGGTGGTATTTGATCATCTCTGCGGTTTTTATTTTTTGCGCAACAAATAAAAAAAGACCGTAAATATTGGAAAAAAAAACAAGTTTTTCTTTGTTTCTGTTAAAATTTTTTGTAAATAAGTATGTTTTCTTTTTCAATGATGGGCACTGATATGGCTGCACTGACGGACACTAATACGGCGGCACTGATGGGCACCGATGAGGTGGCACTGATGAGGTGGCACTGACGGGCACTGATGATGGGCACTGATATGTGGCACTGATAGCTGGCACTGGTATGCGGCACTGATGGGCACTCATAGGTGGCACCGATGGGCACTCATAGGCGGCACTGATGGGCACTCGTAGGTGGCACTGATAGGTACTTATGGGTGGCACTGATGCGTACTTATGGGTGGCACTGATGGTCACTGATGGGCATGGATGGGCACTGACAGGTGGCAACGATGGACACTGATGGGTGACACTGATTACACTAATGGGTGGCATTGCTGGGCATCACTGAAATATAATGGTGCCAATCAGTGCCCATTTGTGGGCACTGATTGGCACAGATTGGGCACAGACTGGGCACATTGGGCACATGTGGATGGCCATGGGGTACATACCTGGCCATCCACATGTTGACCCCTTCCCTGGTGGTCCTAGTGGCGTCCCTGGTGGTCCTAGTGGCGTCCCTGGTGGTCCAGTGTGGTCATCTGAGGGGGGGCTGCGCTGATAAACAATCAGCGCAGACCCCCCTGTCAGGAGAGCCGCCGATCGGAGGCTCTTTACCAAGATCGGTGGAGCGGTGTGTCAAAATGACACACCACTCCACCGATCACCGCAATGCGCGCCCCCGCAGGCGCTGCGGCATGTTATCCTGCAGGAAATCATATGACGCCCAGTCAGGATAACTGAACCACCTCCCGGCCGTCAATCTGCTATAGGCCGGACAGGAAGTGGTTAAGGAAAAACTTACATTTAAATGCCCATCAATGCAGCCTTATCAGTTTCCACATGCAGCATTGTCCATCATTGATCAGTGTCCATCTACAGCCTTACCCTGTCTCCCTCATTGCAGCCTTGCCCTGTCTCACTTATTGCAGCCTGATCATTTTTAAAATGACAGCCACCGAAGATACACAGAGCCGGATGTCCTGTGTATCTCGGCTCCTCTTGGCTCTATTCGGCTCCTCTCACAGTCCCACCCAGTCCTGCCCCTTGGCCCGGCTCCTATGATGGACATAACACAGGTCCAATGGCGGGACTGGGCATGACTGCGAGCGGAGCCGAGAGGAGCCGAGCCTAGCCGAGTACACAGTACACTCAGCTATGTGTATTTCTGCGGCGCTCGCTCCTCTCGCCCTCACAGTGAACAGGGATCAGCGGGGATCGGCATATAACATGCACCCACAATTTCCCCACGATTTTAAGGGGAAAAAAGTGCCTGTTATACGCCGATAAATACGGTATTTGGTGTTCCCTCTGACACTGTTCCTGAGCATTTTGTAACAACAGCCTCTGGATGTGTAAATATACAGAAGATACATTATATAGGAAATGCTTTCCTTTCCTTCACTGCCTGCACTAAACTAAGGAGCTGTGACTGTCCAGGCTGCTGCAGAAGATGGTTCTCCCCTCCCTGAAGCA